>JAMWYP010000036.1:0-715000 GCA_025563575.1 Acacia pycnantha | reverse complement strand
TTATTTTAATTATTTTTACATAACTTTTTCATAACTTTTTCCTATTGGTCCAAACTTGTTTTTAAGCTCAAAAATACCTAATCTCATTTATTTTTCTCAATATTTTCCAATTAATTAGCAAATATATTTATGCTAATTTTTAGCCATATTTCACTAATTATAGGGTTTTACATAATTATCTTTGAATTTCCCTTTGTTCATGCTTAGGTAATTAGCCAATAATTACTTAATTAGGTCCTTATCAATTGTGAATAATTTTCTTAATTAAGATAACCCTTTATCTTCAAACTTTTGTATTGACATTGGAATTTCATAACTCTTGCATTATTTTAGAATTTACGGGGGCGTTATGGTCAGTTCAATACTTTTTGAACATTCCTCTTTAATTTTCCCAAGTTTATAATTTATTAAATTACCAAAATTAGAGGCAATATACTCTCTCAATTTTAATAATTATTTTACTTCCTTTTAGGATTTTTCATAATTTTCCTAAGTTATTTATGTCCTACAAGGGCATTTCCGTCATTTGGCACTTTGGCACTTCAACTCTCTAATTTCCTACAGAATTCATCTTAGAAACATAGACTATATTAACACAGTTCTTGAGATTATAATTTCACCTATCAGAAATAGCCAATTTATTTATCAAAATGTAATATTTCAGATAAATAAATATGCGGGTCTTACACTTGTCAAAGTTGATTAGCAAGCTTAATTAGAGCCTTAATCCCATGATTAGTAATATTTTGTTAATCAATTATGCTTTAGGAATTTCATGTACTTAATCTCATCCATTTTCTTAATCATTTCTAATTAATTAGCATTTATATTTATGCTAAATCTTGGTCATTAATCTTTAATTAGGGATTAACTTTGGATATTTCCTTTATTCATGTCTAAACAATTAGCAATTTATTACTTTTTTAATCACCTACTTATTGTTGACAATTTTCTTAATTAGAATTAATTATTTCCTCACAACTATTGTACTGACATTGGTCATTTATGCTCCATGTATTATTTTAAAAATCATGGGGCAACTTATGTTCCCCAAAATAATATTGAATTTTGCCTCTTTAATTTTCATGGAAGATAATCCCATAAATTCCTAAAATTAGAGGAAACATACTTTCCTATTTTTAATAAATATTTAATTGCCTCTTAGGATTTATTATAATATTCTCAGGGTATTTTATGACCCATAATTGCATTTAAGGATTTTTGGCACTTTATTCATTCTAATTTCAAAAGAAACTACCCTAGAAAATAAGATAAATATCACACAGGATTTGAGACCACATATTCACCTATTTCCAATAGGTATTATTTATCAAAATATAATATTCAAGGTAAATAATTATCCAGGTATTACAGATATCACAAAATATCTAATCTAATTAGTTAACAATTCAAACAACCAGCGAGCCAAGCCCGGTTGAAGAGCGTGCTAATCTCTTCAGCAAAGAGGGAAGATACAAGCTCCTGCTGTTGAAGTACTTCTCTAATTCTATTTGTGTTTGTAAAGTGGAATATACATAGGGGTTATCGTTTGTCATGTCACTTGACATAAGGTTATGTCAAGTCACTCCAAAACTACGTCGTTTTGGGGTTAAAAGAATTAATGAACTCTCAAAACAACGTAGTTTTGGATCAGGGGAATTAATGAATGATCTTTTAGTAAAATTCATATAATAAATACTAAAATAAAAATACAAAAACACCCTTCATTAATTTCCTAAACTCTCAAAACGACGTAGTTTTGGGCTCACTTGACATAATCTTATGTCAAGTTACTCCAAAACTAGTTTTAGGGTTAAAAGAATTAATGAACTCTCAAAACGACATAGTTTTGAGTCAGGGGAATTAATGAAGGATCTTTTAGTAAAATTCATATAATAAATACTAAAACAAAATACAAAAACATCCTTCATTAATTTCTTTAACTCCCAAAACGACGTAGTTTTAGGCTCACTTGACATAATATTATGTCAAGTGACATGACAAACGATAAACCCATATATATATGGGGAAATGATCTATCAAGTGACAGGACCTAAGGATTTATCCTGTGAGGTTGATACGCCACCGTTTTGTCCAGTTAAAGGCTCTATGTCGCTGAAAAATAAAACGCGCGCACTGGAAGCTTTCCAAAGGTAGAGGTAGAGAGTCGGAGAGAGCGATATACCGAGGAGGAAGTTGGAAGGAACTGGAAGGGTGGAGGTCAGAGGAGCTAGAGATACCCTCGGCCAGCACCCTTAATGCCCGATTCTTATTCATTTCTCATCGCCATCATTCGGTCAGGGCACACGAAAAAGAGACGGAGAGACCGAGAGTGAGGGCGTGCATGGAGGAAGAAGAAGAGCTTGAAGGAAGGCATCGATTTGGACATGCAAGCTTGGATATGGGTTTAGGTAAGCTTCTTTATTCCCTTCCCATCTCTGATTTCTGTATTTGGTTGCTGTTTGGGAATTGGGAAGTTGAAAGATTAACTTCTGGTTTGGTTGGAAAAGTGATGAATATGAGAGAAATTTTTATATAGTGGAAGATTAAAGCTGAAAATCAATCAGTGTTGCATGTGCTTTGTTTTGGGACCATCGAATATGTGTCTTGTTCTTCTGTTTTGTATGGTTTCGGATACCTTGAATAATAGGTTCTGTGAGCTGATGCACCGAAACATAAGCATTACTAATGCGCGTTTGTTTTTTTTGTTCAGCGACATCTCACCTTAACTAATTAAAACGGTGCAGTATCAACTCACAGGATAAATCCTTAGGTCCAGTCACTTGATACATCATTTCCCCTATATATATATATATATATTATAGATTATCATAATATAATAATAAAAATTATAAATTTTATCCACGGAATTTGGCAAAAAAAAGAAAGAAAAAGAGAGAGGAATGGTTCGAGCAAAAAAAACAGAAGAGGAATGGATTAATGTCATGTCATATTAGAGCTGATTCCCTTCTGACAGTTTTGTTGGAAAAGAAGAGTTTCACAGCCTGATGTTTTTCTATTTTCATGCTTACAAGAAGCTTTGTACTGCATGGTAAATAGATTTAGTTACTTTTCTACAGCAAATGAGCCACTCGAGATCATGTGCACAAAGATGTAATCAATCAATCTTCTCCTTCTGAATTTGACAAGCTGTCTGTTATATGGAAGAACACTCTTTACTTACCATATTATTTTTCTAGTATTAAAACTTCTCCTTCTCTTTTTTACCGCATTAATTAGTAGTTCTTTTCATATGTATAACTATCATATTATGTAACATATTATTATTAATATGCCAATATATCAGTTGACTTTCCTTCAAAAAAAATTAGGGAATTAACTATGTTTTGGATGTGAAGGAAATAACATACAGAGGAAAAAATATTAGGAGAAAAATTCTCAACTTTCCCCCGTATGTTTGTATGGAGAGAAAATTTGGGGGGAAGAAAAATAAGAGTGAGAACTCCCAAAAATAGTAACTTTTTCTAGATTCATGAAAGTTTTTCTTCCTAGTATTCTCTTCCCCTATTTTTTCCCCATTTTTCTCTCCATCCAAACATAGTATAATATTCTTCCCCTATTTTTCTTTCACTTTTCCCTGCATCCAAACATAAGATTAAGGTTTTTAAGATGTTAAGAAATGTTTCTCACAATCTCTATTGTGTCAAGAAATACTTCATTCGTCTTCCTGTTCGACCCTCTGATTCGTTGACTATCACTTGGTAGAAGATTTTAATATTGCTTTATGATTTTTCTTTCATAGGTGTTAAGACCTTTACATTGCCTCATTTTCTTAAGCTTCTTAGATTTCATGTTGATATTTTAACCATATATAATTTGTAAAACTTGTATTTAATTAATATCATTATATCTTGATTGAAAAAAAAAACACACACACACATAAGATTAAGGTTAGAACTGAAAGGAACAAAGCATTGACATGTCCATTCGTAGACCAGAAGGACAATAACAACATTGGCATCAACAGAGATGATGAATCAGTTTTTGTCTCTATCTTTGTTTCCAGCTGGACACAATAGTGTATTCAATAGTTTGTATGCATATTACAATTTATTTAATAATTTTTTTGGAAACTTTAATTCACTAAGTAAGAGCTTGTTTAGATTGGTTTTTGTGATCCTAAAAATTAGTTTAACTAAAAAAAAAAAATTTATGTTGTTGTCAGTAAGTCAAATGATTTTTTTTCGAAAAATCAAATTAGAGATGGACATTCAAACTGACTTTTTTTTTAAGCGTATCCAAATATAATTAAAATGCATTACACTGATTAACTTATACTCTAACCTCAATTTATAAAATATAGATGGAATTAAAGTTACTTTTACAAATATTTAATATTCAAACAGGCTCTATGTTCCTAAAAAAGCTCCATTTTGTTTTTTGGATAATGAGCTAAAATAGCCTTCAACTTTTGTTAAAAGTATAATAGTAACCCTAAATTATTTTTTCGGAGCAAAAGTCACAGTAAACTTTTAAAATTGGGGGAAAATCGTTACACCCAAATAATTCCAATATATTACAATAGGGAAATTAATCTTTTGACCCTAAAAGTTTTGACTCACTTATAACTTAGTTCCTGAACTTTTAACTTGCTTGCAACTCAGTCTCAAATGTTTCTGAGTCATCCTATGTGGTAAACAAAATGTTAAAATATTGTTAAAAATTGTTTAGGTGGATTTTACATAAATTAAAAGATTAAAAACAACGTCCCTATCCCCACCAACTCACATTCCCCTCCACCTCTATTTTCCAAAAATGTCTTTGGGCATTCGCAACGTCCACGACAAATCCTTCTAAAGCTCTAAAGGGTAGTGAACGACTCAGGGTGGAGAACAAGTTGAAGCCACTTATGATGCTTTTAACTCTAATAAATTACCTAAGTATGCAAGAAAAAAACCA
Organism: Acacia pycnantha; assembly: GCA_025563575.1. NCBI lineage: Eukaryota > Viridiplantae > Streptophyta > Magnoliopsida > Fabales > Fabaceae > Acacia > Acacia pycnantha. The sequence goes on along the minus strand of JAMWYP010000036.1, from coordinate 710,080 downwards.
TTGTGGAAAAGGAGGTTTCTTAATTTTTGAATGATAACTAATTAATAGCTCTTGGAAGAGGATGAGACTAAAAAAAGCCGAAGCACACCCACTTCACAACATACTTGACACACAATCTTTCGATTTAATAACAAAAGGAAATACATATCCTTTACAGGAGACTCATAATGTTGAAGGCCCTTTAAAATAAGAAAATTGATCTTGCCTTATGCTTGAAAGTCTAATCATCTTCAGATTATGGATCTAACTGTGTTTTGGACGTGAATTAAAGTTTGGAAGTGAAAGGAATTGAATAAAGCCTCCATACATTGATAGAGACCAATCAGTTTTGGCTGTTTGTCTCCAGAGCTGGAAACTTTAATTCATCAAGTACGATGTTGCTTATATTGGCTTTCATAATTTTCATAGCCAGTTTAAAAGCTTAAAAGTTAAATAATTTTGTTTCAGAAAAACTAAGATCTAAAGCAACATCAAGAGCTTTTAAGATTAAAAAAGGTATTGAAACTGACTTTTTTTAAAAAAAAAATAAAAGAATATCCAAATAGAAATTACATTATACCAATTCACTATACCTTATTCATTTCACGAGTTCATGCATATAATTATGTAGTTCTTAGGGAGAATCCCAAATACAGACGGTTGAAATATGAAAATCCTATATAAGGCCAATAAACTTAACAAATCTTAAATTGGGTCGATGATCCAATCTAGAATATTTAAATATTAATTATTTTCCAATAATACCCCTCACGGCCAACGTCTCCACCTCCATTTACTCCGATTCATCCCAAGCGTAAATGCGTCGGGGATATATTCCCAGATATTCCTCTCAAGCCGAGCATCTTGGTCCAAGATTATCAACAACTCACTCCAGATGAGATCAACGAGTTCCGATTGGCCGCCAAAAATATTTTCCTTTCCGATGATTCGTCCCAACACCTATCTCTCATCGATGACTTCGCTAACTCCTCTGTTCCTCATGAATCACAAAGACTGTAGATTGCAACATTTATCAAGTGTCAGGCGATTGAAATTATTAAGACACTCGATAAACGGGATTTGTTCAATATTTCAAGATGTTCTTGCCAGCTATGATCTGGGCGGAACATACGGGAATCTCGGGGGGATCACAAACTAGGAATGTTTTTACTCCTTCGGCTCTGCTTCCATTCACAACTAGACATATTACTTCCCTTTGTAAGAGAGATGATACCACAGTATTTAAATTCAGAAAATTGGCAGACTCATCATGCAGGAGTTACTGCCTTTTCTACAATAGATGTGTCCACGAAACGATCATGATTAATCAAGCGAAGAGAGTGATCAATATCTTACTTGCTGATCCCCACCGATGCGTGCTTTTTGCTTCCGTTGATGCAATTGTATGTTTGGTTAAGGACTTTCATAAAGACCAAGTCAAACACCTAACCAAGTTCGTCCCTAAACTGGTGACCATAATGAGATCATCTTCAATATATCCAAGTATTTAGTTGCGCGCTACTATGGCAATTCATCTCTTGATTGCCAATTGCGCCGATGAAGAAGCAGTGAAGTCATGCTTGAAAGATTGTTGACTGTATTGCTAGATCTTCTTGAGAAGGAAGACAGAGTTTTGGAAAAAAGCTATGAAACTCTGAAATCTGGCAATTCATCTCTTGATTGACAATTGCCAATTTTGCTTTCTTTCTTTTTTTACAACTAAGGTATATAAAGGTAATTTTGCCCAAATTCTAAATCACAAATTGTGTCACGTAACCTAACTAATAATTTGTTAAGTTTAGTAATCCAAATTAGAATTTGGGTAATTCAACCGTCTTTATATGAGATTTTCCCTAGTTCTTATGTGCCTATACCTCTATTAGAGGTATGATCATATTTTTTAATATATATATTATATTTATTTAAATTTAAATTCTATGATGTTTTTTGCATACAGTGTCTCAAATTAATTAGTTTCCATAATACTGATGTTAAGACAAATGCAGAACTAGAAACTAATTAATTTGAGATACTTTATGCAAAAAAAAATATATATATATCAGAAGACCGCATATAATTTAAATCTAAATAAATACAATAAATATATATATATATATATAGGGGTTTATACTTCTCATGTTGCATGAGAAGAAGAAGATTCCTACACACACATGAAATGGTGGGACCCACACATATATATAATGCTAATTATATATATATGTGGGTCCTACCATTTCATGTGTGTGTGACATGAGAAAACACTTCTTCTACAACATGAGAAGTGTTTTTCTAGGAGAAGTGTTTTTCCTATATATATATATATATATATAAAAAAATATAAAGGCTCATACTATAAGAAACACATAATTATGTGCTAGAATCTCATTTTACAAAATGCAGTTAAGATAAAAATTACTTTTACAAAAATTAATCCAAATATTTTAATTTACATGAAAAAAAAGCTCATTTTTGTTTTTTCTATGGAGTCATTAGCGAAATGCGTCAAAGGAGCTTGTTTTTAAAATAAAAAAATAAAAATGAGAACCCAATCTTCTTATCTTTTTTTTTTTTTTTAATTTTTTTGGGACATGTAATCTTCTTCTCAACACTCACGTGAATATACAATATACAGCTCCGAAAAAAGGTGAAAAAAATAATTTATGTTCATCAGGGAAGAAGATTCTTTTTTTAGGACATTGAATTATTTTTTGTTATTACTACTAGAAACCCATAATTGTAATTTGATTGTTATGGAAAAAAACAAAAATCATTTTCGCCGACAAAAAAAAAATCATTTGCTGACAAAAAAAAGAAAAAAGAAAATAAAAACAAACACAATTGTACTGAATGGAGGGGAGCAACAGCTCTTTATCAGCCTCATAGTTATCTTTCTCAGCTACTTCACCATTGAAGCTTCTCCCTTTCCTTCTGGCTTCTGAAATCCCTCATCGTCATCACCGTCTCCGCTCACACATTACCACTGTTCCACTGCAGATTCTCTCAATCGACGAACATTTTTATTAATTTCTTGAATCATCTTCCGAATCGCCGAGCTCTTACTCATCAAGCTGCTACAATAATCACCGCCAGGGCTTCCCCTGCATCTAGAACTCCTTGGAATCATCGGAATCGCAGCGTCGCCGAAGAAGGTCAGACATGCTTCAAACTTAGGTTTTCTGATGGAATCGATTTTGCGTCTAACTATATTTCTTTTGCTTCATCTTTTCTTGCTTGTATTTGTGCCATAATTTCGTAGTTCCAATCGATTTAAGCAAGATTGCTTAGTTTGAAGTCCTTGCTTCATATAGTTACTGTTCAATCCTCTGAAATATATTTCGATACTGATATTTCAAAGAAGTGTTCATTGCCTGTTTGGTAGAAAGCAAAAAAGCAAAAGGCATAATTGGGACTACAGTTACTTGTAGTTGTGCGGTTAGCACAACATGTTTGTTAAAAATAATTTTAAAAGCAATTGTTTCACTTCAATAATTTATTTATGTTTTAACAAATACCGGGTCCACTTGGGAAATCTTATTTTGTTATTTTTATTGATGCTTGAATCATCATTATACAATAAACATTTCATAGTCATTTTTTTTTTTTTTTTTTGAATATTGCTATGAATTAAAAGTGATACGTCAAAATTGATTTTCCTCATGTTTGGAACCAAAATCTTTAAAAGGCCTAAGTATTGCATAGCCTTGGGTTAGGCAGATTTGAGAATTTTTGGACGCGATTAACACAATTAATTAGAGTACCAAATGATTAATTTAATGAAATTTGTATAATTGGCACAAAATGCAGTACTCTGAATTAATTATTAACGGAATGGGTTGGAGATGGTGCTGTGTCATACTAGTTCTGCTTCTTCTTGCTCCGTTCATGGCTTCTTCACGTTCAATTATAAGGAATTTGCCTGGCTTTTCTGGTGACCTCCCTTTCAAGCTTGAATCTGGGTGAGTTAATGAGTTGTTTTCATCTTCTGTGAAAGTCATATTTAGTTCCTTTTATTTATTTATTTATTTCTGAATTCTTTAATTCTTTTCCTGCATTGAAATTAAAAACCTTTCAGCTTGATATATAATATGACTTCAATTATATTTTACTCATTTGTTCTTTGAGCTAGAAACTTTTAGTATTTGCGAAACCCTTTAAAGTCTAAAAAGTGCACCTTATAAGACGTTGTTGTGTTTATTAGTGACACACAGAGCCCCTTAAAGTTATCAGAATATCTATAACTTGAGCTCTAAATCTGCTGATATATCTGCACGTTATATCACCTTATTTATATAGCGGCCTCTGGCTTAATGTAATTTTATTTCCAAATATGTAATTGTTTTCTCTGCATCTTTATAAAAAATTATATTCTTTATTTCCCTCCTATATTTACCCAAAAATAAACATATTTACGTAGTATGTATTTTCTCCCCTTCAAATTTAACTAATACTTGTAAATTGTAATAGTATGTTACATATCCTGCCTTTGAATATTAGAAGGCTTCAAGGGAGAGAATAATATGGAAACATATTTTCCCCCCAATAAACTATAGCTTGAAAGCATTGAAAACAACATAATTTTTTTGGAGAAACATATAGGAGCTGTACTTTTTTAAGGACATAAATATAAGGAGACGATCTCATACACTTTTTTTTTTTTTAGTAATTTCGTTTTTGTTGTGTTTCTCTTGGCTGTTTAGAGTTATTATTGGCGCAAACTAGAATTTCATGTGAATAGATTTTTTTCATGTGATAATTATATTGTGCAGATACATTGGAGTGGGAGAAGAAGAGGAAGTGCAATTATTTTACTTATTTGTGGAATCTCAAAGAAATCCCTCAAAAGATCCAATCTTACTTTGGTTTGTTGGAGGCCCTGGTTGCTCTGCCTTTTCTGCATTTCTTTTTGAAAATGGTACATATTTTAGTTAGTTAGTTTATTTTTGAAGTATACTTTACCCCTGAGTTGTGAATCCACATGCAATGCACTTCTTGATGCATTAATTCAAATTTCCCCATTAATCTGATTGAGTTGCCTTGTTCTGCTATAAAGTAGGACCATATATTTTCATAAATTCACTAGTTTTTTCAAGGTTAAACATCATGAGCTTTTATTTACTCTGGCTATTTTGCATGACTCATTTTGGCATTTTAGTGGGGATTTGTTTTTTATCTTTGAAAGTTGTCTGATGTATGGTATTCCTATATTTACTGATGTTTTCATCCAAGTATTTCCATTTCTTCTTTCATTGCCTTAAGTGATCCAAAATAGGAAATACAGACAAATATTTGGGCAATATTACTCTTTCCCTTTGCATACTGTAATCAGAATCCTACTATTTATTTGACAATTTGTAGGACCAGTAACAATTGATCGCAATTCCAGTGGGATTCTTCCAACACTTGTATTAAACCCTTATGCTTGGACCCAGGTCATGATCTTTCTAAATCTTAGCTCCCATGTTTATATTGCTTTGCCAATCAATTTTATACTCCATAACCATCAATGCCTTTTTTCTTGCGTTTTTTCCCTTCTTCATGCTACAATCATGACATCATGTTGCTATTTAATGATTTTAATACAAATTATATTACATTACAGCAAACTGTAATCTCTCGACTTTTTCAGCAGTTCTTCTGCCAATGATATATCAAAAATTATTAATCTATAATTAAAAGCTTCAGTTTCTCAATTGAAACAAGGGAAAACTATCTTAGACATGGTCACCAATCCCCCCGGTGATTTAGTGTTTAGTAGTTCCTTCGTTAGTTATATTCCTTACTGCTTTGGTCTTTGAAACAGAGACTACATATCTGGTTTATTAAATTAGTTGGGCTTCTCCTCCTTTAAGACGTGGTTATTAACAGGTGTTGGATTATATAAGCATTACTGAACACATTATGGCTTATAATTACCAGGTACTCAATGTCATGTACATAGATTTACCGGTGGGCACTGGATTTTCTTACTCTGAAACACAAGAAGGCTACCATAGTAGTGATTTATTATGGATAGAGAATACTTATGATTTTCTACGAAAGGTAAATAATATTGGATGTAAAAGGGTTTATAATTTGACAAGCACTTAAAATGGCACCCTAAGTTGGTTCATTTAGCATAGTATTGTTGCCGGGCTAGCTTTCTAATTTAACAAGCATGGATTTGGTCATTAATGGGGGAATCAGATTTTGCATCTAATTTTCAACAGAGAAAGTAAATAAATGATTAAGTGTATATATGTGATACAATTTAGGAGGAATTACTATGACGTCCCAAGTAAGGGACTTAATTATCAAAAAATCTCAATAACAAGTGAGGTGTTGTCTTGTCATTGTTCTTCGATTGTTATTTGCACTTCTTGGTAATTAAACGCTTTTCTTGAGACCTCATAGTAATTCCCCCTATAATTTATCTTCTTCTGATGATTTTCCATTAATGCAGTGGTTTATGGATCATCCTGGGTTTGGTTCAAATCCGTTTTATGTTGGTGGTGGTTCATATTCAACTATGCCTACTGTTCCTCTTGTTCAAAAATTATATGAAGGTTAAAACAGCTTACTGCTTTAGGTTGTATATGAATGTATGTAGCTGTAAGACTTTAGACTTTTTTCTCTTGTTTTTAATTTTGTCTCTGCTTTCCTTGATTGGCAGGTTACAGAGCAGGAAGCAATCCACTCATAAATATCAAAGTAAAATAAGAGTACTTTATGTTCTGTGTAGAGCTTTTTCTTTTCTGAAAATGGCCTCTCTAGTTACTAGTGAGGTATCATACTCCATATCTGTAGAGGTGGTAAACCGGGCCACGGGTTAGCCTGTAGTCGGTTGGCGGCTGAATAGGCCCGCATCAAAATGGGCGCCAGTTTGGCCAACCCAAGCCTGCCATTTTCTGTGGGTTGGCTTATATTGAAACCTCTATTGCAAACTGGTGCCTTATAAGCTACTCCCTTCAGTCCTTAATATAAGACATATTTATCTAATTTGACTAGATTAAGGAAGTTAATTTAGTTGGTTAATATGACATATGTTTTCTAAAACACCTTAGTCATCTTTCTTAATTCCCTCTCCTCCTTGAAAATTATAGAGGGAGCATCAATAGGAATAAGTTAGTAAAAGATTGACTAATATGAAAAATACGTCTTAAGACTAAGATCAACTTCCAAAATATGTCTTACATTAAGGATTGGAGGGAGTACCATATTCTATTTTAAGACAACGTTCTAAAATCATTGATGATACTAAGATGAATATGATGTCTTTTGAGGTACTGAGGGAGAATTTTCACTATTTTTCTTGGCTCAATTTATATAGAATACTTTCTTTTACATTATTTATGGCAACAAATATTGCTAATACTCAGCTAGCCTTAGGGTCTTGTGCTTGCCAGCCCAGCAACTGATACGTTTCTGGATTTCAACTCCGTAGTTGTTCAGGCATACCAATTGAGTCTTATATCAGATGAGCTCTATGAGGTAATTTTAGTTACTGTATTTCAAATCTGATCAAGTTTTGTCTATCTTAATTATAATAATAATTAGGAAAAATTAAATCTTTTAGTTCCTCAACTTTTAACTGAGCATGTTATATATCATCCAGGTGGAGCTGAGTTGGAGGCAGTTTTTAGCCCCATTGGAAAAGTTAAAAGCTCAGCGAATGAGTCATAAGTGAGTCAACAGTTTAGGGACTAAGTCGTACCGAATCATAGTTGAGGAACTGAGTCATAAGTTAAAAGTTGAGGGACTAAAATATTAATTTTCCCTAGCAATTAATGTATATGATAGCTTTTCTCATTTATGTGTAAAATGAATTACTCCCTTCGGTCCTTTTTATAAGAGCCTGATAATCGAATTATACGGTTTAAGAAATCGGTTAAAATTAGTTTAAAGTATTCAATATGAAGAAATGAATTAGTATGGGAAAAAGATGAGGGGAGAAAACAGAGATAAGGAGAGAGAATAAAATATTAAAATATGTGGAGAAAAGTAAAACCTCCAAAATTAATTAGGAAAAAAATGGTAAAAACACATTAAATACTCAAACAACTCTAAGTAGGATCTTATGAAAAGGATCAAAGTAATTCAATTTCGGACTCTTATAAAAAGAGCAGAGGGAGTATTTAGGAGTAGCATTGCATATACTCTAGATGCATGTCAAAATTCTTCTTTTTATTTCTTTAGAGTAAATACCCTTTTGGGTCCCTGAAAAAACACGCGCTACCCATTTTGGTCACTAAGTAAAAAAAATGTCATTTTTGGTCCTTTTTGTTGCGGAAGCGGGATATATAGAGCGTAACCGATTATACTAGAAAATTACTCAACTAGAAAACAAAGTTTCTAGACGTAATTTAATAATATAATAAGCCACTACTACTATATCTAATTGCAACTAATAAATAATAAATAAGACAAATATAAGAGAAATATCAGATCTTAAATTCACTGAGGAAGATATACAAATGTCTAAAGAGACAATTGAGGGGGTAATTTAAAAGGGAGGAGGAGGGCCTTTATTTATACTAAATCCTCCGCCTCCCCCCTTGTCTACTAAGCGATGTGGGACTTTGGCCAATACCCACAAATCTCCACCTTGTCTAAATTCCCACATTTTCAATTCCTCCTATTTACAAATTCTAATTGTAACTTCTATTCAAAATACAATGTTCAACAATGTTGATCAAATTCAAACAATGTTGAAATTTAATAGAAGTCACCACCTTCGTCAGCATGTCCGCAGGATTATCATCTATCCGTATCTTCCGTATCGAGACTCCACATTCTTCCAAAATTTCTCTTATAAAGTGATATCGGACATCAATGTGATTCGTCCTTGCATGGTATACTTGATTCTTTGCTAACTGAATAGCACTTTGGCTATCACAGAATATTGTGATGCTTTCTTGACCAATACCAAGTTCTCCAAGCAACCCCTGAAGCCAAATTGTCTCCTTTACAGCCTCTGTAATTGCCATGTACTCTGTCTCTGTTGTAGACAAAGCTACCATTGACTGTAAAGTAGACTTCCAACTAACTGGTGCATTTGTCAGAGTGAACACATAACCAGTAGTTGATCTTCGTTTGTCCAAATCACCTGCAAAATCTGAGTCACAATACCCAACTAGATGTTGATCTACATCCTGCTGAAAGACCAATCCAACATCTACAGTATTACGAATATACTGTAGAATCCATTTCACATCTTGCCAAGCTTGTGAAATGTCTGGTCTCGTACAAACCATAGCATACATCAAGCTACTGACAACGTTTGCATATGGCACTCTAGACATATATGCTCGTTCGTCTTCATCCTTCGGCGACATATCGGCATTAAGCTTAAAATGCGGGGCAAGTGGAATGCTAACCAACCTCGTTTCTTCATTCATACCAAAACGATGTAGCACCTTCTTCAAATACTCCTTTTGAGATAAAAAGAGCTTCTTCGATTGTCTATCTCTTGTTATCTCCATGCCAAGTATTTTCCTTGCCTCGCCTAAGTCCTTCATCTCAAACTCCTCCTTTAGTTGATCTTTTAGCTTCTCAATCTCTGCTTGATTTCTTGAAGCAATCAACATATCATCAACATACAAAAGAATATATATAAAGGATCCATCTTCAAGCTTCCGCAAATACACACAATGATCGTATTTGCTTCTCCTGTACTTATGCCGCAACATAAACTTGTCAAATCGTTTATACCATTGCCTCGAGGGCTGCTTCAATCCGTATAAAGATTTTTCAAGTTTACATACCATATTCTCCTTTCCAGCAACTCTGAATCCTTCTGGGTGAGTCATGTAGATTTCCTCCTCCAAGTCTCCATTTAAAAATGCAGTTTTTACATCCATCTGAACTAGTTCCAAATCCAACTGTGCTACCAAAGCCAACAAAATTCTAATGGAGGAATGTTTAACAACTGGAGAAAATACCTCATTGTAGTCAATTCCTTCCTTCTGAGCATAGCCTTTAGCTACCAGTCTTGCTTTGTAGCGCACATCACCTTGGTTAGGAAATCCTTCTTTCTTCGCATACACCCATTTGCAACCAATTGCCTTCTTACCCTTTGGGAGTTTGGCCAACCTCCACGTACCATTCTGATGAAGGACTGCATTTCTTCATTCATGGCACTCCTCCACTTATCTTCTTCTAAGCTCCGGATAGCTCCTTTATAAGTTGAAGGAACACCATCAGTTGCAATTGAAGTTGCACAAGCCACCATATCCATGAAGCGAGTAGGCTTTCTAATTGTTTGTTTTGGCTTGCCGGTTGCGATTGACTCATGTTGCTGTTGAGGTTCCTGTGTTGAAACCTCATTCTCAATCGGCTCTTCTTCTACGGGAAAGTCTTCTTTTATTTCCGTCTTTTCTCTATACTGGGAAAATCATCTTTCCTTCAAACTCCACATACTTCGAAGCACCATCGGTCTGTTTGGTATCTTCAGATGCTACCGTTTTCAACATAGCAGTCTCGTCAAAGGTAACATCCCTGCTAAACACAACCTTCTCTATCTGGACACCATAAACGATATCATTTAACTCCAGAAGCGACCCCCCTCCATTCTTCTTCCTCCATGCTATCTGGTTTTTTCTCTTCAAGTGCAAAGTCTAGTCCTGCTTTGAAAAGGACATCCAAAACCTCGCCTTGCCACATCCCAAAATGTCCAGATCCGTCAAAAATTTCAACTGCAAACTTCGCATTGGACACTATTATTGTCAAATACGAAGATCCCAACGACGAATTGCTGACACCTGATGCGGCTACATCACCCTTTTTGTCCGTCATTTCTGCTTCAAAAATTATTTAATAGCTGCCAAATGAAAGCCCAAAATTAATTCTTTTCTGATCTAGAAGTTGAGACAAGGCTACAACCACAGAGCATACTCAGACAGAACCAGGCTCTGATACCAATTGTTGCGGAAGCGGGATATATAGAGCGTAACCGATTATACTAGAAAATTAATCAACTAGAAAATAAAGTTTGTAGACGTAATTTAATAATATAATAAGCCACTACTACTATATCTAATTGCAACTAATAAATAATAAATAAGACAAATAAGAGAAATGTCAGATCTTAAATTCACTGAGGAAGATATACAAATGTCTAAAGAGAATTGAGGGGGTAATTTAAAAGGGAGGAGGAGGGCCTTTATTTATACTAAATCCTCCGCCTCCCCCCTTGTCTACTAAGCGATGTGGGACTTTGGCCAATACCTACACTTTTTCTGGACTAAAAAGGACTTTTTGAGAATTTGTGAGGGATTAAAATGCCCACAAAAAATAACTAAAAGGACTAAAAGTGACCTTTTTTTTCCTTTTTAAGGACTAAAAATTACATTTTTTTTACTCAGGGACCAAAATGGGTAGCGCGTGTTTTTTCAGGGACCAAAAAGGGTATTTACTCATTTCTTTATCTTTTATTTTTTTGATACATGCATATCAAGATTCTATCACTTTACTTTTCAGCTTATAACTATAACTCATCTAATGAACTAGTGAAGTGAGATGTGAAAATCTTGAGATTGAGGAAATTAAAACTCAATCTTTCGAGTGAACTCTTGGAATTACCTGTCTACAATTAGTTTGCTATATTTTTGTGCAGTCAATTAAAGAAAGTTGTAATGGTGATTATGTCAACATTAATCCAAACAACACAAAGTGTGTCTCAGATTATGAAGCTTTCTCTCAGGTTCGTCATAAAACTTTCCACTCACTTGTCTCAGTTTCTTTTGATCATTGTAAGTAATACTACCCTAGTTATTTATATAAGAGCTATATAACTAATTTACAAATGCTGAAGAATTTAGTTAAGTTAGTTATTTGTAACAAATATTTGTTTATTTCCTCAAAATACCCTTTTTAATTATGTTCATTGGAAATACCCTTGATGGAAAACCCCGCAATACATGCAATCAATAGAAATATTTTGGGGAAAAATTATAATTTTGGAAAATAAAGTGGATTGAAGTCTTATATTTAGGACCAAAGTAAACTACTATTTAATTATCCAGCTCTTATATGTAGAACCGAAGGAAGTACATCGATTGGAAAACCAAGTGTATATAATAAGATAATTAATTCATCTGCAGCTGATTCGTTACATAAACATAAATCAAGTTTTGGAACCTGTTTGCATTGCTACTCCTGATCTCAAAGACAGAATTCTCTTGGAAGATTCATCACCAGAAGGGATCCTCCGGTCATTGCAGAAAGATTCAGATTTCTGGTGTCGTGTAAGTAAACTTCAGAATGTTGTGTACACACACAGATGCACATTTACACACTCCTTTTATAATTTGGAGTTTTACTTGTAGGGTTATGATCACATACTTGTTAACCAATGGGCAAATAATGAGGATGTTAGGAAGGCTCTTCATATTAGAGAGGTAACTAAGAATCTACTTGGTTTATTGATTATATGTGTGTGTGTTAAAACTATATAATTCAAGATTTAACTAAGAAATTGATTTTATAATTAATGCCTTTTAATAAGGGAACTAAAGGGGAGTTCTTGAGATGCAACAAGAGTTTATCATACAAAGTTCATCTACGAAGTGTTGTTGATTATCATCACAATTTCACTGAGACGAACCTTCAATGTCTTGTATACTGGTAAACTTCATCATCCTTACTTATTCTTGAACAAGTTGGAATAATTTTAAGTGTCTACTGCCCCTTAAATTTTCCTAACTTCCTATATGTTTATTTCTTGTTTCTTTTTACTATTAGATTGTGTGGAATTTGAGAGAGAAGAATTGTAGTCTTATTGATTGATTAATGTTCTGATACAATACCTACTTATATAATAAGTAGAGAGATAAAGCTAAACAAATTAAGGAGAAAATAAAGGAGTAACTAATGGAGAAAATCTAGTAAAAAATAGAGGAGAGGTTACAACAACCTAGGGAGAATAATATAATATAATAATATTACATAATATTCCCACACCCCCCTCAAGTTGGATCATGGATGTGAATTATGTCCAACTTGCTTATGCAACTTATTGGAGCCTCGACGATGTTGGGAGCTACTGCTGCGACAAGATGAATGGGCAGCAGATACACGACAACTTTAGGAGTACTCGGCTATGACAAGATCGACGGGCAGCGACTGCGACAAGATCGACGGGCAGCAACTGCGACAAGATCGACAATGAAGGTCCCATAATTGCTTGAGTCTTCAAAATCATTAAGCTTGTACTTCTTGAGTCTCAGAGGCCTATGAATTTTGGAAATGACAATTTGGTCCCTCAATTTGATAAATGACAAATTGGTCCTGCAAATTTCAGAAATAACGGTTTGGTCCTCGAATTTCTGAAATGGCAATTTAGTTTTCTGCCAAAGAAGTTTTTTTTTTTTTCAGATCTCTCTCCTTGCTGGGCTCACATTTTTTTTTAAAATAACAATGACTTAGGTCAGATAAATCAGCGCCTCAGACTGACAACTTAGGACGGACTGGATATGCCTTCTTCTTCATCTTCTCCTTCTTTCTCTTCTTTCCTTCTCCTTCGATCTGCGACAACGGCAACAAGAGGAAGAGTCATGGACTAAGGATCGGATACCCATCTCTATTTCTTCCTCCAACTCCGGCAAGCTGTTATTGAACCAGAAACAGCGTCAGAGATCGAGAGCTGATTCTGGTTGTGACGTTACAACCGACGGTGAGAGAGAACTCGACTGGGAACGAGAAGGCGTTAGTTCTGCAAAGAAAGAGCTGGTTCAGTGGTTTTCCGACGCTGCTCTGCCTCTGATTCTCGGACTCTGTCTCTTTTTTGGTGGTTCACCAGCGGCGGAAGACGCGAGTGAGAAGATGACTGTGCTCAGCATCGGACAGAGGCCGTTCATGTGAGAACTCGGACGATCTTGACTTGGCTTCAACGGACGAGTAAAGTTCAACGCCTGATGACGAGTGACAGACCAGATCGACAACTTGACTGGACTGACCGTCGGACTGGTCGAGGACTGAGACGACGACACTGTGCGTGACTGTTGGATTGATTGCAGAGTGCAGAGACAAATGGCAATCTACTGAGAAGGATGACGGACCAGGAGACAATACTGCAGTGGGTCTTCGGGAATGACTGAGACAATGGGTGACAAAGATGAGATGACGGATTGACGTGAAGATGTGTGTCTCCCGGCACTGGTGTGTCTTGCTGCCTCTCTGACCCTCAAAATACTCACCTTACTCTGACGGTGGAGGAGAGGAGAGAACATGGGAGGCAGCTGAGTCACCAGCCAGCGTCAGAAAAACAAAACAGAACTCTATATGTCTTCAAGGATTAATCCTGCACTCTGATACCATGTGAAATTTATAAGAGAGAAGAATTGTATTCTTATTGATTGATTAATGTTCTGATACAATACCTACTTATATAATAAGTAGAGAGATAAAGCTAAACAAATTAAGGAGGAAATAAAAGAGTAACTAATGGAGAAAATCTAGGAAAGAATAAAGGAGAGGTTACAACAACCTAGAGAGAATAATATAATATAATAATATTACATAATATTCCCATAGATTGTACATAAAATGAGTGATATTTTGGTGGTGAAAAAGGTACAAATTTCATTTTTTTTAACGCTTTTTTAGAGAAAAATACTCTAAATTAAAATTATGTAGTTTCTTTTTTATTTAAAGTATTTTTCTTTGAAAAAATCGTAAAAAAATTTAAAAAATGCATCTTTTTTTGCTTATAAGATACCAAAATATCACTTATTTTATGTAGAATCTAATGATCTAAAGAAGAAAAACAATATTTGAGAGGGTAGGAAAATTAAGGGGCAGAAGAGGGGTAGTAGAGAGAGGGTAGCAGACACCCCAATCCCTAGTTTGGCTTTCTTGCTATAGATTTCATTTGCTATAGATTTCATTTACTGAAGCAGGAATTAGACTCACCAATGGATAAGTTTTATCAAATTAAGATTCTTTGAAGCTCGCTGCTTTAGTTCTTGCTCCCTTTGGGGAATTTCACTGATGTTTAATTTGAACTCATTATCACAGTGCTGATCTTGACTTGGCCATGCCACATATCGGCACACAAGCTTGGATAAGGTCTTTGAACTTGAAAATAGAGGATCCTTGGCGTGCATGGTTTGTTGATGGTCAAGTTGCAGGGTAACTAATCAATTTCGATTATTATTCTCACCAATTTTCAGCTTTGAAGTGTTTGAGTATATTATTATTTACCACTTAACATTGAAGTGTTTGAGTATATTATTATTTACCACTTAACATTAGTGCATGTTCAACATTTAGATACTATTTCTTTTTTAAATGGTGCAGCTGGTTCAATAAAAAATATATATACTATGAAAAAAAGAAATCTAATCCTTGTGATATTTGTATATATTATATAAATTATCCTGTCCCGTCACTCTTTTATTGAATATGCAGATACACACAACTCTACAAGAACAATGACTACTTCTTGACATATGTTGCTGTGAAAGTAAGCAAAACCTTCAACACTTAGCTTCGTTTAGTTGATTTAATTATGTCTATTTGTTTTCATGTCTATTCATTTATGCTGATTGACTTGTACTTTTCATCTGACATAGGGTGCTGGTCATGTAGCTCATTCATATAAACCTAAAGAAGTTTTGCAAGTAATAGACAGGTGGTTATCATATGCTCTTATCTAAGGAATGGTCAATCTCTCAATCCAAGAGCTTTAAGTTTGGCTAATTCCTAGTTTGGTTTGGCATGCTCAATCTCTCAATCCAAGAGCTTTAAGTTTGGCTAATTCTTAGTTTGGTTTGGCCTATAGTTGGTACAAATAAAAAGTTGAACATGCAACCTTTTGCTTAATCAAGACTTGAGGAGGTGCTCAGTTAGTTGAACCAAATGACTTGGACCATTGTGTCAAAATATTAAACATTATCACATTTATTGTCCATTTTGTATTTAGATTAGTGGTGAAGAATTGATTTTGTGTTTTATGACGCAAATATGTGATATGAGTTTAATTTTTACAAGGGAATGTTACATTTTTTGAGTTAAACTAAACAACCCTTATATGTGAGATGAGGGTGATTTTGTCTTTTGTTGCTTTAGAGAAAACCTTGTCTGTTTCTTTTTTTCTAAATATGTTTTGAACATTAATATTAATAAAATGGATTCAAAATATGTTTTGAAATATTTTTATTTTTTTCCAGAAAAAAACGAAGTGGACCTCATCACTTGTTAGGGTGAGTCTTACAATTTCTCTTGATTTTTCTTCACCTTCAGTCATAACAAAGGATATCTCCGTGAAAACATTTAACTCGAGTCATAGTTTCGCTAATTTTTTTTTTTTTTTGAAAAGCCTATGACTCGAGTCAAGTATGTGTGACTCAAGGTCATATGATTGTGCTTCAACTTAGAACTTTTCAAATATTTCTTATCATTGAGGGATGACTCGAGTTAGTCACTTAATGACTCGTGTCATAACATGTTTTCAGGTTTTCTCAAAACCAAGCTCGATAGCAGCTTTTTAGGTAACTGATATGACTCAAGTCATATATGAGTTAACTCAAGTCAAGAATGTTACAGAGAGCTCCTAATGAATTTTGAGATTAGATTACTCGAGTCAAGTTATTCTAAAATCTTTTTGTGATTTGAAAATATGTCAAAGCAAATTGTTTTATGGTTTGGATGACTCGAGTCATATTCCACAAAATTTGAAATTCATCGTTCTCGTAATCTATAAACCTTTGATTATTCTTTGGGTGCTTCATATTATTGATCCTTAATATTCCTAAGAAAGTTTAATCAGTTTGCTAATGAGTTTCAGATGATTTTAGCTTGGTTTAAACACTAATTTACTCTAAAGAAAATCTGTATCAGAACGCATTAAATGCTTAGCAGAGATAAAGCACGAAAGCGGAAGTTGATCTTCTGAGTAACCATAAAGTATTCTGGCCATTTCCATTCTACACTCCAACTGAGTCTTAACGGACAAATCGAATAAAGGATGTCAACGGATAATAACAGCTAACATTGGAAGAATATGAAGCGACAGAGTAACGTTCGACTTCAACAGATATATTCATTACTCTCAACGGCTCATTAATCTCTCCTTAACGATCATCAATGTCATCAATTATAAAAGTCAGAAGCATTCAATTTTCAACCACCAAAACTCTGCGCATTCAATTAGCAATCTAAGCTTTTATTGTTTCTACTCATAATGACAATATCTTTGGATATTTAAATCTTCAGTGTTTATACATCTACTCTTTTAGAGAGTCATTATTCATTATCAATCTTTGTAAGAATCTCAAAGTATTGGACTTTGAGATTGTGATATTTGATTACACCTTGTAAGGGGGAGTAAGTTTGATCTAACCATATTTTTATATGATTTTTCATAATAAAATTTGGATTCTTAATGCACTTTGTCATAGTTATTGAGTTTAAAATGCTTTTATTGTGATAAATTGAGATTAAGAGTAAATACATTAAATTTGGATTAAAATGGGCAAAATTGTCAAATAAATTGTAATTACTCTTAATCATTGATTTTTCACAATATTTGATGTTAGATTAATTATTTTGGATTGTAGATACTTGAAGAAATTGGATCAAATTTGAAAATGGAAGTTTAAGTTCAAGTTATAAAATTTTCAGTTTAGTCCCTCTGCAAAACGTTTTAAACTTTTCACTCAGGTCCCTGCACAAAAACTCTGCGTTTTGGCCTTAATGAATTAGGTCAGCAGCTGGAGATTTTTGGGAGGCCGAAAAATTAATTGAGAGCGGAGACGCAGCGGGGGAAAAGGGAAAAAAAAAAAGAACAGCGGCCGCGAGACGCACAGACCTGGACCTTCACCGATTCACCTCGGACCTTCGCCCATCATTCCACTCGCCGGCGACTTCCTCTGCCACCACGGTCGCCGGCGAGCGACCTTCCTCCACCGTCCTTCACCGTCAGCCGCGAACCAGAACCAGACCTGGACCATCATCGACCTTCTTCTTCCTCTAAGTCGCCGGCGCCTTCACCCTCACCACCATCACCGCCGGCGACCTCCATCACCGTTCTCCATTCCCCCATCATCACCGACACCACCTCAGTCATTAGCCATTTATGTGCATTCCTCCATTATGCCCGAAGGACTCTGTATTTTCCAGCAAGTGTTCTAACTGAAATGTGTGGCTGATTCCTTGCTTCTTGGTGATGAGGATTAATGTTGAGCTCAATGGACTTCATAGGGAGTTATTCTATCAATCTATTAGTCTAGATTTATATATTTAGGTTGCCTAGTTTTAAGAATTATTGTGTATAAATCTGGAACTGAGATTGAGATTAATGTTTATTGTCTCTGTTAGTTTGATAATTGCAATTGAGATTGGATTTTGTAGTATGAAAATTATGTGTTTTAATTTCTTGTGGTTGCTTTGAGATTATATTAATTAGCGTGTTATTGTCTAGTTAATGTGATTGATTTGTACCCTTTGAGGGATCATTATGTACTCAATTTCAAGAAGACTCATGTTGCATTATTCCAATTTTAATTGCACATCAAGTGGTTTTTAACAATTTCTCAAGAGGTAGTGGTTAGCTATGTTTGTAGGAACCACTATTAATTGAGAATATTGGACTCAAGTGTTATCTTGAGGTTTTTCTTAAGACTTGATGAATTTTAACTCCCATAATATTTTATGAGCAATGATAGTCATTTCTTCATTACCAAGAAAGTTCATCATTCATATTTTCACTTCATCCATTCCATTCACCATTTTATAAAGAAAATACCAAAA
The DNA here is from genome assembly GCA_025563575.1 of Acacia pycnantha. Taxonomy (NCBI): domain Eukaryota; kingdom Viridiplantae; phylum Streptophyta; class Magnoliopsida; order Fabales; family Fabaceae; genus Acacia; species Acacia pycnantha. Next base: position 691,375 of record JAMWYP010000036.1, on the reverse strand, counting down.
ATAATAGTTTAACATTTAATTTAATTGCATTCTTATTTTAGTTTATCAATTGAAAAACCCAAAACCAAATTCCCCCTTATTTTCATTGCATTTGCATGTCATTTAGATTACCTAGGATTCAATAAAAGGCTCCTCGAGAGAGAGAACGATCCTAGGTTTGCCTATACGCAATCCTTGGTTATTTTTTATTGTGGACCCCAAGGCTAAAGAAAAAAAGGCCCTCATCAAATGGTGCGTTCTTGGGAGCTAAGTAATTGGCTCCCTAGGTAATCTAATTGTCAAATTCACTTTTGACAAGGGGTTTCTCGTGTGAAACTTGTTAGTTTCGCATTTTTATTTTTATTTTTCATTGCATATAGTTTAAGATTTTTGCATTTAGATAGTTTGCATAGCATTCATTGCATTCTTGAATTGTCTTGACTTGGTAGCTTCTGTGTGGTGTTTTTGCATTAAATTTGATATGATGTTGAGCTTAATTGTTTGAATTCACCATGTCTCCAAATTAATTCATAGATACTTGCATCTTTTGTTATTTTGATTTTAGATTCATTTTCTTAGTTAGATAGATACTAGTGATTCATTTGGGAATTAATTGAATTGAACTTTCATGGCTTGGTTTAATAGTAATCAAGATTCACTTTTTCAATCTCACTCTTTTGTAGGAGATTCGACCGGAAGTGAAGAGTCTATCTCTCAAAGCATCAATTCCATTCAACAAACAATACGGGCTCTTCAAGCTAACTTGGGAATTCAAGATAAGAATCCAATTGGTGAAGAATGTCATGGCTCATTCCACCACCCATATCATGAACCTTACCACCAACCTCCATTTCAACCAAATCACTCACCATATAACCCATATTATGAGCCTTCTCATAATCCTCTACCATACAACCGCATGTCATACCATGTACCTCCTCCTTCATTCCATCCCACTTCCTGACCATGTCATCCATCTCATGAATCCCTATACCCATATGAGCCACCCACTCCACCATGCCATGAACATCCATCCCAACCCTCTACTCCTCAACCTTATGGACTTGATGCCTTTCTTACCTTGCTATATATGGATGCTCAAACCCTTACCCTAAGAAGAATGTATGACCAACTAAAGGTCCGGCATCTATATTTATTCAATCTCAAAGAGGCTCTTCCTCGTGGGTTCTCTGAAGAAATGGAAGAGGAAATGGAGGACATTGAAAAATTCATCAATGCATTTGTTCACCATGTGCTATGGATAAAAACCGAAGGAGAAGAAGGAGCTCCATGGTCATGTACCTCCAATGATGATGGGAAAACCAAAGAGCAACACCTAAATGCCACTTCACAAGTGGAAGTTTCCAATCCTTCGGTACCCATTCTCACACAAGTACAAGAAGTGAAGCAAGTACAACAGAGCATTGAAGAGTCTTCTCTACCATTTGGTAATGACCCTATCCTAATAGAAGTAGACTCTTCTACTACTTTAACTAATGAAGCAATTCATGATTTGAGTGATGATGAGGTGGATGAGGAAATCATTGTTGAATCCCCTCAAATGTTTGAAAATGTAATTGCTCAACACATTAGTTCTAGTAGTAGCGATTCAATTGTACTTGTTGATGAGTGTGCTCCTACTTCTTTATGTGATGCTTTAATTGTTGAAAATTCTTCTCTTCATAGCACTAGGGATGATTGTAAAAAATTGAATGAAATATTTTCATGTTCTTATGCGGAAGATCGGATATGTGTAGATTGTTATCAAGAAAAATTCCACTTACTTGTTGAGTTTCGAAAGAAAGCATTTAGTGAAGTGGTTGATTCTACCATTGATCATAATGCACCCTCTTGTACTATTGATGATAGTATGCATGACAATTGTGAACATGTTGACTCTTGCATGGATGATAATGTGGTTGATTTGAGTGAAAAAGATCAAAGCCTAGAATGTCAAATGCATGAAATTCTCATTGGATTACTTCCTTATAGCCTTGTTGATGACAAAGATTCTAAAATTTTGATTGATAAAATTCCACATGTTGATGAATCTTTCCAACAAGTGTTATCTTGTGATTTGCCACCCGATTTAGAAAAGGAAAATGATTGCTTTGAAATTTTAGAACCCTCGGGTGGTAACAATTTGAAAAGTTCTCTTCCTTCTTCCACTCTTTTGCCTTCCATCTCTTGTGATTGTAATGATGATGTGGTGTGCCCCAACACTAAGTTGGATTCCGCACCTTCCATTTTGCAAGCACAAGAGAATTTCCAGAATATAACTGTTTGTATGACTCCTACTGACGGGAGTAGCATTGATTTCCTTGGATGTGATAGTTACTTGAAGAGTTTGATTCCTAAAATGTCTTTAATTCACTTGAAATCTCTCCATGTTCCTATTTTTGGATGGGATACTGCTGGTTGCTTGTCTTCTTTGCAGGCACATTCTTGGAAATGTCATCGATGGAACCAACATCCATCGTACATTCTTGGGCCTCTTCCAATTGATCCTGAACCACCTCCACCAAGGAAATTCAATGCAGGAGAAGATATTTTTAAAGATAAATGCATGATTCTCATCGGGGATGAGAACTTCTCCTTCAAGCGATTCAAGATACTCTAACACAGGTTGTCTCTTTCCTCACTTATTTTCTTCCTATTTCCTATGATTATTTGGGCTTAATTGTTGTATGAGGAAGATAAGTGTGGGGGAGAGACACAAACAAGTAGAAAAAGTAGAAATAATTTAGTTTAGTAAGCAAAATAAGAACTCCCTATGTATGCTTTGCATCTCTTTGGCTACTACCCTACTTAATTACCATTGTGCCTTAAATTTCAACTTGTCTATCATTCTCTTTAGGGTGATTTTTCTACATTGAGGACAATGTGTTGATTAAGTGTGGGGGAGGGAAATACATTTTGAGTCCCAATTAAATGGTTGTTTTTAAATGAGAAAATGCCTAAAACTAGAATTTTTTTTTCAAGAATGACTTACTCTAATACATGTCCTAAGTGGTAAAGGGTCGCATTTGCCACTTTGGAAGTGTAAATTTTGGGAAATTCTTTGAGCTTTTATGAGATCTAGTGTTTTGGCAACTTTATAAAACCATGTTTTGTTTTTCAAGTGAATGGGAAGAGAAATGAACCCACAATTGGATTTTTGCTTACTCCTTATTTTGAAAATGAGAGTTTATAAATCATTAGTGCATTTAAGAGTTAAGCATGATTATAGCTGATTGCAATGTTTTGATTGGTTGTGTTTGTAAGGTTAGCACTTGAAATAGTTAAGTAGATGTTTTGTGGTTAGTTTACCATGCAATTGATTTTGTTAGAGTGAGCATTGGAGAAAATCCTTGTTGGAAGGATATTTGAGCCTTAAATGTCTTTTTATGTGTGCATGTTCGCTTAGTTTTTCACCTTCTAGAACTTGTTTCAACTCTTTTTCGAAACGGTATTTGTGTTATTGTGATGAAAATGAAAGAGACATTCAATTCTAAACCATTTTCACCCAAACACAAACCTACATTCATCTACCATTTGCTTCCCTTTTTGAGTCATTCCTATGTTGTATGCATGTCATTACTCATAGTGTTCATAGTATTCTAAAAATCAAAAGAGAATTGCCAATAAAAATTTGAAATGCCATGTATATAAAAAAAAAAAAAGCGAGTATAGTTTGAAAAAAGAAAAGAAAAAATAAATAAATGAAGAAGGCATTTTGTTCATGAATTTTCAAAAGAATTGTCAAATGTTCGTAAAGTTATTTAGATGCTATGAACTTGTTCGTAAACTTTGACTTGTATATAAACTATTTTCATTTTCCAAATTAATCCATTCCATTTAGCCTTCACCCAACATCACAAGCCCTTAAAGTCCTCTTGATTCATTTCATTAATTGCTATTAGTAGTGGAGATGTTAGAGTTGTTACAAGTTTATGGTAAGGTGTTGATTAAGTGAGCTAGAGTGAATTATTCCAATGAGATGAGATGAGTGAAACACTGATAATACCTTGAGAGTTCTCCTATGCTTCATTTTAATATTTGGGATTGTATAGTCAGCTAATTTCTTTACATCCATGATTATCACTAGTGTTAGCTTGAGAAATTTGATTAATTAATTCATTGCTTTCTAATTATGAAATTGCTCATCTTTCAAATGCATTAGTGATTTTGACTTAGAATTTTGTACTTAATTGCCTTTGTTTAGGAGTACAAAGGTCTAAGTGTGGGGGAATTGATCTAACCATATTTTTATATGATTTTTCATAATAAAATTGGGATTCTTAATGCACTTTGTCATAGTTATTGAGCTTAAAATGCTTTTATTGTGATAAATTGAGATTAAGAGTAAATACATTAAATTTGGATTAAAAATGGCAAAATTGTCAAATAAATTGTAATTACTCTTAATCATTGATTTTTCACAAAATATTTGATGTTAGATTAATTATTTTGGATTGTAGATACTTGAAGAAATTGGATCAAATTTGAAAATGGAAGTTTGAGTTCAAGTTATAAACTTTTCAGTTTAGTCCCTCTGCAAAACGTTTTAAACTTTTCACTCAGGTCCCTGCACAAAAACTCTGCGTTTTGGCCTTAATGAATTAGGTCAGCAGCTGGAGATTTTTGGGAGGCCGAAAAATTAATTGAGAGCGGAGACGCAGCGGGGGAAAAGGGAAAAAAAAAGAACAGCGGCCGCGAGACGCACAGACCTGGACCTTCACCGATTCACCTCGGACCTTCGGACCTTCGCCCATCATTCCACTCGCCGGCGACTTCCTCTGCCACCACGGTCGCCGGCGAGCGACCTTCCTCCACCGTCCTTCACCGTCAGCCGCGAACCAGAACCAGACCTGGACCATCATCGACCTTCTTCTTCCTCTAAGTCGCCGGCGCCTTCACCCTCACCACCATCACCGCCGGCGACCTCCATCACCGTTCTCCATTCCCCCATCATCACCGACACCACCTCAGTCATTAGCCATTTATGTTCATTCCTCCATTATTCCCGATGGACTCTGTATTTTCCAGCAAGTGTTCTAACTGAAATGTGTGGCTGATTCCTTGCTTCTTGGTGATGAGGATTAATGTTGAGCTCAATGGACTTCATAGGGGAGTTATTCTATCAATCTATTAGTCTAGATTTATATATTTAGATTGCCTAGTTTTAGGAATTATTGTGTATAAATCTGGAACTGAGATTGAGATTAATGTTTATTGTCTCTGTTAGTTTGATAATTGCAATTGAGATTGGATTTTGTAGTATGAAAATTATGTGTTTTAATTTCTTGTGGTTGCTTTGAGATTATATTAATTAGCGTGTTATTGTCTAGTTAATGTGATTGATTTGTACCCTTTGAGGGACTGTTATGTACTCAATTTCAAGAAGACTCATGTTGCATTATTCCAATTTTAATTGCACATCAAGTGGTTTTTAACAATTTCTCAAGAGGTAGTGGTTAGCTATGTTTGTAGGAACCACTATTAATTGAGAATATTGGACTCAAGTGTTATCTTGAGGTTTTTCTTAAGACTTGATGAATTTTAACTCCCATAATATTTTATGAGCAATGATAGTCATTTCTTCATTACCAAGAAAGTTCATCATTCATATTTTCACTTCATCCATTCCATTCACCATTTTATAAAGAAAATACCAAAAATAATAGTTTAACATTTAATTTAATTGCATTCTTATTTTAGTTTATCAATTGAAAAACCCAAAACCAATTTCCCCCTTATTTTCATTGCATTTGCATGTCATTTAGATTACCTAGGATTCAATAAAAGGCTCCTCGAGAGAGAGAACGATCCTAGGTTTGCCTATACGCAATCCTTGGTTATTTTTTATTGTGGACCCCAAGGCTAAAGAAAAAAAGTCCCTCATCAAAGTTCTAATGAGAGAATTACTTTGAGAGTTACAGAGTGCGTAATCATTTGAGTTAGTGAAATCTCGGAGAGTCTGGGGACTGGACGTAGGTCAAAGATTTGAACTGAACAAGTATAAATCTCATGTGTCTAATCTTTCTCTATCCTTTTCTCCTATTCTCTGTTTATCCCTATTTTACTTATAAGAAACAGAGTCAGGCGAGAAATTTTTAGATCACCCAATTCACCCCCCCTCTTGGTGATATTTCGCCTTTCATAATAAATATGAGAAAGTATGAGGAGGGGTGAGCATGGTGCTGAAATGCCCAGTACGCCCACCCAAGCTCGGCAAAAAATTGCCCAGCCCCTCCCTAAAATTGTGGCTGAAAAAAATCTGGGCAGTTTTGGGATGAGTCAATAACTGGGTAGGGCTGGTCATCGGGTAGGGGTCCTACCCTGCCCATTTGGCTCTACCCGGAAAATTAAATATATTTAAATAAATATTATTCTAAATATATTATTTTCTTTAAAATATATTATATTATTATGTCTAAATATATTATATTATACTTTAGGTATCTCCAAAACTTTGAAATTCTGTGAAGTGTGAACTATAATCTTCATGGAGCAGGGCAAGGCGTCACTACTTAGGCAAAGGAAGTTCGCCCTACCCAGCCTGAAAAATGTTTAGGCCTTTTGTCTCACAGGGCTGGGCTTGCAGCCCGTTCATTCTTTGGGTTGGGCATCGAGCAAGAGTCTCGCCCTACCCATGCTCATCCCCTAAGTATGAGTTTAAAATATGCGAAAGAATATATCATAAATGACCAAATGAAAGAGAGTTAGTGGTGATTCGGGAACAATTAATATAAATATATGTATTTGATAGAGGTAAACAAAGAAAAAGTATTTTAAATTTTGAGACACAACAAGAAAGTTACCTATAAAAAGGATCAGCCCTAAGAGAAAGAAAGTTTAAAAAGAACAGAATGAAGTACTCTACTACCTTTCTTGCTTTAATATAAAATATACTTACCTAATTTAATTACATTAAGGAAGTTAGTTAGGTTAGTTACTCCTCTGGTTCTTAATACAATACATATTTGGGGAGTTAAGTCTTGGTCCAAAATATAAAACTTAGTTTTTATATTTATCATTATTTTTCTAATTGCCACTATTGATACTCTTTCAACAATAATTAAGAGGAAGAGAGAATAAATAAATTAAGGAAGATGATTAGTGTATTTTAGAAAATACCATTCATATTAATTAATTTCTTTAATATAATCAAATTAGATAAATATATTTTATATTAACAACCAGAGGAAGTAATATGACTTGTATTTCATAATACACTATAGTCACCTTCCGTAGTTCCCTCATTCCCCTCTCTCTTTGATTATTATTGAGGGAACATTAAAAAGGTAAACTAGGAAAAAAAAATTGACGAATATAAAAACTACGTATTATATTTAGAATCAATATCAATTCTTTAAATATGTCTTATATTAAAGGAAGTATTAACCATTGGAAATATTACAAAATAGCATAAGCAAATGGGACTAGAACATAATTCTAACAACTTTGGGGGCCCGGGGGGTTGTTGGTGACGAAGGCCGAGCTATCATAAATTACAACAAAACCCCAGTGCGAGACTTTTACCAAGTCAGTCAATCACTCAATCCCACTGGCCATGGAGCTTTATGAAATGACCTATATAACCCTTGCACCATTAATGAATGCTTATCCATATCCTGTCCTTTTATTTCGAAATAATTGGTTGAATCAGATGAGAAATCATCCAAAAAATAGTCCCCCCCCCCCACCCCACCCCACCCCACCCCACCCCACCCCACCCCTACCCTAATTATAAGTTTAATATTTTAAAAATATGTACTTCTACTCATCAAAACATAAATTTTCACTATATTTTTGTATTTCTCAACGGAACGTTTGAATCTATTGGAGTCATTGAACTTTTTGTTATGTACCTTACAATTTCAGAGCACATTTCTTCAATGATGTTAATTTTTTATTGATAGTACCGTCAATATATTAATATATGCATGAAATAAATTATAAAATTTCAAAATTCAATATGGTTAATTTTCCAAATTTTAAACATATAATGCATGAAAAAGTTATATTTTTATTTAAGAAATATTGTAAAGAAAGATATGTGTTCAGTTCAGCCAAAGATTAGATATAGTGAGATCAGGATTTGATTTGATTTTTATTTTTTTAACAATGGATTTGAATTTTGTTTGAAATTGAAATAATTAGAGATGGAGCTCAATTAATACCTAATATAAATTTTGTCAAAAAATGAGTTATTTAATATTAATAGGTTTTTGAATATGAGCATATAATTTTGAATATGATAACTGATAAATAGGTTAAAAAATATTCTTTTGGTCTATAATTAGAGCCGGGAAATCGGGCCAAGCCCATCGGGCCGGCCCGTTTAAGCCCTGGCCCTGGAGGGCTCGGGCTTGAAAAATAGGGTAGAAATTTGAAATTGGCCCTGCAGGTGGCCCATGTAGGGCCTCGGGCTTAATCACTCGGGCCTCGGGTTTTTCACTGTTGCCCGTTTAACTGTAGCTTTAAAAAAAATTACTTAGACTTCCACTTAATAAATGTGTTTATTTGTAATTACTTAGATTTTTTAGTTTAAACTATAACCCTTTTTTATGTTTATTATTATTCGTATTAAAACACATAATTAGTTATTATAAATTTTAAGGAAGTGATGTTTTTATATTAAATAAACACATACTTTGGTATTACAATATTATAGAAGTAATAAATTATAAATATATTTTGTGTAAAATAAGTATAATTACTTTTACCTGTTAGTAAAATCATGCATGAACCGAAGGAATCTGCAGACACACGCAAAATTACGAGAGGGAAAGACATTTTGTCATGGACATACATAAAGCAATATATTTGTTTAATATTTTTTGAAAAAAAAGGAAAAAACATATTCTTTGTGTTTATTTGTTTTTACTACAAATTAATGAATGTGTTTATTTGTTGAATGATTTATATTGTTTAGATATTAATGTTGATGACATTTATTTGATAGATTAGAACTTTAATGGTTGCAATTTACTAATTATATTTCTTTGAAAAAATTGAAGGAAAAATAGTTAAAATTTGTAATAGTAATTTTCGTGCCTGTAGGGCCGGCCCGGCCCCAGCACTATCGGTAGGGCTTTGAAAAACAGATGTTTTCCTTACTCCAGCCCAGTAGGGCCGCCAATAGGCCCCGGCCTGTAGGGCCAGCCCCTGTCTGTAGGCGACCACGATTCCAGCTCTATCTATAATTCTAATATCGTTAATGTTGTTAACGAAAAACACCAATACAACAAACTCAAGTGATGAGATGTGAACTTAAATGTTGTTAATCTTAAATTTAAAATATGTGTAAATTGAAAGATTGTTGGTAAAAAGAGGTAGAAGTTTCAATTTTTGTTTTTTTTTTTGTTTTCTTTTTTACGATTTTTCAGAGGAAAATGCTCTAAAATTATGTAGTTTCTTTCTTATTTAGAGTATTTTTTTTCTTTGAAAAAAATCGTAAAAAAATAAAAAATGCACTTTTTTTACTGATAAGATATCAAAATGTCATTTATTTTATGTATAATCTAATGATCAAAAGAAAAAAAAAACGAGAGGTAAGGAAAATTTAAGGGGCAGGAAGAGTACTGGGTAGTAAAGAGAGGGTAGCAGACACCCCAATCCCTAGTTTGGCTTTCTTGCTATAGATTTCATTTACTGAAGCAGGAATTAGACTCACCAATGGATATGTTTTATCAAATTAAGATTCTTTGAAGCTCGCTGCTTTAGTTCTTGCTCCCTTTGGGGAATTTCACTGATGTTTAATTTGAACTCACTATCACAGTGCTGACCTTGACTTGTCCATACCACATATCGGCACACAAGCTTGGATAAGGTCTTTGAACTTGAAAATACATGATCCTTGGCGTGCATGGTTTGTTGATGGCCAAGTTGCAGGGTAACTAATCAATTTCGATTATTAATTATTCTCACCAATTTTCAGCTTTGAAGTGTTTGAGTATATTATCATTTACTACTTAACATTAGTGCATGTTCAACATTTAGATACTATTTTTTTTTTGAATGGTGCAGCTTGTTCAATAAAAAATATATATACTATGAAAAAAGAAATCTAATCCTTGTGATATTTGTATATATTATATTAATTATCCTGTCCCGTCACTCTTTTATTGAATATGCAGATACACACAACTCTACAAGAACAATGACTACTTCTTGACATATGTTGCTGTGAAAGTAAGCAAAACCTTCAACACTTAGCTTCGTTTAGTTGATTTAATTATGTCTAGCTATTTGTTCTCATGTCTATTCATTTATGCTGATTGACTTGTACTTTTGATCTGGCACAGGGTGCTGGTCATGTAGCTCATTCATATAAACCTAAAGAAGTTTTGCAAGTAATAGACAGGTGGTTCTCATATGCTCTTATCTAAGGAATGGTCAATCTCTCAATCCAAGAGCTTTAAGTTTGGCTAATTCCTAGTTTGGTTTGGCATTCTCAATCTCTCAATCCGAGGGCTTTGAGTTTGGCTAATTCCTAGTTTGGTTTGGCCTATAGTTGGTACAAATAAAAAGTTGAATATGCAACCTTATGCTTAATCAAGACTTGAGGAGGTGCTCAGTTAGTTGAACCAAATGACTTGGACCATTGTGTCAATATATTAAACATTATCACATTTATTGTCCATTTTGTATTTAGATTAGTGGTGAAGAATTGATTTTGTGTTTGATGAGGTAAATATGTGATGAGTTTAATTTTTACAAGGCAATGTTACATTTTTTAAGTTCAACTAAACAACCCTTTTATGTGAGATGGGGGTGATTTTGTGTTTTGTTACTTTAGAGAAAACCTCCTTCGTTTCCTTTTTCGAAGTATGTTTTGAACATTAATATTAATAAAAGGGATTCAAAATATATTTTGAAATATTTTTATTTTTTTCAAAAAGAGAAAAGAAAAGAAGTGGTGGACCTCATCACTTGTTAGGGTGAGTCTTACAATTTCTCTTGATTTTTCTTCACCTTCAGTCATAACAAAGGATATCTCCGTGATGGGTTTTTTTCTTTTTTGGATTAATCGCGTGAGGGGTATTTCTTATATACTCTCACAATCCTTAATATATTATATGACATATTTATCTAATTTGATTAGATTAATAAAATTGATTAAGATTGTTAATATGACAATATTGTATTTTCTAAAATATTATTGTCATTTTTCTTAATTTCTTCATTCCGATTATTATTAAGGATTGTCAATAGATGTAAATTAGGAAAAGATTGATAAATTTGAAAACTGTCTTATATTTAGGATCAAAATCAATTTTATAAATATATTTTATATTAGGAGCAGAGGGTAGTAAATCCTTCCTAACACAAGTATAACAATATTGTGTATAATCAATTTAATTCGTTTAATCAATATTGTGTATAAAAAATAATTTTGATACGGATCTGTTTGGGGGGGGGGAGGGAAGGGAGGGTGTGGTTACGATTCACTGTAGTGGACGGTCCACTGCCCTTTTTTGTTCTTTAAAAATTACCGCATGTGGTAAAAATTTAATGTAGCAAAGGGCAGTGGACGGTCCACTGCAGTGGACCGTAGCACTCCCGGGAAGGGAAGGGGAGGGGAGCGAAAATGGAGGGAAAAGAGGAGAAAAATTATTTGTAGTGGGCCCTATAAGAGTTTTCCTCCCTTTTAAATTTTTTCCCTCCCTTCCCCTCCCCCCAAACCAAACCAAGCCTTAATATCCACTCCTTTTCTTATCTTTGAAACCACGTCGTTTTGGCGGAAAAAAGTGAGCAGCTGGTCCTTTTAAAAAAATATATATATATTTCAGGTACTGACAGATACTAAAAAGATACTTAGGATACTGATCGGTGCTAAAAAATATTTTAGGATCTTCAAAAAATTATTTGAAGTATTTTTTCAGTACCGATCAGTATCCTAAAGTATCTTTTTAGTATTAGCCAGTACCCTAAAATATTTTTTTTAAACCTTAAAATAATTTTTCAAGATCATGAAATATTTTTTTTCAGTACTAGTTAGTATCTTTTTAGTGTCGGTTAGTATCTTGAAGTATTTTTCAGTACCAGTCAATATCATGAAGTATCCCTTTAGTACCAGTCAGTACTTTGAACTATCTTTTTCAAGATTCTAAAATAATTTTTCAAAATCATGAAGTATCTTTTCAATGTCGTCCAGTATCCTAAAGTATCTTTTTCAGTACAAGCTAGTATCATAAAGTATCCTTTTAGTACCAGTCAGTATCCTAAAATAATTTTTAGTACCGGTCAGTATCTTGAAGTATCTTTTTAATACCTATCAGTATTCTAAAATATCTTTTTTTTTTTTAATAAAAAGGACTAGCTACTCCCTTGTTCCTCCAAAACGACGCCGTTTCAAGAAAAAGAGGGGAGGGATATTAAAAGAAGTGTTAAACACCTAATTTGCCACGGAAGTATTGCTAAGGGAGCGTCCAACACCCGGAAGTATTTTGAGTATTATTTTTGCCCCAGAAGTTTACAAAATAGAGCAAATATGCCCCGGAAGTTTTTTTCGGAGCAAATTTACCCCGGAAGTTTTGTTTAGGAGCAAATTTTTGTAAACTTCCGGGGCAAAAATGATACCAATCCAATGGTCAAGATCAACTGATGGGCAAAATTGCTATGTTTGTAAACTTCCGGGACAAAAATGATACCCCAAATACTTCCAGGTATTGGGCGCTCCTTTAACAAAACTTCCGTGACAAATTAGGTCTTTAACCTTTAAAAGAATAGGAGAGAAGCCATATATGGTAGTGACCATTATATTGGTAATAAGGATTGCAGATTTTGCAGTAATCCCCACTCATACACTAACAGGTTAAAATAATCTAAACAATTATTGTAATCTAAACACATATTTTTTCGGGAAAATCCCATATAAAGTTGCTTAAAATAGAGAAATTCTAAATCAAGTTGTTAAACTTAACAAATTCTTAATTGAGTTATAGACTCAATTTGGGATTTTAAAATATAGGTAAATTGACTTTATTACACCCTCCTAATCTTCTCTATCATCTTTTCTCTTGAAAGAATTTAATTGCTTTTTAACTTAGTCTTTTAATAAGTGTGCATATATATTAACATTAATATATAATAAAATAAAATATGATTAATTTAAATCAAATGAGTTTGTGTGCTCAAGAAAAATGATTTGAGTAAAAAAATAAATGTATAACACCATTATCAATTAAATGTTTTAATTGAATATTTTGAATAAAATTTCATTTTTTGAAAGAACTCAAATTAGTTTTTTGTCAATAAAAAAATCAATCTTCATTTATCACGCAATTTTATTTATGTGATATATAGTTTTTTTTTACGTTAACAAATATCTTTTTCTTTAAAAAAAATTATTAATGAAAATTTTTTATATGCAGTTTTCTATATCAAAGAAGTTATTTTTTATATTAACATTTTTTTCTCAATGAACAAAAAATCAAGTAATTTTTTTCTTTTTATTCTCAATGTTCAACTATAAATTATTTAATTAATATTGGGGCTGATACGTTTTTTTTTAATTATTCCTGATCATTCTTCCACAAAACATAAAACTTCTTTGATCTAAGTTAATCATATTTTATTTTATTATATATTAATGTTTATATATATTTACACTTATTGTAAAAATAAGTTAAAAAGTATTGAAACCCTTTTAAGATGAGAGAGGAGACTATGAGAGGGCAGTAACGTCATTTAATCTAAATTTTGAAATTCTAAATTAGGTCGATAACTTAATTAGAGATTTATTGAATTTACCAACCTAATTTAGAATTTTCCTATTTCAAGCAGCTTTATATAGGATTTTCCCTATTTTTTCCTTCCTCCACACGTTCGTGGTCCCACGTTTTAATGCCGGAAAAGTTTGTTCATGTCGTGGTCCATAGGCTAACGATTCGTGATGGTGCGAATTATTTGGTTGACTTGTGAAATCCCTACAGCTGCGGAGCTGCGATTTTTTTTTTTTAAATAAAAAAGAAAAATGATACTCTTTTCTTTTTATAAACAACTTTTATTCTTATTATGCAAAATAAAATAGTGATTAAGATTAGTTAAAAATAATAAATGTGTCAAAAATGTCATGTTTTTTCTTTCTAAATATGCCTCTATTTATGAAATGAGCATAGTAGAGAGAAAATATATTACATATTTGGGGAGTTAAGTCTTGGTGGAAAATATAAAACTTAGTTTTCATATTTATCATTATTTTTCTAATTTACCACTATTGATATTCTTTCAATAATAATCAATAATGAGAGAAAATAAAGAAAATAAGGAAGATGATTAAGGCATTTTAGAAAATACTAGTCATATTAATTAACTTCTTTAATCTAATCAAATTAAGTAAATATATTTTATATTAAAAACCGGAGGGAGTAATATGACTTGTATTTCTTAATACACCATAGTCACCTTTCTCAATTCCCTCATTTCACCTCTCTTCCTTGATTATTGTTGAAGGAGGATTAAAAATTGAAATTAAAAAGAAAAAAATTGACAAATATAAAAACTACGTATTATAACCAATATCAACGATCCCTAAATACGATCCCTAAATATAAATATGTCTTATATGAAAGGAAATATTAACCAATGGAAATATTACAAAATAGCATAAGCTGATAGGACAAGAACATAATTCTAACAATTTGGGGGGCCCGCCCCCCGGGGGGATGAAGGCCGAGCTATCATAAATTACATTGAAAGAGAAGGATTGGCGTATTGTTAGGATATCCCACGACCACACATTTTTGAGAGTCCTGTTGAAGGAGGCATGGTTGTTGAACTCCTTTTCTACACAGATGATCTCTGGTTTGTCTCTTCTGTTTCAGGAAGATATTCCATTTTTTCAATAATCCGGCAAAGAACAATACGGAAGCATATCAGTAAGAAGATATTGTTACCAGCATTTCAGACAGAAGATTTGCATTGGAGATCATTATTGTGATGGGAAACCTACGTCTGCTCATCTCTGTGAGAAAATATAAAATATTTAAATTTAATCTGCTCGGTTTAAATTTAAAATTTAAAATATTTTATTTTTAAATAATAAATTTATTTTTATTAAAAAATGATAGGTAAGAACTGTACGATGCAAAAGTTTCCAAATAAACAAATTGTAAGGAAGGAAGATCAACCATATAAATTTTCATAAAGGATATGAAACTACTAGAATTAAAATCAGAATCTAAAAAAATATTGTATGAATCCATCTTTACCTGTTTATTGACCACTAGCACATTACCTTTCCAATATATTACTCCTTCTAGTACTAATTATAAGAATAAATTGACTTTTTTAGAGAAACTAATTAAATTACTTTAGAGTATTTTTATTTTTTTCTCCAAACTAATTAGTTTGACTAATAAACTAATATATCTAAGGATAGACAACATATGATATGATTAAGTAACTTATTTAGCTTCCTTAATCTCTCCAGAAAAAGTCAACTTAGCTTTATAATTAGAATCGGAGGTAGTATATATATAATTTATGTGACTTATTGGCCAGTGAATGAAATGGCAGGGGAATAATAATGATTATAAATAAATAAAACATTCCATTCCACAGGATTCCAACTAAAATATTACATATGCAATAATACGTCAGCCACATGACGATGATTCATATATTTTGCTGAGCCTGGCTATATAGGCTATCATACAAGGTGGTTGAGTCGATTAAATGAGCCATTACCCACTCCTCATTCTAGTTTATCGATTACGATGTGAACATTTTGAATAATACTTTTCTAAATCTATGAAGAATTATCCTAACATTTATGTGTAGAAATGACTTGATGAGAGATAAACGAGAGGCATAGGCTAATAATTTGACTTCCAAGTACTAGTTCTTCGCTCAATGCCAAGGTATTTTCCTAATTTAGAGTGAAGCTGCGATTTTCAATCACAAATTTGCTACTGAAACGTTTAGGTGAGAGTAAACACTAGTACCCCACAAGGGTACTAGTTTTGAAAATTTGATAACTTGTTTTTTCATTTATTCATTTTGAAAATCACATTAATAAGGGGAGGCCCATTGCATTGACTACTACTATTTGATGTTTTTCTGCCAACCGTTTAGTAGTTCTATTTATTTAGGGTCTAGAATTATTTATATTAATTTTTCGATACAAAAGTAGAAAAAATTATATGTTTCTATTCTTATAAATTTATTTGGTGTTTGAGAAAAAAAAATCTTTGATTTGAGATTTAATTCTCATTCTCATAATTCAAAAGTTTGCACCACAATCTTCATAATTTAAATAATTTCAAATTTAATCCACCATTGGTGTATATATATATATATATATAGAAACATATGGTGCAAACTTAAATAATAGTCATAACTCATAAATAATAGAGCACGATACTAATGATACTATTTTCTTATAACCAAAAAAAAGTAAACCTTCTTCTATTATATAGACACAAACCAATTGAAAGCAGAAAAATTTAAACCTTCAACCACAAAATTTAAGGTGTGATAAAGTAATACTCCCTTCGGTCCTAACTATATGACCAAATTAATTTTTTTGAAGAAACTAAGGAAGTTAACTAAATTACTTTAGAGTATGTTTATTTTTATTTTTTCCTCCAAACAAGTTAGTTTGACTAATAAATTAATATATAATTTAAGAATACACAACATATGATATGATTAAGTAATTTATTTAACTTCCCTAATTTCTCTAAAAAAATGGCAGCCCGGTCTTATAATTAGGACGTGAGGGAGTAGATTGTACTGTAGAGCAGGAACCAAAGGGCAATAGAAGTGCACGTGAAAAACACAAAAAGGACTTGACCAGAGTCCAACTGCAAACTACCAACCACCAGTCTTTAATTCTCATTATGAGAGAGAGAGAGAGAACTAGTGGTTCCGTTTGATAATATAACGTAATAGTTTCTAAGGTTCCTGATATTTTTAACCACCTCCTTTGGATCATTCTAGTTCGTCACCCTATATAAAGGCATTGTCTTGTGTTATTTTTACACTGTCACTCATCAGCTTCGCTAAAATGGCTAATTCTGTAAGTGATTGCGACTCTCTTGTGTTCATCCTTTATTAGTTTCATGCTTTTATTCCTTCTACTTAGGGTGTTTTTGATGTGTGTAGGATGAGGGCATGTACCTTATAAGAGTTCAGACAGGAGATCGCTATGGTGCAGGAACGGCCTCGAAGATTAGCCTCAAGTTGGAGTCCTCTGAAGGCCGTAGCTTTACCATCGACAACCTCGTACATTGGGGAATAATGAAGCCGGGTCACAGCTACTTCCAGCGGGATAACCTCGACTTTTTCAAAGGCACTGGACCTTGCCTCGATGTTTGCAAAATCACTGTCACCTCCGACGGCAAAGGGACCATGCCAGGGTGGTACGTGGACTTCGTGGAAATCTCCGTCACTGGGAACAGCTTATTTGATAACACGAGAAAATTCGAAGTGAACACGTGGCTGGATACCAGTGATTCCTATCAGCTCTCTGCCACCGTTAACTTAAGCCCCGCCCCTTAACTCTGAACCCCATCACTCTCTCTTCAGAGTGAGCTAGTAATAGATATTTGGCTTTTGCCAGCGTGTTGTTGTGTGCAATTACGTAATGTAGTGTTTGTTGTGTGTCTCATTTTAATTATCATAATAATAATTACCTCTCTCGGTTTATCTATAATTATAAATAGGCCTTGAGAGAGTCATATGTATCTGGCTTATGTTGATCTATTATGTTGTGTGTTACGAAATATAAGTTCACTATAATTTTATAAGGATCTGGTTTCCTTGTTAAGCATTTTCCTTAATAGAGAAGCGGTATACTACTACAAAAACACTTCCAATATACGTTTTTAAGATCCTTAGACGATTGTTTTAAAGGAGTCGTGAGTGTGAGAGCCGTTGAAAGTTCAGACCTACAATGACTGTCGTTATAAGTACATGACTTACAACGACTTATAAGTGTTTTGTTTTAAATCTGGTCGGGATGTCAGATCCCGCCCTTTTTTAAAAAAAAATATTTTTGGGATGTCAGTTCCCACCCGCCCTTTGCGAAACTGTTGATGACCCAAATCTAACTGCTCCTCCTCCGGCAGCTAAAAATAATGGAATCTCACTACTTTGTATTTAGCAAAGGTAATTAATTAGATGAAGTGTGAAGAGTAGAAGCAGCAAGATATCTTCCGTTGGGGAATTGGTAAAAGAAACGACCATAAAACCAAGAGTTCTTTTATAACCTTGGCTTGCAATAGTCAAACCTTCTTTTCCTTGAAAGAAAACTCAAGAAAATAGCCAAATAGCCAAAAATCTATGCAGCATAGATTAATGGATGAGATATCTTCCTTAGACCATTACCACCAGCAAACAAACACGAACACACGCTACCACAGACTCAATTCTTTCATTCTTCGAATTGAAATCAGGGTGCCACCGAGCCACATTTAAGTATACATCATTAATTAACCAAGGGCTCCCAGTTAACGCCTCCATATAATCATTCGTGTGTTGAAAATTAACCAGGTAAAAATCATTTTCTAGATCAAAAATGTCTATGTTACCTTTTCGCTCCCAAATTTGCCTAAGCTTCTTCACCATAATGGCTGCCTCCCTAACAATTTCACCACCAGAGTCCTTCTAAAAGGCTTCATCAGTCTTTCCCTCTCCTTCTCCTCAAATATGAATCTCGGGCACATAGGATTTGAAACATCAATACTAATTTCGTCATTCGGATTCAACACTTTGGCGAAGTCAGTACCTACGCCATAATCTTCCACTACTTCCTTTTCATCTTTCTTAGACCATTACCACCAGCAAACCCTCGAATTCACGTTAAGCAGAAGCGATTCCCTATACGACTTTGGCGAAGGCACTTGGCCCTTAGCATGCATCCATTTCTCCTCTCGTTCTATCTGCGACTCACCGCTTGTGAAATTCCCCTCTTCAAAGTGAACCTTCCTCTTTTGAAGAGACAACTCCTCTCTCTCTCTCTCTTCGTCCAACAATCCCTCACTTTCCCCTTCTTGCAAGACGCAAACGGAGGGGACACTCATTTTCTTTGTTGCAATAGGTGACAAAGCTCTCAGTTACCAAACGAAAACCCTAGCATAGCTCAGAGGTCGTACTAAAGGATTCTAAATATGCAGATTTTAATTTAGGCTGTAGTCTCCTATGCATGGCAATGATCTGGGTTACGTAACATATCTTTTACATGAGACAAGGTAAAAGCTACACTATCTTTTATTTTTATAAATAATGCCACAGTTAAAGTTAATGTAAATTTTGAAAATAGAAGAAATATTTCATAATTAAATAATGATTAAAAATGTTATGGCCTGGATAATTTATTGCAAGCTTCGATCACTTTTTTTTTCCTTTATTTTATTTTAAAGATTTGCATTCTATCACTACTAGAAAATAGTAAATTGGTGACAGAAAAAATTCCTTCGCAAATTGTGCCTATTTTTATGAGGGCAAGCATATTTGTCGCAATTTGTGACGGATTTAAAAAATCCGTGGCAAAATAGTGAAGGGGTGGGAAGTTTTGCAACGAACACCAGATTTTGTCGCAAAAGTAAGTGATTTGCGACGGATTCCTATTTCCATCGCGAAAAGGCTTCAAATTTAAAATTGACGCCTTTTTGCGATGGAATTGGGTTTCCGTCACAAACAGCGCCAGCTTTTTGTGATGGAAGCCATTTCGTCGCAAAAAGGCTTTTAGTTTTGATGGCTCTTTGCAACGGAAACGGGATTCCGTCGCAAATCACTTACTTGTCAAAGCTTAACATTTAGATCCGTGGTTCATTTCCATCTCATTTGCGCCGTTCTCTCCCAGTCTCCGTCGAGTGCTCACCGTCCGTTCCCGCCCCAATCTCCACCGATAGCGCACCGTCCAGTCTCTGCACCACTCTCCGTCTTTGTCTAGCATTCGACTCTCCGTTCCCGCCATCAGGTAGAATCTGAGTCCAAATTGTTGGTCGGCAAACATTGTGCTTAGGAAAAATATGATATTGAGGTCTAATTGCGTGAGGTGAATGAAAAGGCTGAGCAAGCATCATCCCAGCAATTGTCATTGCAGCAGGAGTTACAGCGCACAAGGCAGCAAGCAAATGAGGCATTGAAGGCCATGGATGGGGACAGACAGCAGCTAAGAAGTGCAAATAACAAGTATGACCATTATATTGCTCTTCATTTTTCTGATTGATGGGTATATGGTCGTTTTAGATTCCCATTCGTCTCTAGGTGCGGTGGTCGAAACTGTGTTCCTCCCGTGCACTTTACACATGGGATGGCTTTGTGCAATATGACACTGTAGTTATCTTAGGTAATACCTTTTGTAGTTATTTGCACTGCAGGGGTCAAATTACAACAACTTCCCATCCTTGATCCTCCTCCTCCTCATTATTGTTGTTGTTGTTGACATCTCGAGGTGGGAGGGGTTGAGCGGAGGTTCTAGAATGTACTAGTTATACTCTTGCCACATTTCCCTCCCTGCCATGAAAATCTCAATACCCTTGTTATAACAGAATGAGCAATATAGGGAACATTAGATAGCATTCTTTGGGTAAATTATCTTCTTAAATGTCAATCTAAAACTCTTCCTTCGGTAGAATATAATATTTTCGGACGGTTTATACTTGATTTATAGACATAAAGTAAAATTTATAGTCCTAAATTCCATATAATATCATAAATGTAAAAATCTGTGTGATCCAGATTTCGGGATACCATTGAGGATTTGAGGGGTTGATAAGTATATATTTTATAGTTAAATAAGTATAAATTCTTAAATATATTGGATTGAATTCATTAATATATTATACTTATTTAATTATCATTTATATATTTTTCTATTTTTTAATTAATTATGGGATAAAAAGATATTTTGATATAAAATCTACTCATATCCTATGTAGGAGATATTATCATGCTTAATATATATATATATATATATATATCAGATACACCATATCTAGAAAGCATGAGATTTTGGATGGTGATGGCATTGTGGGACCCGTAGCAAAAACTGGGGTGGAGGGAGGGGTGTTAGGGGTGGCCCCGCCTCCTCTAAAATTACAGAATATAGCCTAAATTTTTTAAAGATTATATTTTAGTCTCAGAAAATTTTTAATATTTTCACTTTAATCATTGTTATTTGTTTTGTGAAGGACTAAAATGAAAATATTAAAATATTTGTGAGGTTGGAATGTAATTTTATGAACACTTGGCTCTTACTCTGTAAAATTCGCCCCCTAATTGTAATTTCTGGCTCCACCGCCCGTAAAAAAGCAATCTAAGTTATATATATATTAAAAGCAACAAAGTTCAACAGGAGGAGACGCACAACGCACAAACGGAAATGTCAAGAAGCAGAGGCAGCCGCAAGGAGTAAAAACCAGAACATCAAA
Organism: Acacia pycnantha; assembly: GCA_025563575.1. NCBI lineage: Eukaryota > Viridiplantae > Streptophyta > Magnoliopsida > Fabales > Fabaceae > Acacia > Acacia pycnantha. The sequence goes on along the minus strand of JAMWYP010000036.1, from coordinate 670,022 downwards.
AAGACGCAGCAGAGACCCACGGGACGCAAGAACTGGGAACGATTCTTGCTTTCTTTCGACAGTGATCTTGCTTTCTTTTCTTCCTCTATTTATTCTTTGAACCTGAATTCTTATCTTTTTATTATGGATTTGGTTAGAGCCATGTTGTGGCTAAATTTTCTTTTCAACCTAGAGAACCTATGAACTTATTTGTATTCTAGAGATTATTCCCATAAATTAGTTTTGATTAATTTTATTTCAGTTTATTATTCTGGTTTTTATTGCTATTACTTGCTAATTGGCCACTATTAAGCATGTTGTGGGGATTTAGGTTTGAACTTGGAAAAAGAGAATTTTAAATTGACCTTGGGATTAAATAATATGAAATTAGGTTTTAATCTAATTTACGTCTAGGATAGACATATACCTAGAAGCTCTACATAATCATATTAGAATGAGTCCTATCTAAATTGCATCTTATTTAGTTGTATGAGACATTGCATACTTAATTAAGATAGGAATATAAATGGACTGAAAAAAATTCATACTCATTAATACTCTAGATTAGCTGAGTAAGTTAAGTCAAAATTAATTTAGTGGGGATAAAATCTAAGAAACAAACACGGGACTAGTCTTCTCAATATTGATATTTACTCGTTGTGCAAAGTTTTGGCTATTATTAGTTTCTTATTACTTTTTTTTATTACTGAAAACAATTCTTACTTGCTCAACTTAAACGAAATAAGGGAATTTAATATCTAATCGCTAGTTAGATTGAGTCCGTGTGGGAACGATACTTTTCTTATCACTCTATTACTTGATAGTCTATAGGTTATAAAGTTTTGTCATATCAAGTTTTTGGCCATTCATTGCAACCAAAAGAGGGTGCCCTTGAAACATTGCAACAGTCACTTGCAGAAAAGGAACAGGTATGAAAAGCCTGTTTACATCTTCTGACAAATTTACAACTGCATTAATGATCTATTGCTTTGCTTTGATCTTTTTGATTTTTTTCCTGTGGGATGACTAAGAAATTTCATAAAAAACTATCTTACCCAACTTCTGTATTTATGGATTTGGAGTGATTTGTTCTCTCTCCACCTATCCAAAGCTTTAAACAATTAGAACAACTTATTCAATAGTTGTGATATATCAGTTTTGAATTATATCTATTAATATAAATACGATTATGTTCTTTGGATGTCCAAAAACGAAAAAAAATAATGAGAATTCAGATGATAGAAGATATGAGAGGGTTGATTCAGGCAGCCTGATGAAAAGAAGCAAGCTGCACTGACTGAGCTTTCAGCTAAATATCAGAAGGTACACGTGCATTAGGTTTATCAAATCTCGTTCCTATGTTCCTTCTCGGTTGAATTTCTATGTCATATTGTGCACTGTGTATTTCACATTTTGTTTGTGCTTTTCCATCAATTTTTGTCTGTTTTCATCAGAATATGGAGAGTTTGGAAGCTCAACTTAGCGATGCTATATCTGATAGAAATAAAGCGGCTGAAACTATTTCCTCACTGCAGGTGATTATTTTTTTGAAAAAAAAAAAAAATTGAGCTTTTTATCCTTTCAACATAGTTTAAGGAAAAGAGATAGATACTACAGAGTGTAAAATTATATTTTTGGTGCATTGTTTCTGATAAAGCTGAAGATTTGTATACTCATACTACTGAAGTTGCATTGCGTTTTCTCTTTCCTCATACTTAGCTCCTTTAGTTAGCTTCTATTTTTTTTTTTTTTCTAGAGGCTCCAATGTCTAGGTATCCAGCCTATTTTGGGTGGATTTGGACTTGGGGATTGATGGTCAATTAAAATTTGGCTTGGTTCTAATTTCTAAGGGTTAGGTCTTGAATTAAACTGATGTAGAGAATCCTGTTTTTTTCTTGCGCACATCTTTTTTTTCTTTACCCTCTATTGTAATATGATAATTAGGTCCCACAACGGGTTGTTTTCCATGCTACTAATCAATTTTTGTTCTTGAGGCATCGTTTTGTGTTGCTCTTCAATATGTGGAAATCTTAGTTGCCTCATCTGCATTTCTTGGTGTACCTCCTGCAAACGTTTATGATCTTGTAGTGTTCATATTTTTCATCTGATTATAATGATACTTCTCTCTCGACCCAAGAATAAGCACGTGTTGATATAAAAGTAAGTGATTTCAGCTGGATCACACTTTTTGCACAAACCAGGAACATTTCATGATAAGGGTTCATCAAATTGTTGGGCTAAATTGGATGGAAATGGGCTTCCATTGGAATTGGAAAGCCCGTGCATCAAACATGGGAATAAAATAGTTCTTTTCGATCATACACAACAGTGCCTAGGGGTTCCTAATGCCGTTTGGTACAGATTGTCTGTGTAAAATAAGTTTTTGCCTTAATTTTACATTTAACTGACGTTTTCTCAATTTCTGGATATTTTAATTTGAGAGTATATGGATCCATTTTGTCGGTAACAATTGATTGAATTATCTTATCGTCCAGTGAGCACCTGAATAAACTATAATGCTTTTAAATTTAAATAGGAAAAAGGTCAAGTGCTTTCTAATTTGATTACCTGGCACTATTGATTATTTTATATTTTTTATCAGTAAGCGGAGATGATGAAGCAGATGCAGAATGTACTCCAGTCCCTATTAAAGGACAAGAAGGGTACAGGGTCGGCTCCTGGTGATAATAATGACCATACTGCTGTTGTATAAACATTACTTTTGTTCTTTTGTAGTCCATTTTGTTGGCAACATTATTATTTATATTTCGTTTTCTCTATGTCTCTTATGATTCTTATTATATATTTTCATGATATATGTAACATCCCAGTTTTCCAAAAGCAGTATATTTTTTTTGGTCAGAGTAGAGCAATGGAGCAATTGAGTAACTGATACTTGTATTTAGAATGCCGTAAGTCTGGCTAATTACAACAGCGGTACAGAAACCGCGTGGTTTCAAAAGTATATAACAAAAGAAAAAGAAAGGCTTCACTGAACAACAAAAAGGAAGTCTTCAATGGGTCTTCTACTCGGCCGCTTGCCTCTCTCCTCGGTCCTCGGTCCTCCGAACTCGACGCTATGTTAAGAGTGAGATCCAGCCGCACCGGATCTCGAGTAACGGTTAACCTCATGTTTATGTACACAGACAACGAGACATTAACAATACTAACATCACTCTATCACAACCAATGCATATGTATTGCTCCCAAAGATGCGAGACATATTGCTCCCAAAGATAAAGACATATTGCTCCCAAAGATACGACATATTGCTCCCAAAGATACAGACATATCCTCTAACCTCTATATGCAATCAAACAGTATAACACCTCTACACACATACCACATATATGCATACCATAAACATCAGAGTTAGTGTTACAGTACGCGAACGTACATTCGTTGACGGAAATCGGTATTTTTGTCGGAAAACGGAAAATCGACAGCGTTAAGACAGCGGTACGTGCTCACAATTATCCTATAAGGATAATATCACATTTATTAACTTTTGACACATTTTAGTCAAAAATGACTATTTTACCCCTCACCTCCTAATCGGCGGAATTTCGCCAGCACTTCGTTACTTTAACTCCCAACTCTCAGAAACTCAATCCCTACTATGTTTTTACCTCGTCAAGCATCTTTCGATGCAATGAGGCCTAAAAACAAGAATAGGAATTTCATATCCTACTTCCTAGATCTAACTAACAATTCTACTAAAACTACCGAAAGAACTACGAAAGCTTAAGTACCGAAAAACTTACCCAGAGCTTCGCTGCAAACTTTCCTCCAGAGGTCCTCTCTCTAACTTCTCTCTAGAATTAGAAATAGGCAAGAAGGAATGGTGTGAAGAATGCAAAGAGGAGTGGTGCCTATTTATAGAAGAAGTTTTGGGTCCAACTTGGTAATTTTCCCTTTCCAAACTTGTAATTTTTCCTTGTTTTTGAAAACTTCTCAAACAAGTTTTTATCTCTCTTCTTTCTCTCTTGGTAGACATATATGGCTGATGTGGCACAAAATTGCATCATCAATGATGATGTAATCAACTTGTTCAAGAAGGTTTTATACCGATAAAACCCCGATCGGTACCCGAATCATGTAATCTCAAAATTCTGGATTCACAACTCTGAAGATCTTCTCTTTCTCTTCAAAAGCATCTAGGTTAACTTAATTTTTGATTCCATTTAGGGTTTCAACGGTCCAGCCGAAGTTTCTCGAAAAACGTGCACGGTTGCGGAATTAAATTCCGGAATCATCAACTTCTAGACAAAAATTCACTGATTCCAAATATGTCCAGATAATTATAAACTCATTCCCAGATGTAGAGTTATAATTTATTTTGTTCAAATCCTAATTTTATGACTATCTGCATTTTTCTCAGATTTTCCCTATTTCGTCTTATTACTAACTTCTTCTACCCATCTCGGAAACGACTCCAGGTACAGCTCAATTCAGGATAAAAATCCACTTATCAATAATATACCCTGACTTTAGAAATCCTGTTCCTGGTTCTCTAGATAGGATCCGATTCCCTAAGGTATTTATTTACTTTTTACTATTTAACTTTAATTAATTTTAAATGAAGAGTTTTATTCTAACACTCTTCTTCATTTCATTTTCATTTTTTTTCCTTTTTCCACTCAAACATGTCGGCACACACATATTAATATGTATATATTTTTATTTTATTTTTAAATTAATTATTTAATTATTATTTTAATTTTTTTTACATAATTTTTCACAAAATTTTCCCATTGGTCTATACTTGTTTTTAAGCTCAAAAATACTTAATCTCATTTATTTCTCTCAATATTTTTCAATTAATTAGCAAATATATTTATGCTAATTTTCTAGCCATTAACCACTAATTATGGAGTTTTACATAATTATCTTTGAATTTCCTTTGTTTATGCTTAAATAATTAACCAATAATTATTTAATTAATCCCTCACTATTCTCCAAGGAAATAAATCCTAAAAATTGCCCAAATTAGAGACAACATTCTCTCTAATTTTTAACAATTATTTTATTGCCATTTATGATTTTTCATAATTTTCCCAAGTCATTTTATACTCTGTAAGGGCATTTTTGTCATTTTGGCACATTATTATTTTTCTCCAAATTTCCCATAGATTTTCCCTTAGGAAATAAGGTCATTATGATATTTCCCTAATTCAAATTTTAGGGTATTACAATATATACTTCTTTTTTATTTTGTAATTTTTTATATTTTTTTATAATTTTTGTTCTGATGAATTGAATTTTGCAATGGAATTTTAAAAATTTCATCGCAATATTCCTGAAATTGCGACGGGAACCATATCCGTCGCAAACATCACAAAATTTTCATTTTGCGACGGAACATAAAATTCCGTCGCAAATGTTGAATTTGCGTCGGACAGGAGATCCATCGCAAAATTGAATTTTTGCGACGGAATAGGTATTCTGTCACAAAATTCTTCATTTGCGATGGAACCTAACTTAATACTTGTTAACTAACTTTGTGCACCCTTGAACTTTGAGCAACATACATATAAACCCTTTAATTAAATTTTAAGATATTTGCAAATAAATAAGGAATAAAACTAATATACAGGAGTTATTTACATTTGACATAAAGTTTAACAGGGTTTACATAATTTAACATGATAACTTTGCAATAAATAATACTCGTAGTGTATATTAAGGATATATAAATTTGAATTGTATTAGATCAAAGCAAATAATTAAATAACTGTAACAAATCATGTTCATGTTCATAAGCTTGTTCTAATATGTTCCTTATCTTTTTTATTTTTTGGTTTTGCTCATCAATTGGGCGTGGTTTCAATAAGTTTCTCTAGAAATTTTCGCAAATCCATGTCAGTAAAGTGAAAGTGTCAGCGGAAGCTTTCTTGTAAATCTGATGGTTTGGATCAGACCAATGGAGGATTTAATAGCATGTGCTACCATTTTTGTCAATAATTTTTGGTATTCAAAAAAAACCGATTTCCATTCTCCATTATCACCGTTTTCCAATTAATATGGTGAAGTAAGAATTGAACCTCTTGTCACCTTTGTGCTTATCTTTTTTAGCTAGTCTTATCACTACAAAAAAAATTGTCATTTAGTAGCGGTTAATATGTAGCGGTGACAAAAAATTGCTACAAACTATGATATTTATAGCGGTTTGCGGTGGCAACACTCGCGTTAAAATGTGCGCTTGTTTGTAACAAACTTTATAGTAGCCATCAGAAATAAACCACTACAAAATTGGTACTAGCTTGGAGCCTAATGGCACGAAGATTGTGGCGGTTATATTTGTCATGGTTCTAAGATAAGAACCGTTACAGAATTCGAACAGTCACAACATTTTCGAAGAGTCACAATATTTGTTGCGGTTTGAAGCCCAAAACCACTACATAATGTAATTTTGTCGTGGTTTGAGGCAACAACCGCTACAAAAGTTAAGGCTATATAAACCCCTCAACCCTCAAGTCATTTTTAGAAGATTCTGCAGCATGCAGCGAGATATTGGCTGCAATGTAGCTGCCTCTCTCAGATGAAAATAAATCAGTGACTTTTTCATCGGAGATTGACATCTACCTTGTAGACCGGCCACTTTTTCTGTCACATGCTACACTATCTTTATTAATGACAAAAATTTGTAGCGGTTTTGACTTATAACTGCTACAAACTGCAATGAAGCTTTCGGATGAACTCTTGGAATTACCTGTCTACAATTAGTTTGCTATATTTTTGTGCAGTCAATTAAAGAAATTTGTAATGGTGATTATGTCAACATTAATCCAAACAACACAAAGTGTGCCTTAAAAGAGTAATTAAGTAATTAATGGCTAATTACTTAAGCATAAGCAAAGGAAATTCAGTAATAATTATGGGAAGCTCAAAAATTAGTAGAAATTAGTGGAATATTAGTAAAAATATATTTACTAATTAATTGGAAATTTTTGTGAAAAATAGTTGAGTTTAGGTATTTTTAAGCCTAAATACAAGAATTGACCAATTAGGTAATTTTGTGGAATTTTTGGGAAAAAGTAAATAAATAAATAACTAAATAATTAATTAAATAAAAAATAAATATTTATTAAAAAATAATAGAGGGCCAGCCGAAAATACCAAGGAAAAATGAAGATAGGAATGAAGAATTAATATCATATTATATGTTTCAATTAAGCACATGTTTTTATTATTTTATAATATAATTGAATGTCATGAATAATAATTTAAAAATTAGGAAACGGATCCTATCTAGAGATCTAGGAATAGGAATTCCAAAGTCAAGGTAAAATATTGATCAGTGAGTTTTTACCTTTAAGTGACCTCTTCCGGAAGTTAATTAAAGTCAGTTTGTGCACAGATTATGAAGCTTTCTCTCAGGTCCGTCATAAAACTTTCCACTCACTTGTCTCAGTTTCTTTTGATCATTGTAAGTAATACTACCCCCAGTTATTTATATAAGAGCTAGATAACTAATTTATAGATGCTGAAGAAAAAGTTAGTTAAGTTAATTATTTGTAACAAATATTTGTTTATTTGCCTAAAATACCCTTTTTAATTATGTCATTGGAAATACCCTTGATGGAAACCTTCTCAATACGTACAATCAATAGAGATATTTTGGGGGAGAATTATAAATTTTGAAGATAAAGTGGAATGAAGTCTTATATTTAGGATCAAAGTAAAATATTTAATTATCGAGCTCGTATATTTAGAACCGATTGGAAAATTAACTAAGTGGATATAATAAGATAATTTATTCATTTGCAGCTGATTCGTTATATAAACGTAAATCAAATTTTGGAACCTGTTTGCATTGCTACTCCCGACCTCAAATCAAGAATTCTCTTGGAAGATTCATCACCAGAAGGGGTCCTCTAGTCATTGCAGAAAGTTTCAGATTTCTGGTGTCGTGACGTCGTGTAAGTAAACTTCAGAATGTTGTGTGCACACACTTGCTCAGAGACACACGCACACAGATGCACATGTACACTATCCTTTTATAATTTGGAGTTTTCCTTGTAGCGTTATGATCACATACTTGTTAACCAATGGGCAAATAATGAGGATGTTAGGAAGGCTCTTCATATTAGAGAGGTAACTAATAAGAATCTACTTAGTTTATTGACTATATGTGTGTGTGTGTGTGTATTAAAACTATATAATTCAAGATTTAACTAAGAAATTGATTTTATAATTAATGCCTTTTAATAAGGGAACTAAAGGGGAGTTCTTGAGATGCAACAAGAGTTTATCGTGCAAAGTTCATCTACGAAGTGTTGTTGATTATCATCGCAATTTCACAGAGACGAACCTTCAATGTCTTGTACACTGGTAAACTTCATCATCTCCTTACTTTTTCTTGAACAAGTTGGAATAATTTTAAGTGTCTACTGCCCCTTAAATTTTCCTAACTTCCCATATGTTTATTTCTTGTTTCGTTTGATTATTAGATTGTACATAAACCAGTGACACTTGGTATCTTGTGGGTAAAAGAGGTAGAAGTTTCAATTTTTTTCCCGATTTTTCAGAGGAAAATGCTCTAAAATTATATAGTTTTTTTTTTTATTATTTAGATTATTTTTTCTTTGAAAAAATCGTAAAAATAAAAATAAAAAATGCACCTTTTTTACGTATAAGATATCAAAATGTCACTTATTTTATGTAAAATCTAAAGATCAAAAGGGGGAAAAAATCAAGAGGTAAGGAAAATTTAAGGGGCAGAAGAGTACTAGGTAGTAGAGAGAGGGTAGCAGACACCCCAATCCCCCCTAGTTTGGCTTTCTTGCTATAGATTTCATTTACTGAAGCAGGAATTAGACTCACCAATGGATAAGTTTTATCAAATTAAGATTCTTTGAAGCTCGCTGCTTTAGTTCTGATTATCACAGTGCTGATTATAGATCTTGACTTGTCCATACCACATATCGGCACACAAGCTTGGATAAGGTCTTTGAACTTGAAAATAGATGATCCTTGGCGTGCATGGTTTGTTGATGGCCAAGTTGCAGGGTAACTAATCAATTTCGATTATTATTCTCACCAATTTTCAGCTTTGAAGTGTTTGAGTATATTATTATTTACTACTTAGCATTAGTGCATGTTCAACATTTAGATACTACTCCCTCCGATCCTAATTATAAGAGCTATTTAACCGATTTTGGAGGGATTAATTAGAGGAGTTAAATTAGTTAATTTTACTCATTTTCCTAAAATGCCCTTATATAAATTTAAAATGACATAAGTAAAAGTGAATTACAACCCCACCACATACTCTCCGACCAATTTTCCTTTTCACACGCTTTCTAATTGAAATAATGGTCTTACTATATAAACATATATGTGTGTATATATGTATACATATAGATTTATCTACACACGCACATATATACACACACACATAGATATATATATATTTATATATGTGTGTGCATGGGTGGGTGGGTGGGTGTGTGTTTGTGTGTGTACACACACATATATACACACACAAACACAGATATACATATATATAAATGCTCCTAATAATAAGTAGGGTTAAGGTGCAAAAATAGACATGTATTTTTGTCAAAAGAGCGTCCAGTAGCAAATACTTTTTTTAGGTGCAAAAGTGACTATGTGGTTACAAAAATGGAGCAAAATTAGCATTGACCGTTAGTTGACTTTTTCTGAAATGAAAATGATGACGTGGACGATGACGTGGATGTTAATGTTTTATAAATTACAGCTCAGCCCCGGATGCATTTCCAAAAATTTCAATTTAGTCCCTCTATAAACTCTTAAAACTTTCATTTAAGTCCCTGGTCAAAACTTGCATTTTGACCAGGGACCTTCTTCTTCCTCCCGACAGGCGAACCAGAGACAGCTCCGAGGGACCTTCTCTCCCACCTTTCTGCAACCTTACCTGGGATGAAAAACACACGAATTGAATGAAAAAAAAAGCCAGAACCCAGAACCCAACGATCAGCATCCGATGAACAGATGATTTCAGAACCAGAATCGTGCGACGCAATCCCCAAAATCAATCAACGCTATGAAGAACCCAGAATCCACCCATAATCCGATAACTCAGGACCCAACAAAAATCAAACGAAGTAGAACAAACCGAAGCTCAAAACTGAACAAATCGAAGAAAAAAAAATCCTGGAGAAATCAAAACATTAAAAAAGGAAGAAGATGAAGGCTCAAATCAAACTCAGAACAAGGCTGATTATAGGCCACAAACTGAACACAAAAATTAGGGCATCAACAACACAGAACATAAATCAACCAACAAAGCTTTCAACAAAGCAAAAATCGCAAATCAGAAACAAATAAGAACACCGTTGTTTAGACAAATCGCAAATCGTGACCCTTATCTATGATAAGCTTCGACCGGATCAAATGAGAAGAGGTAGTAGATGAAAAGGGATCTAGGTTTGTAGCAGACCCAGTCGCAGATCAAGAATCCGCCGTCGACGGTAAAGACCCAGTCACGATGAGGTTGGCCGCACGTCTACCATTGAAGTAATGCGACCTCTTTCTCTGAATCTTGCCTCCATAGCCAGACCACTGAAAATTGATTCACTCTCTCCATCTTTCTCTGAATCTTGCCTCCATAGCCAGGGGGTTCCGGTCGAGAGGTTGAAGGAGGGGGGGTCCGATCGTGAGGTTGAAGGAGGGGAAGGGTTTTGTTTTTTGTTTTTTGTTTTGAAGGAGGGGGTCCGGTCGTGAGTCAGCATAGGATAACCCTTTTTCTATGTTTTTTGTTTTTAATTTGTTTTTTAATTTCTTCTTTCACTGCCAACTAGGATAAAAATTTGCTGAGTCAGCATCCATGTTAATGTTTTTGGTCAAACTAACGGTCAACTAACGGTCCATGTCTACTTTTGCTCCACTTTTGTAACCACATAGTCACTTTTGCACTTAAAAAAAGCATTTGCTATTGGGCGCTCCTCCGACAAAAGTACATGTCTATTTTTGCACCTTAACCCTAATAAGTATAGATAGGGGTATTATAGGAAAAAATTGTCAAAAGTTAAAACTTGCTCTTATAATTAAGACCAAAACCAACTCCAAAGTGTGTTCTTATAATTAGGACCGAAGGGAGTATTTTTTTTTGAATGGTGCAGCTGGTTCAATAAAAATATATACTATGAAAAAAGAAATCTAATCCTTGTGATATTTGTATATATTATATTGATTATCCTGTCCCGTCACTCTTTTATTGAATATGCAGATATACACAACTCGACGAGAACAATCACTACTTCTTGACATATGTTGCTGTGAAAGTAAGCAAAACCTTAAACACTTAGCTTCGTTTAGTTGATTTAATTATGTCTATTTGTTTTCATGTCTATTCATTTATGCTGATTGACTTGTACTTTTCATCTGACATAGGGTGCTGGTCATGTAGCTCATTCATATAAACCTAAAGAAGTTTTGCAAGTAATAGACAGGTGGTTCTCATATGCTCTTATCTAAGGAATGGTCAATCTCTCAATCCAAGAGCTTTAAGTTTGGCTAATTCCTAGTTTGGTTTGGCATTCTCAATCTCTCAATCCAAGGGCTTTGAGTTTGGCTAATTCCTAGTTTGGTTTGGCATGCTCAATCTCTCAATCCAAGAAGCTTTAAGTTTGGCTAATTCCTAGTTTGGTTTGGCCTATAGTTGGTACAAATAAAAAGTTGAACATGCAACCTTATGCTTAATCAAGACTTGAGGAGGTGCTCAGTTAGTTGAACCAAATGACTTGGACCATTGTGTCAAAATATTAAACATTATCACATTTATTGTCCATTTTGTATTTAGATTAGTGGTGAAGAATTGATTTTGTGTTTTACGAGGTAAATGTGATATAAGTTTAATTTTTACAAGGCAATGTTACATTTTTTTGAGTTAAACAAAACAACCCTTATATGTGAGATGAGGGTGATTTTGTCTTTTGCTGCTTTAGAGAAAACCTTGTTTGTTTCTTTTTTTCTAAATATGTTTTGAACATTAATATTAATAAAATGGATTCAAAATATATTTTGAAATATTTTTTATTTTTTTCCAGAAAAAAACGAAGTGGACCTCATCACTTGTTAGGGTGAGTCTTACAATTTCTCTTGATTTTTCTTCACCTTCAGTCATAACAACGGATATCTCCGTGATGGTTTTTGTTTTGGTTAATCGCGTGAGGGGTATTTCTTATATACTCCCAAAATCCTTAATATATATGACATATTTATCTAATTTGATTAGATTAAAAAAGTCGGTTAAGATTGTTAATATGACAATATTGTATTTGCTAAAACAACATTGTCATTTTTCTTAATTTCTTCATTCCAATTATTATTGAGGGATCGTCAATAGTTGTAAATTAGGAAAATATTGACAATATGAAAACTGTCTTATATTTATTATCAAAATCAATTTTTTAAATATATTTTATATTAGAACCAGAGGTAGTAAATCCTTCCTAACACAAGTATAACAATATTGTGTATAATCAATTTAATTCATTTTTTCTAGTTATGAAAAATAATTTTGATACGGATCTGTTTGGTCAGTTTCACTAAAAAGATAGTAATACTCTCATTAATTACTAATGTGTGTCACTGTGCAATTGGCTGGTTTTGTTTCTGGCTTCTCTCCTATTCTTTTAATATCCACTCCCTTCCTTATCTTTATTTTTTTTTATTTTTGGTAAATACAGGCAAGCAAAAGCTTGAAAGATAAGACAGGGATTAGACCAAAAAGTCTAACCCTTAAAACAACATACAAGGAAGAACACTAACGAGGGCAACCTATTTGGTCCCTCAAAAACGCATCCAAGCATCCTCTGGGAACGGATGGAACAAGAATCACACCAGCATCCGTGGGGTAGTCATGACCAATCTTGGCCATATAATCAGCACAAGAAATGTTACATCTCGTAGTATGGCGCAGCTCGACATCCCAATCCCTGTAGAGAAGATCTCTAGCTTCCCCAATGATGGCTCTCAGGGGGTGATCTATGTGAGAGTCCCTCATGAGAGTGCTGACAACATCCATTGAGTCCGAGTAAAGATCGATTTTCTGGTAGCCCATCTGTCGATCGATCTGTAAACCCAAGATGATAGCCTGAATCTCAGCTTCCACCACAGTAAGGAGCCCAAGGGATTTATGAAATCCCATCAGCCAATGCCCCTGAGCGTTCCTTATTACTCCTCCGCAAGCTGCTTGATGCTGAGGTCGCACAGATCCATCCACATCAATGCGCACAGCGTTCGTATGAGGAGGGGTCCAGATTTCCTCCTCGTTCCTGTCAAGTTGAAAAATTTGGTGAGTTAAAGTTTGATTAGATGCACTTTCCATGAGCAAATAATTGCAAGTGTGAAGTAACTCCCTGGTATTCTTATTTTCGCCTTGGAACAGAAATCTGCATCTAGATGTCCAAAGGATCCAGCATGCCAGGCCGAAGATTCGTGACCATGAGAAGTTCTGGAAACGTCCTTTGCCAGGACTATGATTGCTGTTCCAGTTAAGCCAAACCTGCAAATTACCTGTAAAAAACTGGGGAAAATAGTTAGGCATTAACAATTGTTTCCACAAGTTCTTCGCCCTCTCACAATCTGTGATAACATGAATCACACTCTTCTCCCTTCCTTATCTTTGGAACTACGTCGTGTTGGTGGAAAAGTGAGCAGCTAGTCCTAACTTTTTTTAAAAAAAAAGATATTACAGGTAGTGAGAGGTACTAAAAAGATACTTTAGGATACTAGCCGGTACTAAAAAATATTTTAGGATCTTCAAAAAATTATTTGAAGTATTTTTCAATACTGGTCAGTATCCTAGAGTATCTTTTTAGTACCAACCAGTATCCTAAAATATTTTTTTAAAACCTTGAAATAATTTTTTAAGATCATGAAGTATTTTTTCAGTACTAGTCAGTATCTTAAAGTATCTTTTTAGTACCGGTTAGTATCTTGAAGTACTTTTCAGTGTCGTTCAATATCTTGAAGTTTTTTTTTAGTACCTTTTTCAGTACAAGCTAGTAAGATAAAGTATTCTTTTAATACCAGTTAATACCCTAAAATAATTTTTTAAGATCATAAAATAATTTTTATAGATCATGAAGTATTTTTTTAGTATCTATTAGTATCCTGAAATATCTTCTTTTCTTTTTTTTTTTTTTAAAAGGACTAGCTACTCCCTTATTCCTCCAAAGCGACGCCATTTCAAAGAAAAAGAGGGGAGGGGATATTAAAAGAATAGGAGAGAAGCCATATATGGTACTGAACATTATATTGGTAATATGGATTGCAGATTTTGCAGTAGCCCATTTGGTACACTGATTTCAGCTAAAGGAAAGAGAAAATGACGGGCTTCCCACGGTGAAAAACAATTTGGCGCATGTGTGTCCTGGAAAATTGGTTTCCTGCCAAGCTCTATCTTCCCAAAATGGCGGGAAAGTTGAAACCCTCCAAAACTGGCGGGATAATGGTGAGTTCCCGGGAGAGTGAATTTTGTTGACAAAAAAGCCCGGTAAACAATGGATAAAGAGACAAACTCGAGAGGAACGGGAAAAAAAAAAACAGAGCGCCATGGATTCATATTTGATCCTTCCTTCCTCTGCCTTCCTTCTCCATTTCCGTCACCGGCGACTCACACCTTCTTCATCATTGTCGCCGGCGACATTCCGTTCTTCCCTCACCCTCCACCATACTTGTGACAGACCTGACGTCAAAAGCAGAACCAGAGCACCAAGGAGAACAGAGAGCTTCGACTCTCTTCCATCATCTTCGCCGTCTTCTTCCTCTCTACCAAGCACCATCGCCGGAGAGGAAAGACTAGACCACCACCGTTGGCTTCCTCTGTTTCTGAATTCTTCTCAACCCTCTGTTCTTTCCATTTAAACTATTCCTTCATCCATTCCTCTACATGCGTCCTATGTTCTTGTGTTCTGGTTTCCTGTCTGTAGAGTTGTGAAATTGCTGGTGTAAATCTCAAGCCACTATCAGATTTTACGTTCAAATGCAGGCGATTGGGTGCCTATTACGTTCAAACGTAACTTTTACGTTCGAACGTCCGAATGAACAGAGGGGGGCATTTTAGGAATTTCACTTCACCTTCCCACTTAACAACACCCAATTCTTCATACCAAACAATTCATTTTCCCTCAACTTAAGTTCATTTCTCATATCTACCAAACAATTCAACTTTTTAAGTTCCTTTTCAATCTTCCCTTCCATTCATTTCCCTCCTTTAAGTTCATTTCCCTCCTTAAATCTTTCTCGTACCAAACGGCAACAGGTTAAAATAATCTAAACAATTATTGTAATCTAAACACATATTTTTTCCTTCCTCCACACGTCCGTGGTCCCACGTTTTAATGCCGGAAAAGTTTGTTCATGTCGTGGTCCATAGGCTAACGATTCGTGACGGTGCGAATTATTTGGTTGACTTGTGAAATCCCTATAGGTGCGGAGCTGCAATTGTTTTTTTTTAATATAAAAAAGCAAAATGATACTCTTTTCTTTTTATAAACAACTTTTATTCTTATTATGTAAAATAAACTAGCGATTAAAATTAGTTAAAAATAATAAATGTGTCAAAAATGTCATGCTTTTTTTCTTCTCTAAATATGCCTCTTTTTATGAAATGAGCAAAGTAGAGAGAATGAGTAATAAATATGAAAGAGTATGAGAATAAAATATGAGAGAGAATATATCAAAATGACCAAATGAAAGATAATTAGTGGTGAGTGGGGAACAATTAATATAAAGATATGTATTTAATAGAGGTAAACAAAGAAGATGTCATCAATATCTTAGTCATTTAAATCATTAAGTTTTTTTCTACAAAAGATAGGTAGCAATCGGATAGAGAAAAATACCAAGAAGATACTCTCTACAAAAGATTGTACCGGTATATCACATGACGAACCAAGGAAACGAAAGCTGCTTGAGTATGAAAGCTTAATCTTGACAAAGGAAATTCCCCGCGAAACTATAAATACACTCGATAAAGCCGATCTTCCAAGTTTTCTTACAATCGAGATGATACAGATTGACGCCTTGTATGGGCAGAAGTGTAAATCACTTATATTGCTCAATAGAATTGTCGGAGCAGAAATTTTCGTAGTCGGGATATGATTGATCACGTCTCTTGATAGTTTGTGCAAGTCACAAAAGATCGTGAGAATCTTTTGGTGATTGAGATGATCGCACATCCCTGGACGCCGGTGTTCAAAGAACACCTCAAGGACAAACATGTAGTTCGCATCACATGAGATCATTCGGAGTATATGTTGGCAACAAACAAGTCGCTATGAGATAGCCTTATCCCCGAACCTGTTTAGACTTCCATACGATGTAACAAAATCTTTGTAGTCAAATTTGGGATAGAGTAAAGATCCGAAGTTTAAGATAGTACGGAGTTTAGAAGGTAGAGTACAAATTTCGAGGACGAAATTTTGTTTAACGGGGGAAGAAATGTAATACCCTAAAAATCTATATCATAATTTGGTAAAGTTAAACCTATAGAAAGTAGGTGAATATGGGATATCAAATATTAAGTTATAATTATTTTATTTTCTAAAGGAAAATCTCTTGGAAATTAGAGAATTTAAGGGCCAAAGTGCCAAAATGATGAAAATGCCCCTACGGGACATAAATAACTTAGGAAAATTATGAAAAATCCTAACAGACAGTAAAATGACCAAGTGAATTATGAGAGTATATTATCTCTAATTATGATAATTTAATAAATTATGAACTTGGAGAAATTGAATAAGAATGCTCAAAAAGCATTAAAATGACTAAAATACCCTTGTAAATTATAAAATAATGCGTAAGACATGGAAATGAAAATGTCGAGCTAGAATTGTGGGACAAGGGGGTATTCTAATTAAGAAAATTATCAAATTGTGATAATTAAGTAATTAAGTAATATTGGGCTAATTACATAAGCATAAGCAAAGGAAATTCATGGATAATTATGTAAAGCCCAAAAATTGGTGGTTGTTGGCTTAAAATTAGTAAAAATATATTTTCTAATTAATTTGAAATTTTGAAGAAAAATAGATGAGTTTAGGTATTTTTAAGTTTAAATGCAAGAATAGACCAATAGGAAAATTTTGTAAAAATTATATAAAAATAATTATTTAATTAATTAAATAATTAATCAAATAATTAATCAAATAAAAAAATGAAATTTAAAAAAAAATGGGCAGAAAAAAAAGAAGAAAAAAAGGAATAAAAAAATAGAAACTTAGTTTATAAGTTATAGTATTTTATAATATAATTAATTAAAGTTATATTATTTTATAATATAATTAATTGTAGTGAATAGTAATGGAATAAATAGGAAACGGATCCTATCGAGAGATCTAGGAATGAGATTTCCAAAGTCAAGGTAAAATATTGATCAGTGGGTTTTTATCTTCTGTTAGACTCTTCCGGAAGTTAATTCTGAAGCCGATTGTGCATTTTCCTAATAAAACAAAATAGGGAAAAATGCAGTTAGGCATATTTTTGGATCTGAAGAAAATAAATTCTAACTCAATATCTAGAAATGAGTTTGAAGTTATCTGGACATATTTGGAATCAGTGAATTTTTGTCCAGAAGTTGATGATTCCGAAAACGAGTTTCGTTTCACACCATTTCTTTCCTCCTTGGCCGAATCTAGAAAGGGAAAGAAGAGAGAGAAACTCTGGGCAAAATTGTGCAGAAGTCTTCAACGGGTAAGTCCTTCGGTCCTTAGTCTTTAGTTCTTTCGGTAGTTTTAGTAAAACTGTTAGTGAGATCTAGGAAGTAGGAGATAAGATTCCTATTCTTGTTTTTAAGCCTCATTGCATTGAAAGATGCCTGACGAGGTAAAAACATAGTAGGGATTGAGTCTTTGAAAGTTGAAAGTTAAAATAGCGAGCTTTAAGCTTTCGTAGTTCTTTCAATAGTTAGAGTAGCCTTTATTTTTCAAAGTATGATTAGATATCATATGATAGGGCTATTTTAGTCTAGAATTTCGAAAATTATCATTGGGTCGAAGTTCTGGCAAAATTTTGGAAAAACGAAGCCAAAGTAACGAAGTGCTGGCGAAATTCCGCCAATTAGGGGTATAGGGGCAAAATGATAATTTTTACCTAAAATGCCAGTTATAGTGCCAAATCACTAATAAAAGTGATATTACTCTTATAGGACATCAGAAACTCGATTTCTTTGCCGTTCTGTTGTCGACGTGCGGCACTGTTGGACGTTTCACCGTTTCCGTAAAATGTGCCATTTAGTCAAAAGTACCGAAGTACCATCAAACGAAGGTACGTTCGCGGCGTCTTAGTAATATCGACTACGATGCTTATAGTCCGCTTATATTTGATACGGATAGTTTCATAAGCCATGAGCGGGACTACATTCGGGTCATGCACAGTGACTAAGGTAATAAACTTAGATAATCACTATTACAGCTTCACGGGTTATGGTTTTGATAATACCGTTATGTTTTCCTAGCGCTGAGGACACGACCGATCATCGTGGCACTGGTGAATAGTGCAGGCAGATAACTTTGCTTGTAGGGTAGTTGTTATTAAATGATCAAGGATCATTGCTGTATTTCTAGAAATATCTTAACCGTTACCTGAGATCCGATGGGTATTGGATCTCAGCTCTTACTATAGCATCACATCAAGGTCCAGAGAGAGACCAAGGACGGAGGATAAGAGTGGGCAGAGCGGACAGCACACATGAAGATGAAGACCGCGTGGAGACCCGATCAAGGACGTCTAGTATCTAAACAGATAATGTATTAATCTTTATGAACAGGCGATTACGCCACTGTTATTGTTATAATCAGTTTCTCAATGTTTTATTCCGATGCTCTACTCTGATTTTTAAAAAAAAAATTTGGCTCTGAAATTGGGATGTTACAGATAGACAACATATGATATGATTAAGTAACTTATTTAACTTTCTTAATCTCTAAAAGAAAGTCAACTTAGTCTTATAATTAAGACTGAAGGTAGTATATATATAATTTATGGGACTTATTGGCCAGTGAATGAAATGGCAGGGGAATAATAATCATTGTAAATTAATAAAACATTCCATTCCACAGGATTCCAACTAAAATATTACATATGCAAGTACGTCAGCCACATGACGATGATTCATATATTTTGCTGAGCCTGGCAATATAGGCTATCATACAAGGTGGTTGAGTCGATTAAATGAGCCATTACCCACTCCTCATTCTAGTTTATCGATTATGATGTGAACATTTTGAATAATACTTTTCTAAATCTATGAAGAAATATCCTAACATTATGTGTGAAAATGACTTGATGAGAGACAAACGATAGGCATAGGATAATAATTTGACTTCCAAGTACTAGTTCTTCGCTCAATGCCAAGGTATTTTCCTAATTTAGAGTGAAGCTGTGATTTTTCAATCACAAAGATATATATATATATATATATATATATATATATATATATATATATATATATATATATATATATAACTTGTTTTTTCATTCATTCATTTTGAAAATCACATTAATAAGGGGAGGCCCATTGCATTGACTACTGCTATTTGATGTTTTTCTGCCAACCGTTTAGTAGTTCTATTTATTTAGGGTCTAGAATTATTTATATTAATTTTTCGATACAAAAGTAGAAAAATTATATGTTTCTATTATTATAAATTTATTTGGTGTTTGAGAAAAAAAAAAATCTTTGAAGAGACTAAGGAAGTTAACTAAATTATTTTAGAGTATGTTTATTTTTATTTTTTCCTCCAAACTAGTTAGTTTGACTAATAAACTAATATATAATTTAAGAATACACAACATATGATATGATTAAGTAATTTATTTAACTTCCCTGATTTCTCTAAAAAAGGTTAGCCCGGTCTTATAATTAGGACGTGAGGGAGTAGATTGCACTGTAGAGCAGGAACCGAAGGGCAATAGAAGTGCACGTGAAAAACACAAAAAGGACTTGACCAGAGTCCAACTGCAAACTACCAACCACCAGTCTTTAATTCTCATTATAAGAGAGAGAGAGAGAGAGAGAGAGAGAGAGAGAGAGAGAGAGAGAGCTAGTGGTTCCGTTTGATAATATAACGTCATAGTTTCTAGGGTTCCTAATATTTTG
This sequence comes from Acacia pycnantha, assembly GCA_025563575.1. Lineage (NCBI taxonomy): Eukaryota > Viridiplantae > Streptophyta > Magnoliopsida > Fabales > Fabaceae > Acacia > Acacia pycnantha. Next base: position 649,948 of record JAMWYP010000036.1, on the reverse strand, counting down.
AACCACCTCCTTTGGATCATTCTAGTTCGTCACCCTATATAAAGGCATTGTCTTGTGTTATTTTTACACTGTCACTCATCAGCTTCGCTACAATGGCTAATTCTGTAAGTGATTGCGACTCTCTTGTGTTCATCCTTTATTAGTTTCATGCTTTTATTCCTTCTACTTAGGGTGTTTTTGATGTGTGTAGGACGAGGGCATGTACCTTATAAGAGTTCAGACAGGAGATCGCTATGGTGCAGGAACGGCCTCGAAGATTAGCCTCAAGTTGGAGTCCTCTGAAGGCCGTAGCTTTACCATCGACAACCTCGTACATTGGGGAATAATGAAGCCGGGTCACAACTACTTCCAGCGGGATAACCTCGACTTTTTCAAAGGCACTGGACCTTGCCTCGATGTTTGCAAAATCACTGTCACCTCCGACGGCAAAGGGACCATGCCAGGGTGGTACGTGGACTTCGTGGAAATCTCCGTCACTGGGAACAGCTTATTAGATAACACGAGAAAATTCGAAGTGAACACGTGGCTGGATACCAGTGATTCCTATCAGCTCTCTGCCACCGTTAACTTAAGCCCCGCCCCTTAACTCTGAACCCCATCACTCTCTCTTCAGAGTGAGCTAGTAATAGATATTTGGCTTTTGCCAGCGTGTTGTTGTGTGCAATTACGTAATGTAGTGTTTGCTGTGTGTCTCATTTTAATTATCATAATAATGATTACCTCTCTCGGTTTATCTATAATTATAAATAGGCCTTGAGAGAGTCATATGTATCTGGCTTATGTTGATCTATTATGTTGTGTGTTACGAAATATAAGTTCACTATAATTTTATAAGGATCTGGTTTCCTTCTTAAGCATTTTCCTTAATAGAGAAGCGGTATACTACTACATAAAACACTTCCAATATACCTTTTTAGGATCCTTAGACAATTGTTTTAAAGGGGTCATGAATGTGAGAGCTGTTGAAAGTTCAAACCTACAATGACTGTCGTTATAAGTACATGACTTACAATGACTTGTAAGTGTTTTGTTTTAAATCTGGTTAGGATGTCAGATCCCGCCCTTTTTTAAAAAAATATTGTCGGGATGTGAGTTCCTGCCCTTACGAAACTGTTGATGACCCAAATCTAACCGCTCCTCCTCCGGCAGCTAAAAATGGAATCTCACTACTTTGTATTTAGCAAAGGTAATTAATTAGATGAAGAGTGAAGAGTAGAAGCAGCGAGATATCTTCCGTTGGGGAATCGGTAAAAGAAACAACCATAAAACCAAGAGTTCTTTTATAACCTTGGCTTGCAATAGTCAAACCTTCTCTTCCTTGAAAGAAAACTCACGAAAATTAAATAGCCAGAAATCTATGCAGCATATATTAATGGGTGAGATATCATCTGTTGGGGAATCGGTAAAAGAAACGACCATAAAGCAAGCGCATTTGCTTTTCCTTTCCATCTTCTCTCTATTCTGAAAATTCCCTTCAAGATCAAAGTGTTGAAAATTATGTCCTAGGGGTAAGTCATTGTACTGTAAACGTTTATGTTATTTAAAGTATTTCACCGTTTAGTTATCATATCATTTGCATGTTTATAGTGATAACTGTATCCTTGGATATATCTTATTGATTATCCTAAATGTCCCTGGTCGGTCATCTACGCGGGAGCGAAGATGAAATAAGACCAGTATGACTTTGATGAGGTATGGAGATACGAATCAAAGTCATAGGCACTTATAAGAGTACAAGGTGCTGGACCGACCCACTATGAGAAAGCTGCATGGATTAAGTCAAAAGTTTTTCTCATGTATAACCGCGTCACAATGCCCTTTGACCTGAGATCATCATGGATTCCTACATAATGAGTCGTTGATCTTTGACCTAGTCAAAAGTCACATTTAACCGGGTGATGATAAAGGCTTGGATCGAGATCAGTGTTTTCATGCAGAGGAATGTGAATAGTCAAGATGGAAATTTTCCCTTACATTTGTAGAGAGATAATACTGGGCCCCTCGATGAGTGAGTCTGAGAAATGTATGACCATACTACGATGAAAATGAGTTTCCATTTCAGTTGTTAGACTACTCGAGAATCGAGAAAGTAATGGTCAAGAATAGAAAGTTGACATTATCCATGCCTCATCCTTGACCAAGTTATCGCGTGACAAAAGGGACGTGACATGGTTTAGAAACTTGAGAATTGTTCTCAAGCAGGAAAGAAAGGCTTATGTCCTTAATCAACCATTCTTGACGAGCCTGCAGCTACTGATCCAAGAGCTTAGACTGATGCTTATACGAAGCATAAGAATGACTCTGTGGATGCAGGATGCCTGATGCCTGATGCCTGCCACTATGGTTCCAGACCTCGATAGAGATCTAGAACTTGTGGAGGCCTCTGAGATGATTGATCATCCTATGGAAATGTTCCAGCAACAGGCAAGGCAAGAGAGGTATGAGACCACAAAGGCCTTATATCCCTACAAGTTGGCTGAAGGTGGATTAGTTAGTCCTCATGTGTTGAACATGAAAGGCTACATTGATCATCTTGAGAGGCTTGGATTCCCTATCTCCTAGGAGTTAACTATAGATGTGATCTTGAACTCACTCCCAGGAAGTTCTGATCACTTTGTCATGAACAACATGGAGGAATCAATTTCTGAATTGCATGGGATGCTCAAAACTGCTGAGCAGAGCCTTAAGAAGAGGCCCAACACTGTTTTGTCCGTTCAAAAAGGAAGGGGTATGAAACCGAAAGCCAAGAAGGCAAAACCTCCGAAGGATGGGGTCTACTTCTTCTGCAATGAACTTGGTCATTGGAAAAGGAATTGCAGACTCTACATCGAAGATCTGAAAAGAATAAGAAGGACAGCGAGGCTATCGCTTCAGGTATCTATGTCATAGATATTCACTTCTCTACTTCCTCAAAATGGGTATTAGATACTGCATATGGTTCTCGCATTTGTATAAATGTGCAGGATCTTAAGGACAGTAGAAAATTGAATGGACATATCTATGACATAAACTACCAAAGGGATCAAGTCAATTGATTTGAACCCAACCTACCTATGACATTGTCGTTTAGGCCATATAAATGAGAGACGCATTTCGAAACTCCATAAAGATGGATTTCTTAACTCATTCGATTTTGAATCATTTGATACATGTGAATTTTGTTTATTCGAAAAGATGACAAAGACGCCTTTTACTAGGCATAGTAAGAGAGCCACCGATTTATTGGGCCTTATACATACTGATGTGTGTGGACCAATGAATACATATATACATATGTCAAAGGAGGTCATTTGTACTTCATTACATTTATAAACGATTTTAGTAGGTATGGGTATATCTACCTAATGAAACATAAGTCTGAATCTTTTGAAATGTTCAAAATATTCCAAAATGAAGTGCAAAACCAGCTTGGCAAAACAATTAAGGCGCTTCGATCTGATCGAGTGGTGAATATTTGAGCCAAGAGTTCATTGACTATCTTAGGAGTTGTGGGATCACTCACAACTAACTCCTCCAGGAACACCACAATGGAATGGTGTTTCTGAGTGAAGGAATTGAACTCTATTAGATATGATTCGATCTATGATGAGTCAAAAAGATCTTTCACCTTTCTTTTGGGGCCATGCCCTAGAAACAGTTGCGTTCACACTAAATCGTGTTCCGTCAAATGCAGTTGAAAAGACACCATATGAGATATGGACTGGGAAGAAACCCAGTTTGTCATTTCTCAAAATTTGGGGGTGTGAGGTTTACGTTAAACATCAAGCCTCTGATAAATTATCATCCAGATCATGGTAGTAAAAAACGCGCTTTAAAGCGTAAAAACACCGATTTTACGATTTAATATGAGCAAAACGTGTTTCGTTGTGGAAAAAACGTAGTCTGAGTGAAATCAGTAAAAACGGAGCGTTTTAACCCAAAAACACAAAAATGTAGCGTTTTGGAAAAAGACGCCAGATGCCCAGATCTGCTTTTCCCCCAAAATCAATTACCCTATATTCTCCATTCTGATTTATCTCAATCTCAATTCTCACTTCTCAGTCATTCTCGTGCTGGTCACTGCTCCTCAGATCAAACCCAAATTCCTAATCGAGCCTCGCCTCCTCCTCCTCCGGCGGAACACCTGATCAGATCCATTTCAAAATCCCTTCGTCTCCGCTGAACAGCCCGGTAGGGTTTCTCAACAGAGCAGGTGGCTGCGTCTTATCTGGAGATCCATCTGGAATGAACAGATCGTAAACCATCACGTTGATCCAATCGAAGCTCTTCGCAATATCCTGAAAGGGGTAAAATTCCACTTGCGATATCTGGTCTGATCCAGCCACTGCAGCTGTTAACAGCAATACTGGTTTTCCAGAGGATCTCGATTCTGTTCATATTGCAGATCGTCACTCATTGATTAGAGAACCGTAATTAGTTTTATCTGTGTTATTAGATGGGTATTCCCAATCAAGGTCGAGGCCATGGAATCTCTGGCAAGTTTGATGGAAGAATCTGACGGTGGAATATCACCTAGAGGGGGGTGAATAGGTGATCTTAACAAACTTTTCACAAGATACACTTGAAAATAAATATCCAGAGTAAAGGAAGAGAAATGGACACGAAGAGATTTATACTAGTTCGGTCTAATACTTTGACCTACGTCCAGTCCCCAAGAACACCTTGAGATTTTCACTAACTCTTCAAACACAAGTACAATTACCCACTCTGTAACTTAGGATGATCCTTTCACACTCGGACTCACTCCCCCTTACAAGTTGTAATCGTACACCCTTACTTAAGGTTCCACAACCTTAAGTTTGAACAACTGAAATAATGAAGGTGTTTAACAGCTCCTCACGAGCAAATAAAATATGAACACTGAAGTACTATGGGTATCCGAAGATACTAAATATTATTGAAGTAGTTGATCACAATAATACAGAAATGTATATCTCGTATTCTTGGATAATGTTGAATTGAATCAGATGGGCTTTTATAATGTTCATGATTCATGTCGATCAGTGTTTGAGAAGGTATCCGTTGGGTCATACTATCTCTTGGATTTCCGATGATATCTCTGCATTGAAGATTATGACCGTTGCATCATTTAGTGTCTTTACTCATTTTGTGCAGGGAATCACTCTGAGTAATGGCTATATCAATTGTTTCCAAATCGAAGGATCTCATTCGTTTCACCATTGATTTGTTCGTTGACGCGTGAAGGTAACGATCCGATCTGTCAATCAAGGATTTGATTTCCTGAAACTCATTTAAAGCAAAGATGGTTAAAAATGAATTAAATGAGTTTGAATACAATAAGTAATAATGGGTAAGGTAGTCCAGTAATCATCAAACATAATTGATCAGCGATACACCGAATCACGTTGTTCTGTTTCTATGCTCGAGCAAGTGGTTTACGTTGCTCGGGCAAGCTTCTGAAAAGAAAACGAATTCTCTCGCTGTTGCTCGGGCAAGCCTTTATGCTTGCTCGAGCAAGCCTTAGGCAGAGGCGAGAATCAGTACTTTACCGATGCTGCTCGAGTATGATTTTACCTCTGCTCGAGCATGGTGCTCGAGCATGCCTTTTACTCTGCTCGGGCATGACTCTTCAATTCACAAATCCTTGCTTTTGGCTCGATGATGCTAGGGCATGCCAAATGCTTTGCTCGAGCATGACTGTCCAATTTGCACTTCAATTTTGGCAAACCACTCATGCTCATAAAGATCTTCAAGTCTTCTTTCCAATGCAAGAATAATCAGCTCCAAACTCATTGTATTTCGTCCATTATCATTAGATGATTGGAGGTTGTTTTGAACCAACGTTTTTTGCAACATTCTGAACTGACCGTCCACTTTCGAAGGCCATATCTCCCTTTTCAGAACTCTGTTTTGGTTGGTTTAACTTTTTTGGGAAATACCTTTGAGTCTACTTTCATATGCCACTAATTTCAGCTCAATTGAATTTGTAATGTGTGAGATACACTCAAATTACCGAAGCTTGGTCTGCTGTGTGACGTTAATTTCACTGTCATATTCTAAAATTCATAGCTCTCTCATCTGACCTCCTTTGGACTTGAATATTATGTAAACATGACGCATTGGAAGTCTAATTTCTAATAAAATTGGTTTCACCTCAATCGGACTTCTGGTTTGAGAGATATCATTGAAATACCAGAGGTCGCCTGAAACAGAGCTGAACAGAGTAGCTGAAATTCGTTGTTGCTCGAGCACCAGGTTTGCTTCTACTCGAGCAAGGACGTTTTTCATGCTCGAGCAAGACCCTGAAACTTCAGAAATGACCTTAGCAAACCACATGCTCGAGCAAGGACTTTTTTTTATGCTCGAGCAAGACACTGTTCATGAGAAAATCACTGTATTCATCCGGAAGCTTGAACTTGCTTATTTTAACTCTGAATTGAGCCGTTCCAACTTCTATTTGATCGTGGAGACTTCTAGAATCAATCTAAGAACTTGAATTATCATTCCATTTACAAAATTCTTCTTTTTTTTCTCTTCTCTTCATCATTCTTCATAATTTAATTTGAACTAATCATTCTTTGTGAGTTCTTCCTTCTTCAATATTTCCTCTTCTTCTTGATTATTCCCAAAATACTTTGATAACTTCTTACTTCATTGACACTTTCTATAATTTCTTCTTTCTGTAATCTTTTATCTCCTTCTTGATTAATCTGTATAATCCTTCTTGAACTAATCTACATTAAATACATAGTAGTTAGTCAATGTAGGAGATAAATATATTATACAATCTTTTTGCTCTTAATAATTAATAATGGCATTTATATAAGACATCATCAAAACTAAACATATCCAACATTCTCCCCCTTTTTGATGATGGCAAATACTCTAAGAAAAATATGTATATAAGAAAATATATTAGACCCAACATATTTTTCTTGTCATTCTCTCCCCCTTATTTTGCTTCAGTTGGCCAGCAGAGGCACCGTATCCAAAGACTCTCCCTTTCTTGTTAAATCCGCCTGCGGCCTCAAAGAACAGACTCTCATTGTCGGACTGAGAGGATGTGGGGCCAGCCCTGCAAACGCAGATGATGACCTTAATTAATTACTTCAAAGTACAAAATATCAAATACCTAAATAGAAAATAATGTGTACTTACAATTTTCCGTCGATGCTCACTAATAGGAATGCAGCTGCCAGCATATGACGGTCCTTCCATTTTCGCCCTATTTTGCTTATTTTTCGTGCTCATGTTTTGAAACTGTTCATTTGTGGCCCAATTCTGCATTAATTCGTCTGCAGTGTCCTGAGAAATCCAGTCTTTCTTGCCTCTTTTATTTCTCAAGCCATAAAGCTTTTGAGTCAAATACCGGCCTCCCTTATGATTATAATTTGCTTTCAGTTCTGCACGATGTTCAGGCAACGTCATATGCTGGCGCTGAAAATCAATAACGAACAATTAGTGCTCCAAATTTTAAAAGTACTCAATTAAATAACCATAAAACAAAAAACTTACCAAGAACTCATCGAACCAAACATCTCGAATAGTGCTAGGAATGTCTGTCCACTTGGCCCAAGCTTGGTTGTAATTACGGAATAATTGGGCCGAGATGAACTCCCTTACCTCATTATGAGGCTCAAATCTGATGAGAGAGGACATCATGCAAATATTACCATACAAAAGTGTCATCTCCAGCGCTTGGCCTTGCAAGATGCACCTTAACAGATTTTTCTTTCTGGAATATGGCACCAAACACAAGATAGAATATGAATGTGTAAGACAACTGTGTGAATAAAGTAATGGTAAAAATATATGTGAACTTTGCAAACCGTTTGTCCTCGAGGTCCAGAATCAACGTCATAGCGTATACTCCCCTGCACTTATAATTAGAAGAACGATGATATGATTGAAGAATGCCGCAAACATCCAAACACATCCAAACAATTGACGTTAGGAAACTGATTAATAAACAATAGTGTTAAAAAGCCTAAACACATTTAACAGCATGAGGAAAGGAAAGATGATACATTGGATGTAGTCATTGTAGTATAATATGGATTTTGTTCTAAAGATTTTGCCAGGCGAGTTTTGCAACTGACCCGAAAAGCAGAAGAACAATGGAATAAATAGGCCTCCAACCTCATGTGATCTGAAGAGACAACAATTTAATGTGGCTGATTAAGTGAACCAATGGTTGAATAGTGGTAATTAAATGACGACGGTCAGACTCAAATGCATGGGAAAAACGCAGCCACGTTTGGGAAACTGGAGCTTTAAATGATACAGTTGAGGTGAATCAATATCCAATATTACAAATGATTTCCGACGCTCACTTACTCTTGCTGATCAGTGAAGCTAATGAATAATACTAAAAATCGATTAATAAAATAATCGATGGAGAGTAACCACGTGTACACCAATTCGGATTCCAACTAAGGACCAATGAAAGATGGGGAATGCAAAAGTGTCAGATACAAGTGGACCAATAACGAAGAGGCTAGGAGGTTTAGTAGTATATATTGATGTCAAAAAATATATAACAATAAGTTATTTAGTTAATATGACAGTAGCGTATTAACAAAGTATGTAGTATAACAGATCATCACAAACAAAGAACTAACAGAAATCAATCGGACGATTCTTGTTCATCAACATTTGCTTGCACGTCTTCCTCTGAGGAGGTCTCATAGTCGTTGAACTCCGATTCACTATCAGAGTAAATCACTTCTGCCTCATCGTCTGATTCCTCATCGTCAATTTGTATAGGAATTAATTCTAACCCCGCAGCAGAATCAAATAGATTGCTTGGTACTTCGTCATCGAAGATGTTTATGGGCAGTACATGTTCCACATCAGCTTGGAACGGTTCAGCCATACCGTCATTTGATTCCAGCTCTTTCGACTTTGGTATAATATTTCGTGCTTTGGTTTTAATAACTCCCATCCACTTGGCGGGATGTGGGGTATGATGTATAGTAAACTTGTTCGCTGTTGAGCAAGGATGAATGGGTCATAACCAACAGTATATCTCCTTGTCCAGTGGATCTCAATATTTCCATGTTTGTCCATTTTTGTCCCACGCGGACTGTAATCAAACCACTCACATTTGAAAAGGGTCACTACCTTGTCCCACGGGTAACTCAGTTGAATTATGTCAACTAACTTCCCGTAGTAGGAAGTCTCCACCCCATCAACTTTGTCACCTCGACAACATACACCATAATTACAACATAGTGTACCTGCATTCGCCTCGACAGTTGAAAACCGATACCCATTGATTATGTATTTCTTGCACCGGGTAACACTAATTGCAGCTCCATAAGACAAACTCCACGCAACTTTATTGGGATCTGATGGATTTTCCACGAAGTAGGATCGAAGCCATTTTGGAAACTCAGAGTTCGTGAATTGGTCAACTTCGGATCCTGACATTGAAGGATTTGCCGATTGGACCGAATTAGAGAAGTAACTGTAAGAAAAAATGAAGTTAATCTTTGGAATACTTACCGTAACAACAAAAGAAAAGAAATCTTACTTTAAATACTGGCGCTTCTTCACGGTTGTTTAGAATGTACCACTCCCTACTCGCTTATCTCTTCCGTCAAGAGTTGACCTCGAACGTTTTCCCACGACTCGCCTGGAAAATTAAATATTGATTTTTGATCCCTTGTATCACCGGCATCATCGTTGCGAGGTACCCCTCTCCATCTTGACATCATTTCAGGGGGATAATAGTATGACGCAAATTTTGCAGCCTCTTCGACTAGATATGCCTCAGCGATAGATCCTTCAACGTATCTTGGATTTTTGATCTTCTGCTTAAGTGTGCGTAAAAACCTACAATGGAATATCAGAGGGTATTTATAAACTAAAGTATCGTGTCGGTCAATTAATAACAGTAGCGATAGAAATATATATATTACCTCTCAAACGGATACATCCATCTATATTGTTGCGGGCTCCCTACCTTGCTTCGTAGGCCAAGTGAACGGAAAATGTTCCATTGAGTCAAACAAGCTAGGAGGAAATATCATCTCTAACTTGCATAGAGTTATGAGCATGCTCGCCTCCAGGTGCTGTAACTTTTTAACATTAAGCTCGAAGCACAAATTTCTCTAAAGAACATGGAAAATTCCGTCGAATAGACAATATATGCTTCGGAAGTGCTTTGAAGGCCCAAGGCAACAATCTCTGGAAGAAAACATGACAATCATGACTCTTCATGCCGAATAACTTCGCCTCCTGCATGTCGACACATCTTTTCATGTTTGACGCATAACCGTCTGGCAATTTCAGATCTTTAACCCATTGCAACAGTTCCAAATTCTGTTGTTTGTTGAATGTGTACGACGCTCTAGGTTTGGAAGTCCGTCCGTGCCACTCCCCACCAAATGTAAAGCAGGCCTTCTGCATATCGCTTCTATGTCCCGTCTTGTGTTGACTGTGTCCTTCGTCTTGCCCTTGGTGTCCATCACGGTGTACAGAATGTTGCAAAATACATTCCTCTCAATATGCATGACATCAAGGTTGTGTCTTAACAATTGATCTTTCCAATATGGTAGTTCCCAGAAGATGTTGCGTTTGTTCCAATGATGATCAACGACGTATCCCTCAGGACAGGAATAAATCCTGCCCGTATTGTTGAGAGGAACGAACCCATCCTAGCATAGACCAAGACGGACATTACGGGGATCCATAGCAAAGAAAGGATTCGCCTCATCAAATTTACGCCAAGCTTCCGCATCGGATGGATGCGTCACAAAGTTTTCATCCCTACGATGCTCCCGGTGCCATCTCATGTGAGCAGCTGTTTGTTCTGATGCATACAATCTCGTAAGTCTTAGCACTAGAGGAAAGTACCACATCTTGCTTAACGCATGACGGGTCATTTTCCTTCCTTTCCCCACAACTTTATATCTGTCATGTCCACATAATTTACAATTGGTCATTTCAGCATCATCCTTGTAATACAACATACATCCTTTGGGGCAGCAATGGATTTTTTCACATCCAAGGCCAAGCTCTTTGACCTTTTTTTTGCTTGATAAAAATCCTTCGGCAAATTATTGTCATTGGGAACTACCTTACTCATGATTTGCATCATTTCGTTGTAATTCCTCTCACTCATATGGTGATCAGTCTTCAAGCTTAGTGTTGCTAGGGTAGCCGATAGCGATGAATATTCACTATTTTCAATGTGTTCACAACCTTCCCATAAGGGCGTTGCGCATCTTGAAGCATTTTATAGAACCTAGCGGCCACGGATTAGGATCTTCTCCCATGTACGATGATTTATTATGTGTACCGGTCTCCTCTCCCATGTATGACGACTCAGCATGAGTAACGGGATCAAAATATTGGCGATCGACGGTCCCGCGGCATCCATAACCAATTGCTCATATTGATTAAGGTTTTCTCGATGACTCTTTGTCCCAGTAATAGCCACTCTCGGTGTCGTCAGACTTCACCATGACATTCCCAACATTCATAATCTTTCATGAATCCCTTTTGACACAAATGAATTTTGACATTGCCCGTATCCCTAAATCTTAAACACCTACATTTGGCACACGGACACCTGATCTCCCTACTTGAATTATTTGAATTCGCCAAAGCAAATTGGATGAACTCTTCCAAACCCGCTGTAAAACCCTAAAAATCACACTTAGGGTAAATATCAAAAATTGGGAAATGTACCTATTGAAAATAGGTGAATATGGGGTCTCAAACACCTTGTATTGGGTTTACCATGTTGTTAGGGTAATTTCCCTTGAAAAAGGATAATTTGCAATTAGGTCCCTAAGACGTTTGAAAATTTGCAAATAGGTCCCTAAATACATTATGGGTTATAAATACCCTGTGAAAGTTATAAAGGAGGCAAGTAAAAATATATTTGAAATAGGGAAGGATATTGTCCCTAATTTAGGTAATTTATTAAGTTACAAACTTGGAGAAATTGTAGAAGAATACTCAAAAAGTAAGGAAATGACCGAAATACCCCCGTAAATGCTAAAATAATGCAGGAGACATGAAAACAAAGATGTCAATACAAAAGTTATGAGGTAATGAGGCATGCTAATTAAGAAAATTATCAACAAGTGATAATAAAGTAATTAGGAAATTATTGGCTAACTACTTAAGCTTAAGCAAAGGAAATTCAAAGATAATTATGTAAAACCCTAAAATTAGTGGTTTTTGGCCAAGAATTAGTAAACATATATTTACTAATTAATTGTAAATTTTGGACAAAAATAGTTGAGTTTAGGTATTTTTAAGCCTAAATACAAGAATTGACCAATAGGGAAATTTTGTAAAAGTTATATAAAATAATTATTAAATAATTATTTTATATATTCTTAATTAATTAAATAGTTAATAAAAACGAAAATTTAAAAAAAAAAAAAAAAGACCAGAATTATTGCCAAGAAAAAGAAAAAGAAAAAGAAATGAAAAATGGTTGCAACTTGCTATTATTTAATATTATAATTAATTAAAGTGAAAAAATGTGAATAGTAATTTAAAAATTAGGAAACGGATCCTATCTAGAGATCTAGGAATGCGATTTCCAAAGTCAGGGAAAAATAATGATCGGTAGAATTTTGTCTTAGTTAGACTCTTACGGAAGTAAATTAGAAGTCGTTTGTGCATTTCCTAATAAAACGAAATAGGGAAAAATGCATATAGGTATATTTTTGGATATAGAGAAAATAAATTCTAACTCAACATCTAGGCATGAGTTTGAATCTATTTTAACATGTTTGGAATCAGTGAATTTTTCTGAAGAAGTTGATGATTCCAGAAATACGTTCAAACCGGACGCGATCGGACACGTTTTCGAGGAAACTTCAACTGACTGTTGGAGCCCTATATGGGATCAAAATTTAGGTTAACTTGGACATTTCTAATAAGTGAGGAAATGGTTTCAAATTTGTAAATCCAGAAGTTCGAGATTTCTCCGAAATCACGTGAATCGGGTCACCGTCGGAAATCGGCCGACCAGGGCATAAAGTGAGCTTGTGTCACCATTTTTGGACCAGCCAAGGGCTGCCACATCACCTCAATTTCGTCCAACAATGTTCCATGGACATGGATCAACCACCATTTTGAGTTTGAATTTCCATGGTTGAAACAAGTTGGAAAATGTCATTCATGTCCTTAGAAATTTCTATAAATAGGCATGCCATCCTCTTGAATTCTTCACACCATCCTCTTGAGCTCCTTTAGCCGAAACCTAGAGGGAGAAAGAAGAGAGAGAAGCTCGGAGAAGTTCTGCGAAGTCTTCAACGGGTAAGTCTTTCGGGCTTTAGTTTTTAGTTCGAAAGATAGTAGAATTTTTAGATAGTTTTAGTAAGTAGGGAATGAGATTCCTACTATTGTGAATTGCTGACGTTCGTCAACGAAGGTACGTTCGCGTACTGGTAACCTTAACTCTTGTGTTTATGGTATGCATATATGTGATGATATGATGTGTGAATAGTTTGGTGCCGAAGGCAAGGCTAGTCTACGTGGGTGTGCCATTTAGTCGCCGTAAAGTCGGTGAGGCCCCTATGGTAGACACTTACCTGACCATTCTATTCGGTGCTATACGCACCGTGTCTTTGGAATTGTACTTAGGTTTACTATATGTGATAGGTACATTCATGGATAGAGACTCTATTTAGGGTCACCGACTCGGATAGAGGTTCTGTCTAGAGTCACCGACTCGGATAGGGATTCTGTTTAGGGTCACCAATTATACATAACGGATAGAGATTTTGTTTAGGATCACCGACTCGGATAGAGGCTCTGTCTAGGGTCACCGACTCGGATAGGGATTATGCTTAGGGTCACCGATTATACATGTTGTTTTACACTTATGTTCATGCATCTCGCTATGCTCTTGTATTGTTTGAGCCGTTGAGATTGAGGATGTACGTTGGTCAGATGTGTATACATAAACATGAGGTTAACTGCTACCCGAGATCCAATGGGGTAAATTGGATCTCGCCTATAGCTTCGAGTCTGGAGGATCAAAGGCCGAGGAGAGAAGCAAGCGCCCGAGTAGAAGACCCAACAAGACTTCCTTTTGTTGTTCCATGGGAAGCTTTCCTTTTGTTATACATTTCTTTTGAAACACTCGGTTCTACATGATCATTGTAAATAGCCAAACGGACTTATGGCACTTTATATATACATATCAGTTACTCATATGCTCTGTTGCTCTACTCTGATGATTTTGAAATGATGTTTTTAAAAAAAAAAATTTATACTGCTTTTGATAAGTCAGGTTGTTACATTTTGGTATCAGAGCAGTAGTCCTGGCATGAATTTAACTATGTTATTACGGACAGTTTGGTGCCGAAGGCAAGGCTAGTCTACGTGGGTGTGCCATAAGTCGCCGTATAAGTCGGTGAGGCCCCATGGTAGACACTTACCTGGCCATTCTGTTCGGTTAACGGAGTTATGTTCAAAATGCCTTTTAAACTTTGAGCATGTTTTGAAAATGAGTACTGATATAGCCCAAGGTCGGTGTACCACCTCATTTCGGTGTACCAGTTTAAACCGGTATACCATTCTGAATCGATGTACCACTTTCTGTCGGTACATTAACTCTGATAACCCTGATATCAGTATCCGATCACTCTGATCACTCTGATATCAGTCTCCGATAACTCTGATATCAGCCTTTGATAACTCTGATGATCTCCAGTTTGTACTGGACGGTAAATCTATTCTAGTATAGAGCTTGTACGTGAAGCTGGGCCACGCCGGATGAAACTTCAAAACCAACAAAGATAAGTACGTGTAGTATTTGACTCATGTAGAACTTCCGATACGTATTTCCGCGCCCATTTCTACGTAGAACGAACCAACGAAATGTTGAACAAGAGGAGATAGTTGTGTGCTCGTTTGTGGTGAGTGCGAAAAGGTGGGAGCGTGTGAATGCTAGAGTAGTAAAAGCTGGGAGCAGTGTAAATACTAAGCGCGATAGAGTCTAGAGACTAGTGTGATAAAGTCTGCGTTATGCGGAATGTCTTCCCTGTATCTAACGTTTCCCTTAATAAAGGAAAAAGAACGCGACATGACGAATGTAAGAGGAGCCAGAGCTCCCAGAGCCCAAGGTAGAGGCCGAGGTAGGGGACGAGGTAGACAACCTCAAGTAAGAGCGATACTTGAACTCGAGCACAACCAAGTTCCGAACCAACCCAGAAGCAACGAGATGCGGAGATGCGGAGAACTCGATTTCGAATGCGTTAACCCACAGGTCCCAGGATCAGAACCTGGCTCTGTCGGATTTTAGATAGCTTTACCAAACCTCCTTAACGTTTTCTACGTTTCTTAGTAATTCGACCGTGATCGTGTCATTGAGTAGGAGGTATTTTGTGTTACCATGGTGTGTAAGCGCCATGGAAACATTTGAAGTATCTTGTGTTGCCATGGTGTAGTCCAAGGAGACATTTTGGTATTTGTGGTGTAGACCGCGGTGTGTGGGAACCACGGAAAACATCATATATCAAAGTACGAAATGACAAAATCATGATGGTCAAACCAAACCGAACTTTCAATCACCAGGAGGAGCAGCAGGAAGACGAAGCAAACATCCGACGCGTATAGTCCAAAGTCCGAGTAGGACAGAGTTTAAGTGGGTAGAGTGCAAATTTCGAGGACGAAATTTTGTTTAACGGGGGGAGAAATGTAACACCCTAAAAATCACACTTAGGGTAAATATCAAAAATTGGGAAATGTACCTATTGAAAATAGGTGAATATGGGGTCTCAAACACCTTGTATTGGGTTTACCATGTTGTTAGGGTAATTTCCCTTGAAAAAGGATATTTTGCAATTAGGTCCCTAAGACGTTTGAAATTTTGCAAATAGGTCCCTAAATACATTATGGGTTATAAATACCCTGTGAAAGCTATAAAGGAGGCAAGTAAAAATCTATTTGAAATAGGGAAGGATATTGTCCCTAATTTAGGTAATTTATTAAGTTACAAACTTGGAGAAATTGTAGAAGAATACTCAAAAAGTAAGGAAATGACCGAAATACCCCGTAAATGCTAAAATAATGCGGAGACATGAAAACAAAGATGTCAATACAAAAGTTATGAGGTAATGGGGCATGCTAATTAAGAAAATTATCAACAAGTGATAATAAAGTAATTAGGAAATTATTGGCTAATTACTTAAGCTTAAGCAAAGGAAATTCAAAGATAATTATGTAAAACCCTAAAATTAGTGGTTTTTGGCCAAGAATTAGTAAAAATATATTTACTAATTAATTGTAAATTTTGGACAAAAATAGTTGAGTTTAGGTATTTTTAAGCCTAAATACAAGAATTGACCAATAGGGAAATTTTGTAAAAAAGTTATATAAAATAATTATTAAATAATTATTTTATATATTCTTAATTAATTAAATAGTTAATAAAAACGAAAATTTTAAAAAAAAAAAAATAAAAGACCAGAATTATTGCCAAGAAAAAGAAAAAGAAAAAAAATGAAAAATGGTTGCAACTTGCTATTATTTAATATTATAATTAATTAAAGTGAAAAAATGTGAATAGTAATTTAAAAATTAGGAAACGGATCCTATCTAGAGATCTAGGAATGAGATTTCCAAAGTCAGGGAAAAATAATGATCAGTAGAATTTTGTCTTCCGTTAGACTCTTACGGAAGTAAATTCTGAAGTCGTTTGTGCATTTCCTAATAAAACGAAATAGGGAAAATGCATATAGGTATATTTTTGGATATAGAGAAAATAAATTCTAACTCAACATCTAGGCATGAGTTTGAATCTATTTTAACATGTTTGGAATCAGTGAATTTTTCTGAAGAAGTTGATGATTCCAGAAATACGTTCTGAAACTGGACGCGATCGGACACGTTTTTCGAGGAAACTTCAACTGGACTGTTGGAGCCCTATATGGGATCAAAATTTAGGTTAACTTGGACATTTCTAATAAGTGAGGAAATGGTTTCAAATTTGTAAATCCAGAAGTTCGAGATTTCTCCGAAATCACGTGAATCGGGTACCGATCGGGGAAATCGGCCAGACCGGCATAAAGTGAGCTTGTGTCACCATTTTGGACCAGCCAAGGGCTGCCACATCACCTCAATTTCGTCCAACAATGTTCCATGGACATGGATTAACCACCATTTTGAGTTTGAATTTCCATGGTTGAAACAAGTTGGAAAATGCCAATCATGTCCTTAGAAATTTCTATAAATAGGCATGCCATCCTCTTGAATTCTTCACACCATCCTCTTGAGCTCCTTTAGCCGAAACCTAGAGGGAGAAAGAAGAGAGAGAAGCTCTGGAGAAGTTCTGCAGAAGTCTTCAACGGGTAAGTCTTTCGGGCTTTAGTTTTTAGTTCGAAAGATAGTAGAATTGTTAGATAGTTTTAGTAAGTAGGGAATGAGATTCCTACTATTGTTTTTAGGCCTCATTGCATTGAAAAATGCCTGACGAGGTAAAAACTTGGTAGGGATCGAGTACCTGAAAAGTTGAAGCTTTTATAGCTCTTTCAAAATTAGGGGTAGTAATGCTAGGATAGCCTTTAAATTTTCAAGTATGATTGGATATCATATGGGAGGGCTATTTTAGTCATTATTTTCGAAAATCAAGATGGCGTCGAAGTTCTGGCGAAATTTTGGGAAGAAAAGTAGTCAGAGTAACGAAGTCGGCGAATTCCGCCAATTAGGGGTAGAAGGGCAAAATGGTAATTTTTACCTAAAATGCCAGTCGTAATGTCAAATCACTAATGAAAGTGATATTACTCTTATAGGACGTCAGAAATCCTAATTTGCTGCCGTTACGCTGCCCGACGAGCCGCTGTTGGACGTTTCACAGTTTTCCGTAAAACGTGCCAATTCCGCCAGAATTGCTGACGTTCGTCAACGAAGGTACGTTCGCGTACTGGTAACCTTAACTCTTGTGTTTATGGTATGCATATATGTGATGATATGATGTGTGAATAGTTTGGTGCCGAAGGCAAGGCTAGTCTACGTGGGTGTGCCATTTAGTCGCCGTAAAGTCGGTGAGGCCCTATGGTAGACACTTACTCGGCCATTCTATTCGGTGCTATACGCACCGTGTCTTTGGAATTGTACTTAGGTTTACTATATGTGATAGGTACATTCATGGATAGAGACTCGTTTAGGGTCACCGCTCGGATAGAGGTTCTGTCAGAGTCACCGACTCGGATAGGGATTCATTTAGGGTCACCAATTATACATAACGGATAGAGATTTTGTTTAGGATCACCGACTCGATAGAGGCTCTGTCTAGGGTCACCGACTCGGATAGGGATTCGCTTAGGGTCACCGATTATACATACTGTTTTACACTTATGTTCATGCATCTGCTTATGCTCTTGTATTGTTTGAGCTGTTGAGATTGAGGATGTCTGTTGGCTGTATGTGTATACATAAACATGAGGTTAACCGTTACCTGAGATCCAATGGGGTAAATTGGATCTCAGCTATAGCTTCAGGGTCTGGAGGATCAAAGGCCGAGGAGAGAAGCAAGCAGCCCGAGTAGAAGACCCAGCTGAAGACTTCCTTTTGTTGTTCCATGGGAAGCTTTCCCTTTTGTTATACATTTCTTTTGAAACACTCGGTTACAGTACCGCTGTTGTAAATAGCCAGCCAGACTTATGGCACTTTATATATACATATCAGTTACTCATATGCTCCGTTGCTCTACTCTGATGATTTTGAAATGATGTTTTAAAAAAAAAAAAAATTTATACTGCTTTTGATAAGTCGGGTTGTTACACCCGCCAAGAATGCTTGCGTTAGTTCTCTTTTATCAGTTAGACGATTGTACATCCAACTTCTATCATGGTTGCCTTCCATACTTCCTATCTAATTCAGTTCCTAACCGAATTAACATCTCAACATGCCACAAATATATAAAAAAATTCAAATAAAAATTTAAATGCAATATTTTTTAAATTATCCACAGTCATTGTTATGAATTAATTCTCTTATCAAATTTATAATTTTCTACTAACACATGCATATTTCATACAAATTATGTTAATTAATTAATAAATTAATTCTCTTTATCTTTCTTCTTTAAAATCATGTAATTTATAATTTTCTACTAACATACATATTTCAAACAAATTATGTTAATTACTTAATTAATTCTCTTATATTTCTTCTTTAAAATCATGTAAGTTATAATTTTCTACTAACATACACATTTCATAGAAATTATGTTAATTAATTAATTAATTCTCTTATCTTTCTTCTTTAAAATCATGCAACTTATAATTTTCTACTAACATACATATTTCATACAAATTATGTTAATTAATTCTTTCTCTAATTTATCAATTTCACTTTTTACAAAATTATTTTTCTCATTTGAAGGTTATGAATACCATATACATTTTAATTTACATACACTAATCTATATACATAATAACTACATTTTAATCTATATATAATTCAAAATCATCCTATTTATATAGACTTATGTATCATTACCCACTAATAAAAAAACACTATAAACAAATAATGATACAAAATATGATCATACATTATCATACATACAAAAAACACTATAAAAAACATTAATATTCTAAATATAAAAAATGAAGAATCAATCATATATAATTTCATCAACATCAAAGAATTAACACAAAGTATTATCATACATTATCATAAATCAACATAATACTTAACAAAAAACAAAAAAAAATAATATCAAATCCACCCATATATATGTAGAAAAAAAAAAGAGGAAGAAGAGAGGTAGCTTACTTGAAATGCAGTTAGTGAAGAAGAGAAGAAAAGAGGCCGGAAACTGATCGGCCAGAACAAAAGGGAATGACGCCGGAAACTGATCGATCGGAGAAGAGGAGACGATGCTGGAAAGTCACTGACCGGAGCTTACAACCGGAAAGAGAGAAACCCAGGCGCGAGAAGCGTACAACGTGAGTGAGAAAGTGAGAGTGCGTTAAAAATCGGGGTTTAAGAGTGTTTTGCGACGGACCCAAAATTCCGTCGCAAAGCAGGTTTTGCGACGGAATGGGTCCGCGCAAAAGCGGACGTTTTGTCCGCCTTTGCGACGGATCCCTTGGGTGGTTTGCGACGGATCCAAGGTCCGTCGCAAATTTCCTGCGACGGACGGGGGAGTCCGTCGCAATTTGCGACGGACTCGTCAGTCCGTCGCAAATTGAATTTTTTGCGACGGAAATTTATTTTCCGTCGCAAATTCCCTTAAATTTGCGACGGAAAAAATTCCGTCGCAAAATCCGTCGCTATTTAACATTTTTCTAGTAGTGAGAATTACTTTCTTTTCAAATCATTATAAATGCATAAAGAGTTAAGCTATTGAACATTGCAATCCCTTTATAAATTTACTAAGTAGATTTTTAAGAGATGTGAAAGCTCAATTTCAAAATAGTTTGCAATGTTCATTCCTAAGGTTACAAAATATAAAACCTCAATGAATATTTCAGATGATAACTTAGGAGGTTTTACCATTGTATACCATTACCTTAGGCACTTGGAGGATTGGCTTTGCTTACCTACTGATTCTTCATAGATTTTCTTGTGGTTGTTGGCAAAGCTTTCTCAAGGAGTATAGACTTCAATAGTCTTCTATTTCTTCTCTTCATGTTCTCCTCAAGATAATTGAGTTGTACTCTATGGTAGTTTGTTCTTGAGGTGGAACATACTCCTCTTGCTTGTATCCATTGCTTCTTTTGATGTTTAGACCTTGTAATTCTAGCAACGGGTGCACTGAGAGTTCTCCTGTTTGATGTGAGTCTCCTTTTAGGCTCATGAGAAACTCTTGGATTTTTCTTCATCTTCTCTGTACCCTTATGTCCATTGCTTTTCAAATCATCCTACACACATGAAGCACTAAATGGACATTTTGGTACCCACTTATACTTGGGTCCTTGATTGTTAGTAATGGACCTTACTTGTCCTTTAGGAACCCAAACAAATTTATTTCTCATGTTAGAATTTCTACTAATATGGCATGTATGAGAAATATGTTCAGTTTTACCACAATAATTGCAAACAATAGAATGATGCGTATTATGAGCAATCTTGCAAGAATTGTACTGGTGAAGGGGATGCATTATCAAATAAACCATATTTGTAAATACTTTCTTCCCACAAGATTTTCCAACATGATTTTCGAAAACATTTTTGCTTTTTAAATTAGAATCAATAATCGGTTGAAAGACAATTTTATGCAAATGTTCAAAATCATTTTTCTTAACTACACAAGAAGAATTAGAATTGTTTACCAGAAGTGCATCTTGAGCTCCAGATAATGATTCACCATAATCGTGCATAATGAGCTCTTGGGAATCGTCTTCCTCTTGTTCTGTGTTGACTAGAGCATGGAAGCAATTTTTGATCACACCTTCTTTATTCATAGCTCTCTCATCTAACCTCCTTTGGACTTGAATATTATGTCAAAATGACGCATTGGAAGTCTAGTTTCTAATAAAATTGGTTTCACCTCAATCGGACTTCTGGTTTGAGAGATATCGTTGAAATACCAGAGGTCGCCTGAAACAGAGCTGAACAGAGTAGCTGAAATTCGTTGTTGCTCGAGCACCCGGTTTGCTTCTGCTCGAGCAAGCCATTTTTCATGCTAGAGCAAGGACGTTTTCCATGCTCGAGCAAGACCCTGAAACTTCAGAAATGACCTTAGCAAACCACATGCTCGAGCAATGACTTTTTTTATGCTCGAGCAAGACACTGTTCATGCGAAAATCATTGTATTCATCCGGAAGCTTGAACTTTCTTATTTTAACTCTGAATTGAGCCGTTCCAACTTCTATTTGATCGTGGAGACTTCTAGAATCAATCTAAGAACTTGAATTATCATTCCATTTAGAAAATTCTTCTTTTTTTTTTCTTCTCTTCTCTTCATCATTCTTCATAATTTAATTTGAACTAATCATTCTTTGTGAGTTCTTCCTTCTTCAATGTTTCCTCTTCTTCTTGATTATTCCCAAAATACTTTGATAACTTCTTACTTCATTGACACTTTCTATAATTTCTTCTTTCTGTAATCTTTTATCTCCTTCTTGATTAATCTGTATAATTCTTCTTGAACTAATCTACATTAAATACATAGTAGTTAGTCAATGTAGGAGATAAATATATTATACAATCTTTTTGCTCTTAATAATTAATAATGGCATTTATATAAGACATCATCAAAACTAAACATGTCCAACAGAATCGATGAACGATTTGCGAGTAGTGGCACTGCTCGCCATTTTAGAGAACCTTGAACTTAGAGTGGGTTCACCACCACCACCAATAGACAAGAGGGTTTTAACAGAAGGGTTCTTTCGTTGGACTAATTGGGTGAAGGATGAGAATGGAGATGCTTTGGAAGAAGGAATGGTGACTTTGTAAGTGTTGGGATCAAGATGTGTGAATGCACATAAGAGATGAGTGTAATAGGAGGATTGGATTTCTGAAGCAGGGAGGCCATTTTCTGAATTCCAACAGCCTCCTTTGATGACAGATTCAGAAGAAAAGAAGAGATGGAAGACAGAAAAAAGTGAAGGGATCAGAAATGAAAGCTTTCAAAGGTCAGCCATTGTGGTGATTAGTGGTATGATCTCTGGGTTGGAGTTTGATCACTGTTATATAGTTATTATTGTACATACAAGGAATTTAAAATTCTAGTGGTTTGCATCAATTGACTTCAAAAACACACTTCCTTGGATGATAATGGCTTGAATGATTTATTAGCTTAGATTGTGAGTTGTGACAATTATTTACATTTCAATTGGATAATGAGTGGTACTGAATTTAAATTAGACTTGCATTTTGAATTGTATTGAGGTTGTTTGCCTTTATTTAAATGGTATTTGATGACAATGTTGGATATTTTGATTGATATTGCATGGATGAATATATGTATGGATGATGGCAGGTGCCTTACTTTTCTTTAATTTATATATATATATATATATATATATACAGGTAAAAACTACGTTTTGTATTACGATTTTACATTTTACGATTTTTCATTCCCCTTCCGTTTTTAGGTGAAAACTATGTTTTCATTACCATGATCCAGATCCTCAAAATGCCTTTTTGTGGGGTATCCTAAGGAAACTAAGGATACTATGTCTACAATCCTACCGATCACAAAGTGTTTGTTATCCGGAATGGTGTCCTTTCGGAGAAAGAGTTGATCTCTAAAAGAACCAGTGGGAGTAATGTGTACCTCGAAGAAGTTCGAGAGTCATAAGACAACATAGAACCACAGATGGAAAACGGAGAAGACTCACAACAAGTTGATGAGCCTACTCTAGTAACACAAGGCCCATGAAGGTCCGATAAAACACGGCTACAGCCTCAGAAATATGGATTTATGATTACTGGAAGTCGTGATGTTTTGCTCATTGAGCATAATGAGCCAACTACCTATCGAGAAGCCGTGGTGGGACCAAACTCCAAAAGATGGCTTAATGTCATGAAGTCATAAATGCAATCCATGTACGACAATAAGGTATAGACCTTAGTCGATCCACCTGAAGGTGTAAAAACCGTTGGGTGCAAGTGGGTTTTCAAGGAAAAAACTGACATGGATGGCAAAGTAAATATCTTCAAGGCATGACTGGTTGCAAAAGGATTTACTCAAACTCATGGTGTGGACTATGATGAAACCTTTTCCCCAGTTGCAATGGTCAAATCAATCAGAATCCTTCTTGCCATTGCATCATATTATGACTATGAAATATGGCTGATGGATGTCAAGACTGCCTTCCTTAATGGAAAGCTCCTTGAGGATGTGTACATGACACAGCCTGAGGGTTTTGTGTATCCAGAGGACTCTGGTAAATTATGTAAGCTTCAAAGATCCATTTATGGATTGAAGCAAGCATCTCGGAGTTGGAATCATCATTTTGATGAAGTAGTCAAAGAGTTTGGATTCATTCAAAACATCGATGAACCTTGTGTTTACAAAAAGATTAGTGGGAGCACAGTTGTATTTCAGGTGCTTTATGTAGATGACATCCTACTTATTGGGAATGACATTCCTACCTTACAGAGTGTCAAGTCTTGGTTAGGAAAGTCTTTCTCAATGAAGGATTTAGGCGAAGCCACTTACATCTTAGGGATCAGGATCTATAGAGATAGATCCAAGAGGCTGATAGGCCTAAGTCAGAGCACATATATAGACAAGATACTGCATAGATTCAGTATGCAGGATTCTAAAAGGGGTTACATGCCCATGTCTCATGGCATCCATCTCAGTAAGGATTTGTGTCCTAGTACACAAGATCAAAGAGACTGCATGAGTAATATTCCATATGCCTCCGCTATTGGATCTATTATGTATGTCATGCTATGTACTCGACCGGATGTCTCATTTTCCTTAAGTATGACCAGCAAATATCAACAAGATCCCAGTGAGGGTCACTGGACTGCTGTCAAGAATATCCTGAAGTACTTAAGAAGGACAAAGGACTTATTCTTGGTATATGGTGGATTGGATGACGAGCTCTGTGTGACTGGTTACACAGATGCGAGTTTCCAAACTGACCAAGATGATCTAAGATCGCAATCTGGATATGTATTCCTTTTGAATGGTGGTGTGGTAAGCTAGACGTGCTCTAAGCATAGCACTGTAGCTGATTATGTAATAGAAGCTGAGTATATAGTAGAATCGAATGCAACTAAGTAGGCCGTTTGGATCAGAAAGTTCATTACTAAACTAGGGATGGTTCCTACAATCTCAAATCCAATAGACTTGCTTTATGACAATAGCGGCGCTATTGCGCAGATCAAGGAGCCTAGGTCATATCAAAGGACAAAGCATATACTCAGGCGATTTCATCTTATCAGAGAAATCAATGATAGAGGTGATATAAAATTATGCAAAGTACCAGGAGAAGACAATGTTGTTGATCCTCTTACTAAGCCGCTTGCACAAGTAAAACATGAGCGTCATGTTAGGACAATGGGAATTAGAGTAATTAATGATTGCACCTAGTGCAAGTGGGAGTTTGTTGGAAATTATGCCCTAGGAGCAAGTCATTGTACTTTAAACGTTTATGTTATTTAAAGTATTTATTCGTTTAGTTATCATATCATTTGCATGTTTATAGTGATAACTGTATCCTTGGATATATCTTATTGATTATCCTAAATGTCCCTAGTCGATCATCTATGCGGGAGCGAAGATGAAATAAGACCAGTATGACTTTGATGAGGTATGGAGATACGAATCAAATTCATAGGCACTTATAAGAGTACAAGGTGCTGGACTGACCCACTATGAGAAAGCTGCATGGATTAAGTCATAAGCTTTTCTCATGTATAACCGCGTCACAATGCCCTTTGACCTGAGATCATCATGGATTCCTACATGATGAGTCGCTGGGCCCTCGATGAGTGAGTCTGAGAAATGTATGGCCATACTACAATGGAAAGGAGTTTCCATTTCAATTGTTAGACTACTCAAGAATCGAGAAAGTAATGGTCAAGAACGGGAAGTTGACATTATCCATGCCTCATCCTTGACCAAGTTATCGCGTGACAAAAGGGACGTGACATGGTTGTATGATAGGTTGTATCGTATCATCGATCCCCATATGAATTGGGTAGTCGCAATGTCTTACTAGAGGTCGCTTGCGACTTGTGGGCTGATACAGTATTGGCTCACTGCCAACACGATCAAAAGTGTCCAGATTCATTGAATCTTATATATGTCTAAGATTTAATGAATACTGTATTTAATCTAGGATATATATATATATATATATATATATGTATGTATGTGTATATATGTATGTATGTGTATATATATATATCTATATATATATATATATATATATATATTAATTATTAAATTTGAAAATATAATAATAATATTATGTATAGATAATAATATTATTGTATAGTATTTAATTTATTTGATAGATTGAATAACTATAATAAATTGAGATATTGTATCTCAGATTTAATTTTCGAATAAAGATGTAGTATCTCATTTAATTAAATTGAGATATAGTATCTCAGATTTAATTAAACAGAAAGGGTATCATATCTCAGATTTAATTTATAGAAATAAATCAAATTAGTAGGCTTTTAATTCGGATTAAATAAGTAGATTAGATTAGATCTGTTAGACAGATTTAATTAATGTTATTTATATCTAAAATTTGAATTAAGATTAATTGAGATTAATCTTGAATATTTTAATACGGCCCAATTAGGGTTTTAGAAACTCTATAAAATATATTATATTGATCTAGTCGTTTTAAAATATGGAACAAGCCGCGAAAAACTTGTTGTCAAAGACAAACTTGAGTTTTGGTTTGGAAACTCGAGTTTGGACTTGACAAATAGTAGCTCAAGTTTTTGCAAACTTAAACAAACTTGAGTTTAGATTTTGAAACTCGAGTTTTGACTATACAGAGAGCTCGTAAGTTTTTCAAAGACAAAGCAAACTTGAGTTTGGTTTTAATGAACTCAAGTTTTGACAAGACATAGAGCTACCAATATTTCAAACTTGGAAAAACTCCAGTTTCCATTTGGAAACTCGAGTTTGTGCTAAGCAGAGAGTTCTCTAAGTTTCCAAGTTTTGTTGGAAACTCGAGTTTACAGCATACAGAGAACAATGCTCCATTCTGAACTTGTGAAAACTCCAGTTTTCATATGACAAGGTTTTTCAAAGTTTTTCTCTCTTATGAGGAAACTCGAGTTTAGTTTTAGAAACTCGAGTTTAGGCTTTACAGAGAAGAACTCAAAGTTTTTAAAGTTTGAAAACTCCAGTTTTGACTAAGCAGAGAAGTTTCCATTTTTCAAAGATTTATGGAAACTCGAGTTCCACTTTGGAAAATCGAGTTTTGGCCAAGCAGAGAGCTCTGCTATATTTGAACAAATTCAAAACTCCAGTTTGGTTTTGGAAACTCCAATTTTGAGCTTTTGGACTTAAACTTGTTTTCATCATAAGTGCCCAAAACTCGAGTTTGTCACTTAATGACTTGAGTTTTAGACTTGAGTTTTGAACCTGCCTCAAAACTTGCTTCAAAGACCAAATCGTGACATTCTTCTCTGGATTAACAAAAATCGAGTTTAGGTTTTGGAAAATCAAGTTGAGGCTTTTAATGAAAAATGAAAACTCCAGTTTTGATGAACAAACTCGAGTTTGTGTCGCTGGTTTTGAAATTCAAACTAGACGAATTTGTGAAATCTTTATGTTCGAATCTAATACTTCATATCATCACTCATTACTATTCCTAACTATATTTAATCAGTTTGTTAGTGAGTTTTAGATGATTTAAAGAGAATTAATTGAAGAATTAGCATAAAGCATAAAGTGATGTCAGTTCATTAAATGCAAAGTCCAGAAAACTTGCATTCTTTTGGACAATCATTCTACACAAGTTGCAAAGGAATTAATGTTTCCTTTCCACATCTAGTAGTTGCTCTTCCAATGGATTAAAAGTCAAGAAGTCAACCATAAACTTCTATGTAGCTGGATTAACCAAAGAGTAGAGAGAGAAGAAGACCAAACCTTCAACTAATCCATTCTTAATGTTGGCAACGGTCATATTGAAGATTACAACGGTCATTTAATGCTCTCTTTGTATAAATAGAGTTGCATTCAATTATTCTCAACAACCAATCTGTAGAAAACGAAAATCATTCAAGTTTCCAACTACTCTTTGAGTTTTCTTGTGTAAAGTATCTTTTGATACATTGTACTTCAATGATTATCTTTATCCACTTTTAAAGAGAGTTCATTTATTGTAAATCATCCATTGTAAGAATCTCAAGTCTGGGGACTTGGAGATTGGGATATTGATTGCAACTTGTAAGGGGGAGTAAGTTCTAGTGAGAGAATTACTCTTGAGTTACAGAGTGTGTAATCAATTGAGATAGTGAAAAATCTCAGAGAGTCTGGGGACTGGACGTAGGTTAAGAGGTTAGACTGAACCAGTATAAATTCCTTGTGTCTTGTTTCTCTTCTCTATCCTCTGTCTAGCTCTGTTTTTAGTATTTGAAAACAGAGCAATTCACGAAGAATTTTATAATCCCCAATTCACCCCCCTCTTGGTGATTAAGCTCCACTTTCAAAATCAACAAAAGATGAAAATAGGGTTAGATTTCTTCTCTTAACTATCAAAATTCTAGACTACATACTAGTAAATAGCTAAAAATATGATATAAAATCACTGTGCGGTTATGTAATCTTTGCTTTTATTCTAACCGTAAGTAGCACTATTTTTCCCTTATCCCTTATTGATTAAATTTAATCACTTGATTTCACTGGTTTTGATATATATATATGTGTGTGTGTATGTGTGTGTGTGTGTGTCTATATATATATATATATATATATAGACACACACACATATATATATATACATATATATATATAGACACACACACACATATATATATATATACATACATACATATATATATATATATATAAGCTTTTATTCTAAAAGTAAGTAGCACTAATTTTTCGCTTATTTTTTACTTAAAACAATGGTTGTATCTCAAATCAATAAAAAATGAAGTGGAGTGATGAGGGTTCAAACTCCCAACTTAAGGATAATTCACCAACGCTCTAACCAACTATGCTATGACACAACTTGTTAGAAGATTCAACAAATGTTTTTAATAAAAGTTATTATCAAAATTAAATTTAAAAAAAAAAAGGTAAATGGTGTCTGAGATACAATTGTTTTTATTAAAACAGTCGTTGTATCACTACATTTAACATCCATTCTATTAAAACGGACGCTAAATGTTCACTTTTAACGTCAGTTTTTAAGAAACGGACGTTAAAAGTAATGAGAAAATTACAACAGTTGCCACCGCCTACTTTTTAACATCTATTTTAAAAAAAAGAAAATTGGACGTTAATTGGGGGACGTTAAATTCATATTTTGTAGTAGTTATCTTGGCAGTTGATGAACAATTACTTGTCGTAAATATTGCATATGAGTGTGTCAAGGGAAGAAGTCTTGTATAACTCAAGACTAAGAACACTTATTATATAATAAAATTGGAGCTTGAGTTAGTAAAAAGACTACTATTAGAGATAACTGTTGGATCTTCAATGTGTTGTGTTACATTATATATGTTCACTATTATTTTATAGAGACCTTGTTTCCCTGTTAAGCATTTTCCTTAACAGGTTGGAGCGTTGTCATTAACCTCGCCGTTGATTAATAATTACCTTCAATTCTTAATATAAGGTGAAAAGAAATTTCCTAACTAAACAATAATTAACCATAATGTTTTCAAAAACCGGATTAGTAAGTGATTAAGGAAAATCCTTTTCTTTTTCAAAATAAGCACAACCAGGATTTGCGAGGGAAACACTTTTCCTTCGCAAATTCCAGGATTTTCGAGTGAAAGTTCTTCCCTCGCAAATTCTAAAATTTGCGAGGGAAAAGTCATGTTTTTTTTTCGCAAAAGTAATTTTCGAGGCCAATTTTTGCGACGGACAGTTTTCTGTTGCAAACCAATTTTGCGACGGAAAAGTTCCGCCACAAAAAAAAGGGTTTTTTTTTTTTGTAGTGATCCATGGAAATACTATCCCACTTCCATTGGAGAACTTCTAAAGGTTGAAGTAACCCTGGAGGCTTTTGATGCTCAATCTTCACTTTTTGACAAGTCAGGCACTTCATTACAAAATTCGTCACATCATGCTTCATCTTAGGCCACCAATACCCTTGGTTCAGATTTCGATACATCTTAGTGATTCCCGAATGAATGGTATATTTGTTCTGGTAATCCTCCTCAAGAATTGTCTTCTTGATTTCCTCAATATCTGGAACACAAATCCTCTTCTTAAACCTCAATATAACTGTATCCCCAATATCATATCCAGGTACTTCACCGTTCTCCAACTCTTTTCTAATCTTCAGCAATTGGTCATCATTCATCGGGGTCATTCTTAACTCATTATAAAAGTCAAAATCCCCATGTACTGAACTCAAAATCACCCCAGATTTTGGTTCAAGATAAACTTATGATAACCTTTCTAAAAGGTTATACTCGATCACACACAGGTGAAGCATGTGCATTGGCTTTTTGCTCAAGGCATCTGCAACAACATTTGCCTTCTCTGGATGATATTTCAACTCAAAATCATAATCCTTCAAAAATTCCATCCATCTTCTTTGTCGGTTATTCAACTCCTTCTGATCCATAAAATACTTCAAGCTCTTATGGTCACTGAAAATCTCGAATTGAGATCCATACAAGTAATGCCTCCAAGTTTTCAAAGCGAATACAACTGTTGCAAGCTCCAAATCATGCGTCAGATAGTTCTCTTCATGAGGCCTCAACTGTCGAGAGGCATAAGCCATGACTTTACCATCTTGCATGAGCACACATCCTAAGCCCTTCAACGATGTGTTTGTATACACCGCGTATGGTTTGTGTGGGTTGAGTATGATAAGAACAGGTGCAGTGGTTAACCGGTTCTTTAGCTCTTGAAAAGCTACCTCACACTTTTCATCCCAAACAAATGGTTGCTCTTTCTTAATCAATCTAGTGAGTGGTACGGTAATCCGAGAGAATCCCTCTATAAAACGACGGTAGTAACCAGCCAATCCAAAAAAACTACGCACCTCTGTCACGGACATAGGTGTTTCCCAATTCAACACAACGTCAACCTTACTAGGATCTACTGCTACTCCATCTGCTGAGACCACATGATCCAAAAACTTCACCTCTCTCAGCCAAAATTCACATTTACTCAGCTTCACATACAACCGATGCTCTCTCAGGATTTGTAGTACTATTCGAAGGTGCTCTCGATATTCTTCCTCACTTTTCGAGTAGATTAGGATAGCATTAATAAACACCAGCACAAATTGATCCAGATAAGGTCTGAAAATCCGGTTCATATAATCCATAAATACCGCTGGCGCATTAGTTAATCCAAAAGGCATCACAAGAAACTCATAATGGCCATATCTGGTACGAAAAGTGATTATTTGAATATCTTTTGCCTTTACCCTCAACTGATGATATCCCGATCTCAGATCAATTTTTGAAAATACCAATGAGCCTACTAACTGGTCTAATAAATCATCTATCCTCGGCAACGGGTACTTATTCTTGATAGTGACTATTCAACTGTCGGTAATCAATGCAAAGCCTTAAGCTACCATCTTTCTTCTTCACGAACAGAACTGGTGAACCCCATGGAGATACACATGGCTGGATAAAACCCTTCTCCAACAAATCCTTAATCTGTTTCTTCAATTATGCTTACTCTAGAGGTGACATCCGGTAAGGAGCCTTAGAGATCGGCTCTGTCCTTAGTGCTAATTCAATGGTGAATTCAACTTCTTAATCTGGAGGTAGTCCAATCAACTCTTCAGGGAACACATCTAAAAAGTCTTTAACTACTTCAATATGCTTAATGTGTCCTTTGGATTCCACCTGAACCGAGAAGAACACCACAAAGGCTTCACAACCCTTCTTTACACTTCTCTCAACCTGGGCCACCGACAATATCATCGGAGCGTGGGGAATTTCCTCAGTTATTGTGCAAACATTAAATTGCACAACTTTCTCCTTACATCGCAAGGATACGTCATTGGTTGTTAACCAATCCATATCCACAATCACATCCATACCCCGCATGGGCAGACAAATCGAATCAATAGTCATTTCACAACCATCACATACAAACATCAATTTCCTACATACCATAGCAGCTTTTACTTGTATAACAGTAGGAGTAGACAACCAAATCATATAACGAATCACTCATAATAAGATTTAATCTTTGCGCACAGTCATATGAGATGATAGAATGTGTAGCACCAGAATCATATATAACACATAAAGAATGACCCTGAAGAAGAGCGTTACCTCGGATCAAATTAGGAGCATATCTCACTTCTTTTGATGTCAAAGCAAATACTCGCCCAGGAGCATACAACCTAAATGTTTCATCCTCCTTCCTTCTTTTATAGCAATACTTTGCAATATGACCTTTCTCTCCACAATTGAAGCAAGTCCAACATTCGCCTGTATGTGCTCTCCCATATCGAGGGCAAAGAGGGTGTTGCCTTATACTAGTAGCTGATGCCACTGATTCATGTTGAGAGCTTTGACTTGCTTTAGTGTTGCTCCTGCGGCTCTAAGCCATAGGAGGACGTCTCGTTTGCTAGGAGTTCCCCTAATTAAAAGTCCTCCTGCTTCCGGATCAAGCAAAACTCGAAGGGTAATTATTCTTAATGATGCCTCCGGATATTCCCATATTACCACTAAATCGACCCTGTGAATCCCTTCTCACAGATTTCTCAGCTTCTCTACACTTTCTACAGACCTCTCAAATTTTCGCTATCAATTTCTCAAGAGTAGTGATATCATAGACCCCCATTCTTGCTCTGACCTCATCATTGCATCTCTCAAACGTTTGTCTCGCTAACCAATTATCCTGCTCCTCATCTGTTCTATTCAACTGTGATACATACTTAGCCAGCCCCATAAATTGAGATATGAATGTATCCTCATCCATCTCCCCCTGTCGTAGAAACAAAAACTCAGTCTCTTTTTGATGTCTCATTTCAATAGGGAAGTAGTAATCAAAAAATATTCTTTTGAATTCATCCCAATCCAGTTGGTGACCATCAACAGGCTTCACTATGTTCCACCAATGTAAAGCAGCGCTTGTTAATAAAGTCTTTGTAGCTATGACCTTCTGATATTTATCGCAATTGATCGACTCAAATAACATCTCTAGCCAATCGATCCAACTTTAAGCTTCTGTTGTCGATCCTCCTCCAAAGGTCTCAGGATGGAAACGACCTAAATGTTTCCATACTGTAAGTATGTCAAGAGCACCCCTTCATGTTGCTGATTTCTCCGGCTCAGAACTTGGTGGATTTGGAATCGACTCCCTAGAATGAGCACTATTTTCTTCCTCTATTTCTGCATGAACCTTTTTGGTATAACTCCTACTTCCCCCACTGGGCCCTTCATTGGCTCTAACCTCCTTGAGCCTTTTCAACCGTTCCTCTATTGAACGGGTCCACCTATACAAATGCCTCAACATCTCAACCTTGGTTAATTGATCCTGAGGCCCATTTGATCCCTGTAGATCGTTGTTACCGACATCTGTACAGGCGTTATCACCGATTTCTATATGTTTAGAATTCACCATCTCTCCCCACCTAAGGGTGAAACCCACCAAAGATGGAGAATAATAAGAACAATAAACAAAACACAACACAAAAGGGAAGCAAGTGTATAAAGATCATATATTGGTGGGCCCATAACCCACAGGTCCGAGGATTGAAACCTGGTGTGATACCACATTGAAAAGAGCCTTCCTAACTAAACAATAATTAACCATAATGTTTTCACAAACCGGATTAACAAGTGATTAAGGAAAATCCTTTTCTTTTTCAAAATAAGCACATCGGAGTCCAGGGCACAAATTTCACCCACAAACTCACCACATAAAATTTATAACTCTGGGCACAATTATCAAACAAAAAATACACAGCCCACGAGTCATACAACGTTAAACCACAACAAAGGGTCTACACCAAAACATTTCCATTCAAGTTTTGATTATGGATCCACCAAAATATTATAGTATATAAAATAAAGCCTTCGGTTTAACAATAAATAAACAGTTATCCCAAAACAGCTAATATAGTATTTTTATGACATGTGGACCCTAAATGGCAAATATATAAATCTAATCAATATCGATACCAAAAGAGGTTTACAAAGTTGGCAACTCTTATGCCTCAGGCTGCTTTCCTTGGCTACTAGTAAAACTAGGGGTCTCACCTGAAAAATAATGATAATGACGGGGTGAGACATAAAGTCCCAGTAACCAAAATTAATTTATCGCATATGCAGGAAAGGATTACAAGTCAGAGAAGCAGGTGTACTAACGTATTTATAAAACCAACAACAAATAATTAATTAATCCATAATAATTAACAATAAGTAAAATCATCCCCACTCATCCATCTTGCTCCTCCTTATATCGTCTGGATGTGGTACAACCTATCAGTGCTATACTATACCTGGCCAAGGTTAGCTAGTCACTTCAAGAATACCCAAAGCACTCAACTCAAATTCCGGGCCAGGAGTGAGAGAGCCGATGGGCACAATTTCTCCCTAAATCTCTTCCACACAACCCAACATATTCCATAACAGATAAACAACATGTCACTATAATTTTCAAAAACCTCGTACAATATATCATTCCATATACAACAACCCACAACAATTTATCATAACAATCATCTCAACAACAATCTCATTAAACAGATTCACTCATAGAAAATACACTGCTTCACTGAAAAAACTACATATTCAGATATACACATAATTTTCAAAACACATGTCAGCAATATATATAAAAGTAAGGTTTAGAAAACACCTTACAGTCCAAAACAAACATATAAAATAAATTAACCCCGGTTACCTCAACTCCAAACTAAACCTTGCCTCGAGGAGTAAAATGTGAACTATCACCGATCATAGGTAAACTCTCAGAAAACCCAAATCTTCTTCATTTTTCCTTCTTCTTCTCTCCTTTCTTTGTGCACTCCCAATTCTCTTCGTCTTCTCAAACTCACCGCACAACATATATGTATAGCCAAAAGATATGTCACCGCCTCAATTAATGAGGCGGTGAAGTAATTATATATTTTTTTAAAAAAATTCCTTCTTTATTCCACCACCACGTATCATCATTTTTTTTATTTTTTATTTTTTTGAAATGGACAACATGAGCACAAGAGCCCCAAACTTTATTTTAATATTATTTTTTCCATTTTTTTCTCTCTCACAATTACAATTTAATTACAATAATCACATATAATTATTTTATAATTATAATTAAATCCTAAAAATAAAATTAGAATGTTACATAAGGGCTAGTTGGGGGTAGATTTGATTTTAAATATAAGATCTCAATACACTTTATTTTCTATATTTGTTTATGAGGACCTTTTGTACGTTGGCCTTGGGGTTCACAATTTAAAATTAACTAAAGATTACATATAGGAAAACCTATAATCGTTCTCTCTTCTCGATAAGTCTTTTATTGATTCCTAAGTAATTTAAATGTCATACAAATGCAATAAAACAAGAGGAAATTGGTTTTGAGTTTTGTTTGAAAATATGTAAGTGCAAAACTTAATAAAAAATCCTAAATCAACTTTTTTTTTGGTCTTTTCTTTAGAAAATGGAATGGATATGAGAAAATGAGTCTTGATAGCAAAGTTAATCCTTTTCTAGCACCTCAAAAATAATTTGGGTGTTAAATTTTTTCATCAAGTCAAATTGAAAACCTCAAGCAATCACATTAAGTTCAATTTATCTAATTAATGACTAATTCTACGAACATATTCATAGTCATCTCTGAAATAAATTGTTAAAAACCACTTGATGTGTGATTGAAAATCATTTTGTTGCATTTGTTTCCTCTTAAATGAGAACACAATCACGACACTCAATATAAATTAACTCAACTACGTACCATAGTAATCACATATAATGCATATAATCTTATTAAAACATAAGGAAATAAGTTCAATACATATATAGTCCTAGAGCATCAAAGCAAAATTCAACACAAATGTTAACCAACAATGACAAATGAACACGTATCCAAGTCTTACAAATATGTACTAATACAAAATTAATTCAAACATAGCACAACACATATAATGTACTAATGGAAAACTAATGAATGAACTCCCCTTTGTATGTAGCACATTGAAGCTCTAGCCACTTTTTCTACCACCAAGAATCATCTAATCTCGCTGGAAAGTTGCAACACTCACCGGAATAACATAGAACCTCACCGAAATTCACAAAAGAACTTGCCTGAGGAAGGTGTATTGAAGTGGAGGAGGTCGATGGTGGTTGAGGGAAGAAGATCGTATCAAATCTAGTTTTGGTGTGGAGCTTTCAGTCCACGAAGCTTCTCTCATTCTCTGGTTCCTGACCCTCCTATGTTCCCTATAGTGATATGAAACTCGAGTCTGTGGCGAGGTGGTTCTCAGTGGAGGAGAAAGGTCGTTGTGGGGGAAACAAAGATCCAAGGTCTAGTTCGTCAAAGGAGAAGCTCTAGTCTTCTTTTTGTCTACCACGAAGCGCCTCTGGTTCGATCTTGAAGCTATCCGGCGTGGAGAGGATGTAATGACAGTGAGTGTGAGGAAGGACGGTGGAAGTCTTCAACGGTGGTGGTGGCTCTCTGTCTCTTTCCTCCCTTCCTATGCTCTCTCAAGCTCCCTGGTGTTACTGGTTCTATGTTACTCTCTATGGCGTGGCGGTGTTGAGACTCTATTGAGGAAGAAGACGTGAGATTCTCATATTAGGGCTGGTCAAAACACTAATCTGCGAAATTTAAGAGTTCATGGATGAACTACGCTCTAGATATTTGAAACTTTTATAGGGCTCAAATGTAATTTCAAAACAGTATGAGCCATATTCTGTAATTTTCTTCAGTTTTCAAAAATATTAATTCTGACCCCAATTGACATTTTCCAAAAATCTCCAATTTTCTTCTTAAACACCTGCAATGCAAGATTAAACATAAGGTAGCATAAAAAATCCAACAAATCATTTGCATGAATAATTAACAAATTATGACCATTTCCCCCTAATTACACTTAATTTAATACAAAAGTCTCTAATTCAAATTAAAGCTTAATCATGCAATAATGACCTATAAAAAACATTAAATTCTCCAAATTAATAATGAAAAAGCATATAAAAATAATTTTCAATCATTTGTCATATTCCCCCCTAAACTATAGTTATTAATTGCACATTTCAAATGAGTTAGCATTAAGATGTAGTTTCAATATAAATGATTTAAGAGATATTTTAGAGGGGGAAAAATCAATATTCATCTTTGTTAATTAAAAAAGACGTTGTTTCTTTGGAAAAATACAAATTCTCAGCCAACCAAATTAAATAAATAATCAAATTCCTTCACATTCACCATGTGGATGATGAGGGCATGCGTCTTTTGAAATATCTCATATTCCCTCCTATCCTTTTTATTAAGAACAACTATTAAAACTATGTGGTTTAAAATGTTAGTTAAAAGCAATAAATTTGTAATATATGTATTTTTATTTTAAATTATAGTCTTTTTTATCAAGAGAGTATATGACATATAATTAGTAAAAATGTAACACCCCAAATTCCATACTACAAATTGTGTCGGATGACACTTGGTTTTAGAAAAATTCAACAGAACTTGAGGTGCTACTTCAGAGTACCGCGGAAACGGAGAGCAATGTACTAAAAATTTGGACAATATATGAGTAACCTGATATAAAAATACCCCGACATATGACGATGCCGAGCGTATGCTGGTACATTAAAAATTTCCCGAAGGAATAATCATGTGATACAATATACAAAGCTTTGTACAATTACATTTCATAACAGTAACTATACAACCTAGACCAAGCCTTGACCAGACTTGGGGCAATGAACCTAACTCCGTTAACCGAACAGAATGGCCAGGTAAGTGTCTACCATGGGGGCCTCACCGACTTTACGGCGACTGATTGGCACACCCACGTAGACTAGCCTTGCCTTCGGCACCAAACTATTCGAAATAACTTCATTAGACCCATGCCTGACATTTGGCTCTGATGAACTTCTTCTGGCTCTTGCCTCGACCGGTGCATTTCTACGATTCTGCCCCTTGGTCCCTCTCTACGGCTCCGTCTATCGGTGCCTTCCCTTTTTCTGACATTCGGTCTAGTCATGTTGTTTCTCCCGCTTTCCGGTCCTTGGTCCTTCGGACCCTGAAGCTACAGCTGAGATCCAATTTACCCCATTGGATCTCAGGTAACGGTTAACCTTATGCTCAAATAAAACAGTATATAGACAATGATATTCATGACATAACAGCAATGATCAATCCAGTCACATCGTATGATCATGTGATAACAACTACAATACCATGCAATGTTATCCCTGGTTTGCAACATCCGTGCCACGATGTACAGTCGTGTCCTCAGCGCTAGGAAAACTTAAACGGTATTATTATGACTATAACCCGTGTAAAGTTGTATGTATAAATGACGACCCTAAACAAAGCCTCAGCTTATGAACGTATCTATCGCATATATGTATATGAGCAGCACATGATTAGTGTTACAGTACGCGAACGTACATTTGTTGACGAAATATGGTACGTCTGACGGCTGGTACCTTTCACTGTGTAATGGCCAAACGTCCGGCCTTCTGAACCTGACTCCGGACTTCCCGGATATCCTAAAGGGTAATACTGTATCTATTAACTCACGAACAATATCCTAACAGATATTTTAGTCACAAATGACTATTTTACCCCTGATGAATTTATTTTCATTTAATATCCCCCTTATTTTCGTAAAAACGCTGGCTTAACATTTCTGGCCAGATTTTCTCCTAACTTTGAAAAATCATAATTAATTCTACAAAAATCGAAACGAGGTTCCGTAAAATTCCTTGGAATCCTTATCATGTCTAATTTTGAGAAAAAATATTAATGTTTACCCAGATTCAACGTATTATTCCCAGATTAATGTTCTTCAACCTCTGCCCAGAATTTCTTCAGAAAAACGTGGCCCAACTTTAGGAATTTTATCTCCTTGGACAGAACTCATATTGCTACATATTATACATATTTAAAATTCCCTGGATGTCTAATTTGTTCATGAAAAATTTCATGATTTTTGAAGATCATTTCAAACATAAATTTATAGTCTAAACGAAGTTGACTTCAGAAATCGCCTACCCGAAAAATTTCGCCAGAGCTTCGCTACTTTGACTCTAATCTTCCAAAATTTTGCTATATCACTTTCTCCATCCATTTTTCGAAATAAAACCATATTTAACCATAAAAACATGATAGAAACAATATATTGGAAAACTAAAGATCAAAACAACATTTAAACTATGAACTTAAGCTAGAACTACAAAACTAAAACTAGAAACTCAAAGCTTAAGAACTTAGAAAACTTACCTTGAAGAACACTCTTCACCCTTCTTGCCTCCCTCTTCTCTCTACCATTTGGAATGGTTTTGGTGTGAGCAATTGAAGAGGGCAAACACCTCTATTTATAGAGAAAATCTAAGGATACAAGGGGAAATTAATTTTAACCAAAACTTATCTTAACCCTTGGATTAAAATAGCTTTATGAAACAAAATCTCATCCATGGAAATGCTGGCCGACATGTTCCCTTATTCACCCATAAATGTATATTTCATTAATGAATTTATCATCTTATTTAGAAAAATAAAATCCTATTATCTAAGCTTGCCGACATGCTTCTTCAATCAGCCATATAGCTATTGTTTTTTTCATTAAAATTATACTTATTATTTCACTTTAATAAACCAAATCTCTTCCCTTTAAATGGCTGGTCGACATACACTCCCATTTGACCATTTAATGTGATTTTGATTTGCAAAATATCCCATGGTTTAAAGCCTTCTCATTGGCTAGTTGATAATTTGGACTTTTCAACTCTAACTTGTCATCTTTAAATGATTCATAATTCCCCACACATATTCAGATGAAACGTGACTTTTTGGGGCAAATGAATTAAGCTAATTATCATCCTAAACAAAAGCTTAATTGTCCTATCATTACATGTGTCAACATAGGATTTGTTGGTTAGCTAATCATGGCAATTAATGCTTTATTAGGCAAGCTTAATTCTTCATCTTTGGCCCTTAATTTTTCTTCAATAATTAGCCCTCTTTTATTTCAAAAATGATTACTTTAATTTGCCCATAATTAAATTGAAGAATTATGCCATTAATCTCAATTAGTGCAAAGCTTATTTGCCTATTATTTGCTAATCAGCACTTAATTTGATTAAGTGTTTTATAATTATTTCATATAAGATTTAATTATCTACTATTTGTTGGTAATTTTCTTGATTAGAATAACTCATTACCTCACAACTTTCGTACTGACATTAGTGTTTTATGTCTCATGCATTATATCAAAATTCACGGGGGCATTTTGGTCATTATAATACTTTTTAACTTTTCCCCTTTATTTATTCAAGGTAGTAATTTAATAAATTACCTAAATTAGGGAAAATATTCTTCCCTATTTCAAATGAATATTTACTTGCCTCTTTATAATTTTCACAGGGTATTTTATAACCCGTAAATGCGTTTAGGGACCTATTTGCAAACTTTCAAATGTTTTAGGGACCTAATTGCAAATTATCTAATTTCAGAAGTAATTACCCCAAAAATAAGATAAATTATCCATAAGGTCTTTGAGACCTCATATTCACCTATTTCCAATAGGTATTATTTACTCAATATGATACTTATCATAAATGAGATTTTCAGGGTATTACAAATAATTTATTGCAGAGATAATAAGTGACATATATTTAACGTAAGTAAAATGGAAAGACTATTTTAAAATTTCAGACAAAAAGCATTTATTCTTTACAATAAGGGCCACCCTTGTAAGAGAAATTGTTCCTTCTAAAAAAGATGAGAGGGAGTGTTTCTTATCAATTAGACTAAAGTTAAATTATATTGATAATACCGCAAAAAGCTCATAAAAATCATAATTATTTTAAAGTAACAGAACACAATTAAGTAACTATCATATTGTCATAAAATATATAATTCAAGATTTAACTAAGAAGTTGATTTTATAATTAATGCCTTTTAATAAGGGAACTAAAGGGGAGTTCTTGAGATGCAACAAGAGTTTATCATACAAAGTTCATCTACGAAGTGTTGTTGATTGTCATCGCAATTTCACTGAGACGAACCTTCAATGTCTTGTATACGGGTAAACTTCATCATCTCCTTACTTTTTCTTGAAAAAGTTGGAATAATTTTAAGTATCTACTGCCCCTTAAATTTTCTTAACTTCCCATACGTTTATTTCTTGTTTCGTTTGATTATTAGATTGTACATAAATCAGTGACACTTGGTATCTTGTGGGTAAAAGAGGTACAAGTTTCAAATTTTTTTTATGATTTTTCAGAGGAAAATGCTCTAAAATTATGTATTTTCTTTTTCATTTAGAGTATTTTTCTTTGAAAAAAGTGAAAAAAATGCACCTTTTTTACTTATAAGATATCAAAATGTCACTTATTTTATGTAAAATCTAATGATCAAAAGAAAAAGAAAAATCGAGAGGTAAGGAAAATTTAAGGGGCAGAAGAGTACTAGGTAGTAGAGAGCGGTAGCAGACACCCCAATCCCTAGTTTGGCTTTCTTGCTATAGATTTCATTTACTGAAGCAGGAATTAGACTCACCAATGGATAAGTTTTATCAAATTAAGATTCTTTGAAGCTCGCTGCTTTAATTAGTTCTTGCTCCCTTTGGGGAATTTCACTGATGTTTAATTTGAACTCACTATCACAGTGCTGACCTTGACTTGTCCTGTTGTCCATGCCACATATCGGCACACAAGCTTGGATAAGGTCTTTGAACTTGAAAATACATGATCCTTGGCGTGCATGGTTTGCTGATGGCCAAGTTGCAGGGTAACTAATCAATTTCGATTATTATTCTCACCAATTTTCAGCTTTGAAGTGTTTGAGTACATTATTATTTACTACTTAGCATTAGTGCATGTTCAACATTTAGATACTATTTCTTTTTTAAATGGTGCAGCTGGTTCAATAAAAAAATATATATACTATGAAAAAAGAAATCTAATCCTTGTGATATTTGTATATATTATATTGATTATCCTGTCCCGTCACTCTTTTATTGAATATGCAGATATACACAACTCGACAAGAACAATGACTACTTCTTGACATATGTTGCTGTGAAAGTAAGCAAAACCTTAAACACTTAGCTTCGTTTAGTTTATTTAATTATGTCTATTTGTTTTCATGTCTATTCATTTATGTTGATTGACTTGTACTTTTGATCTGACATAGGGTGCTGGTCATGTAGCTCATTCATATAAACCTAAAGAAGTTTTGCAAGTAATAGACAGGTGGTTCTCATATGCTCTTATCTAAGGAATGGTCAATCTCTCAATCCAAGAGCTTTAAGTTTGGCTAATTCCTAGTTTGGTTTGGCATGCTCAATCTCTCATTCCAAGAGCTTTAAGTTTGGCTAATTCCTAGTTTGGTTTGGCCTATAGTTGGTACAAAATTTACAAATAAAAGGTTAAACATGCAACCTTATGTTTAATCAAGACTTGAGGAGGTGCTCAGTTAGTTGAACCAAATGACTTGGACCATTGTGTCAATATAGTAAATATTATCACATTTATTGTCCATTTTGTATTTAGATTAGTGGTGAAGAATTGATTTTGTGTTTTATGAGGCAAAGATGTGATAAGAGTTTAATTTTCACAAGGCAATGTTACATTTTTGAAGTTAAACTAAACAACCCTTAAATATGAGATGAGGGTGATTTTGTCTTTTGCAGCTTTAGAGAAAACCTTGTTTGTTTCTTTTTTCTAAATATGTTCGGAGCATTAATATTAAAAAAATTCAAAATATATTTTGAAATATTTTTATTTTTTTCCAGAAAAAAACGAAGTGGACCTCACCACTTGTTGGGGTAGTCTTACAATTTCTCTTATTTTTTGTCACCTTTAGTCCTAACAAGGGATATCGCCGTGATGGTTTTTTTTTTGTCAAGATGCAAATTTGCCAATCAACTATTATCTGATAAGCATCTAGCACAAAAAACAATTGAAGGGACCAAAATTACCAATCAACAATTAAAAAGTGAAAAAACACACCAAATAACTATTAAAAAAACAACAACTATCACAATTAAGTTAAAATATGAGGTAATGGCGTAGGACGGTGGCGGAGACACTTGAGAAAAGAGCGGTTAAGTCTTCTTGTTGGATAAGGCAAACACCAACAGAGATGGGACCTATGGGAGCAGGCGTTGTGGTAGCGACGAGTGCTGCTTGTGGCATCAGAGGGATGGAACCAAGGTGCAAGGCGCGTGCCGGTCGAAAGCTATGGACTACTGGATGAGTTCAAGAGGGTGAGTAGAACACCCAGCAACAATGAAAGCTTTGGAGACGCTGACGTCATCGACACTGTGACAGTCAATGGAAGACGGAGACACCAAGACAGTAACGGGGTAATAGTTCATTGGCGAATCTGCACCAAATTGTGTTTTTTTCACTTTTTAATTGTTGATTGGTAATTTTGGTCCCCTCAATTGTTTTTTGCGTCAGATGCTCCTCAGGTAATAGTTAGTTAGCAAATCTATACATTAACCCTTTTTTCCCCTAATCCCGTTATGGGTATGATTGATATACTCCCCCCCCCCCTTCTTAGCACAAGATATATTTATTTAATTTAATTAAATTAAGGAAGTTAGTTAAGTTAATAAATATGACATATACTGTATTTTCTAAAACATCATAATCATTTTTATTAATTTTCTTATTCTGATTATTGTTGAGGGAGCATCAATAGGGGTAAACTAGAAAAAAAAAATTGATAATTATAAAAACTGTCTTATATTTAAGATAAAAAAAAATAATTCCCTAGGTTTGTTTTGTTTGAGGGGATTGGAGGGGATTGAGAGGGAATGGAGGGATTTTAGCCCCCTCCCCTTATTTGGCTGAACATATTTTTTAGGAGGGGAGGGAAATTTTTTACAATTTTCCCCTCTCGTCCCTCAAAAGCTTCACCTCCCAAATCGGACGGATTTGGAGGGGAGGGCCAAAAACGTTGTCTCGTTAGACTAAAATGCCCCTGGTTTTTTTGGTTAACCCTAAAATACCCTTCAGCCTTTCATCACTCCATGTTGAGGTCGGTAGCTGATCTGGGTTGCTGAGGCGAGAATGATCGAAGATGGAGGACGATCAAAGGAGGAGTGGACGAAGGGGATGGAAGCAAGTCCAGTATTGTGGTGTATAGAAGGCTGGATTAATAATGGAAAATCTTCTGTTGAGATCCTTGAGAAC
The DNA here is from genome assembly GCA_025563575.1 of Acacia pycnantha. NCBI lineage: Eukaryota > Viridiplantae > Streptophyta > Magnoliopsida > Fabales > Fabaceae > Acacia > Acacia pycnantha. The sequence goes on along the minus strand of JAMWYP010000036.1, from coordinate 606,079 downwards.
GATGACGTTGACGATTCATCAAAGAATTGCGGAATAGGAGAAGAGGAAAGGGTTTTGCCTTCTAAGCAAGCGGTGATTGGGGGATCATATGAAGATTTGGGAAATGGTAAGCGGCGGATGAGGATGAAAACTGAGGCTATAAACCCAAAGAAGATGACAGGGAACATGACGAGAATTCAGGCACATATTTGATGTGATAGTGATACTGAAGTGTTGGATTTGAATGAAGAAAATGGTGACTGACTTGGAAATTACTGAAGGAGAATGTGATAATCTGTGTTTTTCATTGAAAAAAGAAGAAAAAATGTTGAAGATGGAAGTGGCTTGAATAATGAATATGGTGGTTTGAATAGAAGAAAGAAAGAGGTGTCTTAAATAAAAGAAAGAAGGAAATAAAAGAAGACGCTTAGCAATTTCTAGAGGTTAAGAAATAAAAGAAAAAAGAGAGAATAGAGACTGGTCAACAAAGACGGCTAATGGAAGCAAGTAGGAAGCTATACAAATGTGCCAGTAAGCAATGAACCAACCTGAAGAAAGTAGAAGCAACAAGAAACAAGAAGAACTACGAAGTAATGTCGGTATAATAAATAAATAATATAATTTGCAAAATTGAGTCGGCAAACATAGTCTATATATATGTGTAATGAATAAATGTGAAATATCTTCTCAGTGAAGAAAATGTAGCAGATCGGATCAGAAGATCAGATCAGAGAAAAGAAGAGATGTATAAGAGCAGAAGTATCTGAACAAGAAAGAAAAGATATAGAGAGATCAGAAGTATCTCAATGTTTTGTTGTATATTGCAGATTACCACAAGTGTAAGTAGTTTTGTAAACATTGTACATAAATGTTTTGCTGTTTTAAAAATATATATATATTAGGGAAAATTCCATTAAAATACCATTTGAATTTGCAAAACCCCCAGAAGTCTTCCGAATTTGTAAAAAGACTAAGAGGTACTAAGGACCTATGAGGGATATGCAAATTCGTGTGAAATTATCTTTATGCCCTTAGTTCTAAAAAAATCAAAAAAATAAAAAACCCTACTTTGCCGCCGCGGTTTTTTTTTTTTTTGGGGTGGGGATTTTTTTTTTTGGGGGTGGGGGTGGTGGGGGTTTAAACAAAATTAATTTTTGAAAATGTGGAGGTGGGGTTCAAACCCCTCACCTCTCAAAGAGGAGCCAAGTGGCCAACCATTTGAGCTACTTGGCTCCTTTCATATATATATACAATAATAAATATATATATTCTTCCTAACATTTTTTCAATTGTATTTACAAATCCTGAAACGAAAATTACCATTCCACAAACGAGAATTACCATTCCAGAAACGAGAATTATCACTTTTTCTACAGGGTTTCATTTTTCTACCATTTCATGCATGTTTTGTAAAACCAAAAAAATTGCACTATTACAATTCCACAAACAAAAATTACTGTAACATCCCATTTTCAAAAGCAGTAATTTTTTTTTTCATATATCAGAGTAGAGCATTGTAACAAAAGGAGTATTGAGTAACTGATACAACATGATACAGTGGCGTAACTGCCTGTTCATAAAAAACAATACATTATCTGTTCAAATCTTAGATGTCCTTGATCGGGTCTTTACGCGATCTTCACACGTCTTCGCTAACTTGACTTATGCTCATCTTACGTCTGCGAGTCTCCGGACCCTGAAGCTATAGTAAGAGCTGAGGTCCAATGCCCATCGGACCTCAGGTAACGGTTAACCTCATGCTTATATAAACATTATATGAACAACAGATATTTCTAATATTACAGCATTGATCAATCCAGTACGTCGTATGATCATTTGATAACAACTACACTATCATGCAAAGTTATCCCTGGTATGAACTTATACCCTATGCCACAATGTACGGTCGTGTCCTTAGCGCTAGGAAAACATAACGGCATTATCATGACTATAACCCGTAAAGCTGTAAATAGTGATCTAAGCCTCCCCTACCTTAGTCACAGTGCATGTCCAGGACAGAGTCCCGTTCATGGCTTTATGAAACTATCCACAACATATATAAGCATGAGTAAATACCCTTTTTGGTCCCTGGAAAACACACGGATGCCCTTTTTGGTCCCTGAAAAAAAAGAAGTCATTTTTTGGTCCCTAAAATGGAAAAATAAGGTACATTTTAGTCCTTTTGGACATTTTTTTGGACATTTTAATCCCTCATAAATTCCCAAAAAGGTTATTTTTAGTCCCTAAAAAGGACCAAAACGACATTTCCTTTACTCAGGGATCAAAAAGGGCATCCGTGTGTTTTCCAGGGACCAAAAAGGGTATTTACTCTATAAGCATACCCAAGCATCAGAGTCAGTATTACAGTACACGTCCGTACCTTCGTTGACGGTATTCTGGTACGTTTGACGGAAATCAGTACTTCTGACGGAAAACGGTACGTTTGACAGCGGTACGACAGCAGTACGTGATCACTGATATCCTATAAGGATAATATCACATTTATCAATAATCGACATCATAACAGGCATTTTAGGTGCAAATTATCATTTTGCCCCTAGTTTGACTAATCGGCGAAATTTCGCCAGATCTTCGCTACTTTGACTCTAATCTTCCAAAATTTTGACATATCTCCTTTTCCAACATATTTTTGAAATAAATATCATATTTATCCCTAAAACATGATATCTAAACTATCTTGGAAGATTAAAGACTAAACTAGCATTCCTACTATAACTACCGAAAGAAATACTAAAGCTTAAGACTAAGGACCGAAAAACTTACTCAGGGCTTCGCTACAACTTTCTCAAGAGCTCTTCCTTCCTTCTCCACTCCAAGATTTCGAAATTGCTAAGAGGAATTGGTGTGAGGATTATGAAGAGAACTTATGGCTATTTATAGAGAAAGTCAAGGGCAAAATTGCACTTTCCTTCCTTAATTCCTAGCCCTTGGATCAAAGGTGTTTGAAATGGCACAATCTTGGCCCTCCAAGTCCTCTTGGCCGACCTCCTTGATGTCATCCACTCCAAGGATGACCTCATGCATGTGATGTCATGCTTGCTTTATGAAGGTTCATCCGATAAAGTTCCATGTTCGGTGTCTTAATCGCGTAATCTTGGAAAATCTCAAATTCCGGCAACATAGCCTCGAAGGTCTATTCTTCCTCTTTGGAAATGTCTGGGTTAACTAAATTTTTGATCCCATTCAGAACATTTTGTTGCCTGCCGAACATTTTCGGATAAACGTCATCGGTTACGGAAATGTCTTCGGGTAACATCATCTTCAGGACAAAAATTCACTGATTCATAATATGTCCAGATGTTTACCACCTAACCCAAGGATTTCTAGTTATGGCTTAGTTTCTATAGATTCTCGTTTATCTGATTTGCTTTTTTGGATATCTGATAGCTTCTTAACCAGTTTAGTATAACCCTTTTCGGTTACGGAAATAACTTCGGAGGTAACCTACTCCGAGCTAAAAATTCACTTGTTTATAATAAGTCCTGATGTTAGCTACCTAGTTCATGATTTTCTAGATAGGATTTAATTTCTATCGGTTCTCATTTATCCCATTTGCTTTTTACAAAATATCTAATTTTATATTATTATTATATTAACAAATATCATGATATTATATTTTTTCAAAATCTTCTCTCCTCTTTGGTCCAAAATTTTGGCCAACATTTTTCTTTTTGTATTTTATTTTATTTTTCTTTTTTTAACTTAATTTATATAATATTCTAATTATTTTATATTTATTCCACGAAATTCCCTCATTGGTTCTTATTAATTAACATGGATTTTAGGCTTTAACATTCACTAGAATAATTGTAGACCTTAGATCTTGCTTTATTAGACTACATCTTAACCCTTGATTTATATTTAATTTGTAGAAATTGATTAATAAGCTTAATTAGTGCTCTATTAATCACATGATTAGCAACTTTTTAGGATTTAGGGTTTTCATGTACTTAATCTCACCAATTTTTCTCAACTTTTTCTAATTAATTAGCAAGTATATTTTATGCTAATTTTAGCCATAAACATTTAATTAAAGGGTTTTACATAATTTACCTTGGATTTTCCCTTGTTCAAGCTTAAACAATTAGCCATTAATTACTTAATTAATCACCTACTAATTGTTGATAATTTTGTTATTTAGGATTAATCATTATCTCACAACTATTTTACTGGCATTAGTATTTTATGCTCCATGCATTATATTAAAAATTATAGGGTCATTTTGGTCCTCAAAATACTTTTTGATTTTTGCCCTTTAATTTTTCCAAGGTTATAATTTAATAAATTACCAAAATTAGAGACAATATACTCTCTAAATTTTAATATATATTTTATTGCCTCTTAGGATTTATCATAATATTCTTAGGCCATTTTATGCCCCACAAATGCATTTTTTGGCTCTTTAGTACCTTAATTCTTCTAATTTCTAAAGAAATTATCTTAGAAAAATAAACTAAATATAACAAAATATTTGAGACCACATATTCACCTATTCTCAATAGGCATTATTTACTAAATTATTATGATTATCATAAGTATGATTTTTAGGGTATTACATTTCTCCCCTCGTTAAATAAAATTTCGCCCTCGAAATTTACTCCATACTATCAAGCCTTTGCACTAACTAGACTCCGGACCAGACGCTTCGGCTCGACTACAAAGATCTTGTCATGTCGTACTTTGATATATAATGTTTCCCGAAGCGCCCATACACCGCGGTCAACACCACAGATACCAAAATGTCTCCATGGCGCCCATACACCATGGCAACACAAAATACCTTAAATGTTTCCATGGTGCCCATACACCATGACAACACAAGATACCTCCTACTTAATGACACGATCACGGTCGGATTTGTAATAACTAAGGAATATGGAAAACGTTATAAAAGTCTAATCAAGTTCGGCGATAAGGCTATCTAGTAGCAACTGGTTTGTTTTCAACGAATACTTCGAATGATCTCACGTAATGCGGACTACATGTTCGCCTTTGAGGTGTTCTATTGACACCGGTTCCTTGGGATATTTAAAAAAAACATACGATCATCATAATAACCAAAATATTCTCACGATCTTTTGTGACTTGAATAAAATATTTAGAAACATGATCAGCCATATCTGGTTTAAGAAAAGTTTTGCTCTGACAATTCCGCTGAGCAATGTAAGTGATTTACACTTCTGCCTGTTCAAGGCGTCAATTGGTGTCATCTCGATTGTAAGAAAATTTGAAAGATCGGCTTTATCGGTGTATTTATAGTTTCGCGGGGAATTTCCTTTGACAGGATTAAGCTTCCATCATACTCAAGCAGCTTTCGTTCCTTGAATCGTCATGTGAGATACAAGTACAAACTTTCTGTGGAGAGTACCCACTCGATATTTACCTTATTTGGATGATATTTACCTTCTAAATCGCAACCCTATAATACCTTCATTTAGCGATGCTATATATTATCGAGTTTCTAAAAGGTTTTTGAAGCACTTGTGGTAGCAGTATTCCTCTATGTTCATACCTTAGAGGTATCGCCTCTACTTTCTCATGATAATCACTAATTCTAGGTCATGTGTAGATTAGATTGACTTGAGAGGCTCCAAGCGACAAGAGGTGTAAGTCATTACGTTGTCTGCTGCTGCCAGGACATATCCCAATCCATACCTACTGGTACCACTACAGAATCTACTTGGATTTGGGATAACCAATTTCTTGGGGCAGTAACCAACTTCTGCCTCAATCTGTGGAAGCACATCTCACAGTCCTTGTTCCACACCAATGTTTTGATTTTTTACTTGTGAGCCTTGTCAATGACAAGTTACGAGAAAGTTTACTTGAATCTGCGGTACTATCCCGCTAGACCCAAAACTATATATCTATGTTGCTATCTCTGGTTATTTTTATTCCAGAACTGCTCCCACTTTGCTAAAAATAGTCAACAACATCATCGCGTCATGGAATATGGCCCAAAAAGTTTGTTTCTGACAGCCAATACTTACATTTACTTAATTTAGTAAAGAGTCGCGTCTTTCTTTAGTATACTAACTACTGATAATCATCGTTCTTTGCGTTTCTTTTCTTATTCCTGAACAGATGAGGACGTCGTCAAACGACGCCTCTATTACCCTACTTATGCGTTTGAGAGAAAATTTTGTTCTGGTATTCTATGAACAAGATAAGGGCATTTAGTTTGGAAAGTATCACAAGAGATTTCAAAATGCTCGTACTTAGTCCTGAAAGCTATCTTTAGAACAATGCTGGTTTTGATTTGCAGTTGGTGGTGTTCTGAGCGTAAGTTGATCTAAAACGTAGAATTTAGATATCTGGGTAGATCGTCAATCCTAGGAATTTCTAAGGTGATACGTTGGTTTGTAATAAACCCTTTCCTCTGATAGTCCCTCAAGTTGCTTTCTCAGCTCCTATATTTCGTGCAACGTCATTTGATACGGTGCTTCCGATTTTGCTCCTGTGTTAGGAATTCATTCAGTAGTGAATTTTGAATTTCTCTTTCTGAAGGTAATTTGGTAAGATTATTAGAGAATTCATTTATGACTGAGTTGTTTTTAAGTAAAGATTTGGCTTCTGTATCAATTATATCTCTGCTTGTGAGAATGATATATTCTCATCGTCACCGTTCATTATTGCCGCTGGTTTAACATAATTTAGAATGTTGTGGACGTTGTGAAGTAGTAATATGATCTATATTATATCCGTAATTTGGTTTCAGACACGCTTCATAAGCTAAAGAGCTTACACCTAATCACACCTAATGGTGTAGTTAATACATATGTATACATCCCAAAAGGATCCGTACAAGTATCAAAAGGAAATGATCGATTTAGCACTTGGATCGGTTTATATTTGACATAGATTTTTACTGAGCGAAAGTATCTTGGATCATTCCTGAGAGTACCCGGCTTCCACTCAGTGATGCTATTATCTGGCCTGAGTTCTGTAGCCCTATCTCTGCAGCTTTCTGGGAACAGTCCTTGATAATGTCCCCGGCTCCCGACATTTGTAGCAAACCCGTTTCTCCACAGTTTTCTCAGGACAGTTCGAAATAATGTGTCTTGGTTTCCGACATCCGAAGCATATCCGTTTCCCAATACAGCTAATACCAGGATGGTACCTCCCGCATTTCCAACATGGTAGGGGGCTCGGCATCCTTGGATTGTTCTGCTTCCCAGTCCGGACTGTCTTCTTGCCTTTTTCTCGGTAGTTGACCTCAGGGAACTTCCTTTTCAGTGTGGGGCTTTTGTGACTAAATTTGGCATGACTTGCATTACTACTGTTGACCTTCCTTGATTTACGCAGCTCTTCTAAGTTACACTCCATCAAACGGCAGGATTCCAATTGTCTCTCAATCTGTCTTTCTTGTCTCTCAGCTTGCCTTTCTGCAAGAAGTTCCTTCATCATCTCTCCTTGTTTCTTTATCATCTCTCCTTGTTCATGTATTACAGCCATTGCCTCTTGCAAAGAAATCTGTTGATTTGGTTCTTGAGCTGGCTTCTCAGGATGTTGTACTGGAACTGGTACCACTTGTGGTTTCCTGCCTTCATTTCCACCCAGACCTCGGCCTCGGCCTTCCAGAACTCTGATTCCTTGCAACTTTTCCATCCTATCTTTCTATTAAGAAATGACAACTTTTAAGGGATAATTTAATCTTCTAGCAAACATATATTACACAAAATGTTCATGGCAAAAGATGTCATATTATTTAGCTAGTTTTAACACCAGTAGTTACATCTTATATTTCAAGTTATAACTACTTGCTTACATATTGTCTAAGACTAGCCTTTGAAGATGATTTAGAAAGGAGTAGAAATCGGTTGTATGTTTTTCATCTAAGAGTTTATTCGTCAGTTCCATCCCGAAGCGGTCTCGGGGAAAAAGATATAGGGTTGATGTCACCCAATCGTCTAGCTGGTAGGGACACCTATTTCTCCGTGCATAGATCGTTTTGACCTGTTCCAGATATCGGAAGTACGTCCCTTTGCTAGTCTCACTACGTTGATCTGCCATCAAGTACTCTGTTCGTAGGACACCTATCAGCTCTTTGTTTGTATCTAGGACAAGTCACAGGAGGTTCGGTTCATAATAAGAATCACTCTCGGAGTCATCTCGATAGCTTAGCAGCTGAAAATACTCACGGTTGTCATCATCGGATGAATGATCTAATCCTATAGGTTCCCCTAATTCAGAAGGCATTCTAGCCATAGATACGAGGTAAAACACAGAATCAAGGTTTTGTACAGGTTCAGAGTTGATGTTGAAATCTCCAATCTCTAGGTAGTCAAAATTGTTTCCTACCGAGGAATGATGTAAATCATCAGGGTTATCAGAATTATCAGAATGATAAGAATTATCAGAATTATCATATACTGTTTCGGCATAGGTATAGGCGGTGGGTACACCAGCTCTGTGTTTAGTCTTAACCCTATTATCGAGGGAATAACGGACATACGCGCGGTTGGTCTTACTTGTTTTATAGTAGTTTATGTCTGGAGATTCATTTCCATCCATCACTACAACGTCACAACAGAGTTATACCAGTGCTCTTTTTCAAAATATACTCCAAGTTTAAAAAGGCTTAGAACCTAACTCCGTTAACCGAACAGAATGGTCGGGTAAGTGTCTATCATGGGGGCCTCACCGAGTTCACGGTGACTAATTGGCTTACCCACATAGACTAGCCTTGCCTTCGGCACCAAACTGTCCGAAATAACTTAGTCAGATCCATGCCAGGCCAACTGCTCTGATACCAAAAATGTAACATCCCATTTTCAAAAGCAGTAAATTTTTTTTTTTCATATATCAGAGTAGAGCATTGTAACAAAAGGAGTATAGAGTAACTGATACAACATGATACAGTGGCGTAACTGACTGTTCATAAAGAACAATACATTATCTGTTCAAATCTTAGATGTCCTTGATCGGGTCTCTACACGATCTTCACACGTGCTGCTAACCCAGCTTATGCTCATCTTACGTCTGCGAGTCTCCGGACCCTGAAGCTATAGTAAGAGCTGAGGTCCAATGCCCATCGGACCTCAGGTAACGGTTAACCTCATGCTTATATAAACATTATATGAACAACAGATATTTCTAATATTACAGCATTGATCAATCCAGTACGTCGTATGATCATTTGATAACAACTACACTATCATGCAAAGTTATCCCTGGTATGCACTTATACCCTATGCCACGATGTACGGTCGTGTCCTTAGCGCTAGGAAAACATAACGGCATTATCATGACTATAACAGTAAAAGTTTGTAAATAGTGATCTAAGCCTCCCCTACCTTATTCACAGTGCATGTGATATCCTATAAGGATAATATCACATTTATCAATAATCGACATCATAACAGGCATTTTAGGTACAAATTATCATTTTGCCCCTAGTTTGACTAATCGGTGAAATTTCGCCAGAGCTTCGCTACTTTGACTCTAATCTTCCAAAATTTTGACATATCTCCTTTTCCAACATATTTTTGAAATAAATATCATATTTATCCCTAAAACATGATATCTAAACTATCTTGGAAGATTAAAGACTAAACTAGCATTCCTACTATAACTACCGAAAGAAATACTAAAGCTTAAGACTAAGGACCGAAAAACTTACTCAGGGCTTCGCTACAACTTTCTCAAGAGCTCTTCCTTCCTTCTCCACTCCAAGATTTGAAATTGCTAAGAGGAATTGGTGTGAGGATTATGAAGAGAACTTATGGCTATTTATAGAGAAAGTCAAGGGCAAAATTGCACTTTCCTTCCTTAATTCCTAGCCCTTGGATCAAAGGTGTTTGAAATGGCACAATCTTGGCCCTCCAAGTCCTCTTGGCCGACCTCCTTGATGTCATCCACTCCAAGGATGACCTCATGCATGTGATGTCATGCTTGCTTTATGGAGGTTCATCCGATAAAGTTCCATGTTCGGTGTCTTAATCGCGTAATCTTGGAAAATCTCAAAAATCCGGCAACATAGCCTCGAAGGTCTATTCTTCCTCTTTGGAAATGTCTGGGTTAACTAAATTTTTGATCCCATTCAGAACATTTCGTTGCCTGCCGAACATTTTCGGATAAACGTCGTCGGTTACGGAATAAATGTCTTCGGGTAACATCATCTTCAGGACAAAAATTCACTGATACATAATATGTCCAGATGTTTACCACCTAATCCAAGGATTTCTAGTTATGGCTTAGTTTCTATAGATTCTCGTTTATCTGATTTGCTTTTTTGGATATCTGATAGCTTCTTAACCAGTTTAGTATAACCCTTTTCGGTTACGGAAATAACCCGGAGGTAACCTACTCCGAGCTAAAAATTCACTTGTTTATAATAAGTCCTGATGTTAGCTACCTAGTTCATGATTTTCTAGATAGGATTTAATTTCTATCGGTTCTCATTTATCCCATTTGCTTTTTACAAAATATCTAATTTTATATTATTATTATATTAACAAATATCATGATATTATATTTTTGCAAAATCTTCTCTCCTCTTTGGTCCAAAATTTTGGCCAACATTTTTCCTTTTGTATTTTATTTTATTTTTCTTTTTTTAACTTAATTTATATAATATTCTAATTATTTTATATTTATTCCACAAAGTTTCCTCATTGGTTCTTATAATTAACATGGATTTTAGGCTTTAACATTCACTAGAATGATTGTAGACCTTAGATCTTGCTTTATTAGACTACATCTTAACCCTTGATTTATATTTAATTTGTAGAAATTTATTAATAAGTTTAATTTGTGCTCTAATCACATGATTAGCAACTTTTTAGGATTTAGGGTTTTCATGTACTTAATCTCACCAATTTTTCTCAACTTTTTCTAATTAATTAGCAAGTATATTTTATGCTAATTTTAGCCATAAACATTTAATTAAAGGGTTTTACATAATTTACCTTGGATTTTCCCTTGTTCAAGCTTAAACAATTAGCCATTAATTACTTAATTAATCACCTACTAATTGTTGATAATTTTGTTATTTAGGATTAATCATTATCTCACAACTATTTTACTGGCATTAGTATTTTATGCTCCATGCATTATATTAAAAATTATGGGGTCATTTTGGTCCTCAAAATACTTTTTGGTTTTTGCCCTTTAATTTTTCCAAGGTTATAATTTAATAAATTACCAAAATTAGAGACAATATACTCTCTAAATTTTAATAAATATTTTACTACCTCTTAGGATTTATCATAATATTCTTAGGCCATTTTATGCCCCACAAATGTATTTTTTGGCTCTTTAGTACCTTAATTCTTCTAATTTCCATAGAAATTATCTTATAAAAATAAACTAAATATAACAAAATATTTGAGACCACATATTCACCTATTCTCAATAGGCATTATTTACTAAATTATTATGATTATCATAAGTATGATTTTTAGGGTATTACAATTACCATTTCAGAAACGAGAGTTACCACTTTTTCTACAGGGTTCCCTTTTTTTTTTTACCATTTCATGCATGTTTTGTAAAACCAAAAAAATTGCACAATTACCATTTCACTAACGAAAATTATCATTCCACAAACGAGAATTACCATTTCAAAAACGAGAATTACCACTTTTTCTACAGGGTTCCCTTTTTTTTACCATTTCATGCATGTTTTGTAAGACCAAAAAAATTGCACAATTACCATTCCACAAACGAAAATTACCATTCTAGAAACGAGAATTATCATTCCAAAAACGAGAATTACCACTTTTGTAATTGTCGTTTCTAGAATGGTAATTTTCGTTTGTGGAGTGATAATAGTGCAATTTTTTGGTTTTACAAAACATGCATGAAATGGTAAAAAAAGGAACCCCGTAGAAAAGTGGTAATTCTCGTTTCGTAATGGTAATTCTCGTTTGTGGAATGGTCATTTTCATTTCAGAATTTGTAAATACAATTGAAAAAATGTTAAGAAGAATATATATATTTATTATTGTATATATATATCAAAGGAGCCAAGTAGCCCAACTGGTTGGCCACTTGACTCCTCTTTGAGAGATGGGGGGGTTTGAACCCCACCTCCTCACTTTCCAAAATTAATTTTGTTTAAACCCTCCCCCAAAAAAAAAAACCCCACCGGTGGCCGCCGGTCAGGCGACACCCGCCGCCGCCGGCCCTCGGCGGCGGCGGTGGCCCTACAGTGCGAGGGGTTTTTTATTTTTTTTTATTTTTTTAAAACTAAGGGCAAAAATGTAATTTCACGTGAATTTGCATATCCCTCATAGGTCCTTATTACCTCTCAGTCTTTTTACAAATTCGGAAGACTTCTGGGGGTTTTGCAAATTCAAATGGTATTTTAATGGAATTTTCCCATTATATATTAAACAGGTACATTAAAATCCTCTTATAACATAAGGATAAAGTTGTCAATGTGAAAATAATTTATCTCCCCTCCCCTCTTGAACCAAACAAGGTAACATTAAAATCTCTCCCCTTCCCTTCCTTTTGATCAATATAATCCAAACAATGTAATATTAAAATCCCTCCTATCCCCTTCCCTCCATTAAAATCTCCCCTTCCCCTCCTCTCCGTCGAACCAAACAGACCCAATGTATTTTATATTAAGGACCGGAGGAGGGTAGCTAGTAAATTCTTTCTAACACAAGTATAACAAATATAGTGTATAATCAATTTAATTTGTTTTTCTTAGTTATAAAAATAATTTTGGTTTCGTACTTAATATGAGAGCTTATACACAGAATCTCATCGCCTTCATCTTCAATATGAACTCCCGCCTCTCTTTAAATTGTTTAAAAGGAATAAGATATTATCACTATCAATTTTGGTCACTATCAATGTTACTACCATTTTTTTTACCGTTAGATCAGAATCTCAATATGAGAGATTCTGATCTAACGGTGAAAAAAATTGTAGTGACATTAGTGGCGACAATATCCTATCCCTTGTTAAAATACCTTTCTAACAATTTAAAATCATGATTATTTTAACTAAAAAATAAAAAATTAGAATAATTGTTTAGATTATTTTAACCTATTAGTGTATGAGTGGGAATTACTGCAAAATCTGCAATCCATATTACCAATATAATGTTCATTACCATATAAAACAAAACCAACCAATTGTACAGTGACACACATTAGTAATTAATGAGATGTGAGTTACTATTACTGTATTTTTCATGAAACGGACCAAACAGATAAGCCTGTTTGGGTTAGCGGTGAGAGCAATGATTTATTTTCTATCTAACTTTTTTAGAAGCTTGATAGAAAAAAAAAAATCAGATTGTAAATATAATTTATATTTGGATTGATAGTGGTAGAAGTGGCCGGCGGGGCCACATCAAAAAGCTGAAAGCTTTTTTCAAAAGGCTATTTCATGGAGCTTTTTCCTTAACTGACTTTTAAAAGCTTTTTTAAAAAAGCCCAATGAACTTAAAGCTCAACCCAAATACTTCACTTCTAGTTTTTTTTCTATTACTATTTTTTTCTGACTTTAAGCTACTTTTTAAAGCTTTCTCTAAACAGGTCCATTAATTTGCTGAGAAATTACGCCACGTTAATGCATGAGACCTTGCATTTATATATATATGTGTGTGTGTGTGTTGCCAGCACATTTGACATCTTTCTTGGATGTCATTCAATTTCTTTTTGAAGTACAAAGGTAAGCCGGAGTTTGAGAGTTAAAAAAATCAAACAACATCGCTTGTTCTTGTGGTATGTGCCCACATTTCATCTTAAAGAGATCTACGCACTCCAACGGGTTGTAAGAAAACATAATCATCATTACTTACTTGAGCCATTCTGGCTAGCTAGAGTAGTGAGTATATGGAAGCATATCTCTCATGATTTTTTTTCCCTCATTCCTCATGAGCCAATTTAGATTGTTGATTGGGAAGATAAGAGAAAAGTCAAAGTAGTATCGTGACATTTCAAATTGATTATATGGATATAATTAAGAGATTATGTAGGATCAGGAACGGACCTTGGAAGAATTTTTTAGGGGGGCCAAATGTATACTCATTAATTACTTTTAAAGAAAAAATATTTGGGGGGGCCAAATGTATAAATTTTTAAGCCAAATATATAAATTTTTGAGCCAAATCTATAAAAAAATCCAATTTGTATTAAAAATCTTGGATAATTTTTTTTTTTTTTGGGGGGCCATGGCCCCCCATTGTATACATGAAGGTCCGTCTTTGTGTAGGATAATGAGAAAAGAATGATGAGAGAAACTCAACCCTAAGCACATCAGGATCTAGCTACGGTCCTCTTCTCTTCCCATCCTCTTCCTCATCTCAACTATTGGATTGAAATCTGAACGGTTCAGATTTTTTTTAACAATCAAATTTTTACCGCATGCGGTAGCGTGTACCGCGTGCGGTAAATTATTAAAAAAAAAACTAAACCATTCATATTTTAATCCAACAATTAAAATAAAAAAAGAAGATGAAAAGAAAAGATGACTGTAACTGACCCGAGCACATCAAAATCCTTCTTCATAAGAATCGGAAATCTCTAGGTCCCAATTAGAGAGGATGAGAGAACTTACATTCAAGATGTTATCATACAACGAGGCCCATGAGCAATAAATGCATAACCTCCAAAGAACCGGAGGAGTCTTATTTTGTTGTTACCCAATTTTTTATTCTAAGTTCTAACACATTTTTTCCTTCCTCCACACGTTCGTGGTCCCACGTTATAATGTCGGAAAAGTCTCGTGACAGTGAGAATTATTTGATGGGAAAATTCCAAATAAATACCATTTGAATTTAGAAAACCCCCAGAAGTCTGTTGAATTTGTAAAAAGACTGAGAGGTACAAAGGACCTATAAGGGATATGCAAATTCGAGTGAAATTACCCTTTTGTCATTACTTTTAAATAAATTAAAAAAAATTAAAAAACCCTCCAACCTCCATCACTGTCGGCCGGCGGCCGGTGGCCACCACCACCGCCGGAGACCACCACCACCATCTGGCGGTGGCGGTGGTCGCCGGCCGGTGGTGGTGGCGGTGGTCGCCGGCCGGCGGTGGTGGGGGTTGGAGGGTTTGTTAATTTTTTATTTATTTAAAACTAAGGGCAAAATGGTAATTTCACCTGAATTTGCATATCCCTCATAGGTCCTTTGTACCTCTCAGTCTTTTTACAAATTCAACAGACTTCTGGGGGTTTTGCAAATTCATATCGTATTTATTTGGAATTTTCCATATATATATATATATATATAAACAATGTTTCTTTTAAATACGTCCCTATTCATAAAATGAGTATATGAGAGAGAATGAGTAATAAATATGAGAAGTATGAATATAAAATATGAGAAAAAATATGTAATAAATGATTAAATGAAAGATAATTAGTTGTGACTGAGGAACAATTAATATAAAAATATGTATTTAATAAGGGTAAACAAAGAAAAAATTGTTTAAATTTTAAGATACAAGAAGTAAGTTTCTTTTGAAAAGAGCAGCCCCAAGAGCGAGAAATTTACATATAAAAATATCGAAGGGAGTACTCTACTACTTTTCCTACTTTAATATGAGACATATGTACCTAGTTTAATTACATTAAAGAAGTTAGTTACTCTTCCCGTTCTTAATATAATATATATCTGGGGAGTAGGGCCCATTTGGATGGGCATTTAAAAAAGGGAAAATTAGAACCAAGGACCTAGAGCATATGCTATTTTATTGAATAAGACCGTAAAAGTTGTAATTATTTAGAAGGACCAATAGCCAAAATATAAGTTTAAAAATACTAAAATTCCCTTAATTAAATTTCCTACATTCTTTTCTTCAATCTCTCCCACATTCTATTTTAAAAGCAATTTAAATTTTATTTTCCACAAATATTACAACCACCAAAATCATCATTTTTTAAACTTTAACTAACATTTACATAATCATATCATCAATATATTATTTAATTTTTATCACAGATATTGGCCCATTTAAATCATTAAATATAATTAACTTACTTATTTAGAATTTCTTCTAAAATAGCCTTCTAGGGAGGGTTTGAGCTCTGCTAGAGTTTGAGCGCGATGCTAGGGTTTCCTGCATAATAGGTGCATGGCTCTTGAGGGTGGGGGGATGGCTCGATCGTATGCTGGAGCTGTCCGTTCGGTTCAGGATCTGTGGGATGGGGAGTTGGAAGAAGAGGGTGTGGATGATGGCTCAGCGATAGATGATGAAATTGCCAAACACCGCAACGCACAGGGTCTCATGGTGTTCTCTCTCTCGGAAGGCTTTAAGCACCGTGCCTGGCGCCGATGGAGACAGACGCTCATTGTCAAGGCAGTGGGAAGGAAGTTCGCGTTTGATTATATGCGACACCGAATGGAGACGTTCTGGGCGAAGAGTGGCAGAATCGCTGTAACAGATGTGGTGAATGGTTATTACCTAGTTCGTTTCAAATCCATGGCAGACCTGGTTTCGGCCAAAGCAGATGGCCCATAGATAGTGCAGAACGTTTATCTCGCTGTTAAGGATTGGAGCCCTGACTTTGATCCTGAGAAAGATGAAGTCGGCAAGGTCATGATGTGGGTGACCCTACCGGCGTTTCCTGCAGAATTTGTCAAGACAAAGTTGTTGCCAGACGTTGGGAATTTAATTGGGAGGTTTCTGCGCATGGACTCAGTAGCCACGAAAGTAGCTAGGGGTAGATTCACAAGGATATGCGTGGAGGTTGATTTGTCTAAAGAATTAGAATTAAGCTACATGCTGGAAGATAAACAAAGAGAGATTATATACGAAGGATTAGAAGCCATTTGCGGGGAATGCAAGGTTTATGGGCACCGAGGAGCTGCTTGCCCGAAGGTGCGATCGGCTAAGGCCAAGAACAGTGAACACCAGGAAAAAAAACCAGTGCTGGGGTCTGGCACGTGGTGGGGAATAACCTCGGTGAGGGAAAACCTGGGAGTGAGCCAAACACTACAAGACAGAACAAGTTTTTGGCCTTGGCCGAGGCTTCACAGCAGGCGACAGATGGCGAATCTGATAAGAATCACGATATGGCGTTGGAGCAGCCTTCGGGTCTTGAGAGTGGGGCTGTGATGAAGATTAATGATCAGCAAAAGCCAGCTCATTCTTCGCATGGAGAGGTGGTGGGTCCCGGTGCCACATCAGAGCAACAACATGAGAAGTCCTTGGGGATTGGGGATGTGCCCGAGGCACACATTAGGGATCAGCCAGGCGTTGTGCAGGGCAGGGATTTAATTGTTTGTAAGGATAGTGATGGTGGGCATCGTGTGGGGTCCAGGGATGATGCAGAGAGTAATATTAAGTTATTAAAATGCAACTCAGTTAAGGGAATGGAGTCAAGTAAGGGGGATAAGGAGAAATCACATGCTAATATCCTGGAGAAATCACATGCTAATATCTTGGTATGCGATTCCTCAGGCCGAGAAGGAAAATTGCTCCCTTTTGTGAGTGGTGTTACCAAGAGTGGTGGTATGAAGGAACGGGAGCATGGCACTAACAGTCGTGAGCCTATGGTTTCAACTGAGGAGAATGGGAGTCCTATGAAGAATGGTGGACATAAAAAGAGAGGCCGACCGGTGGGAAGTGGTAAGGCTAAGGTAAAGGTGGAAAGCAGTGGTAAAGCGTCTCAGGTGCGCGATTCATCTGGCCCTCCATCACTTTTACCATGATTTTGTTCCTCATATGGAGCTGTAGGGGGCGGCCAATGCTGATCTTGGACGCCAGTTAAGGTTTTTGACTTCAAAGTACCATATTAAACTTTTGGTTTTGGTTGAGACAAAAACTAGTGGGGAGAAGTGCTTGAAGTTACGGAGAAGGATTGGTTTTGATAGCTCCTTTGTGGAGGAAGCAAGTGGTTTTTCTAGAGGAATCTGGGTCCTTTGGAAATCTCAAGAAATTCAGGTTTTTGTTATAAATACTTCGTTCCAACATGTTCATATGAATGTGGATACTATGGGGCATGCCTTTCAGTTTACGGCTGTTTATGGGAGCCCCAGGGAGGAGGAACGTAAAGCGCTTTGGGATTGCCTGGATGTTATTGCAGGTAATGCTTTTGACAAATGGTTGGTTGCTGGCGATTTTAACGAGATTGCGGATGTAAAGGAAAAGAAAGGGGGTAATTCTGCTGCTATTGGCCCGTGTTGGGTTTTCCGGAATCGTTTGACGGGATGGCAGCTAGATGATATTCGAGTGTCAGGTAGCTTCTTTACCTGGATGGGTCCTAAGTGGGCTCATTTGGAGCGCGTCTACAAAAAGCTTGATCGTGTTAGTGCTAATGCTTATTGGCGAATGGCGTTTGATAAGGCGGACGTGATTAATTTACCGAGATACAGCTCAGACCATTCTCCTATGCTATTGAGACTGTCTGGTCTCCCAGAAGGTAAGCAGGATAGACCTTTTCGGTTTCTAGCAGATTGGATGAATCACTCGGAATTCCCAGAGTTTATGCTATCTCAATAGAAGACGTGCTTTGACCTTCTGGTTATGCTAGCTCGGCTTGTTTCACCATTGAGTCATTGGAATAGGGAGGTTTATGGTAATATTTTTTAGATGAAGAATAGCCTCAGTTCAGAGCTGGATGTGTTGCAACAGAAGCGTGTGAATAATGATTCTCCTCTGGTAGTTGCAAATGAGTTGGAGTGTAGAAATCGCTTAAATGAGATCCTAAAGCGGGAGGAGATGCTCTGGTTCCAAAAGTCTCGTCACCAATGACTTACTGAAGGGGACCGTAATACTAAATTCTATCATCTTAAGACGGTCACTAGGAGGAGTTTCAATAAAATCTCCAGGTTGAAAAATGAGCACCAAATTTGGGTGGAGCAAGATGATCAACTCAAAGGTATGGTTGTTTCCTATTTTCAGAACTTGTTTTCTGATGCGGAACCCACTCGTAGGTGGCTTACTTCCTCTTGGCCGAGTATCCCTCTCAACCTGGTGGAAGGATTGCATCAGATTCCTTCCTGTGAGGAGGTCCATAAATGTTTGTTTAGTATGGGAAGTTATAAAGCCCCTGGGGTTGATGGTTTTCCTGCAATGTTTTTCCAGAGACAGTGGACTGTGATTCGCCACCAGATTGTGAGACTTATTGTGGATGTATGGAAGAACCCCTCCCATATCCGCTTCTTAAATGCTACTTTGATTGCTTTAATCCCTAAAGTGCAGGTTCCAACATCTATGTCTCAGTTTCTGCCCATATCACTTTGCTTAGTTCTGTATAAGCTGATCACCAAGTTGATTGTGGGACGCTTGCAACCGATCATGGAGATTGTCATCTCGCCTTTCCATGCTAGTTTTGTCTCCCGCAAGCAGATTCACGATAACATTGTCATTGCTCAAGAATTGATTCATTCAATGCATAAAATGCGAGGAAGGCAATTTATGGCAATTAAAGTTGATCTAGAAAAGGCGTATGATCGTGTCAACTGGAAATTCCTACATAACGTTCTTGGGGAGGTTGAATTACCGTGTCCTACGATTGAACTAATAATGCAGGCTGTTTCTACTTCCTTTCTTAACATCTTGTGGAATGGTGGGAAAACTTCATCTTTTCAACCTTTTAGGGGTGTTCGCCAGGGTGACCCCTTATCAACATACTTATTTACTCTAGCTATGGAAAAATTGTCTCATATCATTTCCACGGCTGTTAATGGTGGTTTTTGGACCCCTATTAAAGTGGGAAAGGGAGGTCCCCCAATTTCCCATTTGATGTTTGCTGATGATCTTTTGCTATTTGCAGAGGCAAGGCCTGAGCAATTGGATATTGTTATGAAATGCCTATCTTTGTTTGAACAGACTTCAGGGCTAAAACTGAGCATTGAGAAAACGGTGATTTACCTTCCTAAGCACACTCCGGAAGATTTGGCTGTTGCTTTGGCAACTAAGAGTGGTTTCAAGAGAGTTAAAAGTATTGGAAGATATTTAGGGGCTTGGATGGTTCATGGAAGAGAAACTAAACAATCTTACCAGCATATTGTGGACAAGCTCTGAAAGAAGCTAGGTGGGTGGCAACAACAGTGTTTGTCTCAAGCAGGTAGAATAACTCTTGTCAAGTCAGTATTATCTACTATCCCAAACTTTCATATGCAATATGCGAGCCTCCCATTAAATATATGCCATGAGATTGATAGAATTCAAAGAAATTTCATCTGGGGTGATTCTCAGCAACATAGAACTCACCATGCTCTAGGCTGGAATGTATTGACTACTCCTAAACTTATGGGCGGACTTGGGTTGAAATCAGTAGCACTTATGAATGATGCATTTCTCATGAAGTATGGTTGGAGATTTCAGAATGAGATAGATGCCCTTTGGGTTCGCTTTCTACGGGGGAAATACAAGGTTCAAAATGGTCAATTGCCTCTGTTTAAGGCCGGTTGTTCACCTTTCTGGAGCGCCCTATGTAATATATTTCATAACATTAGGGATGGGGTACTATGGGAGATTGGCGATGGGACTTCTATCTCATTTTGGAAAGATAAATGGGTATCTTCTACTGTTTGCCTGCGATATTATGCTTTGAGTCCCATCCCTAATGAGATGCGGGAATGCATGGTGGCTAGGTTTGTTAGGCACGATGGCCGCTAGGACCTGTCACTACTACATAGCCTTCTCCCTCAAGAGGTGGTTGGACTGATTAGAGGTATGCTCCCTCCCTCCACTGATGATGGCCCGGATCGATCGTTCTGGTTGGTTGGGAATTCAACTGGTGTTAGTGTCAAAAGCTGTTACATGTTCTTAGCCGAATCTGGCTTTCACCCCTCCGATATAAGTTGTGACATATGGAGCAAGTTATGGAAGTAGGAGGGTCCTCATAGAGTACAACTCTTTGGTTGGAAATTATTTCACCAGAGACTCCCTCTACGGTCCTGGATCCGTTCATGGACTGGTAATGATGGCCTCTGTCCGTTGTGTCACCAAACAGAAGAGACTGGTTTACACGCGTTTCGGGACTGCCCTATGGTTTGTGCTTTCTGGTATGAAGTGGTGCCCTCTAATCGGTTCCACTCGTTTTATTATTATGACTGGACTAACTGGATTAGGGAAAACTGGATGTGTGATGATGTAGGAGGTGGCGGGTATAATTGGCATGCGATATTTATCGTTTCCTGCTGGTTCATTTGGAAATGGAGGAATGTTTCTATCCATAATGCGCAAGATGAGAGTGTTAGGTATTGGCCCAGGACTGTCTTTCAGTTTTTGGAAGATATTAAAATGGCAACTATTAAAGTAGGGGTTAGCAGTTCGGGACACTATCCTACCACTGTTCGTTGGGCTTTTCCGGAAGCCCCGTTTGTGAAGCTCAATTCTGATGGGGCCTCAAAAGGCCCATTACAGGAAGCGGCATGTGGGGGTTTGTTGCGGGATTGTTCTGGAATTGGCTTCGAGGTTTTGCTGCACGACTTGGAAGGTGCTCAGCGTTATCAGCTAAACTGTGGGGAGTTTTGAGGGGGCTAGAGATGGCATGGGAGGCAGGTTGGAGGCATGTTGTGGTTGAAAGTGATTGTCAAACAGTCATCGCATTACTCTCTAAATCAGGTAATGCAGCTCGTGAGTCCCATCTGGTGGCTAAGATAAGAGCAGTTACTCGCCGTCAATGGGACATAAGATTCTGTCATGTTCTTAGGGAAGGGAATCAATGTGCGGATTGGTTGGCCAGCATGGTCCTAACCCATGTGGAGATCCCTGATGAAGCTCACTTCTCTGACCCTCCGTCTGGCCTTTATCAGTTTCTCCTAGCTGATGTGATAGGAGTAGCTCACTTTAGGAGGGGGTTGGGACCTTAGTCCCTTTTTATGTTTTCCATTGTCTTCTTGTTTTTATTTGTTTTGACTTCTTGCTATCCAAAAAAAAAAAAAAATCATTAATTTTTTTTTCCTGATTTATACAATCTTATATAAAATGAACTCTAAGTAAAATAAACTAATTGAGATGATGTTAAATTTTTTATCTAATATCTTAGTCGCTAGAAAAGCTATTACCTCCAAAAAAATTAAACATTATTATTATTTGAATATTATAGACTTTATTGATTATATTAAATTTTTTGTTAACATTATTTTTTTGGTTTACACACGAGAATTTTCCGGGGAGGCAATCAAGTATACCATTCTTAAATAAAAGATATACGAGTAATAGATTATCTATCCTTTTATAAGTATATTAACGTAACATTACATAATTTTCGGTCAAGAAACATCACATGGACTTTTATTTTTTAAAACTCATATAAATCAGTTATGACATAATGTTGGCCTCCTTTAAATTTTCTAAAATTGCATATATATATATATATATATATTTTAAATAGACATATATAAGCTCTCTTTAACATTTATAATAAATTATAAAACATTTTAAGTTTTCCTAAGATTATGTAATTTTTCTTTTCAATTAAAGTTTTTGTCAATTTTTTTTTGATATTGCACATATTTCTTCAATACTAAAAGTTCGTATCAATTTTAAAAGTTACAATTTTGACAAAATGAAATACGTTTGTGTGATTTTTTTCAATAGATACCGACGTAACTAGTAAAAAATGAAAGAAATTGCGTTTAATATAATAAAATTTAAAAATTTATATTAATTCTAAAAATAGAATGTGAGAGAAAAAGTAGAGGTTTAGTTAAGGGCAATTTAGTATTTTAAAATTTTTATTTTGGTTATTGGTCCTTCTAAATAATTATAACTTTTACGGTCATTCTCAATAAATATTATTTCTTCTAGGTCCTTCTTCCTAATTTTCCCTTTAAAAAAAGTTCTTTTTTTAAGCTCCAAATTAGAGCTTTTAAAAAAAAGCAGCATTTAAGCTTCTTCTTTTTTTGTGACTTTTACTTTTTTTAAAAAAAA
Source organism: Acacia pycnantha (assembly GCA_025563575.1). NCBI lineage: Eukaryota > Viridiplantae > Streptophyta > Magnoliopsida > Fabales > Fabaceae > Acacia > Acacia pycnantha. The sequence continues at coordinate 583,280 of JAMWYP010000036.1, read as the reverse complement.
TATCATTTAAACACATAAATTAATAAAAAAAACATTTTTTTGTATTAAAAAAGTGCTTCTTTTATCAAAAAAATCTCATCCAAATGGGCCTGTAATACCCGGATATTTATTATCTGGAATATTATGAATAAAATGCATATTTCTGATAAGTGAAAATAATGTCTCCAGACTTGTGTAAATTTAGCTTATTATTCTAAGTTAAATTCTGTAGGAAGTTAGGAAATTTAAGGGCCAAAGTGCCAAAATGACAAAAATGCGAAAGGGACATAAATAACTTAGGAGAAATTATGAAAAATCCTAAAAAGCAGTAAAATGACCAAGTGAAGTAGGAGAATATATTTTCTCTAATTATGGTAATTTAATAAATTATGAATTCGGAGAAATTGTATAAGAATGTCCAAAGGGTAATAAAAGACCAAAATACCCTTACAAAATATAGAATAATGTAAGAGGCATGGAAATACTAAGGTTAATGCAAGAATATGAAGGTAATGAGGCATTGTAATTAAGAAAATTATCAACAAGTGGAAAAAGAGTAATTAGGTAATATTGAGCTAATTACTTAAGCATAAGCAAAGGAAATTCAGTAATAATTATGGGAAGCTCAAAAATTAGTGGAAATTAGTTGAATATTAGTAAAAATATATTTACTAATTAATTGGAAATTTTTGTGAAAAATAGTTGAGTTTAGGTATTTTTAGGCCTAAATACAAGAATGAACCAATAAGGGATTTTTGGTGGAATTTTTGGAAAAATTAAATAAGTAAATGATTAAATAATTAATTAAATAAAAAATAAATATTTATTAAATTATTTAAGGGGCCAGCCGAAATTTTGGGCCAAAGAAAAGAAAAAAAAAATGAAAAATGAAATAGAAGAACAAGTTGGCAAGTTGCAACATATTATATTAATATAATTAATTAAAGTAAAAAATGTGAAAAGTAATTTTAAAATTAGGAAACGGATCCTATCTAGAAATCTAGGAATAGGAATTCCAATGTCAAGGTAGAATATTGATCAGTGGAATTTTATCTTCCGTTAAACTCTTCCGGAAGTTAATTCTGAAGTCGTTTGTGCATTTTCCTAATAAAACAAAATAGGGAAAAGTGCATATAGGCATATTTTTGGAAATGAAGAAAATAAATTCTAACTCAATATCTAGGAATGAGTTTAAATTTATATGGACATATTTGGAATCAGTGAATTATTTCCAAGAGATTGGTGATTTCAGAAATGCGTTCTGAAACCGGACGCGTTCGGACACGTTTTTCGAGAAAACTTCAACTGGACTGTTGGAGCCCTGTATGGGATCAAAATTTAGGTTAATTTGGACATTTCTAGTAAGTGAGGAAATGGTTTCAAAGTTGTAAATCCAGAATTTTGAGATTTCTCTGAAATCACGCGAATCGGTGCCGTCGGAAATTCTGTTAGGCTAGGGCATAAAGTAGGATGACTCACCATTTTTGAGCCAATCCTTGGCTGCCATGTCACCCTTTATGTCGACCAAGGTGCATCCAAAGGCCAAGAAGTTGTCTTGAAGGAAAAATGCAATCCAAAGGTTTAAACAACTTCAAAATTCCAACCTTGTCCCTCAAAACTCTATAAATAGGATGCTTGCCCTTGAGAATTCTTCACACCATTTCTTTCTTGCCTTGGCCGAATTCTAGGGAGAGAAAGAAGAGAGAGAAGCTCTGGGGAAGTTACGAAGTCTTCAACGGGTAAGTCTTTCGGTCTTTAGTCTTTAGTTCGGTAGTTAGTAGAATTATTAGATAGTTTTAGTAAGTAGGGAATGAGATTCCTACTATTGTTTTTAGGCCTCATTGCATTGAAAAATGCCTGACGAGGTAAAAACTTGGTAGGGATCGAGTACGAAAAGTTGAAGCTTTTATAGCTCTTTCAAAACTAGGGGTAGTAATGCTAGAATAGCCTTTAAATTTTCAAGTATGATTGGGTATCATATGGGAGGGCTATTTTAGTCATTATTTTGAAAATCATAGTTGCGTCGAAGTTACGGCAAAATTTCGGGAAGAAAATTTGTTAGAGTAGAAATCTTTGGCGAAATCCGCGATTAGGGGTAGAAGGGCAAAATGGTAATTTTTACCTAAAATGCCGTTATAGTGTCAAATCACTAATAAAGGTGATATTATTCTTATAGGATATCAGAATCTCGATTTCTTTGCCGTCATATTGTCCGACGAACATTTGAAGTTCACGTTTTTAGTGAGAATCGTCTTCGCCGGTAGTACCTAACGTTGCCAACGAAGGTACGGACGCGTCTTGTAACACTAATCTTGCACATCTTAAATACTTATATGTCAATGATATGTTCGTGAGCCGTTATACGACGATTATACGGGTTATAGTTTTGGTACGCCGTTCCGTTTTCCTAGCGGCGAGGACACGAGTGAGTATCGTGGCTGGTGAATAGTGCGGTCATTGTTGTTATTGTTTACCTTATGAGGCTTTACATATTTCTTTGTGCTTATGTTTTGTCGGCATAATGATCATGCATCTATGGTATGCTTATGATATACTGTTGTATTAGCTCTAGAAATATCTGTTGTCTGTATACTGTATTGTTTGGGTATGAGGTTAACCGTTACCTGAGATTCAATGCGTTGAATTGAATCTCAGCTGTAGCTTCAGGGTCAGGAGGACCACGGATCGGGGATCGAGGCAAGTACCCGAGTAGGCGTGCGGTGAAGACTATCTTTATCTTATCGTTTTACATTATTACATTTACTCTGTTATTCCGCTATTTCCTTTCTAAACCTTAGGACTACTGTAATCTATATAATGTTACACAATGGTTGATGTTTTGGCTATGAACCGATTACTCTTTCGCTCTATTGCTCTACTCTGATTTTTTAAAAAAAAAAAAATCCGCGTTTCAAATGGGATGTTACATTTATGGTATCAGAGCAAAACTTTCTGGCAAGTATTTAACTATGTTACCACGAACGGTTTGGTGCCGAAGGCAAGGCTAGTTTACGTGGGTGTGCCAATCAGTCGCCGTATAAGTCGGTGGATGATGTAATATACGTTAGCATGAACATTACATCTAATATGAACATATATAGGTTTTGATGCCACGTGTTGTGTTATTTTTCTGACACATATATCCGTTATTTAATTAAAGGAAAGAGATAAAAATGGCGATACTAAGAGGTGCTGGTGCACCAAGGGGAAGAGGCCGAGGCCGAGGTCGAGGCCGAGGTAGAAGAGGAGGCAGACAGCCTCAGGATGAACGAAACCAAGTACCAAATCAACCCGGACGTGAGGAAATTGAAGAAATGCGTAGAACTCTACAAGAACAAGAGTTCGATTGATGCTCTTACGGCAAGATAGAATCAACAAGACCGGGAGGCACAAAGACGGTTAGGCACACGCAACTTGAGGATGAGCGAGAAATGAAGAAGATGACAACAATGATAATGAAGAAGAGTATGATGACAATGAAAATGATGAAGAACCTGAGGGGTCTGACAGATCCCAATCACCACCCAGGCACGGACAAAGAGAGAGGACCACCGAGAGCTGGGTCAACCAGTTCTGCAAGCTGAAGCCACCCGGTTTCCGGGGAAAGAATGAATTAGCTGAAGATTGGCTGCTAAGCTTGGAAAAGATTTTTGAAGTTATCGAGTGCCCGGGAAATCGGAAGGCACTGCTGGCTATTTACAAGCTGGAGGCGATGCCCACAGATGGTGGAAGAGTGTTTCCACAACCCTGTCGAGCCCTGTTACTTGGGAGATGTTTCTAGAGCAGTTCAACGAACAATACTTTCCTCCCTCGATACAGGTAATTAAGGAAGAAGAATTTCTGCAGGTCCAGCAAGGCAATGAAGAATCATTCGACGACTACTTCGCTCGGTTCACCAACCTGTCCCGATACTCTTCATATCTGAAGAGCAATGTGAACGAGAGCTGGAAGGCGAATCGATTGGTGAATGGGCTGAAATATGACATAAGGTCAAGGTGGTATCACAACAGATTCCCTAGAATGGCCCAAGCGGTGGAATCTGAGAATGGCGAGCGCAACTTGAAGGAAGCTGCGCAAATCCCGAAACCCGGAAGGTAACAACGCTAGTCGAGGTGGATCCAACCGCGGAGGTCCCTCCCGAAGAGGAAGGCACCTTGGAGCAACAACCGAGGTGAAAACAAGAAACCCTACCAACCAGTATAATCGAGACAACCGGGATCCCAGGACGTGTCCCAAATGCAAAAGTACCATCCAGAGCCAACCGTGATGGGAAACAAGTCTGCCCAGGTGTCGAAGCCTGGACACATTAGCGAGGGATTGCCCCGAGAAGGCTGCGAGGCGAGACCTCAAAGCGGCCGGATTTTTGCATTGACAAACTCGAGGCCAAGAAGTCCCTAGAGATGGTTCAAGGTACCATCTATCTCAATGGAAATCTACTTGAAGCATTGTATGACTCGGGTGCTAGTCACTCGTTTATTTCCTATGATTGTGCAAGTCGTTTAGGATTGCATGCACGTAGATTACCATTTGATCTTGTTGTATCTACACCGTTGGGTGTAAAGTCTTTAACCGATGCATGTATGAATTGTACCGCTAACGTGGATGGACGAGTTTCTAAAGTGGATCTTATCCGTCTACCTCTTCACGGCATTGACGTCATATTGATCCGGCCGGTTAACGGCCAACGGTGGGATGATCGACTGTGGCAAAAAGGAGATATCATTTGCCGAAGACAAGGTTGAAGTGAGCCTGAACTTTCTCTCCGCTACAGAAGCTGATCGGTGCGTGAAGCAAGGATGTCATGCTTTGCTGACCTTTCACTCCAGAATATCCCTGTGGTGAATGAATTTTCTGATGTATTTCCAGAGGATCTCACCGAGTTACCTCCTATCCGAGAAGTGGAGTTCAACATTGACTTGATGCAGCACAGATCAATATCAAAGGCGCCGTATCGAATGGCTCCTAACGAGATGCAGGAGTTGAAGAAGCGGTTGGAAGAGCTTTTGAAGAAGGGGTTCATTCGACCTAGCGTTTCACCGTGGGAGCCCCAGTACTTTTGTAAAGAAGAAAGATGGAAGTTTCCGACTACGCATCGATTACCGCGAGCTCAACAAAGTAACCGTCAAAAATAAGTACCCACTTCCCGGATTGATGATCTTTTGGATCGGTTATGCAGTTCCACATCTTTTCAAAAATTGACTTGCGTTCGGGATACCATCGGTTGCGAGTTAAGGATGGCGATGTTCCCAAGACAGCTTTGAGAACCAGATATGGGCATTATGAATTCCTTGTGATGCCCTTCGGATTGACAAATGCACCTGCGGTATTCATGGATTACATGAACCGTATCTTCCGACAACACCTAGACCAATTGTGGTGGTGTTCATCGACGACATTTTGATATATTCTAAGAGCAAAGAAGAGCACGAAGAACATTTGCGAAAGGTGTTAGGCATACTCAGGGAGAAGCAACTTTATGCTAAGCTGAGCAAATGCGAATTTTGGCTGCCGGAAGTTAAATTTCGGGCCATGTTATATCTAGCGGCGGAGTTGCGGTTGATCCAAGCAAAGTAGAAGCGATTACGGGCCGGAAACGGCCGAGAGGCGTGACGGAGATCCGTAGTTTTCTTGGTGCGGCGGGATACTACCGCAGATTTATACGGGATTTCTCGCGTCTTGCCCTACCATTGACAAAGCTTACGAGGAAGAATCAACCCTTTATATGGGGAGATGATTGGGAGAGGTTGACTACAGCACCGGTATTGATTATCCCCGATCCAGATGAGACCTATGTTCTCTACAGTGATGCCAGTGGGCAAGGGTTGGGATGTGTCCTAATGCAGCAGGGCAGGGTGGTAGCCTATGCCTCTCGTCAACTGAAACCTCACGAGTTAAACTATCCTACACACGATCTAGAGCTGGCGGCTATCGTGTTCGCTTTGAAGATATGGAGGCATTACCTGTACGGAGTAACCGTAGAAGTGTATTGTGACCACAAGAGTCGAAATACTTGTTCGATCAACGAGAACTCAACATGAGACAACGTCGTTGGATGGAGTTGATTAAAGATTACACCACGGAGATCAAGTACCATCCGGGTAAAGCAAACGTTATTCTTGATGCTCTTAGTAGAAAGACGGTCAGGGTATCATACATGATGATACGGGAGTAGAAACTGCTTGGAGGATTTCGAGAGACTGAATCTATCCAACCAAATTTGCATGGGTCGCACGCACCACGGTGATGCCTATCTTGCTACACTTCTTGCGAGTCAAGGGAGTATGATCCGAGAGATGAAGTGGAGAAAGCTCGAAGCAAGATGATTGGGCAAAGAGATACGTGAGAAGATCACTCGAGGTGAGACCCAAGACTATGACCTATCACTTAGTGGTTTGGTCGAGTATAAGCAGCGAATCTACATACCGCCAGTTGATGAATTGAAGCGGACAATAATGGATGAGGCTCATAAGAGTAAGTACACTCTACATCCAGGCATGGTCAAAATGTACCAGAGTATGAAATCGGAACTTTGGTGGCCCGGAATGAAGAAAGACGTTGCAGAATACGTGGCCAAGTGCTTGACCTGCCAGAAAGTAAAGATTGAACACCGTCGACCCCCTGGTCTTTTGCAAGGACTAGAGTGCTAGGAATGGAAATGGGAGAACATAACCATGGATTTTGTGGTAGGTTTGCCCAAAATCAGAAATCATGATACAATTTGGGTAGTTGTTGACAGATTAACCAAGTCAGCACACTTCATTCCCATTAGTATCCACTACTCTCCGGAACGATTGGCGGAGATTTATATCAAAGAGATAGTAAGATTACATGGTGTCCCTAAGAGCATTGTCTCTGATCGGGATACGCGGTTCAAATCCCGGTTCTGACAAGCGTTACATGAAGGTATGGGTACCAAGCTAAAGTTCAGTTCGGCTTATCACCCACAAACCGACGGTCAATCTGAAAGAACTATACAGATGCTAGAGGATATGCTGCGAGCATGTGCCCTGGATTTCAAAGGAAGTTGGGATCAACATCTTTCGCTAGCTGAGTTTGCATATAACAACTTGATTATCATGCTAGTATACAAATGGCCCCATTCGAGGCATTGTATGGGCGGAGGTGTCAATCACCATTGTGCTAGACAGATTCGTCCAGCATGCACTTGGGCCGAGATATGCTTGAGCGGACCTCGGAGCAGATCGCATTGATCAAGAAGAGACTCCTAGCCGCACATAGTAGACGAAGAGTTATGCGGACAAAAGAAGGAGACCTTTGACGTTCTATGTCGGCAACCATGTATTCTGAAATTATCTCCATTAACGGTGTCGGCAGAACGCTTAAGAGGAAGAAACTGAGTCCACGATACGTAGGACCTTTTGAAATCTTGGCTAAGAGAGGAGAAGTAGCTTATCAAATAGCTTTACCCCCGAACCTGAGTAATATCCACGACGTTTTCCACGTGTCGCAATTGAAGAAGTACCAACCAGACAGTGATCATGTCATCAAGTACGAGGATGTCGAAGTACGGCATGATAATACCTTCATAGTCGAGCGGAGCGGATCATCGATCAACGAGAAACGGCTCGAAACAAGACTATTTTGATTGTGAAGGTGGTCTGGAAGGGTTTGTCACCCGAAGAAGCGACTTGGGAAACCGAGAAAGACATGCAAGAGAAGTACCCAGAGTTCATGGCCCGAAGTTTAGTTAGGATAGATTAAATTTCGAGGGCGAAATTTTGTGTAAGGGGGGGAGAAATGTAATACCCGGATATTTATTATCTGGAATATTATGAATAAAATGCATATTTCTGATAAGTGAAAATAATGTCTCCAGACTTGTGTAAATTTAGCTTATTATTCTAAGTTAAATTCTGTAGGAAGTTAGGAAATTTAAGGGCCAAAGTGCCAAAATGACAAAAATGCCCAAAGGGACATAAATAACTTAGGAGAAATTATGAAAAATCCTAAAAAGCAGTAAAATGACCAAGTGAAGTAGGAGAATATATTTTCTCTAATTATGGTAATTTAATAAATTATGAATTCGGAGAAATTGTATAAGAATGTCCAAAGGGTAATAAAAGACCAAAATACCCTTACAAATTATAGAATAATGTTAGAGGCATGGAAATACTAAGGTTAATGCAAGAATATGAAGGTAATGAGGCATTGTAATTAAGAAAATTATCAACAAGTGGAAAAAGAGTAATTAGGTAATATTGAGCTAATTACTTAAGCATAAGCAAAGGAAATTCAGTAATAATTATGGGAAGCTCAAAAATTAGTGGAAATTAGTTGAATATTAGTAAAAATATATTTACTAATTAATTGGAAATTTTTGTGAAAAATAGTTGAGTTTAGGTATTTTTAGGCCTAAATACAAGAATGAACCAATAAGGGATTTTGGTGGAATTTTTGGAAAAATTAAATAAGTAAATGATTAAATAATTAATTAAATAAAAAATAAATATTTATTAAATTATTTAAGGGGCCAGCCGAAATTTTGGGCCAAAGAAAATAAAAAAAATGAAAAATGAAATAGAAGAACAAGTTGGCAAGTTGCAACATATTATATTAATATAATTAATTAAAGTAAAAAATGTGAATAGTAATTTTAAAATTAGGAAACGGATCCTATCTAGAGATCTAGGAATAGGAATTCCAATGTCAAGGTAGAATATTGATCAGTGGAATTTTATCTTCCGTTAAACTCTTCCGGAAGTTAATTGAAGTCGTTTGTGCATTTTCCTAATAAAACAAAATAGGGAAAAGTGCATATAGGCATATTTTTGGAAATGAAGAAAATAAATTCTAACTCAATATCTAGGAATGAGTTTAAATTTATATGGACATATTTGGAATCAGTGAATTATTTCCAAGAGATTGGTGATTTCAGAAATGCGTTCTGAAACCGGACGCGTTCGGACACGTTTTTCGAGAAAACTTCAACTGGACTGTTGGAGCCCTGTATGGGATCAAAATTTAGGTTAATTTGGACATTTCTAGTAAGTGAGGAAATGGTTTCAAAGTTGTAAATCCAGAATTTTGAGATCTCTCCGAAATCACGCGAATCGAAGTGCAGATTCGGGAAATTCTGTTAGGCAGGGCATAAAGTAGGATGACTCACCATTTTGAGCCAATCCTTGGCTGCCATGTCACCCTTTATGTCGACCAAGGTGCATCCAAAGGCCAAGAAGTTGTCTTGAAGGAAAAATGCAATCCAAAGGTTTAAACAACTTCAAAAATTCCAACCTTGTCCCTCCAAAACTCTATAAATAGGATGCTTGCCCTTGAGAATTCTTCACACCATTTCTTTCTTGCCTTGGCCGAATTCTAGGGAGATAAAGAAGAGAGAGAAGCTCTGGGGGAAGTTCTGCAGAAGTCTTCAACGGGTAAGTCTTTCGGTCTTTAGTCTTTAGTTCGGTAGTTAGTAGAATTATTAGATAGTTTTAGTAAGTAGGGAATGAGATTCCTACTATTGTTTTTAGGCCTCATTGCATTGAAAAATGCCTGACGAGGTAAAAACTTGGTAGGGATCGAGTACACAAAAGTTGAAGCTTTTATAGCTCTTTCAAAACTAGGGGTAGTAATGCTAGAATAGCCTTTAAATTTTCAAGTATGATTGGGTATCATATGGGAGGGCTATTTTAGTCATTATTTTCGAAAATCATAGTTGCGTCGAAGTTCTGGCAAAATTTCGGGAAGAAAATTTGTCAGTAGACCGTTATACAGACAGTTATACGGGTTATAGTTTTGGTAACGCCGTTCCGTTTTCCTAGCGCTGAGGACACGAGTGAGTATCGTGGCACTGGTGAATAGTGCAGGCTGTTGTTGTTATTGTTTACCTTATGAGGCTTTACATATTTCTTTGTGCTTATGTTTTGTCGGCATAATGATCATGCATCTATGGTATGCTTATGATATACTGTTGTATTAGCTCTAGAAATATCTGTTGTCTGTATACTGTATTGTTTGGGTATGAGGTTAACTGTTACCCGAGATTCAATGCGTTGAATTGAATCTCAGCTGTAGCTTCAGGGTCAGGAGGACCACGGATCGGGGATCGAGGCAAGTACCCGGAGTAGGCGTGCAGCTGAAGACTATCTTTATCTTATTGTTTTCTGTTATTCTGTTACTCTGTTATTCCGCTATTTCCTTTATAAACCTTAGGACTACTGTAATCTATATAATGTTACACAATGGTTGATGTTTTGGCTATGAACCGATTACTCTTTCGCTCTATTGCTCTACTCTGATTTTTTAAAAAAAAAAAAAATTCCGCGTTTCAAATGGGATGTTACAGGGCCCTTAGTCTTAGTCCTCAATATAAGACATATTTTTCATATTTCACAATATTGTTAATCTAATTTACCCATATTTATGCTCTGTCAACAATAATGAAGAAAGAGATAATTAAAGAAGATGACTATAGTGTTTTCAAAAATACATGTCATATTAACTAACTTAACTAACTTTATTAATCTAATCTAATTAGATAAATATGTCTTATATTAAGGATCAGATGGAGTAATATGACTTATATTTTTTAATACACTCTAGTCATCTTCCTCAATTCCCTCATTTCCCACCTCCTCCTTAATTATTAATGAGAGAGCATTAAAAATGTAAATTAGGAAAAGAAATTGACAAATAAGAAAAATACGTCTTATAAGTTAGAATCAATATCAACTCTTTAAACATATCTTATATTAAAAACGAAGGAGTTGTAACCATGGAAATATTACAAAATAGCATAAGCAAATAGGACAAGTACACATTGCTAACAACTTAGGGGAAAAGAAGGCCGAGCTATCGTAAATTACAATGAAAGAGGAAGATTGCCGTATTGTGCGGATATCCTACGACCACACATTTTTGGGAGTCCTGTTCAAGCAGGCAAGGTTGATGAACTCCTTTTCTCCACAAATGATCTGTTTGGGGAAGATATTCCATTTTTACAATAATCCAGCAAAGAACAATACGGAAGCATCAAGCATATCAGTAAGAAGATATTGTTGCCAGCCTTTCAGAAAGCAGATTTGCATTCGGTGATCATCGTCTCATGATGGACAACCCACGTCTACTCATCTCTATGATGAAATATAAACTATTTAAATTTAATCTCATTGGTTCAAATTTAAAATTTTCAAATGATAAATTTATTTTGATAAAAAATGATAGCTCTAAAATTATTTTTATTTTTATTTATATATATATATATAAGGAAAATTGCAGATAAGTCCCAAACAAGAGAAAACACAACAGAAAAGTGCCTTGAAATCTTAAATTTGTAATGAGGTCTTGTGGGACATTTTTACAATATATTTCCAAATGTAAAAAATATAAAATAATCCTATTGATTAAATAGAGAGATGGAACATATGATTGTGTGTTCATTAAGAGTATTTTAGACTTTTCATATTTGAAACATATTATAAAAATCTCTCACGGGACTTTACTACGAATTTAAGATTTTGAAAAACCTTTTTATCATATTTTTTCTTACTAAAAACCTAGATGTAATTCTCCCTGAAAATCATTGGAAGATGGCAATGTATTGGGGGACCTACTACTATTGGCAAAGGCTAACGATGAGAAAGTTAAGGAAGCAGCTGGATGTCTCTTGAGCCGAATAGTGTTACTCAGCAAAATGATTCCATAAGTTTTTCTTTTTTTTTAATACACTGAAAAAGGACTTATGGAGAAACAAGTGATATTTAGACCAACAGCTTTGTTTAGAGCCCTTTTTGTAAGTCTATCTTTGTGAAGTTGGCATTAGTGTTTTTCAATCAAACCTCAAACTTGGTAATGAAGACTGAAACTTGAAAAATTGATAGAAACATCCAAATTACCATCATGCTCTTACATATTGATACAACATAAAAAGTTGCTCCGACGTTTCCTCATGTTGGCACACAAAAAGGCCAATGGATTATTAAAAGGGTTAAGGTGCAAAAATAGACATATGCTTTTGTCAAAAGAGCGTCCAGTGGCAAATACTTTTTTTAGGTGCAAAAGTAACTACGTGGTTACAAAAGTGGAGCAAAATTAGCATTGACCGTTAGTTGACTTTTTCTGATTTGAAAATGATGACGTGGATGTTAATGCTTTATAAATTACAGTTTAGCCCCGGATACATTTCAAAAATTTCAATTCAATCCCTCTATAAACTTTTAAAATTTTCATTTAAGTCCCTGGTCAAAAGTTGCATTTTGACCAGGGACCTTCTTCTTCCTGGTATACCCAGATTCGCTGGTATACCCAGATTCCGTGACGGAGGTGCGCGGCAGAGCACGGCAAAGAAACCAGAGCACGAACCCACAAGCACCTCAATACAAACTCAATCGAAAAATTACACAACCACAAAGATAACCACAAAGCCCCACAGTTTCCTCCAATCCCATCTACTGCTCGACCTAATGCAACCAAAGCAAGCTTGACCAAGATTTTCCAGTTGGTTTCCTCAAGACCAACCAGATGGCAGTATAAAGGAAGACTCAGATGATATGTGTCAATCGAGATTTGGGGGGGGTGGCAGATCGTGGGGGCGGCGGATCTCGATCGTGGGGGGTGGCCGTCGATCGTGGAGTGGGGGGGGGGGTGGCGGATCGAGATTTGGGGTGGTGGTGGTAGATCGGGGGGGTGGCGGATCGAGATCGTGGGGGGGGGGTGGCCGTCGATCGTGGAGTGGGGGTGGCGGATCGAGATTTGGGGGTGGCGTCGATCGTGGGGGCGGCGGATCGAGATCGTGGGGGGGGGGTGGCGGATCGAGATTTGGGGGGTGGTGGCAGATCGTGGGGGGGGGGCGGCGGATCGAGATCGTGGGGGGGGGGTGGCCGTCGATCGTGGAGTGTGGGGGGTGGGTCTGACGGGGAAGGAGGAAGAAGAAAGGAAGGAAGGAAGAAAGGAGGTGTGGAATATTTTTTAATTTCTTCTTTCTTTTTGCACTGCCAAGTAGGAAAAAAATTTGCTGAGTCAGCATCCATGTTAATGTTTTTGGTCAAACTAACGGTCAACTAACGGTCAAGGCTAATTTTGCTCCACTTTTGTAACCACGTAGTTACTTTTGCACCTAAAAAAAGTATTTGTCACTGGACGCTCTTTTGACAAAAGCATATGTCTATTTTTACACCTTAACCCTTATTAAAATTATGCTTCTTTTTTTCTTTTTAATTTGTCACTAGTAGTACGAATTGTGCACGATGCAAAATTTTCCAAATAAGGAAAAGTTGTTTGTAAGGAAGGAAGATGAATCATAAGAAATTTTCATAAAGGATATGAAACTACTAGAATTAAAATCAGAATCTAAAAAAATATTGTATGAATCCATCTTTACCCAGTATAGTATAACCTTGTGCTTGTTTGTAATAGCAATTAAAGCCTTCAAAAATAGCTTTTCAATCATGATTTATAGTATACGAGGTAAGTATGTGAGAAGAGATTTGTCTCTATTTGCGTAAATAAACACTTTTGGATGTCCAAAAGTGATTCCAAACAATAATGATTATAAATTAATAAAACATTCCATTGCACACGATTCCAATTAAAAAGTATATATGTAATAATAGGTCAGCCATATGACGATGATTCATATATGTTGCTGAGCCTTGCTATATAGGCTATCAAAAAAGGTGGTTGAGTGGATTAGAGGAGCCATTACCTACTCCTCATTATATTCCAGTTAATCGTTATGATGTGAGCATTTTGAAGAATACCTTTCTAAATGAGTAAAATACCAATTTTATCACGAAAGTATTGGCTAGGAAGCATTAAGCATCCAAAAGTTTTTTCTGATATCATTTTTGCTCCGGAAGTTTAAAAACATAGCAATCTTGTCAATCAGTTGATCTTGACCGTTGAATTGTTGCTCTTCTTTCTAAACTTCCAGAGCAAATTTACTCCTAAAAAAACTTTCGGACCATATTTGCTTCTAAAAAAAACTTCTGGTTCTAGGGCATATTTGCTCTTTTTTGTAAATTTTCCGGGTAAAAATAATACTAAGAAAATTCTCGGGTGCTGAATGCTCCTTATCCAATACTTCTGTGACAAAAATAGTATTTAACCCTTTCTAAATCAATGAAGAATTATCCTAACATTATGTGTAAAAATGACTTGATGAGAGACAAACGAGAAGCATGGGATAATAATTTGACTTCCAAGTCCTAGTTCTTCACTAAATGCCAAGGCATTTTCCTAGTCTAAAGTGAAGCTGCGATTTTCAATCACAAAACATGTCTGATATATTTTTCATGGATTTGTTGGGCGTCTCACGCCCACGGTCATATTATTGCCCTATTTTGTACCAAAAAAAAAAAATTTATATGTTATGTTGGCGTAAAAAATACTTATTATATGCATTTTTGTCAACAAAATAATAAAAATATCATTGTGTAAATATTTGGCGCCATATATTTCTAAAGGTTTGTGGTTGTGGTGATCCGTGTAGAGATGCTGAATATTCAAATCATTTGATATAAAACATATAAACCCATAAATTTCGACCAATATCATAATCAATAAACTTTTTTGATTTGTTGTAGGAAATTAAATTTAAAACGTGCAACAGCAATTTGAGAACTTGTTTTTTCATTCATTCATTTTGAAAATCACAGTAATAATTAAGGGGAGGCCCATTGCATTTAGTACTATTTGATGTTTTTCTACCAATCGTTTAGTGTGTGAGTATATATATATATATCAATGGATTTTAACATATGCACACAAAATAAAAGCAAGATGTCAATAATTAACCTTCTTAGCGAAAATTACTGAAAAAAAATCTCTCAATAAAAAAAAAAAAATTATTAGGAAAAATCTTAATTAAATCCAGCTGAAACAATAGAGTCCGGATTTAGGCTTATATTTTTGACAAATTTCTAATTTGGCCAAGAGGAGTTATTAGGAATTTAGGATTCTTATAAATTTATCATAATGCCCCAATCCCCCATCATCCTCACCCTCTCTCCATACCCTCATGCTTGGACTTGCTGAAGTTTTCAACAAACTTCACATCTTCAATCTCACATTTCCATTGTATGATTCTCCTCATTCTCCCACTGCTTGTTAGATTAGTGATTTATTAGATACTCCCTCCGGTCCTAATTATAGAAGCAAATTACCAGAATTTGGAGGGATTAAGGAAGGAAGTTAAATTAGTTAATTATGTGTATTTTCCTAAAATACCCTTACCCAAAATTTAAAGTGTATAATCTAGGGTTAAGGAGCAATTTTACACATGGGCTTTTCCCCCAGGAGCGCCCAGCACCACGTGCTTTTTTCTGGAGCAAAAGTACACACGTGGTTACGTTTTGGGAGCGCCCAGACCACTGGCGATTAGTTGGCCGTTAGTCAACCGTTAACTTGGATGGAATGCCGACGTGGCGCTTATTTGACCGACACGCTGACGTGGACGCCGACATGGATGCTGACGTGGACGCTGATAGTAGGACAAAAAGAAAATTACCATTTTTCCCCTTAGTTTTAAATGAAAATTACCTTTTTGCCCTTAGTTTTAAATGAAAATTACCCTTTTGCCCTTAGTTTTAAATAAATAAAAAAACTAAAAATACCCTTCCACCACCGGCCCACCGCCGCCGCCCGACCACCATCTCCGGCCGGCCGACCACCACCGCCGCGGGCGGCGGCCCAGGCCGACCACCGCCACGGCCGACGGCGGCCAGGCCACGCCAGCCGCCGTGACGGGCCGGGCCACCGCCATCCGGCCGACGGCAGCGGCCACCACCGCGGCGGGACGGCGGCCGACCACCACCCGGCGGCGGCCGGCGGTGGTCTGGCCCGCATGGTGGGGTGGCGGTGGTGGGGCCCACCAAGGAGGGTATTTTAGTTTTTTTTTAAAAAAACTTAGGGCAAAAGGGTAATTTTTATTTAAAATTAAGGGCAAAAGTGTAATTTCACCCGACGCTCCCAAAACGTAACCACGTGTGTACTTTTGCTCCAGAAAAAAGCACGTGGTGCTGGGCGCTCCTGGGGGAAAAGCCCATGTGTAAAATTGCTCCTTAACCCTATAATCTATAAAAAGTATTTTAGGTGTATTTTCTCATTAAGGGAATATTGATTGATATTTCAGTTGTTCCTTTGGTGATTGTTTTGCCTCCTAAATTTTATCGCCATTAGGATACACTACAAATTTTTTTCCTCTTGTTTTGCCTTTTGAAGCAACCCGCCACTTCAATGGGTATTTATAATAGATTCAGTAGAATTTACGCAACTTATAAAATACTCCAACATTAATGAGAAAATACACATAATTCTATTTATAGATTATATGCTTCGTATTTGGTGTATATGACATTAATGAGTTGCAAACATTATTTACTTTATAAAATATATATAGATGTATTATTAAATTATTATTGTCTTTAATTATTATTGAAAAAGTATAAATATATAGAGGTATTATAGGAAAAAAATTGACAAAAGTTAAAACTTGCTTTTATAATTAGGACCAAAACTAGCTAACTCCAAAATTTGCTCATATAATTAGGACCGGAGGTAGTATGTATTAGGTTGATCTTTTTATCAAAATGACTCAAATCAATTTGATCTGAACTACCATTGGATTATTATATACCTTTACTTCAATGTTCTATATAATTAATGGAGGACTTTTCTTGATGTATTCTAATGTGTTTCAACTGTCGAAGCTCTTGTTGATAATTTGATAGCCCACCAATGGCCTTTTAGCGTAATGATATGGATGTTTTATATAAATGGGAGGTTACGAGTTTGATCTCGCTTGTAACTCAGGCAGTTAGTGTCTACCTTATAATTAAAAAAAAAAAGGCAAAATCAAAAGGGAAAAAATAGAAAATGGAATTGAATATTGTATAAAAATTCCTAAGCTATATATGATTTACTATTTGTTCACTGTGGTTGTCTTTATTCCATTTCACGACATGAAAAAAAGGAAGCAAGAACATTCTAATACAAGCAGGTGCATCCTAGGACCGTTGACCGTTTTAACCAATTGAAGATTGCACCACCCTGCAATCAAGCATAACACTGGAGAATTTTTCTTGCATACGAATTCTAGGGACAAATAAAAGGAAACAAAAACAATAATTAACCCTAAAAAAAGACCCAAAGTAATTTTTATTTATTTATTTATTTTCACTCATAATGCTGATCACCAAGAAATTTGGTCGGCTGCACCAGTAGATTGACATAAGAAGGACGACAGCCTCGAAAGTTGCTAAGCTAATACTCCGTCTGGTTCTTATTATAAGGCACTAACTAAACAAGTATATTTAATCCTTTTTATAAGGCACTTGCTTGTTCTCAATGAGCATTAATTAGTTTTTGTCATATATGCCCCTAATTAATAAGGGTAGTGGGTGAGAGTAATAATTAATAATTTAGTGTAATTAGTAGGGATAATATTGAAAATTACTTAAACTTTAGGATAATTTTATTGACTTTAACTGTTTTTCTTGGTTTATAAGAATTATTAGTTGATATCTTATAATAAAGATCAAATGGAGTATCACTATATAAAAAATTTCGGATGGTAGGCGCTCGATGACTGGAGAGAGAGTGAGAGAAGGACAGAGAAGAAAGAGGGATTCCTAGTCATGTAGAGGGTCAGAGTAAAAGGGTTTAGCAAACATTCAATGTCATTAAGGTAAATTTACAAAATTCACAAATCCCTAATAAGTTTTCTTAGCCTGGTTAGGAATTTATTTAAAGTATGCTATTTCAACTGGATTTAATTGAGATTTTTTCAATTTATTATCCCAAATACTTGAAATTCATTTAATGATGGGCAATTTGTCTTTAACTAGGTGCAACATATTTTCAAATTTCAACTACGCACAAAATAAAATAAAATAAAAAACATTTATAGACATATGAAGATATATTGTGTACGTTAAAGAAAAGTTAGGCCACTTAAGAACTTGAGTCCTTAGATATCTTTTGATGAGAAATTATGTAATGGGAGATTTTTTTAGCAAATTTTTTTTTTCTAATTTTCATAATTTTCTAAAATTTTGAGTATTATAAAATGCACCGTCTATGATTTTTTATTGTTGTTGGGAGATGAGGGGTAGATAGATGTGATGTGAACTGAATGCTTGGTGGCAAAGGAAAATGTGGAGGAGCAACCTAACCCACAAATGGACTTGACACCGTCCACAAAACCCACTACCAAGTTGGGTCCTACACACTGTTATGACCTATTTACCCTTCACAGTTTCCAAAAATGACACTTCAAGCCTAACTTGAAAGCAGCCTTTTATTAATAATAAGGATGCAATTGTCGGGTAGTTTGTGAGTTTTCAGTTTAACTACATTTTACCTTCCTTGTGCGGCACCGAAACACTGATCTCCCATCTAGTTGAAGGGAAGGGGAGAAATAATTTAATGAGTTTGATGTTTTTTTTTTAAATAAGAAAAATACTTGGAGTTGAAAATTTTTTCATAGGGATAAGTTACAAGAAAAAAATTATAAGTAAAATTAATTAAATTTTTTTTATCCCTACCCAGATATGACCACAATGATAAAAGAGAATAAAAAGTGTATCATGCATTTTTTTAATTATATATTGATAAATCAATACTTTATATTAAAAGTTATAGAAAATGATATAATAGTCATAACTCATAAATTATAGAGCATAATACTAATGATACTATTTTTTTATATCCAAAAAAAAAATTAAAAAAAAAATTAAACCTTCTTCTATATATAAGCATGTACCAAAAGCAGAAAGTGAACGGGGTACTGATAACAACTCACCCAAGATTCTGACAATCCTAGAAAATGCCCCTTTTTTAGGATTGTCAGAATCTTAAGGTCTTTTTTGAAATTTTCTTTGTAAAAGGCCTTGAAATAAATTTTCCTAAAATTTAAACCTTCAACCACAAAATTTAAGGTGTGATAAAGTAATTGAATGCACTGTAGAGCAGGAACCGGAGAGAAATAGAAGTGCAAGTGAAAAACACAAAAAGGACTTGACCAGAGTCCAACTGAAAACTACCAACCACTAGTTTTTAATTCTCATTAAAAGAAAAAGAAAGAGAGACCGAAAACGAGTGGTTCCCTTTGATAATTTAACGTTAAAAAAAAAAAAAAATCGATACACCCAATCACAAAGATCGATTTTTTTAAATTAATTAAATTTATTAGACCCAACGACTCCTTCACGTTTCTACGTTTTCTTCTTCTTCCTCGTCTACCTCTTTTTTTTCCCTTGCTCACATAACAAGCTACCTTCGAATTTCCCCCCAATTTCTAGGGTTTCTGATATTTTCTCTAATCAGAAACCTTAGCTGCCTTCTACCGTCTCCAACTTCTGTTTTTCGTGCTTAATTTCAGGTGAGTTTGCTTCTCTTGCTATTCATCGCTTTTCTTCTCAGAATTCTCTGTCTGGGTTGTTGAATGAAGCTAATTTGGATATAAAGGATTAAAAAGGGATAATTGACGTGTTTTCGACTGGGTATTGGTTGATTATTACTTCGTCTTTGTGAGACTCCTTTTTGGGGGGGGGGTTGTGGTGTTCTTGCTGCTCTTAGCTGACTTGCAATTGCACTTGGAATCATTAGTAATCAAATGGATGAGTACAGTGTTTTTTGTTTGTTTAACATATGTGAAGGATTAAGAAAGGAAATGAGGGGATTAATAGCTAAGCAATCACTGGTGTTGGAGGTTTGAAATTCACAATGCCTTTGTTGATAGGAGGTTTGGTTCTTCCAGAAAGTACAGTGGCTATTGTTGGAAATTTGAATGCTGAAGCTTTCAATAAGGCTAGGATTTGGAACGACAAAAGTTTGGTTATTTTTGTGTTTGCTATTAGGTTGTCAAATCAAAATATAACGGGGATTTTTTTTTTTTCAAAACCTCCAATAATACGGCTTTGAGATTATTTAAATATCCACACGATATATTGCTATACAAAATTTGGTCCTTAAAACTCGCTGAAATGTTGTCCAATTTAGAAACTGCTTTTACGTATGTTACTAGAAACAAGAGTTATATCGAATGGTTTTGCGCGTTACTAAAAAGTAAAAACTGTTATCATAGGAGATACTTTCAATTGGACTTGTGTAGACGTTAGACTATAATTAAGTTCAACCAAAGTTTTGAACTAATCTTTATAGAGGGTGAGATCTGACAAAATACTAATGGAATGAGAGGAGTTTCGCTGTTGTGTCATTCACCTGGAACATTCACAGATAGTGCTGCTTCTAAGTTGGTAAACTGATGATCATAAAGATATTATTTTGGAATTTTTTATACTGGGTTTTCAATATACAGTTGATTTATTTCTTCGTTGACTTAGGATTAGTTTTTGTCCTCTTGGTGTTGGCTTACTTGTATTATTCTTTTATGTTTTTCTATCCTGAAGAGAATCACTTGAATTTTGGTTGAACTGATGAAAATCTGAATGTCCCTCATTACAACCTAATGATAACGGTTGCAAGCAAAAGTTCATTATTCACAGTACTCATATTCTCACATCTTTTGCCAGATTCTTTTCATTCATCTGCATCACCATGTCAAGTTTGGAGGAGCCACTTGGTCTTGACAAATTGCCAAGCATGAGTACCATTGATAGGATTCAGAGGTTCTCATCTGGAGCTTGTCGTTCCAGAGTAGATAATTTGGGCATGGGAAACTGCTTTATTGAAGGACGGAGTTGCAGTACATCCAATAGCTGCAAGTGAGTTAATATAATTTCTTACAAGTCAGAAACTTGACTGTAATTTGTTATGAGATTAATAAATCTCTTTTAGTCATTTTTTCTTTCATACAAACATGTTACATTCTATTTGCTGCTGCATATGTGGATTTTTACACATGATTTGCCCTTTTCTGCTCATTACATCCATTACATTACCTAATATCTCTCTGTTTCAGTGACGACGACAATGATTTTACAACAGAGACATTTCCATGGAAGAGACATACTAGGGACATGTCCCGAGGGGGTTCCTTTTGTCAGAGGGCGATGAGTTCAGGGAGGAACTCAATCAAATTTGGGAAAAATGACGAGTCATTTTGCTTTTCAGAGAGTCCATATAGTCCCAAATGTAATAACAAAGACATACCTGAAATGACATATAAGGTGATCTATGGATGCAGTGATTCCTGTTCAAGTTCTGGTAGCTAATAAATAAGTTTTAAACTCTGGTCCATGCCTCTTTTTACATCCTTCAAACTTCTGTCATTAGTAATTTTATCTATTTTCTTTATTTAACTAGCATCTTATATGAAATTATTCATTGGAAAATGCAGTTTCTGAAAGGTATACCGAAGTTTGTAAAGATAGTAGAAGTTAGTCCGAGGGATGGATTGCAAAATGAGAAGAATATTGTACCTACGGATGTAAAGGTTGAATTGATACACAGACTGGCATCTTGTGGGTTGTCTGTTATTGAAGCTACTAGTTTTGTATCTCCCAAATGGGTCCCACAGGTATGATGGGCTCAGAATTGTACTGTGTTTAATGTTTCTTGATATTGAAAGTTTAGGGAGTGATTTTTCTCTTAAAATTTAACCAGGGTTCATACATCTTACGTTAGTGCAAAATTTCATGGATGTGTTTATTGTTTAGCTTGGACGCCTTAAATAATTTTAATCATACTAAAATGATTAAATCCAATTTAACTACAGACAAGATGACTTGACAATATTGGAATAATGATATTCTTATTTTTCAATGCAAACTGGATTCAGAAGGGGAAATGTGACTTTTTAATACATAATTGTATTTTGGCCAATAGGTTTCTTGTTGCTACTTAATTGTAATGGATGCAGCTGACTCAATCGTAAATTGGTGGTGTTTTGATTTTAGGTTTTTCTGTAAACAAACGTGATTTTGTTTGGCTCATACCCTCATGGATTTTATTTAATTTCTCTGTTTCAGTTAGCTGATGCTAAGGACGTAATGCAAGCAGTTCATAAGTTGGAAGGCATCAGATTGCCAGTTTTGACTCCTAATTTAAAGGTACATATACATCTAGAATAACCATGGAGAGGAAATTTTTTTTTTTGTAAAGTCTCTGACCGGCTACAATTACAGGGCTTTAATGCTGCTGTAGCAGCTGGTGCCAGAGAAGTAGCTGTTTTTGCATCAGCTTCTGAATCATTTTCAAAATCGAACATTAACTGTAGTATTGAAGAGAGTCTTGTCCGTTATCGTGCTGTTACGAGTGCAGCTAAAGAGCTCTCAATTCCCGTTCGTGGGTATGCCTTCTATCTCATTTTACCTTGATTTTAAGATTCTGTTATATCACATTCTTCTCTGCATATGTGTGTAATTTTGTTGGACAACAATTTTTTTATTATTTTTTTTTTTTATTTAGATTGATCTTCTCCAAGAAGAGTTGTAGTTGTTGTTCTGCAATTTTTCTTTTGATCTTGGACAGTGCCTTGGCTTAACTGAATAAAATATCTTAGATTGCTGGGATTTACTCTTGTTCTGGGACATAGAAAATTCTGTGTGTATGCTTTTTATATGTTTTGACTGGATACCCCTCAAAATCAGACTTTATGGCTATATTTTTATGCATTCTTGAACTTGTTATGATTGGGGACTAGACCCTTCCTGATATATCTAAAAGGCCATTAAGTCAAGACCTAAGGGTTGGACACGAGATTCCAATCTGTGAATGAATTATGTTAACATAGAAATTTTATTTCCATTCTGCTCTTTTCAATTGGGATATTTTATTTAAATTTTATAGGTATGTATCATGTGTTGTTGGATGTCCAGTGGAAGGACCAATCTCTCCCTCAAAAGTGGCTTATGTAGCTAAAGAACTATATGATATGGGTTGCTTTGAGATCTCCCTTGGTGACACAATTGGTGTTGGCACACCAGGTGATGATTTAGATAACTTGGTTTTTTTAATTCAGCGCCTCCATGTTTGATTCATTAGTACTGGCGAACTCCTCTCATTCTCCCAGCAGACTAGGTGTTTTATTAGTCAAATTAAAATTTTCTTTGGGTATGGCCTCAATACGTTTATCAATAATATACAAGCATCTGCGTTTTAAGTTATGTTTGCTTAGTTTCTTCATACAGATCAATAGGATTCTATGTTTGGTCAAATACCCATTTTTTGCTGATTTTTCCATGATTTTTTTAAACAGAAGTTCAATTTTTTCATGTGTTTCTTGTAGAGTACAAAGTATGTGCCTATAGGGAAAATTGTGTGATTTCTCCATTTTGTGACTAATAGTGATCTGCGCTGTCGGTTAATTTATTCAAAGAAAGGAAAGCGTCTCTGAAAAAAATAAAAGCTTAAACATTATTATGCTTTATTATTATTATTATTATTTGATTAATTGAATCTGTTTTTATTATTATTTTAGGAAATATGAAAATAGGTGAAATATCCCACCAGTAAGATCTACATTGCTAGAATCTAGGATTATTAGTCATTTGAATTTGTATTTGGATTTAGTATTTGAATTTCAAATTAGAGTCTATCTCTGTAATCTATTCCTATAAATAGGCATATTGCCTCATCAATAAAGCATTGAATATTCAAAGAGTAAATTGGTATCAGGGATTCTTTTAGGTTGTTCTAGAGAGAAGGTGAGATTCTTGTCTACTCTTTATCTCAGATCATCTTATAGCTTTCTCAACTTAAATTCTCAAATTATCTTATAACTTTCCCATCTTATCATCTTATTCACACCGGTATCTTATCAGTGCCTTATGCTAATTAATTGGACTCCTGACCTATGATAATTTTCCTTTGATCTTGCACTTATATTGTTCTCCATTCATTTTTGTTGTGCCCAGGAACTGTCATTCCCATGCTTTTGGCTGTAATGGCTGTCATTCCAATTGAGGCAATTGCTGTTCACTTCCATGACACTTATGGCCAATCCCTTCCCAATATTCTGGCTTCCCTTCAAGTAAGCCATCAAAATATCAAAAATAGCTTGTTCTTTTATTATACTAGTCTTTTACTGCATAGAACATGCTGAGTTCTCCTCTTTCACATTATACCATGAAAGTTTTTATTTGATGCACCAATCCATGGGCACTATCTATAATCCTAAATTTCATCTCAAGGTTAGATCTATATTTTTTAAATCCATTGTCATAACTCAACCGTTCAAAATAGAAAAGACTCACGCCACATGAGTAGAACTGTTAAATAGTGGCCATTCAGGTTTCAATACCTACAGCATTTGTCACTAGAGCTAGCTTTGCTTTAGCTTTGGTTTAAAGAGTTAAGATAACTTAGAAAAGATATGATGATGGAAAGAAAAGCAGAGTTTGATTTTTCTTCTGCCACTTGCAGAATGATGTGACTATTTTTTTTTTTTTTGGCCAAAAGAATTATTTGTTTAAGCAGGCCCTACATTTCAGTGTTATTAATACCGTTTGCTTTTAGGCCTCTTTTCCTATATTGCTTTCTCGTTAAAGGGGTAATTAAAAATCTATGTCAAAGTCTCTAGATGGGAACT
This sequence comes from Acacia pycnantha, assembly GCA_025563575.1. Lineage (NCBI taxonomy): Eukaryota > Viridiplantae > Streptophyta > Magnoliopsida > Fabales > Fabaceae > Acacia > Acacia pycnantha. The sequence continues at coordinate 558,853 of JAMWYP010000036.1, read as the reverse complement.
ACTTGCAATTATCTAAAAATCAAAAAAATCACATTACCTATCATTTTTCTATTCATTCCCGTCCCTTTCAGTCTCTAATTTTTAAAACGTTGAATGTGATATTTCAAACCGCACATGGGAACTGATTACAATTTTCTAAATTCATAATACGTATCATTTTTCGACTACTTGTTCACATCCATTTCTCTCGCTCATTTTTAAGTCATTGAATGTGATATCCTGGCAGGAAGAAAATAAGGAACAAATAGTTTTTGAAAAAGACGAGAACTAAAACCTTGATATGCAGAGTCTTGTCTGCACAAAGTCATTTTTTTAAAAAAATAATACTAATGGTAATGTAAGTCTATGGGATTCAAATTTATATTGACAAAGCATAATGTGGGGTTACAACTTATGTTTCGTTAGTATAAGAATCAAGAATAAACCTTAATCCACTAGGTGGGATTGGGTACGTGGAGAGCATTACATTATTGTGATTTACCAACAACTAAATCTTTGGATAAATTGTTGACCAAGAGATATAAGAATCATTAATGAATTTTGATTTGCATTAAACAGATGGGGTGCTGTACAGTAGATTCCTCTGTTGCTGGTCTTGGTGGGTGTCCATATGCTAAGGGAGCTTCAGGAAACGTCGCTACTGAAGATGTTGTATACATGCTGAATGGGCTGGGAGTGAAAACTAACGTCGATCTTGGAAAGCTCATGTCGGCTGGGGACTTCATCGGCAAGCATCTGGGTCGACCCTCTGGCTCAAAGACTGCTATCGCCATGAGCCGAGTCACAGCTGACGCCTCCAAGATATGAGATTATATATTGCTATCAGTAACAATATTTATTGATATGCTTCAGGCAATGACAAACACCCCCGATGTACTGTTTCTATTTTTACACACTTGTAGAATATAATTAAAATATTCCCTCATATTATGAGGTGATAAGGAATAAGTAATGCTTCTAAATATCTACCAACCTCAAAGTGCAAACAGCACTCATGTTTGCCATTGTTGTCACTAGCTTCTTTCCTTAATTGTCCTGTCTAATTCTGTGCAGAAAAGTTAGCTTAAATTGACTTTAGTTCAATCCCCACCCATTTTTTTTGGCTGAGGGCCAAGAAACTCAAGTTTAATCCACCAAACACATACTTGCACAAGCATGCACATACTGCTGTTTATGTTATGCAAAAGGGTCTTAAAAGTGTTCTTTGTTCCCTACTTTCTTATTCCAAATATACCCTCAAGTAATCAAACACTTGGAGCTATGTTTTTTGAGGTAAAAAACCATGTCACCTTCACAAGTGTGGATTTATACAATTGTGGATGTATTTGAGACTCCAATGATGGCTGAGGGAGCCATGACTTTGACCATCACAGAAAAGGGAAACTAAAAGGCAAAGAGACTAACTTTCATCATTTTGCATTTGCTTGTGCTCCAATTCATTTCCAAACCTTCATAATAGCTATATGTCTTCTCTTGAGTCCTTTTTGAATGTGGTTGTGGCAGTCAAAGGAGCAAAGCCATTTTAACACCCTGAAAAAATCATCACTCAGATCCCTTTCTCAACCTCAACTTTGAGTGTGGTGGGTATTTGCCATTATGATGGAGCCTTTTCTTTGATAATCTCATCATTAAGTTTTAGGTCTGTTTCATCTGGTATATTTTTACTATAATTATTTATCAGATTTCATTGTTTTCAATTCATGATTAAAAATAAAGGTATTAGTTTTTACATAATAAGTGCTAAATTAGACTTTTAAACAAAAATTAAAGTTTAAAAATCAGGAACTATAGTTTATGGTGAAGAGCTTAAATGTGAGCAGAAGTTTTAAATTAAATTAGTTGTATATGCTTGAGCAGAGTTTTTTTGTTTTAAAAAAAAAAAAAAATGAAGGAGCAAACAAGTGCATGATGGCTTTAGGCTTGTTTGTTGGTGAGGACTTCGTAGTGAAAAGGGTTAACTTTATTGTTAATATTTTGTATTGACATGAAAAGGGAAAAGAAGAATGTTTTAGTTCCAAGGATCAAAAGGGTCTGATTTTATATAGGCCTTTTAATTAAGATGATCAAGATAGTAGAGATATTTATTTTTTAAATATAAAAATCTTCATTAATTTTTGGAGGATATGCTACCTCTAAATTGTTTTTGGAAGGCTTTCAAATATATATTTTTTGAAGTATATTTTGTTTCTTAAATTTTTAAATATTATAATTAAAGTATAAAAATAGTCAAGAAAATACTGATTTAAATTAATAGATGGTATTTTAAACAATGGAAAATGTTTTTGGTTGAAAAAATCTAAATAAACCATAAATATTTTTATGTAATTTATTATTTTTATTTTTACATTTCATTTAGTAAACCACTTTACCTTTTTTATTAATTTGGGCTCTACATAGATCAAAAATCAATCCTCATTTTGCTATTAACCCCAAATATTTTCTTTTTAGTTTTTTAAGAATTTATGTGAGTTGAGTTTTGGGAACTTCATTAGGGTCAGTGTATACCTCTGAGCTCAAAGAGCGTGTACTTATAGATCGTCTACCAATAAAGTCTCCACATCAGTGGGATTTGAATTCACAACTTTATAGTTATGAGTCAACTCCCTTAACTAACTGGACCGCAAATCTCAAATATTGATGAGCACCGTTCTTTTTACTTAAGGGGATGAATATACCTGTTATAGAAATCATGGGATCAAGTTCTAAGAGAAATGGAAAAAGTGAAGGAAAAGGATGTAATCTAGAAAGTAGATTTTTTGAAATATTATGAAGATTTTAAGGCCATAAAATAAATTTGAAAAAGTTAAAAAGGTTCCTATGCTTTTTAAATCGGATGTGTAAAGCATATGAAGACAACATCATTCTTTGTAAGAAAAAAGATGCACACATTTGTTCATAACCCTTTTGTCCAACTCCCCCACACGTTTGACCAACTTCAATTAATGTTTTCTCAAAATAATTCATTACTGGATTCCACATAAAAATAATCATTATTTTGAAAATATTTTAATTCTTTTTTTAATGGAAACACAAAATGTCTAGTGGCCTATTTAAGTCTTTGTCCTTTTGTAATTTTTTGGGTATATGATTTCCTTCTGTAGGGTAAATGATGCCAAAAAAAATGTAATTAACTTGGATAAGGTTTTTGTATTTTTTTTTAAAGTAAGGAGTCAATGAATAGAGTTATGGTCAACTGTGGTCAAAATCTCTATTCTTACCCAAAAAAAATCATTTAGACACAAGGGGAGATGTTATTGTCATACTAGTGACATGTGACATGTTATCTTGATAATGTTAATCAAAGTTAATTCTAATTCTAAAGATAATTTCTTTGATGAAATTTAATATCAAATTTTACAAAGCTTACTATAATTTTTTTTATAAAAAAATTGATATAAAAGTAATTTAAATTACAATTTTTTAAACGACACGATATTTGTTGTTTGAAAAATCTAATCAAATAGTACATGTGGTCATATATGATAATAATTGTAGACCTTATAACAAAATATTTTAAAATATTAAACCAAAATTTAAAAGGGAGAATGACAGAAAAATATCATTTGAATTTTAAAATTATGTTAACAAAAACAGTAATAGAATTAACAACTAATTTTATTATAAAATCACCTATCTGTCGTTTTAAATTTTAAATGATATTTTTGTGGGATTTCCCCAATTTAAAATATGAATCCTTACATCTAATTTTTCTCATTCTTCTGTATGAATTCGACTATTTAACTAACCTTTTTGCAGTCAGACTTGAATTAAGGGAACAATTCAATACCAACCATATTCAAATAGGCTGGTTTTATAAAGAGTAGTAAACATGAATGAACGGTAAAATGACACATTCACCCCAGAGAGAGAGAGAGAGAGGGAGAGAGAGAGAGAGAGAGAGAGAGAGAGAGAGAGAGAGAGAGAGAGAGAGAGAGATTTGTGTGTATCTGTCTCTCACGTCAGATGATCAAATATGTCATAATCTTCCCTCCCTCTCTCTGTGTGCAGACAATAAATATATGATCACAGTGGGCTTCATGAACAGCAGGAGCAAACAAAAACAAAATAAAACAAAAAGAGGCCTCTTTCCTTTCACTCTTTCACTGGTCCATATAGTTGTTTCCCAGGTGAAAAAGGGCTCAGAAGAAAATGGCATACTTACACACTCTCTCTCTTTCTCTCTCACTCTGCACCATATTTAATTGCATTCATGGCACCCTCCCCTATGCACCATATTAACTCCTCCTCCTCATTTTCAGAGCTCACTCTCCAAAAACCAACAAAAATAAAATATCACAAGACAGAGAAAGAGAAGAAAAAAAGGAAAAGCAGACTCAGATCAGCAGCATCAGAAATTCAGAATTCAGACAGATCCTTAGTATTACCGTTTATTGCTTTTATTATCATTTTCTTTTCCCATCATCGTCCAAACACCTTCTTCTTCTTCTTCTGGGGTTGATTTGTGATACCCTTTTAGATTCAGATCCTAAAAGTTGCTCCCTTTTTTCATTTCCTTTATGGGGTTTTGAACCAATTTGTAAAAGTTGTTACTTGTTTCCTCTCCATATATATACATATTACTATTATTATTATGAGGCTGATAGGTGTGGCTTCTTGTCTCTCTTTCCTTCTGCTTCTGCTTCTCTTTCTTCTCAAAACCTCTCCTGCTTCTGCAAAATTCCAGAGCTTTAAATCTGGGCCTCCTTTTCAAGCCAAGCCAAGTTTTGCAAACAAGAAGACTCGTAAAGGTGAAGATCATGGCTCAGAAGTAGCTCCTGCTTTTGGTGATGAAAAAAGAAAAATCTACACTGGTCCTAATCCTTTACATAACAGATAAGTAGATGTATGTTTATTTATATGTATAATTCTTCTATTCAGAGCTTGATTGTTCTTCTTCAGTTCAAGCTCTCTCTCTCTCTATATAATAGATTTTTCTTCTTTTCTTTCATTCCTTTGTATGTACCCACCCAGAATTTGTGATTATTGTGCTCCTAAAGGATATATCAGTATGTTTCTGGTGTATTATTATTATTATTGTGCATATCAGTATGTTTCTGGTGTATTATTATTATTATTGTGCATAGGATTATTTTCTTGCTTATCTACAACTGCATGATTGATGTCTAGTCCTTTATTTTAAATTTAAGTATCCTTGCGATTTAAATGTATGATAATCAAAATCTTATTTAAAGAAAATGTCAAATTCCTTCTACTAGACCGGATTGTTAGTTGTGTATAGGATTGATATTTAATGTTGGAGCTTGATGGTACAATTTTTATTTTAATATGACAACAACTTTTTTTGGGGAAAAAAAAATTCTACAATTGCAATGGCATTTAAGGATTATGGTGCAATAAATGGAAATGAAATGGTACAAATAGAACAGAGTGTTCATTATGAGATTGGCTCTGCCATTAATGGAGTTTGTTGGAGTAATGACTATTTGACAGTGTTTGTTATGATTAGCTCATTTGTTTCTTACCTCTTTGATTTTCCGTACATTCTTGCAATGTTTGATTTTTGCATAAAGCTGCATTGGATTTTCTCTCTGCCCTATACTGGTTGTTCTATTTATTTCCATCAAAATTGACTACATACAGATTTAGGTTCGCAAAATCCTTTCTTGATACAAAAATTACTCTCCGGGTCATAATTATAGGAACACTTTTGTATTGTAGTGCAATTTAAAATACAAAAAAGTTTTTATAATTAGGATTAGGTAGTATATAAAAAGATGGAATAAATCGAATATACTCCCTCATGTTGTGCACGATATAAGACACTATCAGAAGATTTTTTTAAGTCACTTGAAGAGTAATTAATATTTATTTATTTCTTATAATTAATTATGAAATATGAGTTATTATCTTTTTCTCTATCCTTCAAAACCTTATTTGATATGCAAGTAAAGGTGGATTTTTTTTTTTTTTTTGAATTTAGGACAAATTTAATAAGTTAGTTGTATTAGTAATGATTCCTTTGAGTAAAGTGGATGGTTGAATCTAGATAACGGAAAGATCATGTTAATGAAACTATCTCAATTTCAACTTAAGAATATTGATAATGCGGTATATCAAGTAATTATAGTAACTGAATATCATACTTAAACAAAAATAAAGCCAAGTCCTTGTTCAAGCTTACCAACTCAGAAACAATTGGCCAAATCAGCCTCTACTTGAATAGCTCAGAGATTTAATCAATTAAATGTTAGTTAGGTTGATAAGTATTTTATTAAGGTGATGGAAAATTAAGTGAATAAGTTAAATTGATTTAAAGGATGATTATTTTAATTTCTTGACTTGTTATTTCAAGGCTTTTAAAGATTTATATCTTTATAATTACTCATTATCTTTGGCATCTAATCCTTCCTTTTCATATTTAATCTAATATAATTTATTGTCCAAAATTACCTTGTTTAAGGAATCAGGCGCAACCTATTTTTAGTTATACAACTTTTCTTGATGTGTATGCACATATCTTCAACTATGTACTAAAAAATTTGTATATATGAACCCATAAAAAGGGTTGAGCCTGTAGGTACTCCCGTTTATGCCCTGAAGTTGTAAGGGTCGAGTTTAAAATTTTCATTTTCAAAATAAAAATGGGTCTAAAAGGGTTAGTCTTGTAGAGTTGAGGGCCTAAAAGGGCGGCCGGTTTAATTAAGCCCCTTTTTTTAAGAATTGTTCATTATTATTTTCTTGTTAATGATGTTGCAAACATTAAGTTATTATTATCTTTTTTTTTAGAATTAAATTTCATATAAATATTGTGTATTAAGAATACTAAAATCTAAAAATTTATAAAAGATACTCGTATTTCTTATTTTTTAAATATTCTTAATAATTTTGAAATTTTTTGACTTATTTTCTAGTGTATTTTTTTTTTTTTGGTCAATATCTTGTAACTTGAACTTTTCAAGCATATATCAACATAAATGTTGTTTATTGTGTAACTTCTTACACTTTTCAAGACATATTTACAAAAAGTGTTATTTATTTTGTTAAGTCTTCTCATTAATTAAAAACATACTCAATTTTTAAAGAATATTTCATTTTGTTCTTACTAGTTCTACAAAGAAATTTTCCCTTATAAAATATTGGCAAAATTTATCATGATTGATGTATAATAAACAAATATAACAATTTTTCCAAGTGTATCTGAGGAGGTCCCATCCCAATATCATTCAGATTATCAAAAAGAGAAGCCAATAGCACATGTATTTAAAAAAAAAAAAATGTAAGGTTGAGTTTCTATCTTAGGAAGGATTTTGTTTCAAAGAAAACAACCAGTTATCCTATTTATTAGAAAAAGATAGAGCAATTAGTTCTTTAATAAAATTTATGTCTTAAATTAAGAATAAATACTTTATTATTTTATCTTAATTTCTTTGAAAAAGTGCAAAAAAATTGTTAAACATGCACAAAGCCCTCGGGCTGGCTCTAATAGCTCAAGGGTTGAGTTTAAAAAAGTGACCCTTTTATGTAAGTCGAGCCTAGCTGGCCCATTTTGGTTGAGCCTGTGAAAGATCGGCCTAACCTTTTTCCCAGCTCTATGTATATATCCGTTTAGGTCCGAGCCCATGAAGGATCGGCTCTGCCTTTTTCTCTGCTCTATGGATATAGATGAAGAATAGTTTTTTTTTTTGGTTGCCCACCCGGTTCATCAGAGCTTCGCTCTGACTAATCCGGATATGATCCGCGTCGCGCACCTGGCTTTGGTGGGAGAGTCTCCCAGCACGACTTTTTTGCATTCACAATGCTCGAACTCGATACCTTGTTTAAGCGACACAAGCCGCTTACCACTTGTATCAACCCTGATGGTGATGAAGAATAGTTGTACCTACTAAAAATGAGTTGTTACCCTCTCAATGACATGGGATTTTAGGTACCTTTAGACAATAAATTTACAATGAAGATTCCTTTTTTGCAATTTTTTCATTATCTATTGTTCAATCTACATAACAACTTTTATATGTACAAAACCAACTTTAGTCTATCACATAATAAATACTCCTTTTGACATAAGACATATTTAAAGAATTGATTTTAATCATATATATGATACGTAATTTTCATTTTTGCCAATATTTTCGTAATTTACCTCTATTGATACTTCATCAATAATAATCAAGGAGGAGAGGAAATAAGAAAATTAAGGAAGATGATTAAGGTGTTTTACAAAATATATGTTATATAAACTAATTTAACTATTTTCTTTAATTTAATCAAATCAGATAAATAAATTTTATATTAAGGATCGAATGGAGTATTTGTTGAGATGTGAGTGAAGATTTAGAATTCAAACGTTCAAACACTCACGATATAACAAAGCAAGAGTCAAATCGTCCAAATTGCCTGCGTTTTTGTGGGGGAACTTTGTGAATGATCATTTCAAGAGGTTTGTTGATCGATCTCCACGTTTTACATCTTTACATCCCAAGGATTCACGATATTGTTTTCTTACGTAACAATTTTTTTTTTTTTTTTTTTATTGGGGGAAAAAGGATTAAAAGTAGAATTTACTTTCTTTATATTTCTTTCTTCCATAGATCTTAGAGGATCCATGGCGTGCTCGCTCTCAAGTTTGATCAATTTAGACAATTACCAAAAGTTGATGTAATATGCGCAGTTCAACTTAGAAAAAAAAAACTTAGAAAAACACTTATTTGAACTTTTTGTTTTTTGTTTTTTTGCAAAATGGTCTCTTGAATGTTCAAAATCAAAAAATCAGTTTTAAAACTTGCAAGCTCTAATGAATAAAATAAAATTGTTTATAGGGTTAATGAGCAAATTGGCCAACCAACTATTAAACCAGGAGCATCTGGCACAACAAAGTTTTGACGGTACCAATAATACCAACAAATAATTAAAATTTTAAAAAAATCACAATGTCGTCATTGCCCTAATAACTTCCGTTTTCCATGTGAGATTTGAAGTACAGGTGGCCTTTTTTTTTTGGGTCGACGTCCAGGTGGCCTTTTTTTTTTGGTCAACGTCCAGGTGGCTTAAAACATGAAAAAACGGGAAAACACAACGCTATCGAGATTGACACAGATTCTTTATGTAGAAATTTTCCAGATCTTCAATCTTCTTCATCAGAGCCATTAGTCATATATATATATATATATATATATATAGAACTAAATTTACCTGCTTCTCTCTTCCTCCCTTTGTCATCCCTTCATCACTTATCAAACTCTCTCCCTCTCATCTTCAGTCAGAAATTCCGGCCACCAAAAGAAATAGAGAAAGAATAAAAGAACCAAAAGAAGAATTTTAAAACCCAAAAAATTTATACAAGATTATGAAATTTGCAATTTTCCCTTCCAAATGTGCAATGTCGAAGGCTTCAACAAATGTTGACGAAAAAATAAAAAGGCTTCAACAAACAGAAAACCATGGGGGAGACATGAGATTTATGTCGACCAGACTTGTGGAGAAAGTGCTGATGATAATGGCAACCATGAGTTAAAGCGACTGGGATGGAGACAGGCGGAGGAGCAGATTTGGAAGCAAAGCTCGCTGAGGATGAAAACGTTCATTCAGATTTGCAAAGTGGAAAGAGAAAAAAACCGATGGAGGACACTGGTAGAGAATCGCCAACGCCGTTGGGGAAGCAGGCTGCCGCCATGTAATCAAATAACTTAAATTGTTTCTACGGCAATATAGGAAGCACAAAATCAAATGCATCAACGAAATCAACACCAGTGTTTAGTTCAGTTGCACTCAATCCGTTCGTGAGTGAGGGAAATTAGTACAGAGAAGCGATTTCTAAAATGATTTATAAGGAAAAAAAAATTCCAAAACGCAAGCGCTTCCTAGAAGAAAAATTATTTATGCAGCGTAAAGGAAAGAGATCACAGATTGACTCACTAGTATGGTTCCACTTCACTGAATTGACTTGGAATCCAGGAGAAGGGGCATAGCTCAATGAGCAAGGATCTCCCGACTTGACCGAGGAATCGAACAACTTCACTATATCACCCCCACAGGCCGCCGACAACGCCGTTGACGGATCCCCAAAATCTACCACCCACATTTTCACAATCTCACTTCAACTATGCTTCCGAAACCACCATTACCATACCCCGAATTTTCCTGCATAAAAAGATCAAAAGGATTCTTCATCAGGCTCGCTCTCGATAGCTTTGGGTTTCCCTGTGTCAATCTCGAGCGTTTTGTGTTTCTCGTTTTTTCCGTGTTTTAAGCCACCTGGATGTTGACCCAAAAAGAAAAAAAGGCCACTTAGACTTTAAATCCAACGTGGCAAACGGAAGTTATTAGGGCAATAATGGTATTGTGATTTTTTTAAAATTTCAATTGTTTATTGGTATTATTGATACCCTCAAAACTTTTTTGTGCCAGATGCTCCTGGCCTAATAATTGTTTGGCCAATTTGTTCTTTATCCCTTGTTTATATGATAAAGTGATCAATTATATAAAATGAAAATAATTATACAACTAAAGTTGGTATTACAGGAATTAGGAAGGGAACAGTTAACAAGACATCATCTTTCAGCCTGTTTGTCATAGGGGCGAGGGAGGAAAAAAATCCAACGTACAGTGATTTAAGCCAAGTGGACATGAGCTAAATGGACATGGACCATTTGGGATAACGGTGGTATTAGATAGTTTTTTTTTTTTTTTACTTTGGATAGAAGTCACTTTTTTTTTTTCCAGCTTTTGAAGAAAAATGTTAAAGATATGTGATATAATAAGAAATGTACTATTAAATATACATTTATATGCATTCTAATTTACTCATTAAAATATTTTTAATTAAATACTTTAGAGTTTTTAAAGTTTTAATAATAATTTAATATTTTTATCAAATTTAAATTTAAATTTTTATATTCAATTATCAAATATATACAACTAGTATATATATGTAGTATTTTATAAGATTCATGCAATTTTCAATAATTTTTAATTTCAACTAACTTTTCAAATAATCATCTAAATAAGAGCTCATATGGAAAAAAAAAACCACTTATTCCTCCGTCATTTCAAACATAAATCACATTTACAATCTGACTTTTATTATATCTTACGTTTGTAAAAGTCAAATTGTAAATAAGTCACTTTTACTATCGCTATTCCAAATGGACCCTAAAAAAGAGTATAAAAGAAATAAAAACCTGTGAAAAGGAAGGCTCAGTTCAGCTCGTTTGTAGTTTCATTTCTAAATCACACACTGAAATATGGTATTAATCTTTCATATAGAAATTTATTTCTTGTGCTCAAGGTATTAGTTTTGTCTTGCATTATCAGTACCATTACAACAAACACAGAATCCTAAACATCAACACAATTCCTTAATGGAAAAAAATGGAGTAAACCCGTTATATTATGAGATAAAACTCAAAAATATGATACAATATTTATATATAAGGATAATCTTAGATCATAACAATAAAATAAAAATCAGACTAGAGTCCTCTATATTTCTTCTTATACCTTATTTCTGCAGTGTGTCTAGTTCTTCTCATCCTTCTTATGGATGATGAAGAAGTAATCAAAGGTTAAAGCCAATTTATCATGTAATTGTTTTGACTCATCTGCTAGATTCTTCAATGTAAGAATCATGTTTCCCAGAAAGGAGCTTAATTAAGGGATTCTCTACATCATCATTGGTACTCTTATCTCGCCGAACAGCAATCCTCGCAGAACCAGTAACAACCACCACTTCCTCCTTACGAGTGGAGAGTTCGTTTGCGACAACCGCGTGCATCTTGTACTTTTCAAGGGCCGTAGAAGCTTTCTTTAGAAGAATGTTTGTATCTGTCTCTAACTGTCAGCAATTTAGAAAACAATAGATATTAGATGAAAAGGTTGTAACATAAAAAGGTATTAGTATCACAGTATGTCATTTTCTTTTCAATATACTTTGAATCTGAACTGTTCATTTTTATTTACATATTTCAACAGTTCTTCATAATGAAGATTCGTACGGAAATAACATAAAATCATATGGAAAGGCAGACAAAACTGAATTCAGCTTCAAACTTTGAGCAAAACTTGAGACATTCTTTTAAAACTAGTGACTGGTAACTACAAATTAATCGTGCATTTAATATAACAGAACAGACCAATGAATTTTTTTTTTTCCACAAGCATATAATAAGCTAAACAGGTGGGTGACACCTAACTATACATTCAACTGGCTAGGAGTGGGGACCAGGTTTTGTACCTTGAAAGATATGCAGAAGGCTGATGGAGCCCATTCTTCCCTCAGCACTTTCAACATTTTCGGCACTTGAACGAGTTGCACGTCCAAAAGATGAGATGATCCGGACTGAATTTTGTGCTCCACCTGCAGGATTAATACAAGTTAACACCACCAATAGCAAGTAAATCTAATAGATGTATCCCACCGGAAAAAAAAAGCTGATGTGTTAGTAGAAATTGCAACTTTCTAGCTTTATGGTACACCTTTTAAAGTAATAACCGGTCTATAGAGAATAGAATTTGTTATCCGCTTATGTTCAAAGATGAACTATCCAAACCCCAGGACCAGAATTTCATCTTTGATGAATATAGCAGTTTCAAAATCTTTATGGAATTATAAATTTTCTTCAACTATAAGTAATTATATCTTTTGAAGCAAAATTAAAGAGTAAAAACTGCATTGGAAACAATCTAGTAATTAACATATATCTACACCACTGAATTAGCAGGATCCAGAAATAAAGAACAAGACTACATTATTGAAGAAGAACTAATTATCAAATTATTACCATGTCTTTCCAAGGAACATAAAAATCAGATACTGCAGCTGAAAGATAGAACATAGCACGGGGGCCAAGACACCTCATTGACATTGCAGTCATCTTCAACATCTGCATTAACAAAAATTATATGGTTATTTTGCACAACAAAACTACTGATTCAGCACTAAGATTAAAATTACTACAAGTAAAGAAGTGGCTCAATCTTTAAATATGAGTATATATGACTAAAATTATGAAGGTGAAATAATAACAAATCCACCTCCAAAGTTGACAGCCAGTAAATATCCAGGCACACAAAGTAACAGAGGATATAGACATAATGTATAAAAACATAAACTAAGGCTTACCTGGAGATACTCAAATATTGTAATGTATGGAAGTTTTAATAGGAGACCATCTGCTACTGCCTGTAGGAAGAGTGGAAAGCCTATTTAGCGCAAATCATACCCAGCTAACCTAAACTTAACATGAACTACTGGTAAAAAGAACCCAAAAAAACACTTCAAAATAAGAATAACATAATATGCAAAAATCAAAGCGATGGTTCATACAGCGTGATGATCAATGATAGCCCTCTTCACTGCTTCAGCATGAGCCTCGCGAACTGAATTATAGAACAGAATTCAGCCATATTCATATAAAAGGTATAAGTAAAGATGAAGCAGGAAAAAAATAGTTTAGCTGATAAAGTTGGTTCTCCAAATATGAATTGATCAGAAACTTTCTGCCTCACACATAAATTTATCAAGAATTCACCAGAAACTACAAACCTCGAATATTGGAATCACTGGTAGGCTCAAAGCACTGAAGTAAAGGATCATCGGGCAGGGATCTGCAAAATGGCTGGAAACTTCCCCTGCAAATATATTTATCCATGAGCAATCAACTAATTCAAAAGAAACCATATATCATAACAGAAAGCAGCATCAACAACAAGAATAAGCGGCTATATGGATCGCATGGCGCCATTGTGCTAGAAAACCAAATCTTTAGATAAATTATTAATATGCTCTATCAAAGACCAAATCTTTGAATAAATTATTAACCAAAAGATCTCATTCAATCGCAATAACTTACCAGTCTTCCTCTACCTCTTTTCAGAAAAGAGAGAGCAGCATAACAGTAACAGAAAATAGAAATTCACCTTCGGTAAAGAAAGATAACAGCATATCCAGCCTTCAGAAAATACCTAAAAGAAAAACCGGCAAGCTAATCATTTTAAGAAAATTCAGATAAGTAGTAGACATCAAACTCTTTAATATTAACTCATAGCAGATTGCAACATACTCTGTAGATGTGGCTCCTCTATGACCTGAACTGAAATTGTCGACATAACGAACACACCGTTGCTCTAACGGAGCAGTGGTACCACCAGATGTCACACAAACAACTCTTCTGTCATTTCCATCTGAACCAGACCCTTCACTTAGAAAGAACGCAAGCAATTGCAAAATGCATAATTAACTGTTGTGAGAACGAACATACCGGGAGGCGAAGAATTACGCGCAATGAATTGCTTCAATTTTTCACTTATTCCATCTCTGTTTTCGAAAGGAGGAGCTGAATCAAAAAACGCTTTCACTTCCTCTTCAAACGTTAGCTGTGGAGTTTGCAATCCATTAGCCGAATCCATCAATTGCCTGCAGCCATATCCTTTTGTTAGACATTCATAACTTGCTTGCGAGCTCATTAACGAAAATCAGAATTGGAAATTAATATAACTCTTTCAATAAATTAGCGAGAGAAAAAAAATCAGCATCCCCTACAAGAAGGCCCTCACAAACTACAACCTAATAATTCCACAGCAATATCCAAATGAAGCAAACTTATATTCAAAATCAGCAAGGCGATAGAGCCCAAATTTAAACCGACAAATTTACATTAGGCATCAGCTCATCAAATGCCAGCAAATCCAACCATTGGAATTCAAAGAAAGAACGTCGGAGTGCTCACCACCAAAGAGGGGAAATATTCCGGCGTGATGCGTTAGGAAAGGATAATGTAGAAGAAGGGAGGAAACTGATGCTCTTTGCGTGGTAGATTTTTCTTGGAAGGTGGGAAAGGCAAAACGGTAGTTCGAAACGGAGTTGGCTTCTGTCCGATACCAACTCCCTCCGCAGCCATCCGCTGCCACTAAACGGCACCGTTTTGGGCTATAAAAACCTGAGGGTGATACTCTTAATATATATATATATATATATATATATATATATTTTATAGTACTGTTTAGTACTAAAAAGATACTTTAAGATACTAAACGGTACTTAAAAAACTACTTCATGGTATTGAAAAATTATTTATTGAAATATATTTTTAGTACCAGTCAATATCCTGAAATATTTTTTCAAGATCATGAAGTTTTTTTAGTACCAATCAGCACCCTAATTTTTTTTTTCAAGATTATAAAATAATTTTTTAAGATCATAAAGTATTTTTTTTAGTACTAGTCAGTAGGTTGATGCTTTTTTTTTGGTAATATTTCATAGTATTAACGGGTACTAAAAAGATACTTCAGGATACTAAACAATACTTAAAAAAATACTTCATGGTCTTGAAAAATTATTTATTAAAATATATTTTTAGTATCAGTCAATATTCTAAAATTTTTTTTCAGATCATGAAGTTTTTTAGTACCAGTTAGTATCCTAATTTTATTTTTAAGATCCTAAAATAATTTTTCAAGATTTTAAAGTATTTTTTTTAGTACCAGTCAATATCCTGAAGTATCCTTTTAATACTCGTTAGTACCTGAAATATTTTTTCAATATTCTAAAATATTTTTTCAAGACCATTAAGTATTTTTTTAAAGTACCATTTAGTATCCTGAAGTATCTTTTTAGTACTAGTCAGTACCCTGAAATATTTTTTCAATATCCTAAAATAATTTTTTAATATCCTGAAGTATTTTTTTAAGTATTGTTCAGTATCCTAAAGTATTTTTTTAGTACCAATTAGTACCATGAAATATTAAAAAAATAAAAATAAAAAGCATCAACCTCAGTTTTTTTTAGCCAAAACGGTGCCGTTTAATGGCATCGGAGGGATTTGGCATCAGACAGTAGCCAACTCCGTTAGAAACCTACAACGGAGAAATAATACGAGTACTTCAAAGTTTAAAAATCTCATAATCTAAAATCTATCCCATTAAAATATAGGGGAATCCTATATATAAATATGATTGAAATAAATAAAATACAAATCTTATATAAGGCTTGTAAACTCAAAAAATTTTAAATTGGGCTGTCTATCATCATCGTTCTCTCTCATGTGCCCTATAAAGCATGAACGACATCATGAGAAGTTGTTACTGTCGTCGCTGTGAGAAGTCGCTGCCTGTCACCATGAGGAACCTTGTTTGTGCCAAAAAGTTGGCTATGAATTTCTTCGACTATTTCACAAGTCGGATATGTTCCTTCACTTTCTCGGTTCTAATTTTTCTTTGATTATTGTTCGGGGAAGAGTTATTTTTAGCTCAATTTGATGTTTTTATGACGAATTTGTAAGTCGGGTCTTAGCAAATAAATTTCTTCCTACTTGATTTTTATTGATGTGGAAGAGTTATTTTTTTGCTCAATTGAGTGTTTTTCTAGCGAATTTGTATCAAATGTTTAGTTCTATGGATTTTTCTGGTTAGTTCTCTGGATTTTTTGAGGTTGGATCTTGATTTTTTATTCATTTATAGCTTGATTTCTGTTAGCTATCTTTATCCGTGGCTGAATCAGCTCCACCAACCTTTTTATATTTGGAATTTGATGATTTTCAGGCTTAAATATAGTAAGGGAGTTTATGATAATCACTATACTCCGTTTTATCCTCACTTGCTTGTTCAAATTTATGTTTGGACTTTGATTGAATATAGGACTGTTCTTCCAGAGAAGAATGATTAATGATTATAATATGGTATATGTATATTGATAGTTGATAAAGGCTAAAGAAACATTTTAGTGCTATTGTTAAATAAGGACTATTTAATCTTTTTTCTTTTCCCTTTTTCATTGTCCAGGAACAACTGCCAACTGATATGTGGGAAATCTTAATTCCATCTAATGTAATTAGTAATACCACTCTTTACTAAATATTGCATATATGGAATCATTAGAATATATCGTTGTAGCTTAATTATGCTGTCACATGTTCTCAGGCTTTAGCCTTTTACGTATCCTTTATACTGTATGAAGCACATGCTGTCTTTATTTATATTGTGCTTTGGAATGTGATGCTTCACTGGCTTGGTTGTGGTTACACTCATTATTACCAAGAGCTAAAATCTACTTACAATTGTGTGGGAACACCTCCAAATTTGTAAAGAAATTCTTTTTCTATGATGCAGGCAAGACAATGGCTTATGGTGAGAGGTCTCTTTCCCTGATCTCTTGCTGATCCTCGACGTACACCCTGAAAGTTACTGTTTTTGTGGGAGTTTTTCTAGTTTATTTTACTGTGGCGGAGGAGGCATTAGTCTTTCAATCTAGATGAAGGCCCGGATATGCTAGACTGAGAGCTGAATGCATGCTAACGGTTCTGCTTCAATACATTCTCACATGTCGGATGGTATGCATGATGACTAGATATCATGCTTTGTGGATGCAGGCGGAGTCAACAGGAGCATTGAATGAGAAGGTTCTGAAGTTTTCCCTTGATCAGGGAAAAGCGTCAGGGTTTATAAACGATCGAGTTGTTGTTTTCCAGAAAGTCGGTGACACATCCATTGTTAAGATCATTGAGCTTGAAGATTAAAAAACACATTGAGAGGCTGCGCTCCTCCTTTTTGGTCATTCCTTTAGTATATGAAAGCAGCGATTATTTTGCTTCCCCCTTTTGATGATATCTAATATCTCTCCACTGGGTTTGACGGCTAGTTACTTTTTTTTGTCCGTCCTGTATTGGAAATGAACGCCATTATGATCTCTCTCCATTGGCTGTCAAATAGAAAATGAAAATCAGAGGAATGTGGGCTTGTTGCCTATTCTTAGTTAATTACTACTGTCTAATTTAGTATGTTTGGGATCACTTTTGTGGAATTACAGCAGATTTTATTTTATGTTTTGGAACATGAAGGAGACATTACATGTGCATCGTCCTAGGAAATTTGACACCTGCTTAATCTTACATGGGCAGCTATGGTATACATTCATAAGTACCAGTAGTTAAAACAGTAGTACTTGACAGGATCGGAGCAAGTTGTATGTAGATTAGAACTTCGATTTATTTTTGCACAAAATGACATGTAAAACAATTCAAATCATTCAAAATTAAAATCACTAAGAAGTAACATGTTCAAGTTGGAAATTAATGAGTCCTGAATTCTAAGCTCATGCACCAAAAACGGCACATTGCGGAGGAAGATGACATCAATCTAGAAGAAGGCGATGCAGTCGTCAGGAATGAAGGCATGTTTCCCTCCATTAACTTCTCACCACGCATTCTTAAGATTCTTGATGAAAGCTTGAAGAATACAGTGGTCGTCAAACTCCTGGGAGGGCCGACAAGCTGCCACCGTCTCAGAGATAGCCTGCTCCGACTCTGGAAATTTGCTCCCTCCTTCAAACTATCTGACCTTGAAGGTGGGTGCTTCACTACAACCTTCCCTAATGAAGAAGACTATCATAGAGTGCTAACAGAAGGTCCTTGGGTTATAGTTGGGAACTACTTCACGGTACACCTATGGACACCCGACTTCTCACCCATCCACCACTCCATCACCCAAGTAGTAGCTTGGATCCGAATCCCAGGGCTCCCTACCAAGTATTATAAGAAAAACATTATCTGAGCCATTGGGAAAGTTCTAGGCCAGGTTATCCGTATTGATTATAATACAGAGTCATGGGAAAGAGGTAAGTTTGCAATAATGGCCATTATTCTGGACCTCTCGGCCCCCTCGTGTATGAAATCTCAGTTGATGGAAGAGCTCTGTTTGTTGAATACGATGGCTTTCCCACGATTTGCTATCACTATGGGAGATATGGCCATCTTGTAGAAGCTTGACCCCTCAAGAACTCAGAGACCAGGACTCCTCCGGCGAATAACCCACCAGAAACGAACCCTTCGCCAGCAGCGCTTGCCCCCATTGCCGATGAGATTGGTGAAAGCAAGCCTTATGGCGCATGGATGCAAGTGCCCTCTTTGAGACGACGCAATCCCACAGACCCAAAGAAGCGCACTCTCTGATGACGTTGATGACATAGATGATGAACTCCAGCACTCCACTATGGAGTGTCAAATACCCCAAAATAGTTGCTATGGTACTCCTAACATGGAATTGTCAGGGTGCAGCAAAGAGGAAATTCCCTCTGTGCTTAAATCCATCATCAAAGAACAGAGAGTGGAAATCTTAGTACTCATTGAATGTAACACCCCCATTTTTAAACCATATTTAATTTATTGATTAAGTACCTACCATGGTAATTGAGAATTAAACAGTAAAAATTTTCGTGTTAGAAAATTCTAAACAAAGGTATGAAAAGCTAAACAAGATAGAAAAAGGGCAAAACTTAACAATGGAATGTCAACTCAGGTTACAATGTCATTGCTAGATGTCCTAAATTACACCTATTTAACATAACATTTATTAAAACACATTGGCATTTAGTTAAATGCTTTTATGACATTAGAAAATATTTATAATATGTAGGTATCTTAAAAAATCATAATTTATTATAAAAAAATAATTTTATCTCGCACATCTTTTAAAACTTGTTATCGCATTATAATACTTTTAGTTATGCAGATTTTCTTAGCAATTTTAAAAAATTTAAATGCATAAGTTGTCTAAAATTATATTTAAAAAATGGATCTATAAAAAGTAGGTAAAAACTCCATGAATAAATATTTTAATATAGAAAGGATAGATTATTAATTGTATTTATGTCTACGTTGAATTTTTTAGTTTTCAAGTCTTATTAATTGTTTAACTCGTGTATTAAGACATTGTTGTCAATGTTTTTCTCATACTGGAGAGAGGGAATATATACAATTTGATTATGAGGGCAAATAAGTAAGTTTAAATATTTTAACGTGTTGATGATTTATAAAATGAATTATCTTATAACAAATGGCTGGATATACTTAGTAGTGTTAAAAATTGGACTATAGTGTATGTTACGAAAACTGAGGGGATGTATGTGTAATTTTGACATATTTAAAGGGAGGTCATTGTATTTTAAATAAAAGATAATGGAAAGCTGATTTAACGGACTCCGATACGAGTCCGGTTTGTCTCCATATATCATTTCTACCCATTCCTCATCATTTGCAAATCATGGCCGTTGAAATCTTGATCCAAGGGCTCAGAACATTTTTTAAAAAAACCGCATGCGGTAATTGTTACCGCATGCGGTTTTTTTAAAAAATGTTTTGGGCCATTGGATCAAAATTTCGACGGCCAAGATGAGACTGTGAGAGATAATGAGAAAAATGCTCATGAGAGAATCCTCTTCCCTCCGATACACTTAAATAGTTCATTAAAATCAATTTTTTGATTTATATTTTAAAAAAAGGGACTAGTACAAGAATGGCTTTTTTTTTGTCTCACCTGGAACAACTTTACACTCTTCTCGATCCATGTTCTTAGTCTTTAATTCCCTCGGTAATCCACTGGTTTTTTAATAGTTTTTTTTTCAAAAGTTATTTATATTATTATTACAAACTGGTGCAATACATGAAAACAAACAAAAGATGGAATATAAATAAAGCCAAATCAAAGACAACAAAATAAACCAAATACAAGAACGGCCAATCATTGTACATTAAAGATTTAAGAGTAGAAGTAGAAGTATGGACAAAACCGGCCTTTTCAATATCCAATGTTAGAAGTGACGTGAAAGAAAGTGTTGGTTGTAAAACCCACCTTAACGGACACACCTCCTTATAAGCATTAGTTGCAATTAAAGCAGCTGCACAGATACCCCGTATTGGAGTAAATATCAAAGAAAACTCAACCTCAGAAGGAAAAAATAAAACCTATGATATCCTGAAAAATACTTCTGCTTCTCGTTCAAGCAAATATGGTAACCTCAACCACACACCAAACAACATCTCTTGAAATCTTCCCCCCAAGAACGCAGATCCGAGCCACCGGGTGATAGTCAAATCTAATAACGTTCAAACAACCATCCAACCAAGAGGATTTATACTCAGATCTCACAGATCTGTTTATATCTTGAGAAAACAAGAACACCACCACAAAACCCAGCACCACAAAAAAAGAAACAAAAGACAGATAGCTCTCACCGCTGCATAACAATCTAAAGAAAGAGAGGAAAAAACTCGCTACAAGGACAAGAGAAGTCCACAACTGCCAGAAATAAGAGGGAGAAGGCCACAGATCCAAAGTTATGAAAACCGGACCGGTCACTGAACCGGTGGAGGTACTGGCTTAAGGGTCAATGGATCAGACCGATATTAATTAAAAAATATAATTAAATTAAAAATATTTTGTTAAACAATAAAAAATATTCATATTTTAAACAATATATTTTATTAAACTGATCTCTTTCTTCAAACATTTATATTATTATATTGCTTTTATAAATAAATAAATAAAAAGATCAGTCACGTGCTAACCTATAACCTAGTATGTAGTGACCTTATTCTTCTTTCCCTCTCAAATCAGACCCATCACTGATGTATTATATTGCTTCTTCTTTTTTTTTGAAAAGGTAGATCAGTTCACAGGTTACGAAGTGGTTAGGTGAGAGTTGTAGCCTTATTCTTTCTTCCTTCCCTCTTTCATCTAAATGCATCGTTATTCTTCTTTCCTTCTTTCATCGGTGAGAGGTGCCATCTGTAATACCCTGAATAAATTAAATAGCTATTTTTAAAAAGGTGAATATGTGGTCTCAAAGAGTATGTTATATTATCTTATTTTCTAAAGGAAATTCAAGGATAATTATGTAAAGCTCCAAAATTGGTGGTAAATGGCTAAGAATTAGCATAAATATATTTGTTAGTTAATTGGAAATTTTCAAGAGAAATTGATGAGATTAAGTAATTTTAAGCCTAAATACAAGAATGGACCAATAGGAAAATTTTGTAAAAAAATTATATAAAAAAATCATTTTATATATTGTTAATTAATTAAATAATTAATTAAAACGAAAATTAATAAAATAATAATAAAAAGGACAAGAAAATCTTAAGAGGATAAGATGATAGGATTTTGTAATATAATAATCTTATAATTAAGTACAGTGAATAGTGATCAGGTAAATAGGAAACGGATCCTATCTAGAGCCCCAGAAATAGGTTTTCTGAAGTCAAGGTAAAATATTGATCAGTGGATTTTTATCTTCAGTTAGACTTTTCCAGAAGTTGATTCCGAGGCCGGTAGAGCATTTTCCTAATAAGACGAAATAGGGAAAGATGCAGATAGGCACATTTTTGGATCTGAAGAAAATAAATTCTAACTCAACATCTAGGAATGAGTTTGAAATTATCTGGACATATTTGGAATCAGTGAATTTTTGTCCAGAGGTTGATGATTCCGAATTCAATTCTCAGAATCATCACGCTTTCCGTAAACTTGTGATCGACTTTTGGAGCCCCGGATGGAATCAAAAATTAGTTTAACTTAGACATTTCTAATGAGTAGGAAAATGTCTTCAAAGTTGTGATTCGGATTTTTGAGATTTTTCCGAGATTACGCGATTCGGACACCGATCGGGAACTTTATCGGTACAAGTTCATAAAGCAAAAGCATCACATCACATTAATTGATGTGACAAACCACCAACTAAGGGGAGAGGATGGTTTGGACAAGTGGCATGGTGAGGATCTTGACATTTGGCAAAGTGCGATCCGATGGTCCAGAATCCGCCTGACAAAGTGTGAATAGTGCACACAACTTTCCCTATAAATAGGAGGCTCTCCCTTTGCATTCTTCACACCAAAACCATTTTCTCTAGTTGAGCTATCCTAGAGAGAAGTTAGAGAGAGGTGCTCTGGTGAGGGAAGGAGTCCGGGGAATTTTGCAGCGAAGCTCTGGGTAATTTTTCCGGTCTTTAGTCTTTAATTCTTTCGGTAGTTCTAGTAGTAATGCTAGATAGATCTTTAGTTTTATTTTAAGTATTAAATTCGAAAATCATGGTGGGGTCGGAGTTCTGGCAAAATTTTGGAAAGTCAGAGCCAAAGTAACGAAGTCTTGTAAATTCACTAGATTAGGGGTATAGGGGCAAAATGGTAATTTTTACCTAAAATGCCGCTTATAATGCCAAATCACTAATGAAAGTGATATTACTCTTATAGGATATCGAAACTCGATCCGCCGCCAGTTCGCCGCCCGACGTGCCGATGTTTCACGTTTTTCCGTAAAAGTCGTTTCCGCCGAAGTACCTAACGTCGTCAACGAAGGTACGTTCACAGACTTGTAACACTAATCTGATGATTATTGAATGATTATATGTGATAATATGTTATGTGAATAGTTTGGTGCCGAAGGCAAGGCTAGTCTATGTGGGTGTGCCATTTAGTCGCCAGTAAAGTCGGTGAGCCCCCCATGATAGACACTTACTTGGCCATTCTATTCGGTGCTACATGCACCGTGTCTAAGGAATCGTACTTAGATACACTGTGTCTAAGGAATCGTACTTAGATACGCCGTGTCTAAGGAATCGTACTTAGATACCCCGTGTCTAAGGAACCGTACTTAGATACCCCGTGTCTAAGGAATCGTACTTAGATACCCCGTGTCTATGGAACCGTACTTAGATACACCGTGTCTATGGAATCGTACATAGATGCACTATGTCTATGGAACCGTACTTAGACGCACCGTGATTAAGGTATCGTACTTAGATCACATTACGCTTTTATGTTGTTATTAAATGATCATGTACCGCTTGATCAATGTTGTAAAATTTGAAATACCGTTGGACATATACCGTTTATAAGCATGAGGTTAATCGTTACCGAGATCCAATGCGCTAAATTGATCTCACTATAGCTTCGTGGTTCGGAGGACCGAGGGCCGAGGAGAGAAGCAAGCGTGCCACGTAGATCGAGGACAAGGTAGGGAGCTAGCATGAAGATCAGATGGAGACGCTTTAGTTTTGTTGTACTTATGATAGATGTAAACACTCGGAGGAATGTACGGCCTCATGAACAACCAGATACACTGTTATCAATGTTATTCAGTTACTCTTACTGTTGGTGCCGAAGGTAGGGCTAGTCTATGTGGGTAAGTCATTCAGTCGCCGTGAACTCGGTGAGACTTCCCATGATAGACACCTACCTGGCCAATAGGTTTGAGTAACGGAGTTAGGTTCAACGCCTTTCTATAAAGGAGCGTATTTTGAAAATGAGTGCTGAGATAACTCTGGTGTTATGTTCTAGAAAGGGACATGAATGATGTTCCCTCCGGCCAAAGAAGACGTACCAGTGCGTATGTCCGTAGTTCCCGAGTTAGTAGGGTTAGGATTGAACCCAACGCGTATGTCTGTAGTTCCCGAGTTAGTAGGGTTAGGATTGAACCCAGCGCGTATAGTTCCCGAGTTGGTGGGGTTAGGATTGAACCCAGATCCAGCGTATCCGCCGCCCGAAGTTAGGCCGATACCCGTATCAAATAACTCTGAAAATCTCCAGCTTGTCCTGAACGGAAATTCTATCCTAGCGCAGAGCTTATATATGAAGGTTGGCCACACCGGACGAAACTCTGAGAACGACAAAGATAAAGACATGCAGTATTTGACCCATGTTGAGAAATTTCTAGTATATTTATGTACCCTCCGGAAGACTGGATCAGATCCACTCTTCATCCTTTTCCCCGTACCCGTTGCTGAATGGAAATAATCAACGAAATCCCGAGCGAGGGAAATGTTGCGGGTATCTGAACGTTTGTAGGGTCATTACTAGTTCGGTAAAGTCTGCAATAGACTAATCATTGTCTTCCTAAATCTAACGTAAAGGAATAAGAACGAGACATGGCAAAGTTAAGAGGAGCCGGAACTCCCAGAGGTCGAGGCAGAGGCCAAGGCAGGAGACGAGGTAGACAACCTCGGATAAATCCAATACCAGACCAGCCAGAACAGAATGAAATGGAGGAGATGAGGAGAACTCTGCAAGAGCAGAGGGTTCTTATAAATGAACTCCGCGAGAGGCATAATAGACAAGAGTAACAAGATGAACGGAAATTAGCAGAACGAAATGCTGAGGAAGAAAGACGAAATGCTGAGAAGGAAGAACATACAGAAGAGGAAGAAGAAGAAGAGAACTATCAGAGAAAAGGGTCTAATTTAACCCAACGTATCACCTTAGAAATTTCCATTGATTCTCTTAAAAGGAAAACAAGAGCTTGCGACTCAGATCCGTTACGTCATTTGGACGAAGTAACTAAAAAAAAAAAAAAAACGAACACCACTTACTAAGATCGATGATCTACCCACATACCACATTCTTATGTCTTAGATCAACTTCCGGTGGAATACCCCAGCTACAAGTCAATACTAGCATGGTTCTGAAGATAGTTTCCAGGACTAAAAACGAACCTTTTGAAATCTCTTGAGATGACCTTCAGACTAAATGCACCTACCTTGTTCATAGGGTACTTGCAACAAATTTTCCTCTCAAACACGTAGGTAGGTTAATAGAGGTATTGATTGACGACGTTCTCATCTGCCTCGGACATCGGAAGGAAACACAAAGAACAATGACGATCAGTAGCAAGATTACCAAAGGAAGACGCGACTCTTTACTAAGTAGGTAAATATGGGTGTTGGCTGTGAGGAATAAACTTTCTGGGCCATACTCCATAACGCAACGATATTATTAATTGTTTTCAGGAAGTGGAAGCAGTTCTGGAATTAAAATAGTCAGAAATAGTAACATCGATATGTAGTTTTGGGTCTAGCGGGATAGTACCGCAGATTCATGAAGAATTTTTCATAACTTAAACAAAGTTTACGAATAGGAAATCAAATCATTAACGTTGAACAAAGACTGTGAGACAAGAATTCATGAATTGAAAGAGAAGTTGGTCACAACACCAAGAAATTGGTTATCCCAAATCCAAGAAGATTGTATAATGGTACCAATAGGAATGGATCGGGATATGTCTAGCAGCTAAGCATGACAGTGTGATGACTTACCACTCTCAAGCCTCTCAAGTCAAAACTAATCTACACATGACCTAGAGATAGTAATTGTCATGTTTCTTAGTGATTATAAAAAAGACCACGATTGTGTTATTAAGTACTAGGTATCTTATGTTGCCACGGTGTATGGGAACCATGGGAACATAATATATCAAGTACGACATAATATCCATGAGTACGAGATATATGGTATTGTCGCGGTGTATGGGAACCACGGGGATACAGTATATCGAAATACGATATGATGAATGTGTAGTACGCGGTATTATGGGTGCCACGGAAACACTTATGTACGCAGTGTTATGGGCGCCACGGAAACGCTAAAACACTAAAGTACGCGGTGTTATGGGCGCCACGGAAGCTATATATATAGAAAGTACGCGGTGTTTCGACGCCACGGAAAACACTATATATCAATTTAGAACATGATAAAAACTTTATAATCAAGCTGAAACGAATTCTCGGTCACCGAAAGAAATGATCTAAGAATGTTCTGATAGAATAAGTATCCGGAGCGTATGGTTCGGAGTCTGATTAGTGCAACGGCTAGATAGT
Source organism: Acacia pycnantha (assembly GCA_025563575.1). NCBI lineage: Eukaryota > Viridiplantae > Streptophyta > Magnoliopsida > Fabales > Fabaceae > Acacia > Acacia pycnantha. The sequence goes on along the minus strand of JAMWYP010000036.1, from coordinate 532,482 downwards.
ACGAAGAATGAACATGTGAGTCTTGTATTTAACCGAAATACTAGTTGGATAAAGCTGATGTTGGAATGTTGGGATGCGTGCTAAGTAAGTATGCATGGACAAGGGTTAGACAAGAGGTCTAAGTTATTTCTCCGAGGGAATATGCGCAAATTTCGAGGACGAAATTTTGTTTAAGGAGGGGAGAAATGTAATACCCTGATAAATTAAATAGCTATTTTTAAAAAGGTGAATATGTGGTCTCAAAGAGTATGTTATATTATCTTATTTTCTAAAGGAAATTCAAGGATAATTATGTAAAGCTCCAAAATTGGTGGTAAATGGCTAAGAATTAGCATAAATATATTTGTTAGTTAATTGGAAATTTTCAAGAGAAATTGATGAGATTAAGTAATTTTAAGCCTAAATACAAGAATGGACCAATAGGAAAATTTTGTAAAAAAATTATATAAAAAAATTATTTTATATATTGTTAATTAATTAAATAATTAATTAAAACGAAAATTAATAAAATAATAATAAAAAGGACAAGAAAATCTTAAGAGGATAAGATGATAGGATTTTGTAATATAATAATCTTATAATTAAGTACAGTGAATAGTGATCAGGTAAATAGGAAACGGATCCTATCTAGAGCCCCAGGAATAGGTTTTCAAGTCAAGGTAAAATATTGATCGGTGGATTTTATCTTCAGTTAGACTTTTCCGGAAGTTGATTTCGAGGCCGGTAGAGCATTTTCCTAATAAGACGAAATAGGAAAAGATGCAGATAAGCACATTTTTGGATCTCGAAGAAAATAAATTCTAACTCAACATCTAGGAATGAGTTTGAAATTATCTGGACATATTTGGAATCGGTGAATTTTTGTCCGAGGTTGATGATTCCGAATTCAATTCAGAATCGTCACGCTTTCCGTAAACTTGGACCGACTTTTGGAGCCCTGGATGGAATCAAAATTAGTTTAACTTAGACATTTCTAATGAGTAGGAAAATGTCTTCAAAGTTGTGATTCGGATTTTGAGATTTTTCTGAGATTACGCGATTCGGACACCGATCGGGAACTTTATCGGTACAAGTTCATAAAGCAAAAGCATCACATCACATTAATTGATGTGACAAACCACCAACTAAGGGGAGAGGATGGTTTGGACAAGTGGCATGGTGAGGATCTTGACATTTGGCAAAGTGCGATCCGACGGTCCGTAATCCGCCTGACAAAGTGTGAATAGTGCACACAACTTTCCCTATAAATAGGAGGCTCTCCCTTTGCATTCTTCACACCAAAACCATTTTCTCTAGTTGAGCTATCCTAGAGAGAAGTTAGAGAGAGGTGCTCTGGTGAGGGAAGGAGTCCGGGGAATTTTTAAATAAGCTCTTGTAACACTAATCTGATGATTATTGAATGATTATATGTGATAATATGTTATGTGAATAGTTTGGTGCCGAAGGCAAGGCTAGTCTATGTGGGTGTGCCATTTAGTCGCCGTAAAGTCGGTGAGGCCCCCCATGATAGACACTTACCTGGCCATTCTATTCGGTGCTACATGCACCGTGTCTAAGGAATCGTACTTAGATACACTGTGTCTAAGGAATCGTACTTAGATACGCCGTGTCTAAGGAATCGTACTTAGATACCCCGTGTCTAAGGAACCGTACTTAGATACCCCGTGTCTAAGGAATCGTACTTAGATACCCCGTGTCTATGGAACCGTACTTAGATACACCGTGTCTATGGAATCGTACATAGATGCACTATGTCTATGGAACCGTACTTAGACGCACTGTGATTAAGGTATCGTACTTAGATCACTCATTACGCTTTTATGTTGTTATTAAATGATCATGTACCGGCTTGATCAATGTTGTAAAATTTGAAATACCCGTTGGACATATACCGTTTATAAGCATGAGGTTAACTGCTACCCGAGATCCAATGCGCTAAATTGGATCTCAGCTATAGCTTCAGGGTTCGGAGGACCGAGGGCCGAGGAGAGAAGCAAGCAGGCCACGTAGATCGAGGACAAGGTAGGGAGCTAGCATGAAGATCAGATGGAGACGCTTTAGTTTTGTTGTACTTATGATAGATGTAAACACTCGGAGGAATGTACGGCCTCATGAACAACCAGATACACTGTTATCAATGTTATTCAGTTACTCTTTATTATGGAAGGAAAAAAATTTGTCGCTCAAAACTCTGATCAAAACGCTATAAAAACAGTTGTGAAAACCGGGGTGTTACACTATCTTCACCTTCAGATATGAGGCACCAGTGCAACGTCGTCGACGAAGAGGAGGTATGATTGATGCCCGGTCTGATTTTGTTCGAGTCTATGGTTTCTGTTTCCATCTGTCTCAGTTCACTGCTTCTCTCTCTCTCTCTCTCTCTTTGTGTAAATTTCATGGCGACGTCCACCACCACCACCAAGGCCTTCGATGATGAGAAACCGACTCCATGGAACTTGATCTATTCACACAATCGGCACCATGATCAGATCTCTCTCTCTCCTCCTTTCTCTTTTCTCACCGTCGTTCTTGACGAATTGTTTTGAAAAAAAAAAACTCAAGACTCTGTGGCTCGGTCAACTCGGCCGGTTTAGGTCGAGTTGACTCCGAGTCAACTCGGGACTCCGGTTCCACCCCTAACTCGGACCGGTTTTCCGGCCGGTTCGCCGGTTTCCGGTCCAAACCAGCCGGTCCGATCTGGGTTTCAAAACATTGCACAAATCAATGATCTGGGAACCGATCTACCACTTCGACGTAGTTGTGGCATAGAATGATACTCGCCGGCGGCTTGTGATGGTGCCACAAGCCACCAGCGAGAAAGAGATGAAGGAGGGTTGTGAGGCAGAGAAGAGAAAATTTAGATTTTAGGGTTTGCAAGCATTGGTTTTTTTTTTTTTTTAATAGTAAATCTTTGTATTTGTATAATTTCCGTAAAAGTCTATATGTATGACTTATGCCATATTTGGCAACAAAGATTTGAGTGAGCTTTTATTTTTCGAAATGGAAGGCATGGCTTACGTAATATTTGAAACATTAATAGTAGAAAGCATTCTTCTGTATGCATATTTCTTTTCCGGTGTGAGATTTTAAAACTTTAATTTGTAAATAAAATTTTTCTTCTTCTTCTTCTGTATGCATATTTCTTTTCCGGTGTGAGATTTTAAAACTTTGTAAATAAAATTTATGTTTATTTTCCTAAGAAAGGTCTTCTTCTTCTTCTGTATGCATATTTCTTTTCCGGTGTGAGATTAAATAAAATTTATCTCCTCCTCCTCCAGTGTGAGATTTTAAAACTTTGTAAATAAAATTTATGTTCTTCTTCTGTGCATATAAGCATATTTCTTTTTCGGTGTGAGATTTTAAAACTTTGTAAATAAAATTTATGTTTATTTTCCTAAGATAGGAGGTCATCCGTGCTTACTTTCAAAGTGTAGAAATCAGAGAAAGATAGAGAAAATATATCTCAAATGGATGTATTTATTCATATGCTCAATAGGGTATTTATACACAAGAGAGAAGACAAGAGAGTAATGACTCATTATGATGATTGATTCCCTAATCACTCATAATTCCTATAATCCCTGATTATAGGCGATTCTCATTAATTATGATATATTTGCATTGATATATTTCCTAACACAAAGAATTATTTATGATCGTCTACTGAATATTGTGAAATTTAAGATATAAATAAGTTGGTTTTCGCTCATCTATCTTCGCTTTAAATTTTAAAACGAATTAAACGACAGTAAACTAGTAGAAGCAAAAACGATAGTAACAAGAAATTATTAATATAGCATATTGAACGGATAAAAATAACAATACGTACTTATTAAAGACAAAAAACTGTTTTACTTAAGATGTGATGTTATAGATGAAGAACGAATTAGGTTATTAAAAGACAGTGGCATCAATATATATACCCATGCTTTCACTTGGTTCCGTACACAAAAAACAAAGATTGAGGTTGCAACATTTTAAATGATCAAGATATCATTCGCACAGATTTTCTTCCTTCTTTTCATAGTGATCTCAGGTAATGTTTTAAATAGTTTTTCTTTCATGTATATAATTGGTCACTTTACTCGCCCAAGAATTTGAATGCTCAATTTCTTTCTGTAAGAATACATTGTTTCATGTTACCATGATGTTAAATGGCTTTTCACCAAGTTTTCGATAAATTACTAGCGTCACAAAATAAACAACAAATTAATGTAAAAGACAGGCAAAATAATAATTAAACATCAGCGAACAACTTACAAAAATATAAATTTCATCAATGAATAACATTCCAATTAGTTATCAATTTATGGTAATAGATTTGATTTTTAAAATCATTGTATTTTTCATTGTGTTACCCCGTCAGATCCCTAATATAAGAGTTGGATAACTCATTTGTGAAGTTTAAGAAAACTAGTTGAGTTAGTTTTTTTGTAACACGTATACGTATACGTTGATTTCCCCAAAATACAGCTTTTGATCATGTACATTAGCCCATGATGGTAACCCTTTTAACATGTGCACCCAAGAGGTATACTACGGGGGTAAAATCATAAATTTTTGGGAGAGAACGGGTAGAGGCCTTTTACTTACAACCAAAGTAAACACGGTATATAGCTCATATTATAAGGACTGGATGGAATATGAAGAAAAAGATGAAAGTAAAAGAAGAAAATTATTTATGAATTTAAATGTCTGAGATTATGTTTGGATCCTGTGTATGTGAGTGCAACCGCTATGCCAAATATAAAATTTTTCTCTTCAACAGTTAAACTAAACAACATCAAAGGAAGATGTCTATGATATTTTAAGGTTGTGGGGGGATCAGTGTCATTTTGGAAATACTCAAATGCTATGTCTTTTATTAATAGTATTTATTCTTTCAGGTTTGAAGGACAATGTATCAGACGCTCGGTATATAAATGATGAGCAAGAACGTGCACTCAAATCTCATGGGTGGAGAAAAACAACTTACAAAGGAACAAATATAGGCTCTTATGCCTCAATCGAAAGAAGTGTACCTTCTTCTCCTGACCCATTACACAACGAAATGGGAACAAATGGGCGCATTATTGCAGAAATCGAGAGAACTGTACCCTCTTCTCCTGACCCATTACACAATGAAAAAGTAATAAATGGGCACATTTTTGCAGAAATCAAGCGAAGTGCCATCTTCTCTCGACCCATTACACAACGAAATGGGAACAAATGGGCGCATTATTGCAGAAATCGAAGAAGCTGTACCCTCTTCTCCGACCCATTACACAATGAAAAAGTAATAAATGGGCGCATTTTGCGAAATCAAGCGAGAAGTGCCATCTTCTCCTGACCCATTACACAACGAAATGGGAACAAATGGGCGCATTATTGCAGAAATCGAGAGAACTGTACCCTCTTCTCCTGACCCATTACACAATGAAAAAGTAATAAATGGGCGCATTTTTGCAGAAATCAAGCGAGAAGTGCCATCTTCTCCTGACCCATTACACAACGAAATGGGAACAAATGGGCGCATTATTGCAGAAATCGAGAGAACTGTACCCTCTTCTCCTGACCCATTACACAATGAAAAAGTAATAAATGGGCGCATTTTTGCAGAAATCAAGCGAGAAGTGCCATCTTCTCCTGACCCATTACACAACGAAATAGGAACAAATGGGCGCATTATCACAGAAATTGAGAGAAAAGTGCCCTCCGGTCCTGACCCACTACACAATGGATAAATACCCTCTTCTCCAGACCCAATACACAATTGACTATAACTAGTTTGTCCGTATCATCATGGTGTGGGAAAATGAGTTTTATTGTAAAACTTATAAATGTATTTTAATCTATAAGCATTTGTGCTAATCTTATTATTACAAAAGTGTCATCGATTTTATATGTATGTGTTGGGCGCAGTAACGGGCCCTATTATTTTTTCCTTGAGTAATGGATTGAAGAATTTTACGTTTGATTTTTAATTTTTAGTTTATATATATGTTTGCACACTTTTGCCCATTAATGTATTTTACTGAAAACAACGTTTGTTTTATAATATTTAGATGAAAAAAAGGCCAAACGAACATTATTCTAAATGGAATGATTCGTTGAAACTTGTAATTGTTATATTCTTTAATGTCATTAAATTAGCACACTTATTGTTGTATACCATCACAAACAGTAATAAATAAAGGAAAGCTAAATAAATTAGTTATATGTTAGAGATAAGAGAAAAATACTCTAACTATCCCTCTATATTACCTGAATCACATAAATCTCCCCCTTTTTTAATCAAAGAGGTAGGCATGCACTAACAATTTGGAGATACAAGTGGATAGAACTTGTGACCTTTTACTTACAAGGGAGCTCTAATGCTACTAGGCTACAAGGCCATCGATAGATCTCCCAAAGTACCCGTATTTAACATAAAATGTAACACCCCAAAATATTTACTACTTATTTTGTATATTATCACGTAGTATATAAGAATATCATCAGAGTGGAGCGATAGAGCATATGATATGGAAGAGTAATTGATAATACGTGGCTAAAACTAATCGTGGTGTATCCGGTCGGTTATAATATTGGTGCATTTATTCAAGCATTCAAATACGAAATATCTAACAGTATAATACAGTCCGAAAAAAACTCCTTCCGAGTCTTCACATGTGCTGCTTACCCTTTATTCTGGCTCCTGATCCTGAAGCTAGGGTTAAATCTGAGATTTAATCGGATTGAATCTATGCTAATAGTTAACCTCTATAGCAAGTATAATCAATATATGAAAGATATTCATAATATGGAAAAACAACAACAAGCTACCACAATACATAGCACACAGTAAATATAATGTTAACGGTGTATGCACTCACCAGTGCTACGTGTCCCAGACACGTATCCTCAACGCTAGGAAAACAAGCATGTAGCATTATCATATACAACAATAATCCACAGCTATACTGAATGTAAACACACATGTGACATAAGACCCAGTCTTAGTCACGGTGCATGGCTTAAGACCCAATCTTGTCCATGACTGCAACAATCATGAATCAATCAAGCATATAAAATAATACAAGATATAGAAGATTAAAGTTACAGTACACTCCGTACCTTGATCCACGTAATTAGTATGAAGAGTTCGTGGATTAATTAATCTGTATCAAATATTCTCAGAAAAATCAAAGATTAAGAGTAATAACAATTTTATGACTATTTTTGCCCTTTTAGTATAAATTTAATGTATTTACTCTTAATATCAATTTATCACAAGAAAGACATTTTAAGCTCAACAATTATGACAAAATCCATTAAGAATCCCAATTAAATAATGAAAAATCATATAAATTATGGTTCAATCAATTCCCCCACACTTAAACCTTTGTACTCCTAAACAAAGGCAATTGAGTACAAGGTTCCAAGTCCAAATCATTAATGTATTTGAAAGATGAGCAATTTCATAATTAAAAAGCAATGAATTAATTAATCGAATTCTTCAAGCCAACACTAGTCATAATCAAGGATGTAAAGAAATTAGCTGACTACACAATCCAAAATATTAGAATGAAGCATAAGAGAACTCTCAAGGTATTGGCGTTTTACTCATCTCACCTCATTGATTGGGGTAATTTCACTCTAACTCACTTGATCAACACCTTACCATATGCTTGTAACAACTCTAATATCTCCACTGTTAATAGCAATTAATGTAATGAATCAAGAGGACTTAGAAGGCTTGTAATGATGGATGAAGGCTAAATGGAATGAATTAATTAGAAAAAGGAAATAGTTGATATGCAAGTCAAAGTTAATAACCAAGTTCAAAACATCTAAATAACTTTACAAACTTTTGACAATTCTTTTGAAACTTCATGAACAAATGCCTTCTTGATATTTTTTTTCTTTCTTTCTTCTTTTCTAATTTATCTACAAAACACTTTCCACTTTTCACTACAAAAAAAATTGATTTTTGCTACGGAAAAAATCCGTAGCAAATCGATTTTGCTACGGAAAAATGGCAAAATTCCGTAGCAAAATCGATTTGCTACGGAATTTGCTACAGATTTTTTCCGTAACAAAAAACCCCGTAGCAATTTGCTACGGATTTTGAAAATCCGTAGCAAATTGCTACGGATTTTAAAATTCCGTAGCAAATTGCTACGGATTTAAAATTCCGTAGCAATTTTGCTACGAATTCCAATCCGTAGCAAATTGCTACGGATTTTGTTAAGTAGCAAATTTTGCTACGGAATTTTAAATCTGTAGCAATTTGCTACGGATTGATAATCCGTAGCAAATTGCTACGGATTGGAATTCCGTAGCAATTTGCTACGGAATATCAATCCGTAGCAATTTGCTACGGATTGGAATTCCGTAGCAATTTGCTACGGAATATCAATCCGTAGCAAATTGCTACGGATTGAAATCCGTAGCAAATTGCTACGGATAGAAATTCCGTAGCAATTTGCTACGGAATTTTAAATCCGTAGCAATTTGCTACGGAAATCATTTCCGTAGCAAAATTATTAAGTTTTTTTTTTAATTTTTTGAATCTTTTTAAATTTAAATTTTTTTAATTGTTTTATTTTTAAATTTTTTTTTCTTGAAAATTTAATGCAAAAGTATCATGAATATAATAAAAAGAGTTTAAATAGAACAAAAAATATATAATAATGTTGTAAGGAACAAATACTAAAAAGTAGTCTAAACATCAGCATTGTGATCATCATCATCATCACCCGCATGGTCATCATCACCAGGAGCCGACCCCGAACCCTTTTGTGTCATTAGAGACTGGAGTTGAAACTGCATCTGTCTCATCATCTCCGCTTGCATCTGATCCATCTGCTGTCGCATACTCTCCCGTTCCTGTTGCATCGCAAGCTCCATCCTCTCCCGTTCCTGATTCATTGCCTGCTCCATCCTCTCCCGTTCTGAAGCATCTCTGCCTCATGATGTCCTGTTGCGACTCATCGTGTTGCTTGCTGCTCCACCAACGCTTTCATCTTCTTGACTCATCTGCAAATACATTATGAAAGGTTTCCTACAAGCACAAAAATACATAGCTTATTAGACATGTAAAATAAAATAAATATGGTGGTGCATAAAACAAGTAATAAAGGCAATAAATGTCTAACCGCTACTTGCAGCGCCTTTTGGTTAATCCATTGTCTCTCACTCCCTTGATTCTCCGGGAATGGGTCCGCTCAAAGGTAGCCCACTCAATTGATCCTTCGGGAACTTCCCAGAATCTACCCGCAAACGCGGATGATAACCTTAATTAATTACTTCAAAGTATAAAATATCAAATACCTAAATAGAAAATAGAGTGTACTTACAATTTTCCGTCGATGCTCACTAATAGGAATGCAGCCGCCAGCATATGACGGTCATTCCATTTTAGCTCTGTTTTGCTTATTTTTCGTGCTCATGTTTTGAAACTTTTCATTTGTGGCCCAATTCTGCAATAATTCGTCTACCGTGTCCTGAGAAATCCAGTCTTTCTTGCCTCTTTTATTTCTCAAGCCGTAAAGCTTTTGACGCAAATATCGGCCTCCATTATGATTATAATTTGCTTTCAGTTCTGCACGATGTTCAGGCAACGTCATATGCTGGCGCTGAAAATCAATAACGAACCATTAGTGCTCCAAATTTTTAAAGTACTTAATTAAATAACCATAAATCAAAAAACTTACCAAGAACTCATCGAACCAAGCATCTCGAGTAGTGCTAGGAATGTCTCATCCACTTGGCCCAAGGATGGTTGTAATTGCGGAATAATTGGGCCGAGATGAAGTCCCTTACCTCATTATGAGGCTCAAATCGATGAGAGATGACATCATGCAAATATTACCATACAAACCATTTACATAGAGAAAATTGTAACATTATCGGTAACTTGGCATGACTTACCCGACGCCGTCGGGACGGATCCAAAGCTTCGTGTCGAAGGATCTCTGGAGCCCAGTTGGTGGATCGGAGGAACTACCTTCTTCCCCAACGTGGCTATGAGGCGACACATTGTGCTAAGGAAGGAATGTGAAGTATTGAAGATAAACATACGTAAATCATATGTAACTAAACATATGTAAATCAATCAGAAATTATATTGTAAACCTGTGATCCCCCTTGCTGTGGATCAGTGGGGGGGGGGGTAGACGGTGATGACGACATATACAGCGACGGTGAAGATGACATATCAAAGGACGGCATATCTGGGGAAGCGCTGGACCCTCTACCTCCATAAGGAGCGAGATGACGTCGCCCTACCCCCTCGATAGGACGGGGTTGGGCTCGACCACTACCCCGTCCACTACCCGAACGTCCTCCTAGATGCTCCATCTCTAAACACTTATAGACATAATGTCAAAAATATATAACAATAAGATATTTAGTTAATATGACAAGTAGCGCATTAACAAAGTATGTAGTATATATAATGATCATCACAAACAAAGAACTAACGAAATCAATCGGACGATTCTTCTTCATCTACATTTGCTTGCACGTCTTCCTCTGAGGAGGTCTCATAGTCGTCGAACTCCGATTCACTATCAGAGTAAATCACTTCTGCCTCATCGTCTGATTCCTCATCGTCAATTTGTATAGGAATTAATTCTAACCCCGCAGGAGAATCAAATAGATTGCTTGGTACTTCGTCATCGAAGATGTTTACAGGGAGTACATGTTCCACATCAGCTTGGAACGGTTCAGCCATACCGTCATTTGATTCCGGCTCTTTCGACTTTGGTATAATATTTCGTGCTTTGGTTTTAATAACCTGTTGAGAAAGGATGAATGGGTCATAACTAACCGTATATCTCCTTGTCCAGTGGATCTCAATATTTCCATGTTTGTCCATTTTTGTCCCACACGGACTGTTATCAAACCACTCACATTTGAAAAGGGTCACTACCCTGTCCCACGGGTAACTCAGATGAATTATGTCAACTAACTTCCCGTAGTAGGCAGTCTCCACCCCATCAACTTTGTCACCTCGACAACATACACCATAATTACAACATAGTGTACCTGCATTCGCCTCGGCAGGTTGAAAACCGATACCCATTGATTATGTATTTCTTGCATCGGGTAACACTAATTGCAGCTCCATAGGACAAACTCCATGCAACTTCATTGGGATCTGATGGATTTTCCACGAAGTAGGATCGAAGCCATTTTTGAAACTCAGAGTTCGTGAATTGGTCAACTTCGGATTCTGACATTGAAGGATTTGCCGATCGAACCGAATTAGAGAAGTAAGCTGTAAGAGGAAAAAATGCTCTTATCTTGGAATTCTTACCGTAATAGAAAAAGAAAAGAAATCTTACTTTAAATACTGTGCGGCCTCTTCACAGTTGTTTAGAATGTACCACTCCGCTACTCGCTTATCTCTTCCGTCAAGAGTTGACCTCGAACGTTTTCCCACGACTCGTCCTGAAAAATTAAATATTGATTTTTGATCCCTCGTATCACCGGCATCATCGTTGCGAGGTACCCCTCTCCATCTTGACATCATTTCGGGGGATAATAGTATGACGCAAATTTTGCGGCCTCTTCGACTAGATATGCCTCCGCGATAGATCCTTCAACGTACCTTCGATTTTTGATCTTTTGCTTAAGTGTGCGTAAAAACCTACAATGGAATATCAGAGGGTATTTATAAACTAAAGTACCGTGTCGGTCAATTATTAACAGCGCGATAGAAATATATATTACCTCTCAAACGGATACATCCATCTATATTGTTGCGGGCCTCCCACCTTTGCTTCGTAGGCCAAGTGAACGGGCAAATGTTCCATTGAGTCAAACAAGCTAGGAGGAAACACCATCTCTAACTTGCATAGCGTTATGGGCATGCTCGCCTCCAGGTGCCGTAACTTTTCAACATTAAGCTCAGAAGCACAAATTTCTCTAAAGAACATGGAAAATTCCGTCAGAATAGACCATATATGCTTCGGAAGTGCTTTGAAAGCCCAAGGCATCAATCTACGGAAGAAAACATGACAATCATGACTTTTCATGCCGAATAACTTCGCCTCGTGCATGTCGACACATCTTTTCATGTTTGACGCATAACCGTCTGGCAATTTCAGATCTTTAACCCATTGCAACATTTCCAAATTCTGTTGTTTGTTGAATGTGTACGGCGCTCTAGGTTTGGATGTCCGTCCCGTGCCACTCCCCACCAAATGTAAAGCAGGCCTTCTACATATCGCTTCTATGTCCTGTCTTGCGTAAAACACATTCCTCTCAATATGCATGACATCGAGGTTGTGTCTTAACAATTGATCTTTCCAATATGGTAGTTCCCAAAATATGCTGCGTTTGTTCCAATGATGATCAACGCCGTATCCCTCAGGTTCCCTGGAAGCAGCGCCCTCTTCGACACTTTGAATGTACTTGACCCTATCCCATATTTCTTGGCCACTTAAACGACGGGGTTGCTCTGCTCGTTCGACAACATTCCGCGTGAAGTCTTTTCTATTTCTCCTCCAAGGATGATCGGGGTAGGAATCGCCGGTGCCTATCAAACCAACCGACCTTGCGATCGTGTTCTAAGCTAAAACCCATGTTCTGTTCAAGACATACCGGGCATGCAAGCTTCCCGACGTTTGCCGACCACTCAACATCCCATATGCGGGAAATCATTTATCGTCCACATTAAGGCGGCCCGCATGGTGAAATTCGACTTAATGATATATCATACGTAAGAACCCCTTCACTCCACAACATCCTCAACTCATCTATCAAAGGCATGAGGTACACATCTATCTTCTTTTTGGGTTGGATGGCCCGTGGATTAACGCGTTAAGAAAGAAAAACTCTCTTCTCATGCACATAGAAGGTGGGAGGTTGTACGAAGTCACAATGACAGCCAACAGAATAAGTCCTCCCGTATTGTTGAAAGGAGCGAACCCATCCGAACATAGCCCGAGACGAACATTACGGGGATCCATAGCAAAGAAAGGATTCGCCTCATCAAATTTACGCCAAGCTTCCGCATCGGATGGATGCGTCACAAAGTTTTCATCCCTACGATGCTCTCGGTGCCATCTCATGTGAGCATTGTTTGTTCGATGCATACAATCTCCTAAGTCTTGGAACCGAGAGGAAAGTACCACATCTTGCTTAACGCATGACGGGTCATTTTCTTTCCTTTCCCACAACTATATATCTGTCATCTCCACAGAATTTACAATTGGTCGGTTCAGCATCATCCTTGTAATACAACATACATCCTCTGGGGCAGCAATGGATTTTTTCACATCCAAGCCCAAGCTCTTTCACCTTTTTTTTTGCTTGGTAAAAACCCTTCGGCAAATTAGTGTCTTTGGGAACAACCTTACTCATGATATGCATCATTTCGTTGTAATTCCTCTCACTCATATGGTGATCAGTCTTCAAGCTTAGTGTTGCTAGGGTAGCCGATAGCGATGAATATTCACTACTATCAAAGTGTTCGCAACCTTCCCATAACGGACGTTGGGCTTCTTGAAGCATTTTGTAGAACCTAGCGGCTTCGGATGAGGATCCTCACCCATGTATGATGGTTGGGTATGTGTACCGGTCTCCTCTCCCATGTATGACGACTCGGCATGAGTAACGAGGATCAAAATATTGGCCGATCGACGGTCCCGCGGCATCCATAACCAATTGCTCATATTGATTAAGGTTTTCTCGATGACTACTGTCCCCGTAATAACCACTCGGTGTCTGTCGGACTTCGCCATGACATTCCCAACATTCATAATCTTTCATGAATCCCTTTTGACACAAATGAATTTTGACTTTGCCTGAATCCCTAAATCTTAAACACCTACATTTGGCACACGGACACCTGATCTCACTACTTGAATTATTTGAATTCGCCAAAGCAAATTGGATGAAGTTTTCCAAACCCGCCAAGAATACTTGTGTTAGTTCTCTTTTATTAGTTAGACGATTGTACATCCAACTTCTATCGTGGTTGCCTTCCATACTTCCTAAGTAATTTAGTTACTAAGTTAATTAAAATCTCAACATGCCACAAATATATAAAAAAATAAAATAAAAAAATTAAATACAATATTTTTAAAAAAAATTATTAATAGTCATTTTTATGAAGATTTATATATTATTAACAATTAATACAAAATTATAAATTTATCACACCAAAATCAGAATTGGAATTTCCAAATTCCTAAAAAGTGCTAGATAAATTAATATCCTATACTTTGGGAATATTTTACCCTTAAAATCATGTAACTTATAATTTTCTACTAACATACATATTTCATACAAATTATATTAATTAATTAATTCTCTTATCTATCAATTTCACTTTTTACAAATTATTTTTCTCATTTAAATGTTATGAATACCATCTACATTTTAATGTACATACACTAATCTATATCCATATTAACTACAATTTAATTTATATATAATTCAAAATCTTACTCTTTATAGACTTATGTATCATTACCCACTAATAAAAAACATAATTTTAACACTAAAATTTCCAACCATACAAAACACACTATAAATAAATAATACAACATTAATATTCTCACTATAAACAATGAAGAATTAATCATATATAATTTAATCAACAAGAAAGAATTAACACAGATTATTAGCATACATTATTCACTACAAAAATCTATATCAAACATTTTAATCTACATACACAAATCAATGTTCATATTCCCAACATTTTAATCTACATACACAAATCAATTTTCATATTCCCAACAATTTAATCTACATACACAAATCAATTTTCATATTCCCAACAATTTAATCTACGTACAAAAATCAATGTTCATATTCCCAACATTTTAATCTATATACACAAATCAATCTTGATAACAACTACATTATCAATTACAATTTAATATATATATAATAATCTATATTAAACATTTAAACATACCTATACCGTGAGCAAAGGGAAGTGAAGAAGAACTGGCACCGACGAACAAGGGAAGAATTTTGGAAGAACCACCACCGGCACCAACAAGCAAGGAGAGAATGAGTAAGGGTAGACCGTTGGAAGAACCACCACCTCTTCAAAGAAACACCCACCGGACCAAAGTACAGAGAAGAGGATGGAGAGAGAGGCCAAATGACTAGGGGGGTCGGAAAAAGTATTGGGTGGGCCGGAAATGAGGTCAGGGGGCCGGAAAAATGCAGAGGGGGAGGGGGTCGCCGGAGTTCGCAGTGAGGAGAGTGAGAGGCGAAATGAAATCGCGGGGGGGGATATACCGAAATTTGCGACGGACGGTGCGGTCCGTCGCAAGTTTTGCGACGGACCGGACCGTCGTCGCAAATTGCAACGCGACGGTCCGGTCCGTCGCAAAACTTGCGACGGGACGGTCGGTCCGTCGCAAAACTTGCGACGGACGGCCCGGTCGGTCGCAAAGCTGTCGGTTCACCGAGCGGTTTGCGGCGAACTCGTGTCCATCGCAAACTCCCCTGCGACGGACCAAGCGGTCCGTCGCAAAAGGGCTTTGCGACGGATCATTGATCCGTCGCAAATTTCATGGAATTTGCGACGGATACATTTCCGTCGCAAATTTCTGTCGCAAAATGGAATTTTTCTAGTAGTGTTTTTTTCAATACTTTTTTTTTTCATTCTTTTTCATATTCATGGCATTTCAATATATACATTGTTCGACTTTGAATTGGCAATTCATTTTTTTTAAAAAAAACATACTATGAACACTATGAGTAATGACATGCATATAACATAGGAAAGGCTCAAAGGGAAGCAAATGGTAGATGAATGTAGGTTTGTGTTTGGGTGAAAATGGTCTAGAATTGAATGCCTCTTTCATTTTTATTACAATAACGCAAATATCGTTTCGAAAAAGAGTTGAAACAAGTTCTAGAAGGTGAAAAACTAAGTGAACAAACACATATGAAAGAATTGAAGGCTCAAATAATCTTCCAACAAGGTTTTTCTCCAACACTCATTCTAACATAATTAATTGCATAGTAAACTAACCACAAAACATCTACTTTACTTTTCTAAGTGCTAACCTTACAAATACAATTAATGAAAACATTGCAATCAGTTATAATTATGCTCAAGTCTTAAATGCACTAATGATGAATAAACTCTCTTTTCAAAATAAGGAGTAAACAAAAATCCAATTGTGGGTTCATTTCTCTTTCCATTCACTTGAAAAGCAAAACATGGTTTTAAAAATTTGCCAAAACACTAGATCTCATGAAAGCTCAAAGAATTTCCCACAAATTATACACTTCCAAAGTAGCAAATGCGACCCTTTACCACTTAGGAGATGCATTAAAGCAAGTCATTCTACAAAAAAAATGTTGAAATTTTTTCTAGTTTTAGGCATGTTCTCATTTAAAAACAACCAATTAATTAGGATTCAAAATGTATTTCTCTCCCCCACACTTAATCAACACATTGTCCTCAATGTTAATAAAACTACTCTAAAGAGAATGATAAATAAGTTGAAATTCAAGGCACAATGGTAATTAACTATGGTAGTGGTCAAAGAATGCAAAGCATACATAGGGAGTTCTTATTTTACTTAATAAACTACATTATTTCTACTGGATTATGTCTCTCCCCCACACTTATCTTCATCATACAACAATTAAGCCCAAGTAATCATATGAATTAGGAAGAAAATAAGTAAGGAAAGAGACAACCTTTATTAGAGTATCTTGAGTCGCTTGAAAGAGAAGTTCTCATCGCCAATGAGAATCATGCATTTGTCTTTAAAAATATCTTGTCTTCTATTGAATTTCCTTGTTGGAGGTGGCTCAGGATCAATCAGAAGAGGTCCAAGAATGTACGGTAGAGATTGACTCCCTTGACGACCTTTCCAAGAATGTGCTTGCAAAGACGACAAGCAAATGGCAGTATCCCATCCAAAAATAGAGACATAGAGAGATTTCATGTGAATTAAAGGCATGTTAAGTTCCAAACTCTCCAAGTAACTATCACATCCAAGGAAATCAATGACACTCCCATCAGTAGGAGTCAAGGAACCAGTTATATTGTAAAAATTCTCTTGTGCTTGCAAAATGGAAGGTATGGAATCCAACTTAGTGTTGGAGTATACCACATCATTATTGCAATCACAAGAGATGGAAAGAAAAAGATTGGAAGAAGGAAGAGAATTTTTGAAATTGTCACCACCCGAGGGCTCCAAAATTTCAAAGCAATCATTTTTCCTTTCTAAATCGGGTGGCAAATCACAAGATAAGACTTGTTGAAAGATTCATCAACATGTAGAATTTTATCAATCAAAATTTCAGAATCTTTGTTGGCAACAAGACTGCAAGGAGGTGATCCAGTGGGAATTTTATGCATTTGATATTCTAGGCTATGATCTTTCTCACTCACATCAACAGCAGAATCCACAAGTAATGCAGAATCACTAAGCAATTCAAAATCACCAAATAATGTAGCATTAACCAAATCAGTGCAAACAGAGCACTATTCATTATCAAAACATGCACAAATGGTAGAATTACTCGTACATGCAAAATCAGGATAATCAGTATACCATTCACCAAGAACATCATCAACAACATTGGCATCTATGCTTGATTCAACCTTTCCAAAATTGACATGCTTACTATCATCAATAGTACAAGAGGATGCATTCTGATCAATGGTAGAGTCAACCACTTCACTAAATGCTTCCTTTTGAAGCTCAACAAGTAAATGACATTTTTCATGATAACAATCTACACATATTTGATATTTCTCACAAGAGCATGAAAATATGTCATTCAATTTATCGCAATCATCATTAGTACTATGAAGAGAAGTATTTTCAACAGTTAAAGCATCACATGAAGAAATAGGAGCACACTCATCAACAGGTACAATCGAATCACTACTACTAAAACCAATTGGTTGAACAATTACATTTTCAAATAATTGAGGGGATTCAACAATGATTTCCTCGTCCACCTCATCATCACTCAAATCATGAATTACTTCTTTAGTTAGAGTAGTATGAGAGCCTACTTCTACAAGGATACGATCATTACTAAATGGGAGGAAAGACTCTTCAATGTGCTTTTGTACTTGCGTCACTTCTTGTGCATGTGTGACCATGAGAGAACGGTTTTCTTGAAAATTCAATTTCAACACTTGTGATTGCTGCTCAATTTCTTTTCCCAATCTCTCACTCATTTTTACTTGGTGTTCCGTTCTTCTAAGAATAGATTCCATTTGTTGATAAAAGTTGTCCTTATGTGACCACTCCTCATTTATAGCCCAAGTTGTTTGATTTTGAAAATCTCCATTGACTTCATAAATGGAAGGTTCTTGGTTGGGCACACATGGTTGAGAGTGAGGTCCATAAGGTGGCCCAAATGGGTATAAGGATTCATGAGATGGATGGCATGGTCCGAAAGTGTGATGAAATGAAGGATGGTATGGTAAGTGAGGGGGTTGATGATATTGTTGAAATGAAGGTTGGTGGGGTGGTTCATGTAATGGGTGGTGGAATGGGCCATGACATTCTTGATTGCCTACAAAAGAGTGAGAATTGAAAGGTAGATTATAATTGTCATAAAACCAAGCCATGAAAGTTCAATACAATTAATTCCCAATGAATTACAAGATAACTATCTATCTATAAACTATAAAAACTAAGAAAAGGAGTCTAAGAAAATTCAAATGCAAATGAAAAAGAAAAGAAGAAGATTTTTTTTTTTAAAATGACAAAAGATGCAAGTATGCTATGAATTAACTTGGAGACATGGTGAATTCAAACAAATAAGCTCAAAATCATATCAAATTTAATACAAACACACCACACAGAAGCTACCAAGTCAAGACAATGCAATAATGCAATGAATTCTATGCAAGCTACCTAAATGCAAAAACCCTAAACTATATGCAATGAAAAATAAAAAATGTAAAACTAACAAGCTTCACACGAGAAACCCCTTGTCAAAAGTAAATTTGACAATTAGATTACCTAGGGAGCCAATTACTTAGCTCCCCGGCAACGACGCCATTTGATGAAGACCTTTTGTAATTAGCCTTGGGGTCCACAATCAACAATTAACCAAGGATTGCGTATAGGCAAACCTAGGATCGTTCTCTCTTCTCGAGGAGCCTTTTATTGAATCCTAAGTAATCTAAATGTCATGCAAATGCAATGAAAACAAGGGGGAATTGGGTTTTGAATTTTTAAATTAATAAACTAAAATAGAAATGCAATTTAATTAAATGCTAACTATTATTTTTGATATTTTTATAAGATGGAATGGAATATGAAAATGGAAATATAAATGATGGATGCATCTTGGTAATGAAGAAGTGACAATCCTTGCTCAAAAATTATGGAGTTAAAACTCACTAAGTCTTAATTAGAAAAACCTCAAGATATCACTTAAGTCCAATATTCTCAATTAATAATAGCTCTTACGATCGTAACTAACTACTACCTCTTGAGATATTGTTTAAAACCACTTAATGTGTAATTAAGATTGGAATAATGTAAACATGAGTCTTCTTGAAATTGAGTACTAATCAGTCCCTCAAATGCACAAATCAACCACATTAATTAGACAATATCACGCTAATCAACATAGTATCATTGCAACACAAAGCAATTCAAATACATATAATCTTCATATTACAAATCCAATCTCAGTCACAATTATCAAACCATAAGAGACAATAATCATTAATCTCAGTCCAGAATCATACACAACAATTCCTAAATCTAGGCAATCAGTATATATAAATCTAGACTATGGAATTATAGGAAAAACTCCCCTATGTAGTCCATTGAGCTCAAGCACAATTATCATCACCAAGAAACAGAGAATCAGCCGTGAACTACCATCAAAAGACCAAACCAACTCCTGATTCAATAGCTAGCAAATCAATAGATAATCAATGGAGAAGGAACAGGACAACACGTCTGGTTGAAGGGAAAAACAAAAGTTGCTAGTGGAGATGGAAGATGAAATCGCCGGAAGTGAAGGTGAGCAGTGGTGATGGTGGAAGTGAGATTGAAGGAGGAGGTCCGACGGTGGTGTATGGCTCTAGCGAAGGTGGTTGGACGGCCAAATGGTGCTGTGCAGATCGGTGGTGGTGGTGAGCTGTGAATCCGTCAACGGTAGTGGTTCTCAGGCACTGCAAAGCTCGATCTCGGACAATGGAGGACGGTGTGGTAAAGAAAGGAGAGGACCTTCGAAAATATCTCCGGTCTCCTCTGCTTCTTTGGTCGAATCGCGCATCCCTCCTCCGAGCTATGTTCACGACATCTTCTACGGTGGTTGAGGGAAGGAATGAAAGACGGTGGTGGATGAAGCAGCTCGCCGGCAGACGTGGTGGTAGCTGGAGTCGCCGGCGAGAGGAAGAAGGAAGGTGGACGGAAGGAAACTCTTAGCTCTCTCACGCGCGGCGCGCCCTCAGCTCCAGCCCTCAAAATGTCGGGCCTCTGGTTCTTTTATTCGAAGAAGCTGAACCTAATTTTGGTTCCTGGTCAAAACGCAGAGTTTTGACTAGGGACCAAATTACAAAGTGTAAAAGTTAATGAAGAGGGACCAATCTGCAAAGTGCGAAAGTTTTACAATTTGAGCTCCAACTTTTCATTTTCAAATTTGATTTAATTCCTCCCACCACCTACAATCAAAATTAATTAATCTGTATCAAATATTCTCAGAAAAATCAAAGATTAAGAGTAATAACAATTTTATGACAATTTTTGCCCTTTTAGTATAAATTTAATGTATTTACTCTTAATATCAATTTATCACAAGAAAGACATTTTAAGCTTAACAATTATGAAAAAATACATTAAGAATCCCAATTAAATAATGAAAAATCATATAAATTATGGTTCAATCAATGGAGGCTTTCTAACTGTAAGACTCACTACGTCTATTGGGGGTCACAAAATTGTTTTATCACCCGCCTATATCAACTCACTTCTGCAAATTTCTAATCCTCCACCTATTGCGGGTTAAGGTGCAAAAATAGACATTTACTTTTTTCAAAAGAGCGCCCAGTGGCAAATACTTTTTTTTGGCGCAAAAGTAGACACGCCTGACTCAGCAAATTTATTTCCTACTTGGCAATGCAAAAAAAAAAAAGAAATTTAAAAAAAATCCACGCCTCCTTTCTTCATTCCTTCCTTTCTTCTTCCTCGTCAAACCCAACCCCCCCCCCCCCAAATCCACGATCGGCCCCCACCTCCACATCGGCCACCTCCTCACCCCCAATCTCGATCCGCCGCCCCTCCCCCACCTCCACGATCTGCCACCCTCCCCCAATCTCGATCCGCCACCCCACCTCCCACCTCCACGATCTCGCCACCCCTCTCTCTTCTTCCTCCTTCCTTCTTCTTCTTCAACTAGAAAGAGAGAGAGAAGGGTCGACGGACGGAATCCATGGTCTCCAAGCTCGATAGTGTTGTATCTTCTTCCTCTTCTTGTTGATTTTGTTGGATTCGAATTAATTAATTGCTAACGTTCTTTGATTTTGTTTGGATCGATTTTTCTCGATTGATCTCGTGCGATTTGGTACCGCGTTTCGTTCTCTTTTTTTTCGATTGATCTCGTTTTGGTACCTCTTCTTGTTGATTTTGTTTGGATCTGATTTGGTTTGGGGAGGGGTTCAAGGTCTCTCGGGTTTTGGGGGTTCGAAGGTTTGGTTTGGGGAGGGGGTTCAAGGTCTCGATTTTGGTGGGGGGTTCGAAGGTTTGGTTTGGGGAGGGGTTCAAGGTTTGGTTTGGGGGTTCGAAGGTCTCGGGTTTTGGGGGAGGGTTCGAAGGTTTGGTTTAGGGAGGGGGCTCACCGGAATCTGGGTTTTGGGGGGAGGGGGTCACCGGAATCTGGGTTTTGGGGGGAGGGGGTCACCGGAATCTGGGTTTTGGGGGGAGGGGGGTCACCGGAATCTGGGTTTTGGGTGGGTCACCGGAATCTGGGTTGGGGGATCACCGAGGAAGAAGAAGGTCCATGTTATCGTCCACGTCATCATTTTCAATTTAGAAAAAGTCAACTAACGGTCAAACGCTAATTTTGCTCCACTTTTTGTAACCGCGTGTCTACTTTTGCGCCAAAAAAAAGTATTTGCCACTGGGCGCTCTTTTGAAAAAAGTACATGTCTATTTTTGCACCTTAACCCCACCTATTGCCCCAGTGAGCTTTACAAACAGATAGATTTTTGAATTACTAAGACCTAATGAGCCTCTTCCTGAGAATTTACAGACTCTAAGTTTTTCCCCAGCATCTATGCCTCCTAAGCATCGGGCTATCTGGTATATCTATGCCAGAAAACTCAAACAGAAAAATGGTGTCTTTTCCTGCTTCGCGAAGAACGATTATTCCAACTTTGCTTCAATCATTGCTCAAGTTCCTCAAAATATTGGGAACTGGATATATCAAGAAATGACAAAGTTTCGTTTTCCCCTTAAGTGTCCTCTCAGATTCCTTTTCCCAGTCTTGTCTTAGTGATTTTGTTTCATGAGAAAATTTGGCATCTACCCATGACTGATCAACCTGAGCACATTCCAAGGTTTGGTAGACCACTTTTTACTCTCTTGGGCCTCAATTTCGATAAAGACCCAAGTTCATCAAGTGCTCCAAGTTCTTCACGTTCCCCTACTCCTCTCCTCATCTCCCATTCACAATTTCTTGCCTATTACAGAAATCACTTCAACTGCCCCACTTGCCTCTCCAATCCCAATTCCATCCCCTGCCTCAACTGTCAATCTCTCTACCCCTTTCGTTGACCCTTCAAGCTCAGCTCCATCCTCTTTTGTTGATGACAAAGGGGGAGAAGAACCAGAGAACAGAGCATTGAGTTTGAAGAGTTTAGTTGCTTCAGTTGTTTTAGTTCTTTTTAGTTGTATTTTCATGTTTCTGTGTTATGTTTTTTTTAACTAATCCTTAATGTAGAAGTGTTAACCTTGAAATGCAATGCAATGATATCCTTACTTATGTTTCTTTTGCTTCTGCTATGCATAACTCTGTGATATTGAATCAAATGTTGAGATTGTCAAAACTGCATATCTGTCATATAGCATTTCAAACTATGTTTGTGAAAATTTTCTCTAAATCCCAAATTTTCCAAAACAAGTTGCAACTCTGGTTTACAAGTGTTGTCATCATCAAAAAGGGGGAGAATATTAGTTCTCTATTGGTTTTGATGATAACAGACAATTGTAAACACAGATGGTAGTTTGTCTTTGTAAGTTGAAAAACTTTCTGTCAAAGGCAAACTTGAGTTTCACTTTGGAAACTCGAGTTTGGACTTGACAGAGAAGAGCTCAAGTTTTTACAATGAAAGGCAAACTCGAGTTTAGATATGAAAACTCGAGTTTTGACCATATAGAGAGCTTCTGAGTTTTTCACAGACAAAGCAAACCCGAGTTTGATTTAACAAACTCGAGTTTTGACAAGACAGAGAGCTACCAAGTTCTTTCAAAGTTAGCTAAACTCCAGTTTACATTTGGAAACTCGAGTTTAGGCTACATAGAGAGTTCTCTAAGTTTCCAAGCTTTGTTGGAAACTCGAGTTTACTTGTGAAAACTCGAGTTTACATCATACAGAGAACAATGCTCAATTCTGAACTTGTGAAAACTCCATTCTTCATTTTGACAAAGCTTTTCAATGTTTTCTCATAAACGAGGAAACTCAAGTTTAGTTTTGGAAACTCGAGTTTCGGCCTTACAGAGAAGTTTCCATTGTTTTTAAAAGAATCATGGAAACTCGAGTTTCATTTTGGAAACTCGAGTTTAGACCAAGCAGAGAGTTCTGCTAATTTTGAACATTATGGAAACTCCGGTTTTGAGTTTTTGGACTAAAACATGATTTCTCATCAAAGTCCAAAACTCGAGTTAGTCACTTAATGACTTGAGTTTTG
Source organism: Acacia pycnantha (assembly GCA_025563575.1). Classification (NCBI taxonomy): domain Eukaryota; kingdom Viridiplantae; phylum Streptophyta; class Magnoliopsida; order Fabales; family Fabaceae; genus Acacia; species Acacia pycnantha. The sequence goes on along the minus strand of JAMWYP010000036.1, from coordinate 508,634 downwards.
CACTGTTCGCAAAACATGTCCAAACTCGAAATCGCGATATTCTTCTCTGGAATGAGAAAACTCGACTTAACTTTTGGAAACTCGAGTTTGCATCGCAGAATTTGAATTTCGATTTGAATAAATTTGAGAAATCATAGTGTGTTGATCCCAATACTTTATATCATTACTCATTACTATTCCTAACATAGTGAGTTTCAGATGATTTAGACAGGATTAAATGGAGAATTAGCATAAAGCATAAAGTAGAGTCAGAACATTAAATGCAAAAGTGTAGAAAACTTGCATGCTTCGGAACAATCATTCTCCACACGTTTTGAAGGAATTAATGTTTCATTACCACATCCAGTAGCTGCTCTATGTAACATCCCATTTTTCAAAAGCAGTATAAATTTTTTTTTCATCAAATCATCATTTCAAATCATCAGAGTAGAGCACCGGAGCGATTGAGTAACTGATATATATTCAAAATGCCCACTGGCTAATTACAACAGCGGTACAGTAACCGAGTATTTCAAAAGTGATGTATAACAACAAAAGGAAGGCTTCCGCCGGAACATCAAAAGGGAAGTCTTCAGCCGGATCTTCTAAGCTTGCTGCTTGCCTCTCTCCTCGGTCCTTGGTCCTCCCGACCCTGTTGCTATGTTAAGAGCTGAGATCCACACCGGATCTCAGGTCACGGTTAACCTCATATTTACATACACAACATATGCATTACAGATAATCATACAGCAAACAAGCATACCCCAACAGCACATAACCCCTAGTACATGTGTCACACCTAGCTGTCGTGTCACACCTAGCAATCGTGTCACACCTAGCACTCGTTTCACACCTAGCATTTCACACCTAGCAATCGTATCCCAATACCCCGCAAGCATAACAACAGTACATGAACATATCACAGAGCTATCAGCTACTTCATGAAAGCATACCATACACATAGCACATATACGCATACATTAAATATTAGATTAGTGTTACAGTACGCGAACGTACCTTCGTTGACGATATACGATATTTCTGGCGGAATACGGTATGTCAGTTGGTCAGAACGTATTCAGGGATATCCTATCAAGATAACAACATACTTGTTAAGGATCTATCATTACGACGGACATTTTAGTCATAAATGACCATTTTACCCCTGAGCCCCTAATCGGCGGAATTTCGCCAGCACTTCGTTACTTTGACTCTAATCTTTCAAAATTTTAACGTACCTCTTTCTCCAACATATTTTTCAAATAAATAACATATCTACCCCTAAAACATGATATCTAAATCATACTTGAAAAACTAAAGATCTAACACTCCTACTATAACTACCGAAAGAACTTAAGACTAAAGACCGGAAAACTTACTCAGAGCTTCGCTGCAAACTTCCTCGTACTTCTTCCTCCTTCCTTGCTCTCAATAATTTTGAACTTGGCTTGTGGTTTTGGTGTGAAGAATACAAATGAAGGCTTGGGGTATTTATAGGGAATTCTGGGTTACTATTCACTCTTTGTCAGACGGATTCGGGATCGTAGGATCGTACTTTTGCAAAATGGCACATCTTGGACCCTTGGATCAAGCATTCTGACCTCCCCCCTTAGGTGGCAGCTAGTGACATCATCTTGGATGATGTCACAAGTTGCTTTTCACCTCCGGCCCGATAAAGTTCCCCGATCGGTGTCCGAATCGCGTAATCTTGTAAAATCTCAAAAATCCTGGGATATAGCCCTGAAGATCTCTTTTTCCTCTTTCAAAATACTTGGATCAACTAAATTTTTGATACCATTCAGGTGTCATCTGTTCATTGAAGATTTTCGGATATCCGCCTTCGGTTGCGAAAATTGCTTTTGGTAACAACATCTTCGGGACAAAAATCCACTGATTCATAATATGCCCAGATGTTTAACAACTCATTCTTGGATTTCAAGTTATGGCTTGGTTTCTATAGGTTTTCATTTATCTGATTTGCTTTTTGAACATCGATAAATTTAAAGTCACCAAGATAACCCTTTTCGGTTACGGAAATAACTTCGAGAGACAGCCTACTCCGAGATAAAAATTCACTTGTTTAGAATATACTCTGACTTTAGAAACCTTGTTCATGGTTTTCTAGATAGGATTTAGTTTCTATCGGTGGTCATTTATCCTATTTGCTTTTTCACAACTTGACTACTATTTAACCGAAGTTGCATGTTCTTTAATCATCCATTCTTATCCACATTTTGTTTCTCCAAATTTTTGGTCCAATACAGCTGGTCCTTTTTTTTTTAAATTTATTTTCATTTTTTTAAATTAATTATTTAATTAATATTATATAAAATAATTATTTTATAATTATTTTATATAATTATTTTTTTTACAAAATTTCCCTATTGGTCCATACTTGTTTTTAGGCTTAAAATTACTTATTCTCATATATTTTTCTTCATATTTTACAATTAACTAGCAAATATATTTTATGCTAATTTTAGCCATAAAGCACTAATTAAAGGGTTTTACATAATTTACCTTGGATATTTCCTTGTTTATGCTTAAATAATTAGCCAATAATTACTTAATTAATCCCTTACTAATTATTGATAATTTTATTATTTAGGATTAATTATTTCCTCACAACTATTGGACTTACATTGGTATTTTATGCCTCACATAAAATATTAAAAATCATGGGGTCAATTATGGCCCCACAATACTTTTTGATTTTCCCTCATTATTTTTCAAGGGAAATATTCCCAAAAATTCTCTAAATTAGAGACAACATACTTTCTACTTTTTAATAATTATTTTATTGCCTCTAAGGATTTATCAAAGTATTTTATAACTCTTAGTTCATTTAGGGCATTTTAGCACTTTATTTCTTCTAATTTCACTAGAAATTGCCCTAGAAATTATGATAAATCCCTTCCCATATTTGAGACCTCATATTTACCTATTGTCAATAGATATAATTCTCCTAATTTTTGATATTTACCCTAAGTCAGTTTTTAGGGTATTACATCTTCCAACGGATTAAAAGTCAGGAAGTCAAGCCTGAACCTCTGCACAGCTGGATTAACCAAAGAGCTAGTAGAGAGAGAAGAAGACCAAAACCTTCACTAATCCATCACCAATGTTGGCAATGGTCACATTAGGATTTATAACGGTCATTTAATGATCTCTAGCTATAAATAGAGATGCATTCAATTCCTCTCAACAACTAATCTATGAGAAAACAAAAATCATTCAAGTTTCAATTACTCTTTGAGTTTTCTTGTGTAAAGTATCTTTTGATACATTTGTACTTCAGTGATTATTTTATCTACTCTTAGAGAGAGTTTCTTGATTGTAAATCATTTATTGTAAAGTATCTCAAGTCAATGGGACTTGTAGATTGGGTTATTGATTACAACTTGTAAGCGGGAGTAATTTCTAGTGAGAGAATTACTCTTGAGTTGCAGAGTGTGTAATCAATTGTTATAGTGAGAAATCCCAGAGAGTCTGGGGACTAGACGTAGGTCAAGAGGTTAGACCGAACCAGTATAAATCCTTTGCGTCTTGTTTCTCTTCTCAATACTCTATTTACCTCTGTTTTACTGCACGAAAATAGAGTAATCAGAAAAGTTTTTATAATCCACAATTCACCCCCCTCTTGGTGACTAAGCTCCACTTTCAAGGGTTAAATCTGAGATTTAATCGGATTGAATCTCAACTAATAGTTAACCTCTATAGCAAGTATAATCAATATATGAAAGATATTCATAATATGGAAAAACAACAACAAGCTACCACAGTACATAACACACAGTAAATATAATGTTAACGGTGTATGCACTCACCAGTGCTACGTGTCCCAGACACGTATCCTCAACGCTAGGAAAACAAGCATGTAGCATTATCATATACAACAATAATCCACAGCTATACTGAATGTAAACACACATGTGACATAAGACCCAGTCTTAGTCACGGTGCATGGCTTAAGACCCAATCTTGTCCATGACTGCAAAAATCATGAATCAATCAAGCATATAAAATAATACAAGATATAGAAGATTAAAGTTACAGTACACTCCGTACCTTGATCCACGTAATTAGTGATACGGTTGTCTTTTTGAGACCGATCCGAAATTCCCGGATATCCTATAACATTATCACCGCATTATTTCATTTTCTAAATTTTATATGATATTATAATAAATACCATATTGCTTGGAATGATATCCCAAGAGATATTTTTGCCGCTTTTGACCTTTTTACCTTTGGTGGATTTATTATTCCATTTCCACCTTTAGTTTTCCTTAAATTCGATTTTCCTAATTTTCTTGGCAGATTTTTCAGAAATTTTGAAAACTCATAACTAAATACAAAAAAATCAAAATAATGTGCTTCAAAAACCTAAATGACCCTTGAAATATCTACTTTCCTGGAAAAATATCTCCAGAAACTCAAAATACCTGAGTCATTCTCATTTTTAGTTTCTTTAACCACTGTTCCAGTTGCAAATCCAGAAACGTGGATTAAGTTGAAAAATCCATAACTTTTTGTGTAAGACTCTAAAAATTACATGTTTTACATAAAAAGAAATCCATGTTTGTCTATTACTTCTCTGAATAATTTCAGGATTTTTAGGTGTCATTTGATCAGCCAAAATCCACGCCAAACAGCCACTGTTCAGATTAACTTTCAGAAACGTGATCCAACTTCAAAAATTTGTAATTCCTTGTATAGAGCTCTAAAAATTCCGTATTTTATACCAAAATAAAGATCTATATGTGTAATTTATTCCTATAAAATTTAATTATTTTTAGAGATCATTTTATTCATAAAATATTGATCACAAGGAGACTAACTCCAGAGAGCTCAAATCTGGCAGTTTTTCCAACTTTTACTATTTTGATTTTTGGTTTCCAAAAATTATTTCCCGCCATGATTTCACTCTATTTTTCATTTTAAACTCATTGGTGACCTTAAAAACATAAAAATAATTTGAATTTATATTTTTCTTGCTTAGGCCAAAATTTTGCCAAGAACAAGAACTTATCCATTCACATGAAGTCATGGTTTTAAGCATGAGTTTGCTTCAAAACCTTGTCTTTTGGAGTTTGATGTTCTTAGGCCCCGCTTGGTATACGGATTCGTTGGGAAGGGAAAGGTACATTAGCAAGTTCCTTCGTTTGATACGCATTTTGGACAAATCTTCCCGAGAATCCAAGTCCTCGGGCCCACCAATCTTCCCTCATATGTGGGAAGATAAAATCCCACCAAAATTGGTGGGATCTCAAGTTTCCACGTCACTGTTCACATTTTTTGACAAATTTACCTCTCAAATTTGAACTTGGTGGGAACGTTTGAATTTGGCGCAATTTTTTTTTTTTACACGAGTTCGAACTTGACAAAAGCATATTTTTAAAAAATATATTTTAGCAAAAAAATTATTTTTCTTTTGAATTAATTACTTTTGAGGGTAAAATAGACATTTCTTGATTCTTTACCAATTACTACCCCTTCACTTTCTTCCTTCCAAACAACTCATCTTCCCTCATCTTTCGAAATCTTCTCTTCCCTTCCTTTCCATCTTTAAATTTTCCCTATACCAAACGGGGCCTTAGGTTCTTGGACATTATGTCCCCTTAGGGTCCCATTCTTCCAAATACCAAGACAACAAGATCCAACAACCACACAAAAATCACAAAGTTTGAGTTCAAGACCTTACCTTATGCTTTAAGACTTTTGCTCCCTCCTTCTTTCTCTCAATATTTCGACTCACTCTCACTCTCAACAGATCAGATTGTGTTTGCTTTGGTGTAATTTGCAAGGGGGACCATCTCCTTTTATAGATGAATGGCAAGCTCCTTGTGGGCCCCGGTAAAACATTGGCATTAAGTTTAAATATTTTAACATGTTGATGATTAATAAAATGAATTATCTTATAACAACTCGCGGGATATACTTAGTAGTGTTAAAAATTGGACTATAGTGTATGTTATGAAAACTGAGGGGATGTATGTGTAATTTTGACATATTTAAAGGGAGGTCATTGTATTTTACACTAAAGATAACGAAAAGCTGATTTAACGGACTCCGATACACTTAAATATTTCATTAAAATACATTTTTTTGATTTTTATTTCAAAAAAAGGGACTAGTACAATAATGGTCCCCCCTCTGGTCTCACTAGGAACAACGTTACACAACTAGTGCAATAATTAGGGCCAATCAAGGAAGGTATATAATTTGCATCCTCTTTTCGATCCATGTTCTTAGTCTGTAATTCCGTCGGTAATCCATTGGTTTTTTTTTTTTTTTTTTTAAAAGTTAAAACTTTATATTTGTATAATTTTTGTAAAAGTCTATATGTATGACTTATGCCATATTTGGCAACAAAGATTCGAGGAAGCTTTTGTTTTTCGAAATGGAAGACATGGCTTACGTAATATTAGAATCATTAATAGTAGAAAGCATATTTCTTCTTCTTCTTCTTCTTCCTTTTTGATAAAGAGTATGCATATTTCTTTTCCGGAGTGAGATTTTAAAACTTTGTAAATCAAATTTATGTTAAATTTCCTAAGATAAGAGGTCATCCGTGCTTACTTTCAAAGAATTATTTATGATCGTCTAATGAACATTGTGAAATTTAAGATATAAACAAGTTGGTTATCGCTCATCTATCTTCGCTTTAAATTTTAAAACGAATTAAACGACGACAGTAAACTGGTAGAAGCAAAAACGATAGTAACAAGAAATTATTAATATAGCATGTTGAACGGATAAAAATAACAATACGTACTTATTAAAGACAAAAAAATGTTTTACTTAAGATGTGATGTTATAGATGAAGAACAAATTAGGCTATTAAAACACAATGGCATCAATATATATACCCATGCTTTCGCTTGGTTCCGTACACAAAAAACAAAGATTGAGGTTGCAACATTTTAAATGATCAAGATCTCATTCACACAGATTTTCTTCCTTCTTTTCATAGTGATCTCAGGTAATGTTTTAAATAGTTTTTATTTCATGTATATAATGGTCACTTTACTCGCCCAAGAATTTCGATCAATGCTCAATTTTTTTCCGTAAGAATACAATGTTTCATGTTACCATGATGTTAAAATGGCTCTTCACCAAGTTTTCGATAAATTACCAGCGACACAAAATAAACAACACATTAATGTAAAAGACAGGCAAAAAAAAAAATAATGATAATAATAATTAAACTTCAGCGAATGATGGTAACCCCTTTTAACATGTGCACCCAAGAGGTATACTACGGGGGTAAAATCATAAATTTTGGGGAGAGAATGGGTAGAGGCCTTTTACTTACAACCAAAGCAAACACGGTATATAGCTCATATTATAAGGACTAGATGGAATGTGAAGAAAAAGATGAAAGGAAAAGAAGAAAATTATTTATGAATTTAAATGTCTGAGATTATGTTTGGATCCTGTGTATGTGAGTGCAACCGCTATGCGAAATATAAAATTTTTCTCTTACACATTTAAACTAAACAACATCAAAGGAAGATGCCTATGATATTTTAAGGTTGTGGGGGGATCAGTGTCATTTTGGAAATACTCAAATGCTATGTCTTTTATTAATAGTATTTATTCTTTCAGGTTTGAATGACAATGTATCAGACGCTCGGTATATAAATGATGAGCAAGAACGTGCACTCAAATCTCATGGGTGGAGAAAAACAACTTACAAAGGAACAAATATAGGCTCTTATGCCTCAATCGAAAGAAGTGTACCTTCTTCTCCTGACCCATTACACAACAAAATGGGAACAAATGGGCGCATTATTGCAATAAAAAGAAATCGATTGAAGAATCGAGAGTGTACCATCTTCTCCCGACCCATTACACAATGAAAAAGTAATAAATGGGCGCATTTTTGAAGAAATCAAGAGAAGTGCCATCTTCTCCTGACCCATTACACAACGAAATGGGAACAAATGGGCGCATTATTGCAGAAATCGAGAGAACTGTACCCTCTTCTCCTGACCCATTACACAACGAAAAAGTAATAAATGGGCACATTTTTGCAGAAATCGAGCGAGAAGTGCCATCTTCTCCTGACCCATTACACAACGAAATGGGAACAAATGGGCGCATTATTGCAGAAATCGAGAGAACTGTACCCTCTTCTCCTGACCCATTACACAATGAAAAAGTAATAAATGGGCACATTTTTGCAGAAATCAAGCGAGAAGTGCCATCTTCTCCTGACCCATTACACAACGGAATGGGAACAAATGGGCGCATTATTGCAGAAATCGAGAGAATTGTACCCTCTTCTCCTGACCCATTACACAATGAAAAAGTAATAAATGGGCGGATTTTTGCAGAAATAAACCGAGAAGTGCCATATTCTCCTGACCCATTACACAACGAAATGGGAACAAATGGGCGCATTATTGCAGAAATCGAGAGAACTGTACCCTCTTCTCCTAACCCATTACACAATGAAAAAGTAATAAATGGGCGCATTTTTGCAGAAATCAAGCGAGAAGTGCCATCTTCTCCTGACCCATTACACAACGAAATAGGAACAAATGGGCGTATTATCGCAGAAATTGAGAGAAAAGTGCCCTCCGGTCCTGACCCACTACACAATGGATAAATACCCTCTTCTCCAGACCCAATACACGATTGACTATAACTATTTTGTCCGTATCATCATGGTGTGGGAAAATGAGTTTTATTGTAAAACTTATAAATGTGTTTTAATCTATAAGCATTTGTGCTAATCTTATTATTACAAAAGTGTCATCGATTTTATATGTATGTGTTGGGCGCAGTAATGGGCCCTATTATTTTTTCCTTGAGTAATGGATTAAAGAATTTTATGTTTGATTTTAAATTTTTAGTTTATACGTAACATCCCATTTTTGAAAAGCAGAATAATATTTTTTTCCTTTCATCAGAGTAGAGCATTGGAGCGAGTGAGTAACTGATTTCATATTCAAAATATCAACCATAGTGTAATATAATAATGGTACATTCATCCGAGTGTTTCAAAACGTAAGTAATACATAAAGAAAAGGAAAATCTCCGGCCAGAAGTCTTCGTGCTGCTTGCCCCTATCTCCAACCCTCGGTCCTCCAGACCTTGAAGCTACAGCTGAGGTCCAATGCCCATTGGACCTCAGGTAACGGTTAACCTCATGCTCAAATATGACAGTATATGGATGACAAATATTCATAACAATACAGCAACATATCAGTTCATAAGCACACAGCAGATGCATGATCAATACAATGGCAGAACATAAGCACAGAGCAGATGTAAAGTCCCACAACAATGTCTGCACATACCCAGTGCCACGATAACAACACGTGTCCTCAGCGCTAGGAAAAACTCAAACGGTATTACCAATACTATAACCCGTGTAAAACTGTATGTATAATCGGTGACCCAAAACAGAGTCTCGACCTATGAACTTATCTATCACATATATGTATATGAGCAACATGGAGTTAGGGTTACAGTACGCGTCCGTACCTTTGTTGACAGATGTTCGATACGTTTGACGGAAATTTTGATACGTCTGACAGCGGTACAACAGCGGTACGTGATCACAGATATCCTATAAGGATAATATCACATTTTTTAATGACCAACATCATAACAGGTATTTTAGGCACAAATGACCATTTTGCCCCTTGTTTTACTAATTGACTAAATTTTGCCAGAGCTTCGCTACTTTGACTCTAATCTTCCAAAATTTTTGCCATATCTCTATATCCAACATATTTTTGAAATAAATATCATATTTAACCCTAAAACATGATATCTAAATTATACTTTGAAAGATTAAAGATCAAGCTAGCATTTCTACTATAACTACCGAACTAAAAACTAGAACTTAAGACTAGGGACCGAAGAATTTACCCAGAGCTTTGCTACTTTTCCTCAAGCTCTTCCTTCTCCCTTCTCTCTTGAAATTTTCGAAATGTCTAAGAGGTTTTGGTGTGAGGATTTTGCAAAAATGTTGCAATCTATTTATAGGCAAATTTGTTTACTATTCATCACTTTTTCATCTTGATTCTACACCCTTGGATCTAGGGTTTTTGCCAAGCTCCAATCTCCACCATCCAATCCACCTCCTTACCTCATTCTTCAAAACCATGATGTCATGCACATGATGTCACTTATGTGCTTTATGAGTTTTTACCGATAAAATCCCCCGTTCGGTGTTCTAATCGCGTAATCTTAAATAATCACAAATATTCCTTAGCATAACCTTGAAGGTCTAAGCTTCATCTTGAGAAATATCTAGTTTAACAAAATTTTTGGTCCCATTAAGGGTATTTTCTAGCATGCTGATCATTTTAGGACAAAGGTCGTCGGTTACGGAAATGACTTCGGCTATAACCAACTTCGGGACAAAAATTCACTGATTCATAATATGTTCTGATGTTTAACACCTAGTTCAAGGATTTCAAGATAGGATTTAATTTCTATCGGTTCTCATTTATCCTATTTGCTTTTTAAACAAATATCTCATTTTATATTATTATTGTATTACCACTTGCATAAAAATCACAATTTCTCTCCCAAAAAGTCCAATATTTCGGCTAGCTTCCTTTTTTTTTTTTGAGTTTTTATTTCTTTTTTAATTAATTTATATTATATTTTAATTATCTTATTTTTATTTTACAAAATTCTCCTATTGGTCCATAAGTAATTACATGGATTTAGGCATCTTAAATTGTTAGAAATTTAATGGCCCTTGATCTTACCTCATAAGATTCAATCTTAACCATTGTTTAATGTTTAACTTGTAGAAATTGATTAGCAAGCTTAATTAGAGACTAAATCATATGATTAGAAATCTTTTGTTACACAATTAATCTTTAGGGATTTTATGCACTCAATCTCATACATTTTTCTTAATCTTTTCTAATTAATTAGCATTTATATTTATGCTAATCTTAACCATTAATATTTAATTAAAGGTTGTTCACAATTTAACTTTGAATATTCCCTTAATCCATGCTTAAACAATTAGCCATTAATTATTTATTTAATCACCTACTAATTGTTGATAATTTTCTTAATTAGGATTAATCATTTTCTCACAACTATTACACTGACATTGGTAATTTATGCATCATGCATTATATTAGAAATCATAGAGTCATTTAGGGTTCCCAAAATAATATTTAATTTTCCCTCTTATTATTTCCAAGAAAATAATTTATTAACTTGCCAAAATTAGGGACAATATTCTCTCCTATTTTTAATAAATATTTTATTGCCTCATAAGATTTATCATAATATTCTCAGGCTATTTTATGTCCCATAAGTGCATTTAAGGATTTTTGGCACTTTAATTCTCCCAATTTTCAAGAGATTTTTCCTTAGAAAAATAAGGTAAATGTGACATAATATTTGAGACCATATATTCACCTATTTAAAATAGCCATTTATTTATCTGAATATAATATTTCAGATAAATAAATATCCGGGTATTACATTTCTCCCCCCGTTAAACAAAATTTCGCGCTCGAAATTTAATCTATCGTAACTAAACTTCGGGCCATAAACTCCGGCTACTTCTCCCTCATGTCTCTATCTGTTTCGCAGGTTGCCTCTTTCGGTGTCAAACCCTTCCAGACTACCTTCACTATCGGTATGGTCTTATTTCTAAGCCGTTTCTCCTGGTACTCGATAATTTGCTTTGGCTCGACTATGAAGGTATTATCATGTCGTACTTCAACGTTTTCATATTCAATGACATGATCACGGTCTGGTTGGTATTTCTTCAATTGTGATACATGGAAAACATCATGGAGATTACTCAGGTTCGAGGGTAAGGCTATCTGATAAGCGACTGGTCCTCGCTCGGCCAAAATTTCGAAAGGTCCTACATAACGTGGACTAAGTTTCTTTCTCTTAAGCGTTCTGCCGACACCAGTTACTGGAGATAACTTTAGAAACACATGGTCGCCGACATAGAACTTCAATGGTCTCCTCCTTTTGTCCGCATAGCTCTTCTGCCTACTTTGTGCTGCAAGGAGTCTCTTCTTGATCAATGCGATATGCTCGGAGGTCTATTCAATCATATCAGGTCCAAGCAGTTGCTTTTCAGATGATTCTGTCCAGCATAGAGGTGATTGACACTTCCGCCCATACAATGCCTCAAACGGGGCCATTTGAATACTTGCATGATAACTGTTGTTGTATGCAAATTCTGCTAGCGAAAGATGTCGATCCCAACTTCCTTTGAAATCTAATGCACATGCTCTCAACATATCTTCTAGCGTCTGTATTGTTCTTTCAGATTGACCGTCGGTCTGAGGGTGATAAGTCGAATGAACTTCAACTTTGTACCCAAACCTTCATGTAATGCCTGCCAGAAACGGGATTGGAATCGTGTATCCCGATCAGAGACAATGCTTTTAGGGACACCGTGTAGTCTCACGATCTCCTTGGTATAAATCTCCGCCAATCGTTCTGGGGAGTAATGGATACTGATGGGAATGAAATGTGCTGGTTTGGTTAATCGGTCAACGATTACCCAGATTGTATCGTGATTCCTGATCTTGGGTAAACCTACCACCAGATCCATGGTTACGTTTTCCCATTTCCAATCCGGCATTTCTAGTCCTTGAAGAAGACCAGGGGGTCACCGATGTTCAATCTTCACTTTTTGGCAAGTCAAGCATCTGGCCACGTACTGGGTTACATCTTTCTTCAAATCGGGCCACCAGAGTTCGGATTTCATATTCTGGTACATCTTGACTATTCCTGGATGTAGAGTATACTTACTCTTATGAGCCTCATCCAGTATCTTCCGCCTTAATTCATCAACCGACGGTATGTAAATTCGTTTCTTGTATTTGACCAAACCACTAGGTGATAGGTCGTGATCTTGGGTCTCACCCCAAGAGATCTTCTCCCGTATTGCAATAGCCCAATCATCTTGCTTCTGAGCTTCCTCGACTTCATCCCTCAGATCGTATTCCCCTTGACTTACAAGAAGAGTTGCAAGATAGGCATCATTTGGTGTGTTGAGACCCACGCAAATCTGATTTGATAGATTCAGATCTCTGAAATCTTCAAGTAACTTTTGCTCTTGGACCATCATGTATGCCACCTGCACCGTCTTTCTACTGAGAGCATAAGCAACGACGTTTGCTTTACCCGGGTGATACTTGATCTCCAGGTTGTAGTCCTTTATCAACTCCATCCAGCGACGTTGTCTCATGTTGAGTTCTTTCTGATCAAACAGATATTTCAAACTCTTGTGGTCGCAGTATAATTCTACGGTTACACCGTATAGGTAATGCCTCCATATTTTCAAAGCAAACACGATAGCCGCAAGCTCTAAATCGTGTGTAGGATAATTCAACTCGTGAGGCTTCGGCTGATGAGAGGCGTAAGCCACCACTCTGCCCTGCTGCATAAGGACACATCCTAATCCATGTCCACTGGCATCACTATAGACAACATATGTCTCACTTGGATCTGGGATAATCAACACCGGTGCTGTAGTCAACCTCATTCAGTCTCTGAAAGCTACCCTCATAGTCCTCATCCCATACAAAGGGTTGGTTTTTCCTCGTAAGCTTTGTCAATGGTGTAACACCCCTACCGGCCTCACCTTTTCAGGTGGCGGGTAGTGTGGTCCTTTAACTTAGTCCAATTTTAATTCAATTATTTAATTCCAATTCCCAAGTTAATTACGTCAAGTATCAGAGTATCAGCAGCAGAGCACATATCAGTTTGGACAAAGTATACTGGTAAAGATAAAATACTGAAGAGTAAATCTTTTTCCCGGAGGGATTAGATACAGTCATTCATATCCATAATGCCCAAAATAGCCAAAATAATAATACAGTCATCCGGGAGAAAACAAAATAAACAACCAAAAGGAAGTCACCAACAGTCACCAACAAACATTTCAATATCGCTCTGCATTCTTACCTTGGTCTCCCGGCACCACTCTAGATGAACTACCTGAAGCTTTATAAAAGTCTGGGATTCGTAATTGAATCCCAGAGTAACCATTAATCTCATATGTAAAGTGTATGCAATGCATGTATGTCACCATAATTAGGAAAATAATAAAATGCAAGCATTCAGTAATCACGCGCAGTAATATCTGTTAGTTCTCATGTTTTTGTTGTTTTGATGATAACAATTATAATGTATTTAATCATTGTTTTTCAATAAGATTTGAAGTTTTTAATTTGCCTTCTCAAGTTAGAATTGTTTTAACTTGGAGTTAATAAGTTGGATTTTATGTTAATGGCAAACTCATAATTAAGCCTAACTTGATGTTTTTAACTCAAGGCATTTTGATTTATGATTCCATGCATCCTTCATGAATTTATGTTATTCAATGGAAATTTCGTTATTATGCTTGCTATTTCGTTTTGCCTCAAGTTAACTCTTGAATCTGGAGTTGATCCGTGGAGTTAAATTGCAAATTTTCAAAGAGATACTATTTAACTCTTGATATCAAGTTGGTAACTCTTGATATGAAGTTAAATAGTTCATGACTGTCGAGTTTATTTTCAAAAAAGTACTATTTAACTCTTGATATCTGGTTTGACTCTTAATATCTAGTTTAACTTCTTATATCAAGTCATATCACTTACTGCCTCGAGTTAAAGCGCTCATTTTCGAAGAAAATCGTTTTTGACTCCCATCTGGCAAGTTAAACTCTTAATATCAAGTTAAATAGTTGACAGAGAAGTACTATTTAACTCCCAATATCAAGTTAAACTCTTATTTTCAAGTCAACTCTAAACATCAACTCTTAAGTTTCAAGTTAACTTGCAATTTCAGTCGACTTGCGTTTTTCACAGCGAAGAATGAAATCCCTTAAATTCCAGAATCGATTTCATTTCTTTATCTCATACTCATTACTATTCCTAAATGTTTTTAATCAATTTGTTAGTGAGTTTCAGATGATCAAAGCTTGAGATAACATCAAACTTGATGAAAATCAAAATCTGTCAAAAGCTTGAATATGAAGTTGCTGCAGATTTTCAGAAATGGCGAACAAGATCGAATTCAACAAAGAATTTGTAGAAATGAAGATGAACGCTCAACTATAATGTTCTTCAATGGATTCAAACATTCAAACGGTGAAATGCTTCAACGGAATCAAGATTCAAAATTCAAATATTCATGACAGTGTGAAGCACCAAAACTAACGAATGTTCAATTACTTCTGATTAATCAATGGGTTATTTTCTAATTATCATTAAACATCTTCAAACTCATTTATATCATGTTTAATCATCTTCTTGAGTGTTTTTCAGATGCTTAGACAGGTATTTGAATTTAGCCAAAGTGGGTAGCACCGAACGAACAAGAAACAGAGACGACAACAATGAACCCAATACAAGATGACCCATGTTGCAGAATTACTTAAATCAATATCCTGTGTCAGACAGCGTATGGGCAGCAACCTGTAAAGAATACCCAACTAAGAAAACATCTAATCGTGGTTTGGCAGAAGGCGCGGATCTCTGTTGATTAAACTTGCTTAATTTGAATTTGAGCAAAAAGCATCCGACGTGGCAACGCACTTATTGAGACAACGGTCATCTACTTTATATCTGTGCCTAACTGAAAAACAAAGAAGACCCAACTAAGCAGACATTCGATCGTGGCTCTGCAGAAGGCGCGGAGCTCTGTCCAACGGCTATATCACAGAAGCATCTTCAAACAACTCAAACGGAAATGCTGGAGTTTCTCACAGACGCTCACAAACGGCTATGGCTTCCACCGAGTTCAAATCTTAATGCATTCCCAATGGTCATCTACTTCAATCAGTATAAATAGCTGAAGATTTGAAGTCTGAAGCGAGAGAAGACATTGTACAAAAAACGCATACATAAAGCTCAGTCTTTACTGCTTAACATCTTCATCTGTATCTTTGATACAAAGAGCTTCAGTGTTTATCACATATCTACTCAGTAAGGAGTCTTGTAAACATTAGATTATCCATTCATCTGTAAACCTTAAGGTTGTGGAACCTTAAGTGTGGGATATACAATTACAACTTGTAAGGGGGAGTGAGTCCGAGTGAAGGATCATCCTACAGAGTCTGTAATTGTGATTGAGAAGTCCTAGAGTGTGTCTAGGCAGAGAAAAGTCCTAGAGTGTGTCTAGGCAGGGAAAATCCTAGAGTGTTTCTAGGTGGTGAGAAGTCCCGGAGTGTTTCTGGGCAGTTGTAAAATCCTAGAGTGTTTCTAGGTGAGTTAGTGAAATCTCGGAGTGTTTCCGGGGACTGGACGTAGGTCAAGAGTTGGACCGAACCAGTATACGTTCTCTGTGTGAATCTTCTTCTCTCTAACTCTACTTTGGCTTAACCTGCATCTGTTGTGTGGGTGACAGTGTTCTTTAACAATCAGCAAAAAGGTTCTTGAGCAATCAGCGAAAGAATTCTGTAATCACCTATTCACCCCCCCTCTAGGTGATATTCCACTCTTCAATATCAACAAGCATACCACACATATGCAATATTTACTGCGGAAGGACATCAAGTCCTAGTAAACGCAGGACTGCTCAACATAGCAAGCCCCGGATCCACAGCGCCAGGAAAAACACAGTAGTCGGGCTCCAAACCCAGACCACACTGAATGCACACAAACGCATGTCCCTTTTCAGGGGACACGGGTCCACAATCATGGAAAATCAAACATACAAAGTAACACAAGGCATATGAAGATTATGGTTACTACTTGATAGTCGACCTCAAATATTACTAATTTTTCCGGTGCGCCGATGACAGAAATATCCCTAAAATGACCAATAATACACATAAATTCCTAATAATTATAGAAATTCACCTTAATAAATATTTGACTTCTTGATTTGAAATAAGACTTCTTTTTTTCCAAGCATCCATAATCTCTAAATCCCTTTTCTCCATTGGACATCCATTACTTGGAAAAACCCTTTTCATTTTCGGATTACACAGAAAATTCCAGCAACAGTGACTGAATCTTCAAAAATTCATAATTAATTCTATAAAACTCCAATTGGGGTGGTTCAAAATCCAAATTTACCCTTAATATGTCTAGTTTTGGATAAAAATATTTCCAGAGACTTTAATTATTCGTACGATTTTTATGTGTCCAAGATCCACCCTCAGGTCCGAAACAGAGACCTATTTTCTGGGCCATTTTAGAAAATTAATTTCTCCTGATCCAGAGCTTAAAAAATTAGAAATTATATACCAAAATAATCCTTGAGATGCCTATTTTCAATGAAAAATATCCATTTGAGTCAGATACGACCGAAACTCCAGCCGTAGGACAGAACTCCACCTCTGGTCAGTCAGAAATTCCAGATTCAGGGGCTGTTTAAAAAATTTGGTTCTCTTAGTACAAAACTCCAAATATTTCGTGTCACCTATCGAATTAATCCTTGGGATGTCTAATTTTTGTCTGAAAATTTTCAGATTTTTCCAAGTTCATTTGATAGGTAAAAACCCATGAAACATTCGACTGACTTCACTGGATCATTGCAGAAACAGTTTCGAACGTTTTTAAATCTTTTCTTTAGGATTCCAAAATCATGATCCAAGATCATTCTTATACATAATCTCATTTTAAACACTTTTAAAACATCAAAACATCCAAAATCAACTCAAATCTTCATAGAAATAGGGCTGTCCAAAAATTACATAAACACCCTAAAATCCAAATGTTCATTCAAGCAACATAGCCCTACTTTAGCATGCTTACTCTTCTTCCTAATCATAGATTAAGACTTCAAACATATGAAAAAAAAACCCTCCTCATGCATCAATACTCAAGAGAACCACCATTACCAACATCAATCAACTTAGAGATTTTACAAGGTAGGTTAAAGATAGCTTACTTGACTTAGATCTTCAACCTCTTGAAGCTCTTGGATCTTGTTTCCTTTCCTCCCTCCTTTGGCCTTTACTTTCACCACTAAAGTTGAATTTGCTTGTCAATATTTATCAAGAAGAAGAAAGTGGAAGAGAATATTATTGGAATCTATGATCTTACCTTAGGCTCTTGACTCCTTGAACTCCCTTGCTTCTTGAATTTTCTTGTGTTTTTCTCTTGAGCTTTCTTAAGTGAACTCTCTTGTGCTCTTTCTTCTCTTCTCCTTCTATCCAAAATTGAGGGCCAAAATGAGAGGGAATGGCCTTTTAAACTTGCTCATCCCTTGTGGCACATGTTTTCAAATTTAAATCTTGGCTCCAATTTCAAATTTACTTTTGGCTCCAACTTTGAATTTCAAATCTTGGCTCCATGAAAACTTTTTCCCTCCCTTCTCCACTTGTTTGGCCAAAATGGCCTCTTGGTTTGGGCTCCAAAAATTGCTTCCCTTCCTAGCCCAATGTCCACAAATCCATAATTTTCTACATGTCTTCTTCATGGCCCATATTAGGAATTTTACTATTTTCTTCTTATATTTCCCCTTTGGCCGAAAATACAAGGGTAAAAAGGGAAAATATATATTTTGACTTTCATTGTCATCTCCTATCTTAAATTGTCCAATGCCACATTAATTACGCAAGTTTTCAAATAATTCCACATCATTTTCTCTAGCTTAATTATTTACTTGGAAATTAAATACCATAAACTAAAGGCTTGATGAAAATTCATGTATTCCATTAATTCATCCAATACATCAATTTACATAAAATTGGGGATGTTACATTTCTTCCCCTGTAAAAATAAATTTCGTCCTCGAAATTTGTCTATACATTTATCATGCTCCTAGACATAAACTCTGGGTATTTTTCTTTCATATCCTCAACCGTCTCCCACGTCGCTTCTCTAGTAGATAACCCCTTCCAGACCACCTTCACAGAAGGGATGCTCTTACGCCTGAGCTGCTTCTCTTGATAATCAATAATCCGCTCAGGCTCTACTACAAAGGTATGATCTTCCTGTACCTCAACATCCTCATACTCAAGGACATGCCCTGGGTCTGGTTGATATTTCTTTAGCTGAGAGACATGGAAAACATCATGCAACCTACTCAGACTTGGTGGCAATGCTAACTGATAAGCCACTGATCCTCGCTTTTTCAATATCTCAAAAGGACCGACATATCGAGGACTTAATTTCTTACGTTTTAAGGCTTTTCCCACTCCAGTAACCGGAGATATCTTCAAAAATACGTGATCACCCTCATTAAATTCTAGATGTCTCCTTCTCTTATTTGCATAACTCTTTTGACGACTTTGAGCCGCTAGGAGCCTCTTTTTGATTAAGTTAATCTGTTCGGAAGTTTCATCTACCATTTCCGGTCCAAACAACTTCCGTTCAGTTAACTCAGTCCAACAAAGAGGTGATCAGCATTTTCGTCCATACAGAGCTTCATACGGAGCCATCTGTATACTAGCATGATAACTATTATTATATGCAAATTCAACTAGAGATATATAAATACTGATCCCATTTTCCTTTAAAATCCAAGACACATGCTCGCAACATATCTTCAAGTGTTTGGATTGTCCTCTCTGATTGCCCATCTATCTGGGGATGATAGGCAAGATCGAACTTCAACTTTGTCCCCATTGCTTGATGTAAAGCTTTCCAGAATCGAGAAGTAAACCGAGGATCTCTATCAGAGATAATACTCTTTGGTGTACCATGAAGTCTGATTATTTCTCGAATATAAATCTCTGCCAGTTTCTCGGGAGAGTAATTGACACTGACGATCGATATTTGAGAAGTCATAGGAACCAGATAATTGATCGAGTAGATCATCGATCCTAGGAAGTGGATATTTGTTCTTGATGGTTTCCTTGTTCAACTCTCGATAGTCGATGCACAGTCGTAAGCTCCCGTCTTTCTTCTTCACAAACAACACTGGGGCTCCCCATGGTGATACGCTGGGTCAAATGAACCCCTTCTCTAAAAGTTCTTCCAGTTGCTTCTTCAATTCTTGCATCTCGTTTGGTGCCATACGATACGGCGCTTTTGATATTGACCCCGTGCCAGACATCAAATCAATAGTGAATTCAACTTCCCTTATAGGAGGTAGCTCAGTGAGATCCTCCGGAAGCACATCAGGAAACTCATTCACCACAAAGATGTCTTTGAGTGAAAGTTTGGCTTCTACCTTGACTGAGAAGAATACCATATATGCTTGGCATCCTTGCTTCATGCATCTATCAGCTTTCGTAGCAGAGAGAAAATTCAGGCTCACATCAATCTTATCTCCGCTAGGTGAATCGGGAAATTATATCCTCTTACTACCACAGTCAATCATTGCATTGTTTGCCGTCAGCCAGTTTAGACCGAGTATGACGTCAATACCATGAAGTGGTAATCGGATAAGGTCCACTTTTGAAACTCGTCCATCCACATTTGCAGTACAATTTAAACATGCATCAGAAGCTAAAGATTTCACGCCAAGTGGTATAGATACTATTATATCATAAGGTAACCTATAGGCATGCATTCCTAAACGATTTGCACAATCATAGGAAATAAAGGAATGACTGGCACCCGAATCATAAATGCCTGAAGTAGATTCCCATTAAGATAGATAGTACCTTGGACTAGAGACTTTTTGGCCTGTGTATTGGTTAGCGCAAAAATCCGGCCTGCGTTTTGAGGCCTTTCCTCTGCAGCATTCTCAGGACAATTCCGGCTGAAGTGTCCAGGCTTCTGGCATTTGTAGCAGATTTGCTTCCCCTCCCATTTAACTCCTGGATGGTACTTTCTGCACTTTGGAAACGATTGGTATCCCGTCAGTCTGGGATAGTTCTGTTGCCCGGCCTGGAATGGTCTCTTGTTCCCATCTCGGGGGTTATTCCAAGGTGCTCTCCTCTTTTGTGAGGAATTTCCGTTGTTAAATCCACCACGACCAGCATTGCCACTGTTGAAGTTCCGGGATCTGCACAGCTCCTTCAAATTTCACTCAATTAGTCGGCAGGATTCCACAGCTTGAGCCATGTCAGGAAACTGCTGAGATACCAGCCTCTCCCTAATCTCGTTCTTCAGCCCGTAAATCAACCTATTTGCTTTGCAGCTTGCATCATCGTCACGCTTCAGATATGAGGAGTATCGTGATAGGTTGGTGAATCGAGCAAAGTAGTCATCAAATGACTCCTCCTGACCTTGTTGAATGTGAAGAAACTCCGACTCCTTGATCACTTAGGCAAGGTATATGATCAAGGTCCTCAGGTAAGAAAAATTTTAAATGTTTTAACTAAAGACTGGGAAGCTAAAGTTACAGCAATAGAAGAATCCCGTGGAGAATCAATGGCTTCAGTTGCAGCCCTATTTGGAAGCCTGTCAGAATACGAGAGTAAGTTGAAATTCAAGAAAAACTTGAGTGACACAAACACTAGCAAAAGCAGAGGTATTGCTCTAAACTCTATAAAAGAAAAAGAAAGCAAAATCGAAGATGATGAGGAAGATGAAGAAATAGCCATGTTCGTACGAAGATTTAAGAAGTTTTATAAAAAGGATCAGGGCTTTAAAAATAAATTTCAAAAAGGAAACTTAAACAATAAAAATGATAAAGCTCAAGTCATCTTACGAGTGTGAGAAACCTGTGACACTTCAAATCGAATGTCCGAATTGAAGGACAAAGAGAAAAAGAAAAATTTCACGATTCTTAAAGAAGGCTTATGTGTCTCGCCATATGGGAGACAAATCCTCAGACGAAAAAAGATTGCAAGGGAACTCATTACTTCTAGAAAGAAAAACAAATTGCTTAAACAACAAACAAAAACCTCACTTCTAGTTTCAAATTGTGAAAATTCTGCTTGTTCTGATAATGATACAATACCTACCTATAATGAACTATTTACTGAATACAAATTTGTTCAAAATGAGTTTGATGAACTTGCTGAAAAATATCTTACTTTGAAAAAGAAGAATACAACTCTTGAACAGCAAGTAGAAAATCTTTCTTCTCCAAAAAATCTCATATGTGATGAATGCATTATTCTAGAAAAGAAAAATGAGTATCTTACAAAAACTCTTGAAAAATTCACTAAAGGTAGTGAAATGCTAAATGTTATACTAAAAGATCAAAGGGTTACCAATGATCGATCGTGCATAGGATATAATCCTACTCTTGACAAAAAGAAAGGAAAGAAGAAAATAGGAGAAAAATCATATTTGAACTACTTTCGAAATCAGTTCACACATCGAATCCTTTTGCTTATTGTAATTACTGTAACCGAAAAGGACATAGTACTTCTTCCTGTTTTCATAAAAAGGATAAAAGAAATAAACCTGTTGGCAATTATCAATGGATCCCAAAAGGAATCTATGTTCCTATAACTCAACCTAACCCCAAAGGACCCAAGAAAAGATAGGTACCTAAAACTTTAATTTGTTTTTGCAGATTTGTTTGAGAGCATCAAGAATCAACAAGTGGTATATTGACAGTGGATGCTCCAGACATATGACAGGGGATCAAGCCAAATTTATTGCAATGAAATCAAAAGATGGTGGTAAGGTCACTTTTGGAGGCAACCAATCAGAAAAAATCACTGGAATTGGTGAGATTGGCACAAAAGAAGGACCCATGATCAAAGATGTCTACTTGGTAGAAGGTCTCAACCACAATCTCCTAAGCGTAAGTCAAAGTGCTGACAAAGATAATTGGATCATATTTGACTCAGAAGAATGTCTCATTGTCAAGAAAGATGATCTTCCTATTGACAAAGCTATCCGAACTGACCATGGAGGAGAATTTGAAAATCAAGCCTTTCAAGAATTTTGTGATGCCCACGGAATTGACCACAACTTCTCAGCTCCAAGAACACCACAACAGAACGGTGTGGTTGAAAGGAAGAATCGTGTACTTACTGAAATGGCCCGTACTATGCTAAATGAAAACCAAACATCACAAGTCTTTTGGGCAGATGCAATGAGCACGGCCAGTTATATATCAAACCGAGCTTATATGAGAAAGAAGATGGATAAAACACCTTATGAGCTCTACAAAGGAAGAAAACCAAATCTGTCTCATCTACGTATCTTTGGCTGTAAGTGCTTCATACATAATAATGGTAAGGACAATCTAGGTAAGTTTGATTCTAGATCTGATGAAGGCATATTTCTTGGTTATTCTAACAGAAGCAAAGCATATAGAGTCTTTAATACTCGTACTCGTATTGTTGAAGAATCTATGCATGTTGTATTTTGTGAATCTAAATCTAAGATGGTTCTGGATGATGATGGAGAAAATGATTTCAAAAATCAGTTCTTTTCAAAAACTACTCCTGCTACAATTGAAAATCCTGAAAATGTTTTTGAAACTGAACCTCAAACTGTTTGTGAAAATTCTAGCTCATCACAGCCTAAAGCTTGGAAGTTTATTAGAAATCATCCTTTAGATCAAGTAATAGGCGATGTGAATCAAGGAGTAAGAACAAGAAAAAGTACTTTAAATGAAGTAACCTTTTCTGCTTTTATTTCTCAAATTGAACCCTCCAAAGTTGTTGAAGCCCTTTCGCACAATGATTGGGTGATAGCAATGCAAGAGGAATTACACCGTTTGATAGAAATCAAGTTTGAGATTTGGTACCTAGGCCCAAGGACCATCCGGTCATTGGCACCAAATGGGTATTCAAGAACAAACGAGATGAATCTGCAATCATTGTTCGTAACAAAGCTAGATTAGTGGCTAAAGGTTACAATCAAGAAGAAGGAATCGACTATGAAGAAACCTTTGCTCCAGTAGCTAGACTGGAAGCTATAAGAGTTCTTCTAGCCTTTGCCTGTGTTAAAGATTTCAAACTCTATCAAATGGACGTCAAAAGTGCTTTTCTTAATGGTTTTATTCAAGAGGAGTTTATGTTGAACAACCTCCTGGTTTTGAAAATGAACATCATCCAGATCGTGTGTATCGATTAAAGAAAGCCTTATATGGTCTCAAACAAGCCCCTAGAGCATGGTATGAAAGACTAAGTAAATTTCTATTAGATCAAGGGTTTATTAGAGGAAAGGCAGATACAACACTGTTCATTAAAACTAACAAGTTAAGTGAAATTTTAATTGTTCAAATTTATGTTGATGACATTATCTTTGGTGCTACTAATGATGCTTTGTGTGAAGAATTTTCAAAGATAATGCAGAATGAATTTGAGATGTCAACGATGGGAGAGTTAAAATACTTTCTTGGTCTACAAATCAAGCAAAGAAAGGATGGAATCTTCATATCACAAACCAAGTACCTACATGATCTACTCAAAAAGTTTGGATTGGAACACTACAATGGTGCTGACACCCCGATGAGCTCAACAGCATCTTTGGATGCAGATGAAGAAAAGGGCAAAGACTTCAACATCACAAAATATAGAGGAATGATTGGATCATTGCTCTACCTAACAGCAAGTCGTCCTGACATTCAGTTTAGTGTGGGAATGTGTGCAAGGTTTCAATCAGCTCCCAAAGAATCTCATGCTGAACATGTTAAAAGGATCTTTCGTTATCTATCAGATACAAAGGAACTAGGATTGTGGTTTCCTAAAGGACAACAAGAGTTCTTGACAGCCTATTCAGATTCTGATCATGTCGGCTACAAAACTGACAGAAAAAGCACAAGTGGGCAATGCGAGTTCTTTGGAGGATCACTTGTATCATGGTTTAGTAAGAAACAGACCACAGTAGCTGTCTCTTCCATAGAAGCTGAGTATGTTGCTGCCTCAAGCTGTTGTGCACAAGTTCTTTGGCTAAAACAGCAATTATCAGACTTGGGAATCTATCTCAAAGAAATCCCCATCCTGTGTGACAACACAAGCACAATAAGCTTGGCAAAGAATCCTGTACAACATACAAGAACTAAGCACATTGATGTGAGACACCACTTTATCAGAGATCATGTTCAAAAGAAGGATGTTAAAGTCATGTTCATCCCAACACACTTGCAACTTGCTGACATATTCACCAAACCTTTGGCCAAGGAACAATTCAATTTCATTAGAAGAGAATTGGGAATGGTAAATCCCAATGAATTGTAAGTAGTCTGAAAATTGTTTACTTTGTTTTTGATTATGTGGAAACTAACTTAAGCATCGGAGTACCTAGATCTTTGTTTTTGCAGGATATTCAAGTGAAAAATATGCAGACTTGCATACTCGAGTAGGTACATCAATACTCAAGTATCATACCCGAGTACTCTTCAGCTATACTCGAGTACAAACTACACAAGGACCATACTCGAGTAGATCAAGTCATACTCGCGTACTAGCATGATCTTCTCTGGCAAATTAAGGATACATACTCGAGTACAGAAACCGTATACTCGAGTACACTATGGGTATTCTGGTCATTCTCTGTCTCAACGTTTTAAATCTCCTTATCTCATTTCACGCTCATACTTCCACATACTTTCAAAATTTCCACCGAATCCCTCACATACTTCCACACACTCGCACATACTTTCACTTCTCACTCTTCATCTTTTTCAAATTCCCATTCTCCCTCCACGACGTCGTCACCTCCGGCGATCTCGTTTCGGTCTGATTCACTCTTTCTTCTCCAACAAAACCCTAATGGCTACCTCCTCCACTGAATCCGACGATCAACCACTGACAAAGAAACCACGCTCATATTACCGGCAACGTACGAACTCGCCACAACAACTAGAAGCCAAAATATCATCCGGGTCTCAGTCTAAATCTCTTGACTCTCCATCCGGTTCGCCATCGCTTAGCTCTGAATCAGAGTCTCAAACTCTTGGCTCTGACTCCACTTCGCAGTCTGGTTCTAAAACATCCCCATTCAGCAAAGAACCAAGCTCTGAGGACAAAATTGATTCTGAAGCTACTGGAGAAACATCATCCATCAATGATTCCGACAAGACATTGAGGGAACAACGATCAAAAGACATTGAGGACAGAATTCAGAAAATTCAAGGAGCACAAAGGACGAATGCTTCCAATACACAGAATCTGGTTAATCCTTTTGCCTCCAAACTCATTGGTCAAATTAGTGCTCTTCATTGTCCTCCCGGTATGTGTCAAGACCCTCTCAATCTTCCAAATGATAATACATTTACTGAGAATTATGGTTCCAGATCCTTTTGTCCTGCTGTTCGGTTAGACATAGAAGCCTTTAGAACAAAATGCAATCTGGATCTTTCACCATGGCTTAGCAATTACATGCCTCTGTTAGGAATCTCTACACCCTACTCTCCCCAGGTTGTTAAAGTCTTCTATCATAACATGTTTGTAGCAGAAAAAGTTCATAAGCATGATGAAGAGGTGTTGATTACCTCTGTCAGAGGAAGGGGAATCAGAATTACATCACAAGTTCTTAATACTTTGTTTGGGTTTACCAATATCCCGGAAGATCCTCCTAGATTATCTCGCCTTGACCGCTTCAAACTTCTGCTTCCTAATGAAGAGTATGATGGAAATCCATTACGCTTAAGCCTAGCCAAATGTGTGCCACCTATAGAGTCCTTTGGTACCTCTATACCCGCAACTTGGTCAACAAGGGGCAAAGTTATACTCACTTCGTTCATAAAGATTATGAGCTGTTTGCCTCTATCATTGCAAAGGAACCACGAAATCTGGGGAAGTGGATTATTTCTGAGATGACCCACTTTTTATCTAACTCTTCCAAGAAAAATACAATTCCCTTTCCACACCTTGTCTCCCAAATCATAGGATTTCATGATATTTGGTATCTCCTGCCTAATGACAAAGCTGTGTTTCCAAAAGTATTTGGCAAGTACCACCTTAACTTCATGAAGATTTCTTTCACTACTGCTACTGGGAAAGAGAAGGAGCCAAGTATCTTAGAATCAGCATCATCAGAATCAGGCCCTCCCTCTAGTCCACTTCAAGCCAATCAATCTCCTGACTCAGGCACTCATCCTACATCTCCTCCTCTCACTCAAGCTCATGTTCAGAACTTGATCAACACTACTGTACAAGAAGTTCTCAATCCCTTCATCAAACACTATCAGAACCTGAACTCCCACCTGCTTTCATCCATGGCTTTTGAAATGAAGACGATGATGCAGTTCATTGACGCCAAATTCCAGTCACATGCAGAGGAAATGAGAAAAGGGTTCCAGGATCTACAAGCACAGATTGACTCTCACCTCCTGCATTGCTCACATACTAGCACCTCCACGACTCAGCCTAGTGCTGTTCCTGTTGTTCCTGCTCATGTGCCTCCCACATCCCCTTCTTTGATTGATGACAAAGGGGGAGAAAATCCAGACCCAGAGCAATCTAAATAGCTTAAATAGCTTGTAGTATTTGTATTTGCAGTATTGTATTTGCTCATGTATTTGCTCATGTTAAATGATGTTATTGTATTTTGGTCATTCCAGAACTAGGAAACATTTTGTGCACCTTGGCATAATTCTCACTTTGTGAAATATGTGCTTCTGATATGTTAACTATATATGAAGCTATGTTGATCTAATGAATGCAATCAATCCATAATATCATATTACTATTCTTCAAGTATTATTGACTCAGTGATTTCAAAATCCAAAATTCAAAACATAAGGCTAAGTGTTGTCATCATCAAAAAGGGGGAGAATGTTGGTTCTCAAAGTTTTGAGTACTTTTGTTTGAGAACACGGACCCAAAGTGCATCAGGTTGTGAGTGAATTTTGTAAATCAACTTCATCATGAAGGCCTTGTTTTGAGAATCAAGCCTCAGCAATCCACAGCCACCATGCTTAATCAAGTTGGCATAATTCATTCCATTTTACCAGACTGACTCCACGGTGCTCCTTAGTATGACCCCAGATGAATTTTCGGATGATTCTCTCTATTTTTGTGATGCATGGTTGAGGTAGGGTGGTACTTTGCATAGCATATAGAGGAATGGAAGCCAGGACTGATTTAGCCAGAGTGATTCTCCCGGCCAGAGAGAGATATCTGGACTTCCAACCGGCCAGCTTCGATTGAATTCGCTCAATGATGTAACCATAGGTTGAGGAAGAAACTCTTCCAGTTAGCAGAGGGACACCAAGGTATTTCCCAAGCGAGGTGGTTCTTTGGTATCCCAGTTTATCGCAAATTTCCTTGCAAGCAGAGGAAACCATGTTCCTTGAGAAATAAATCTTAGTCTTTGAAACACTGATTGTGTGCCCAGAAGAGACACAAAACTCTTGCAGAGTATCTTTTATCAGATCAGCCTGCTGAAGTGTTGCATGGCCAAATAAAATTAGATCGTCAGCAAAAAATAAATGAGAGAGGTGCACACCTCTCTGACCCACTTTGATAGTTTTCCAAACCCCTGCTCTGACTTTAGACTCGATAAGATGAGACAAACGTTCCATGCAAAGCACAAAGAGGTAAGGGGATAAGGGATCACCCTGCCTCACACCACGTTGGGGATTAAAAGAACTTGTTGGTCTCCCATTCCATAGGATTTGCATAGAAGGGGTAGAAATGCAATTCATGATCAGATTAATCAGAGAACCAGGAAGGCCAGCATCCTGAAGAGTGTTGTTAACAAAATCCCATCGCAGACGATCAAAAGCCTTATGTAAGTCAACCTTCACAGCCATCCAACCCGTCTTTCCTTGTTTACCCCGCATTGAATGGATTACTTCTTGGGTGACTATGATATTATCAATAATGCTGCGACCTTGGATAAAGCTAGTTTGACATTGACTGGTTAAGGTGTCCATAATAGGTCTTAGCCGGTTGGCAATAGTCTTGGTGACGATTTTGTATAAGACTGAGCAGAGACTGATAGGTCGAAATTCGCTAATGAGATTGGGTTGACTGATTTTAGGGATCAGAGCAATCAGAGTTTGGTTTATGGAAGGATTAAAATAAGTACCTGACCATAATCTTTGAATCAGCCGAATAACGCTAGGGCCAACGGATGTCCACTGGGATTGGTAAAAAAGAGCGTGGATGCCGTCATAGCCGGGCGATTTGAGGGGTTTCATTTCAAATAAAGCCTGTTGAACCTCCACTGAGGTTACATCCCTCTCCAATGACAGAACCTGGGGATTGGTAAGACGAGGGAAGCAACCATGGGTTGAGAGAGGGAAGAAGGTTGGGTCTTCCACTGAATACACGTTGCTGTTTTTGAATGTGTTGTGGGTGGATTTATGTTGTTAGTGGAGAAACCGCTTTTTTTTCCATGTATATCATCTGAGAGACTGAGACAGATAATATTGAAATGCGTTTTGTACGAAAAGCGGTATGAGTTTGTTATAAATAAAAAATTTCAATTCATTTATCTTTCAAATTTATAGTTTTTTTTTTCATACTCCCAGTTGATTAAACATATGAAAATGGGGGTTTTTTTTTTTTTTTAATCAAGGAATTAGTATCAAATACAAATGATTAAAATTGTTACTTTAAATAAATTAACTCATTTCTTACAAATAACAATTGTAACTAATTTTTTTAAATTTTTATTAATTAGTTATCCAATTCTTTTACATTTAAGACTAAGAGTATATATTTGTTATGCTTCCGACATGGTCAGAATATGGAAGGAGATCTTTTCATTATCTTGTTTCTCCTTTTCTCTCATTGACCTTATCTAGACCTTTGATTGGGAAAATGAGAGAAAAGTAAAAATAGTATTGTATTGATTGGACGGATGTGATTTAGAGATTATGAGGGATAATGAGAAAAGGATGATGAGAGAAACCCAACCCTCAGAATATACTTAAACCGTGACTGAGAAGGAGACCAATTTTCAACTGAAAATCACTTTTCCTCGCCCTCACTTATACTCTTATAGGTGATGATTACCATACATCAATTGCGAAAAGATATTAGGAAGTGATTTACAAGATTTAGACAATACATGAATTTGTCCTAATTATTTGTCGTATAAAGTCCCCAACCCCAAGGAACATTGTCATGTCATGAATGTTTACAACAAGTATAATTTTTATACTCCTTATGCATTTTAATGTAGGAGATAAATAACTGATTTATTAATATTTAAAAATTATTTTAGTTAAATATATTATACAGAATGTATATTAGTTTTCCTACAGTTAGGAAAAAAATATTAATTTTTCTAAAATATCATATTCAATTAGCATAGAAATTATCATGCATAGAAACTGTCTTAATATATGTAATTAACATAGATAGTTTGAAATAAATTTAGGAGATAAAGTGCATAGGAATCTTATAATCAAAAGGGAGAATTCCATAAAAAGGTCTCTAATATTTCAAAACTTCAAATTAGATTTGGTTCATTTTATGAGAAATCATTTATTTAAGATTTTAAAATTTCAAAGGTTTTTTCCTATATAATAAATAGAAACTTTCCAAGTAAAATGAATATAAATTTACTCCTATATATAGTGCAATTAGAGGTAAGCAAACTACCCGCAATCCATCTAATCACCAACGTCTTTCCGGATTAAACTCATCCAGTTTGGGCCTGTTACCCGTACTTGTTTATGTTACACCTCCCCGCCCATTACCTTATATACCTTCTTCTATTTTCCCCTCAGGCATTGAAACAATCAATGTAAGGAATCCAGGACTAGGCCCTTGGGTCGTGGGTTCGATCCCCTCTGCCGTCGCTGGGACTCCTTTGGTAGGCGATCTCGTAAGTCCCAGTAAGTGCTCATAGAGCTCCCTGGCCTGCTCCGGCCTTGTGGGGACTGATGTCGAACCCCTCCAAAACTTTTTCTTTATCAAAAAAAAAAAAAAATCAATCTCTTCGTTTCTCGTCTCTCTGAGAGCATGAGTGGAAAGAGGTCAGGGGGTTTGTGGCCTAATCTGTTTGGGGCTTGGTAAAGGCCAAGACCCAAAGAAAAGCCTTTTTTTTTTTAATAGACTAGGCCAAGGCTTACTGATAGGTAGATAAGGGTGGAAAAAGGTTAGGGCTTGTTAGAAGTCTGTGACTTGGTCTACTTTTGGTCTGGTCAGATCTGACTTATCAGACTAAAAGGCGAGACTAAGGCCTTTTTTAGGCCTACTTTTCCTAACAGCCAAGCCAAGGTGTTCTGAATTTCCTTTTGAACAGACATTTCTAGATGAA
This sequence comes from Acacia pycnantha, assembly GCA_025563575.1. Taxonomy (NCBI): domain Eukaryota; kingdom Viridiplantae; phylum Streptophyta; class Magnoliopsida; order Fabales; family Fabaceae; genus Acacia; species Acacia pycnantha. The sequence continues at coordinate 477,729 of JAMWYP010000036.1, read as the reverse complement.
ATTCTTGATCTGGATGGATCTGTACGTACTCATGATTTGACACATAATTGAATAGGTATGATGTTTTATTTTCTTGAGAAAATCATTTTCAGGGTCCTTTTAGGACTGACAATCCTAAAAAAGGCCCCAAGATTCTGATAATCCCAGAAAAGGCCCAGGGCCTTTTCTGGGATTTTCAGAATCTTATATGAAGTTAATCAATGAAATGATATAGTTGTTAATGCAGATCGATATAGTTGTCAACGGGGCTGATATAGTTGTTAGCAAAGTGTTGTTAACTGGGCCGATTTAGTTGTTAAAACCTACCCGTTGACAACTATATCACCTGTCGACAAGTCACCAAAAATTCTAAAAATCCCAGAAAAGGCCCTGGGACCTTTTCTGAGATTGACAGAATCTTAGAGCCTTTTTTGGGATTGTCAGTCCTAAAAGGGCCCTGAAAATGATTTTCCCTATTTTCTTTGATTTTTGAGCTGACTGTATTATGTTGACCTCCATACAAATTTCCGGATCCGGTTCCTCTCATAACCCAATTTTCTCCTTATCTCTCATTGTCTTTGAATCTTGGCCGTCCATTCGATCTGACGTCTCAGAGAAAGCCACATCGTCCAGATCTAAATAAAATTGAATCTCAGATTTTGTCAAAATCCAGACGGATGGTTCGAATCTTTAGCTTCCCAACCCTTTCTTCCTACCACGATCGCTGAGGTTCATCGCGAGCTGTCGCCGGTGGGTTCGAATCTTCAGCTTCCCAACCCTTTCGACCTACCACGATCGCTGAGGCTCATCGCGAGACGTCGCCGCCGAACATTGTCGTTGAGGGAGGGAATCACCGCAACGAATTACTTTGCTTTTGGGTACAAGATGGATGAACCATTCAACAGGGAAGTAATTGAGAAGTGGAAAAATGCCGATGCACACTATGCCACGCCTCCTGGATCGAATGATGACTGGTAAGGAACAAAACGGATACAGGGTTGCGTTGGCTCTTCTCTTGAAGTATTGCATGTAAGACATCCGAGATTTTTGTTTTGTTTCTTGTGTTTTACTATTATGCTTAGAGCTATTGATGGCTGTTGATTTGGCTGATTGAGCGTTTTTCTTTGGATGATTCGATTGATCGATATTATGCTGCAATCACACTTGAAGTCTACGCGTTTCTTCAATGATTTTTCCATAATGTGTCTTAGTTTTCCTTTTTACATTCTTTGTGAATGAATTCTGGATTGAGTTAGGCACAGCGTGGTCGATGAATTGAAATTTTACTGTTGATGCATTACATGAATTATAAAGAATGCGCAATCCTCCTCTGATTATGCATAATTAGACAAGGCTATCAAAGCCCTTCTAATCCTCTGCTTCCCAAAGAATTACATTATATTTTTTGCTTTCTTATAATTTTCTGCAGTCTGATAACGCATGCATCTAATTTTGAATAATATATATATAAAGACGGCATAACTTTTTGATCTCATAAATTTAATGGAGTTTCTGCATCAAGCTTATTATTTATATACGACATATATGCTTACACATGTAGAAATTCCTCTATTACAAGGCATCCTAACACTGCAAAACCATCTAAACCAGAAAATCTCTGAAGCAACTTAAGCTTCACTTTTCATACGCCTTGCAATATGCCAATATATATACATATGTATAGTTCAAAGAAACATATTTGAAGCCTGAGATGAAGAAATCACTTTAAGGCTGCTAGCTAGTTCCTAAAGATCATATATTAAACACTGCTACATCAATGAGCTCCAAGATTTTTGTCATATCTGTTAATTAAAAACCTGGGACACTTCTGTAGCTAGGTGCAAGTAATTTATGATGACTTCAATGTAAATATGTGCAAAAATGTATACATTCATCTTCTTCTTTTTCTATATAGAGACATATCTGTGGCTGTGAGTGTAGATATTATATATATTCTCCTGGCTCTTATTGGGATAGCATGAGGACCCCAATTATTCGCTGTCCTTAAACCATCAAACCGGGATGGAACAGGGCCCCTGCAAATTTTCTAAACTAAATCTATATTAATTGTTTGTAATGGGACTGTTCAAAGTCAATTAAATCCAGGACTGGATGGAATAGTTGCATTCTGCCTGTTTTTACACAAATATTATGAAAATCCTGCTCATCTAACTTTACCTGTCAATCTAAAGATTCTGCATATATCTTTGGAATTCCATATCAAAATAGATGGGAAAAAGGCAACTTCTTATTACTGCCATATTAAGCAAAATACAATTTTCTCCCATATTGAACAATAGCCAGTTTTACTATACAAAAGGAAATCAAACTTTCAAAAAAATGGGAGACGTTTCTGATTTTCATGGATGTATTCTGTTTGAGCTTAGTATCAAAAAAATGTTCAACTATATTGAATTGTCATTTCAGGTATCAGCTGATTCATCCTTCATACTTCATGCTGGCTGAATACTAGTGAAGCTATAGAAGATGGACCTTCGCTTACTTGGAATTGACTGGACATTGTTGAAGCTGTTACAGAAGATGGACCTTCACCTAATAAGAAGAAAGAAGATAGAAGAGCAGTGTTAATGCTAGTATAGGGTCATAAAAAAATTATATTTTTTATATGATAGAGAGTTTATTAAATAATGACAGTTGTATTTAGCATTATGATGTAATATACACATTGATTTGAATAAAGTTGACATTCTCTCGTAACTTGTGCTTATTTCAATATTTGTATTTTTGTACACAAAAATTGTTCTTCCATTACTTCCAATGATGGCGTTGAACAATCTAAGCGAGCCTATAAATCATTACAAAGAAAAATTATAAATATTATTAACATGAGAAGGCATTATATAGAAATTTGTTTTGTGGATACCCCACTAAATTAGGGAAGTCAACTTAAAAAAAAAAAAAACATCAAAACAAAAAATATATTGATCCTATTCCTAATTGTTTACTACTAAATTTAAACACCCAACAGAGCTCATTTTATAGTAATATATGAAGTTATGACATGTATTGATATATATGGGATATTGCAGTGGAAACAATGATGTAATAAAAACAATTTTACTCTCAAGGATAGAAGCCAAACAATCAAATATTAAGTGACAAAGCATCAATAATCCAAAAGTGAAATGTGGCAAGTTGTTGGCTGAGAAATTTCCAGTTGGCAAGTATCACGTGGAAAAAAAGTGGAAAAAGCACTCTGCCAAAATATCATCTTTTGTCATCTTCCCTCAGATAAGCACTAACCCATCATCTTCCATTGTTGTTTTCTTCTCTAACAAAAAGCCCACACTTCTTTTATCAACTAATGATTCATTATAGCAGAGAAAATAATAACTTCCCCACTCATTCATCAACAAAATCGAAACAGAGTGTTTTTGGGAAATTATCCTCTCGTCTTATGCCTGGGAGCTGGTTAAAAGAATTATTGATATTGCTGCTCCTACAGATCATATAGCCTCCTAGTATGACAAATTAAAGCCTTCATTTATAGAGATTGGCTGGTTCACATCTATTATATTTCGCGGCATTTCAACAGAACAGCGAACGTGCTTGCTAAATTAGGATAGTCTAAATCAGATTTTTGAAGCGCTTGCCCTTTGTATTTGAGGGTCTTTCGGAATTCTTTCCACTATTAATCTGGTTTTATTGTAATGTACTCTGGATTCCATCTTCTTAAATAAATAAAAAAATCGAAACACAGTGGAGTGGAATAGTAAACCAACAAACTGATTCTTTGAAATTATACCCCTTCAAAAAGCTCCCTCTTTCCCATGACTTTGCTTCCAGTTCCAGCATTAGCTATGAAATTAATCTTTTTATGGAAAAAAAATATTTGGATCTTACCTTTACCTTTGCCTCCTTTATCTTCCCGCGAAATTGCAAACGAATGTCCAGCAAAGTTTCGGGAGTCAGAAGCAGGGGAGAGGACTTAAAATAAGTTTTAAAAAAGTAAATTGGATGGCTAGGATTAAATGAAATGAATGGATGGGATGGGCCTATGAGAGATGGGTATAAATCAGCTAATGAGAGAATCCTCTCCCCAAATTTCTTGGTACGTAGTTGTATGAAAGATTTTATTGTTGTTGATATGAATTAATTTCTTTATAGGCCATAGGCCAGGCCAAGCCAGGCTCAAAGCCGAAAAAATGGCTTGTAACAGGCCACAGGTTAGGCTCAGATCACATTGTTACAAAACAGGTCTAATCTGCTAAGGGTGAAGCCTGGTTTGACCTATTTTCACTCCTACTGATAAGCCTGCTTATGCCTATCAGGTCGCCCGACTTGAAGTATTTTTTTAAAAATTCCGTAGGGTAAAAAAGTAATTACCCATCTCCCCCTTAACCCTAATTCTTTGATTCTTCAGCGTTCAGACTTCACTGAAACTTTACCCTCGTTTGGCCGAAGCTCTTCTCTCCTCCGGTTCTCCCTTTCTTTGTTCGTGCTCACCGAGTCACCACCTTTTCCTCTTTTCGTCGGCCGTCGCAGCTATCCTTTCTCTCAGAGTCATCGAGTCACCGTCCTCTCCCCTCTCTGTCTGCCGTCGCAGATTAACAACTCTAGTAAGTCCAAGCCAAAGGAAAGTACTATAGGAAGTGAGGGGGATAAGAGGGGAAGGAGACTGACCCCGGAGCTTGCCAGGTGGTGTTTCTTATTTTGGGTTCCTGTTTTTATTTGCATCACCTTGCTGGTTTGTTTATTTCTTCTTGCGATTTTTTTCTGCTGTTCTCTGCTAGAGAGGTTAATGATTGATTCTTTGCTTTTGCTCTCTCAAATTATCCATTCTTCTTGTTGTTCTCTTGCGATTTGCTTCTCGTTTTCGTTTGCTTCTGCTTTTTTTTTTTTTCTGCTGCCTCGATTTACCAACTCAATAAATTATGCAGATGTTTTATTATCTTATTATTCTCTATATCAGTAGAAAAGCTTGTCATGAAGCTGCAATTTGCAAAAGTAAAAAAATTATGCCATTTTGCAGTATGCTTTGGCAGTTCAGATTTGTGCTTGACAATAATAGAGGGGTCCTCACTCCTCACTATAGTGGAATTTGAAGAAGGCAATGTAGGATCATATCGTTTGCATAATGTTCAGGGGAAGAATGTTGCCTTATCGTTGGACATGAAGTATCTGTATTGTATTCTGTATTCCTCTTCATATTTCCTATCCTTCCCTCCTTCCCAGAATAATATAGGATCATATTTTTGCCCTGCAGACACTCATTTATGTGTGTGGCTAAATTGATTGGATTCATTTGAGATTTTTCTCTCAAATGCTATTCTTGTTCTTATAATTATAATTATAATTCGTACAGTGAAGAGTAAATGAATCTCATATTTGCTCAAAAATCATGTGAGTTTCTGTATTTTAAGTTTTAACTCCCTAAGCCTATGATGGATTTGGGACTTTTGTATCTTTACTCATGAGCACAAGCTGTTTGTTAAATTAGTTGAATGAGTCATATGTCCAATTAAGCATGTACTACAACTTACACCGTGTAGGTTCCATTTTGTGTGGTTTTAATGTGCTTCTTAGAATGATCATGTTACTTCTTTATATTCTCCCTTCATATTATATTGAAGGGTCATGATTTAATTCTGCAGAGTGAGAACTTGTCTTGAAGCTGAGAGGAATGTCTTGTGCCACTTTAAACATTGGGGCTTCTTCGAATCTTCACAGTGGAATTTCCAAACTGTTTAATTTCAGACAGGCCTGCTTTTTCCAAAAATCTTCTGCTTTTTTTTTTGAGCCCTTCAAATTGAGCTCCACCACTCATAGTATTTTCCCAGCTACCCGTCATTTTAGTGGCTCACAAGCATTTCATAGCACATTCAAATGTGCTGTTGGGGATTCAGAGCCATCCGTTTCAATTGGTACTAGCACAAGTGATTCTCGTAAGCATTGCAATAACTTCATATTTTCCTTGGTTATGATTTATGAGCCTAAGATTGATATAGTATATTTGTATTGTATGTACTTTATGCACCTCGTTTTATTTACTTTCTTTTTACTACTTTTGTCCATGCCGAAGAAGCAAGACTGGTTGTCCTTGTCATTGGTGGAGGGGGACGTGAACATGCTCTCTGCTATGCCTTGCAACGATCACTATCTGTTGGTGCTGTACTTTGTGCTCCAGGCAATGCAGGAATTTCCAAGTCAGGCAACGCCACTTGCATTTTAGACCTTGACATCAATGATGGAGCTGCAGTAATCTCATTTTGCCGTAAATGGGGTGTGGGACTAGTGGTGGTGGGACCTGAAGCTCCACTTGTTTCGGGTATTGTAAATAAGTTAGAGAAAGTTGGAATCCCAACTTTTGGCCCTTCTGCAGAAGCTGCTGCTTTGGAAGGTTCAAAGAATTTCATGAAGCATTTGTGTGACAAATATGGAATTCCAACTGCCAAGGTTTGTTTGCCCAATTCTAATTCCAAATTTCAGAAAGTAAATCAATGGTTAATCCGTATTCTGTTGGGACGAAACTAATTATCTGTACATATATCTTGGGTAGTACATATGTTATCCCCAAGAAATTTGTAACAAATATTCTATGTAGTTGTTTGGCCGTGTTTTTTTAGAATGTTATTATTAATAATAGGATAATAATTAGGAAATGATGTTTGTGTTTGACAACCAGTGAAGACCTCATCTTCTACCTTTTTTGTTTCTATCTCAATTTGATGTGCATGATGCTCTTTTTAAAATTCTTCCTTCCATCCTGCGGCCCTTACTTTGGTTCTTCTAACTAATCATGAGCCCATTAGTGCAGTACAAAACATTTACAGCACTCCATCTGCTGCAAATCTATATATTAAAGAACAAGGAGCACCAATTGTTATCAAAGCAGATGGATTGGCTGCTGGGAAAGGAGTTACTGTTGCCATGACACCGAATGTGCATATGAAGCTGTTGATTCGATGCTAGTGAAGGGTGATTTTGGTTCTGCCGGTTGTTGTGTAATAGTGGAAGAATTTCTAGAAGGAGAGGAGGTATCTTTCTTTGCATTGGTTGATGGAGAAGATGCAATTCCACTTGAATCTGCCCAGGACCATAAAAGAGTTGGTGATGGTGATATTGGACCAAATACTGGTGGCATGGGTGCATATTCTCCAGCACCTATTCTGACCAAGGAATTGCAAACTATAGTAATGGATTCTATTATTATCCCTTCAGTGAAAGGTATGTCAGCTGAAGGCTGCAAGTTTGTCGGGGTTCTATATGCTGGGCTTATGATTGAGAAGAAGTCTGGCTTGCCTAAGCTAATTGAGTACAATGTACGCTTTGGAGACCCTGAATGCCAGGTCCGCTTTGTTAAGATTCTTAAGATTATAATAAGTCAGTTTTCTAGCTTCAAGTTTATCTTCTTTAAGTGACCAACAACATGCCTTAAAACATGCTATATTGGTAATGAACAAGATTCTAGATACCTCATTTTACCTATCCCACAATTCGGAAGGATCTATTGATGTTTCCATTTTTCTATTCAAAGGGTTTAGTTGTGTTTTTTCTTTTTCTTTTTTTCTTTCCTTTTTTTCAGTGTATTTATAACTTGCTTGTGCCTTCAGCCTCTTGAGTCCTGATTGTTTAATGTGTATATACTCATTGATGCCTCTGCTAATGCACTGATTGCTATCCTCATTCTCTTTCACAGCCTATTTCTTTTAGGTTGTGTTTAAAAAGGGTATAATGGGAGGGATGGATAGCTTTCTATGAGACACCTTTCTTGTATAGAAAATATTATAACAGAGGGGAAGATTATTAAAGATTCTTAACTAACCTTGCAAAAATCTTAAAAGTACTCTCTCCATTGTATTTCTTGGTTCATCTAATTTAGAGAATTTTAAATGAGAAAGTTATCATTCAGTTCAACTTTCATTTTCTTTGGGATTATTCCCTTCTCCTTTTCTCAACTCCCAAATATACATATAGACACCTTTGTAGTTGATTACACACATTTTTAACTAATGTGGTTTCTTAACTGCTTTTGCGGCTTAAACAGGTCTTGATGATCCGGTTGGAATCCGATCTGGCACAAGTTCTACTCACAGCTTGTAGAGGGGAGTTAAATGGATTATCATTGAACTGGTCTCAAGGGTCAGCCATGGTTGTGGTAATGGCAAGTAAGGGATATCCTGGATCTTATGAGAAGGGAACATTAATTCAAAACCTTGAACAAGCTGAGAATGCTGCCCCAAACATTAAGATATTCCATGCCGGGACTGCTTTTGACTCTAAAGGCAGATTTATCGCCACTGGTGGGCGTGTTCTCGGAATTACTGCCAAGGGGAATGATCTTGAAGAGGCACGAGACCGAGCTTATCGAGCCGTCGAGGAGATTAACTGGCCAGAAGGCTTCTATCGGCGAGATATTGGATGGAGGTCCCTTCCAAAGAAATCTTTTGCTACAAAGGGTAAGCAATGAGAGAAGAAGGGGTTTTCTTTTAGGTGAGAAGCTTTGTAACATTTATTGTAACAAAATTTGCCTCAAGGTTCTTAAGTATTTGCTGCTTCTCCAATGAGATCATAATATGTGCAGGAATTTTGTCCATGGATCCAATCATAATATTGGATTACTAAAAAAAATAGAACGTGTTATATTCCTTTTGGAGAACTTGATAGCAAATACCTTATAACTATGTTTTGTCTTTTATTTATTCATTTTGTTGTGATAAAATTAGTTAATTAGGTAAGAGTTGCGTGAGATATAGATTAGGGGAGATTTTCAAGAGTGAGAACTAGGAATTCTCCAAGATCTAGATACTTGCTTATTTAAGAAGTGGCATGTTTTCCGAACTCTATCCAAGAAAAATACCAGAATTTATACGATTTTAATTTTAGTTGGCTGATTACATATACAAGAATTCTCCACATATGGCTGGAGTTAAATATAAACTGTATTATTTATATATATTTTTTAATTAAAGAGTGATATTACTCCCTCCGTCCCTAATTATAGGAGCAAATTTTAGAGTTGGTTTTGGTCCTAATTATAAGAGCAAGTTTTAACTTTTGTCAATTTTTTCCTATAATACCCTTATTTATACTTATTATTAGGAGCATTATATATATGTGTGTTTACATATATATGTATATTTGTGTTTATGTGTGTCAATATATATATGTGTAGATATATATGTGTGAACACACACACACATAAACATATATGTGTGTAGATATATGGGTGTGTGTCTCTATGTATGTAGATAAGTCTATATGCATACACATATATATACACACATATATGTTTATATAGCAAGACCATTATTTCAATTAGAAAGCGTGTGGAAAGAAAATTAGATCTATATGTATACACATGGCTATATAAAAAGCAACTAATATACATATATAAACTAATATGTCATGGATATTTAACGTAAGACAAATTAGAAACACTTATAATTAGGGCAACTTGTGTCATTTTAAATTTATATAAGGACGTTTTAGGAAAATGAGTAAAATTAACTAATTTAACTCCTCTCCTTAATTCTCCTAAAATCGGTTAAATTGCTCTTATAATTAAGGACGGAGGGAGTATAATATTTTAACAACATTAAAAAATTCCTAATTAAGCTATGGACCTAATTAGTTTGTTAAAAGTGTAGGTTTGAATTTGGATTTTGGCATTTCAATTAGATTTAATCGGGTTTTCCCTAAAATTAATTCACGCTTTATTTTATTCTCAAGAAAAATAATGTTATTTTTCGTTTTTTCTTATTTATTAATGTCACAACAAAGAGCCACATAAAAGTAACACCGTTTATTAAAATAGAAAACAAATCCACATATTTATTTAGTATTAGTGTTTATTTGGTTTTGTAATGAAAGCTCAAATAAGCCCGATTGAGCATATAAATATGGTTATAAATTTCAACACTTTAGCATAAGTGATAAGGGGTTACTTTTGAGATTGAGAAATCGTGATAAACTTTTTCAAGAGAAATTTTTCCAATTTACTCTCTACACTCTTTTCTAAGATCCTCCCTCCAAATATTCCATCACATTTTTGCCTATTATTTTTCAATTAAAGAAGTTCAAATAATATTATTTTTCTCATTATTAAACATGAATTTTTGAATTATTTTAAATAATAGAAATTATAAAATCAAAATAATATTTGAATATTCAAATTATTTATTAAATACTCCCTCCGATCCTAATTGTAGGAACACTTTTGTAGTGCAATTTGTACTATAAAAGTGTTCCTATAATTAAAACCAGAGATAATAATATTTATTAATAGTTACTCATTCTGATCCTTTTTGTAATCAATTTTTTCCTGATTGCGTAAAACGAACTAGCGGTTAAGATCAATTAAAAACAATAAATGTGTTAAAAATGTGATATCTTTTCCAAACATGACCCTATTTATATATGAGAGAGAATGAGTAGGAAATATGAGAGAGAATAGGTAATAAATGATTAAATGAAATAGAATTAGTGGTGAATGGGGAATAATTAATATAAAGTTATGTATTTAATCGGGTTAGAAAAGGAAAATGTAGTTTAAATTTTAAGACACAAAAAGAAAATTGCTTATATTAAGGACCAATCCTAAAAGATAAAAAGTTGTTTATAAAAAGGATGGGATGGAGGATTATTTTTTAAAAAAGAAAATAACAGAAATAACAGAAAGATTTCATTTGAATTATAAAAATCTTAAAATATCTACTAAATTAGTAAAAAGGACAAATAGGTAATTTGGTAGGAATATGAGATTTTGAAGTTTGAGTGTTGATAATTTGAGTATAGGAATTAACGATTTGGATATAGAGATTAACAACTTTAGTTCCTCAAGTGGTCAACTGAATATATCTAAGTTGTTAATTGTTATTATTAAGTTATCATTGTTTAGATTTCAATTGTCAACACCTAAATTTCAAAATTTTATATTCATACCAAATAACTTATTTATTAATTTTCTAATATAGTATATATTTTGGAGTTTTTGTAATTCAAATAGTATTTTTTGTTGTCATTTTTTCTAGGGATAAATATCAATTTTGCCATGGAAGTATTGGATATGGAGCATTTAGCACCCGGAAATTTTTTTGGTGTCATTTTTGCTCCAGAAGTTTAAAAACATAGCAATTTTGTCCATCGGTTGATCTTGATCGTTGAATTGTTGCTCTTCTTTGTAAACTTTCAGGACAAATTTGCTCATAAAAAAAACTTTTAGGGAAAATTTTTTCCTAAAAAAACTTCTAGGACATAGTAGTGATATCAATACATTGGTATCAATACATAAGGTGGTGATATCAGTACACCAAGGAGTGGTATTAGTAGACAAGGTAGAGGTATCAGTATACCTTGGAGTGATATTAGTATACAAGATGGTGGTATCTGTATACATAAGGGTGGTATCAGTACACAAAGTATTGGTATCAGTATACCTAAGGGACACAAAGTGTTGGTATCAGTACACGGTGGTGGCATCATTACACCTAAGGGTGGTATCAGTATTATTATTATACTTAATTAACAATATAGTGATGGGCACAGGTATAAATCGAGTCCATAATTTAATGAATGATTAAGCATAAGAGCAAAGTATTAAATCAAACATGATATAAAAAAAAAAAAAAAACGCATCTGACATGTGTAAAGGCAAGGCATTACATTGTTATGTTTTGGCCCTTTAACAGAAGCTGCTGCTTTATGAGTCTAAGATTGATATTATATTTGTATTGTATGTAATTTATGCACTACATTTTATTTACTTTCTTTTTATTATTTGTCGGTGCCAAAGAAGAAAGACAGGTTATTCTTGTCATTGGTGTAGGGGGATGTGAACATGTTCTCTGCTATGCCTTGCAATGATCACCATCTGTTGGTGCTGTACTTTGTGCGCCAGGCAATGCAAGAATGTCCAACTCAAGAAACGCCACTTGCATTTCAGACCTTGACATTAATAATCGACCTGCAGTAATCTCATTTTGTCATAGGGACTAGTGGTTGTGGGACCTGAAGCTCCACTTGTTTTGACCATCGTAAATAATTTAGAGAAGGCTTGAATCCCAACTTTTTGCCCTTCTACAGAAGTTGCTGCTTTGGAAGGTTCAAAGAATTTCGTGAAGCATTTGTTTGACAAATATGGAATTCCAACTGCCAAGGTTTGTTTGTCCAATTTTAATTCTAAATTTCAGAAAGTAAATCAATGGTTAATCCGTATTCTGTTGGGATGAGACTAATTATCTATGCATATATCCTGGGTAGTACATATGTTATGTCCAAGAAATTTGTAACAAATATTCTATATAGTTGTTTGGCCGTGTTTTTTAGAATGTTATTATTAATAATAGGATAATAATTAGGAATGATGTTTGTGTTTGGCAACCAGTAAAGACCTCATCTTCTACCTTTTTTGTTTCTATCTTAATTTGATGTGCATGATGCTCTTTTTAAAACTTTCCCTTTCATCCTGTGGCCCTTACTTTGGTTCTTCTAACCAAGGGGTGGTATTAGTAGACAAGGTAGAGGTATCAGTACACCTAGGACTGATATTAGTATACAAGATGGTGGTATCAGTATACTTAGGGGTGGTATCAGTATACAAGGTGTTGGTATCAGTACACACTGTGGTGGTATCATTAGACTTAAGGGTGGTATCAGTATTATTATTATACTTAATGAAGAACCAAGGAGTGCTATTAGTAGACAAGGTAGAGGTATCAGTACACCTAGGAGTGATTTTAGTATACAAGATGGTGGTATCAGTATATAAGGTATTGGTATCAGTACACACGGTGGTGGTATCATTAGACCTAAGGGTGGTATCGATCAGTATTATTATTATACTTAATTAACAATATAGTGATGGGCACAGGTATAAATCGAGTCCATAATTTAATGAATGATTAAGCATAAGAGCAGAGTATTAAATTAAATATGATTTTAAAAAAAACTCATCTGACATGTATAAAGACAAGGCCTTACATTATTGTTAATGGGACTGATTAAGTTGTTAGGTTATTGTTGTTAATGCTACTGATTTAGTTGTTAGCATTTTATGAAATAATACCAAAAAGGGCCTTGGAACCCTTTTTGACATTTGATTTTTTCTTGAGCCTTTTTTGACATTGTTTTGGCAATATGGGCCTTGGGATAGATTTTTCCGAATAGAACAATAAACCCTAAAACATGGAGAAATTGCTGAGCTGAGGACGGAAGAACCCTAGCCCTTCAAAAATTGAGTGAGTGAGCTGAAGATTGTACCATTCACCTGCCACACAGGCTCTGTGGGAAGCAAGATCTACCATCTTCAAAAAGCATTCTTCTGTGCCTTCACAATCACAACTCGTTGTCAAAACTCCTTCTCACGTCAGTCAAGTATTTTTTATAACTTTCTTTTGACTACGTACTCAGAGAGCAGTATAGGAACCCCTGGAATCAAATTAGGATGGGGAAGTTGGTCGAGGATCTTCATGCTCTAGCTGGAACCGTTGCATTTAAGGTGCCATTTCATATTACTGCAATTTTATGGCAAATTTGTCAGGTCCTTATTGTCTTCCTTTAGAACTTGCTTACTATCTTTTATCGCAAAAGACAAACAAATCTTTCGTGCGGGTATTCATCTCTCCAGTTGTTTGATTTGCATATCCTTCAAGTTAATGCAAGGACGCCTTTACCTCAAGCCTTTTCCTTCCTAATTCTCTTGTCAATTTCCCTTTTGGCCACTGCTATCAAATCAGCGATTTCTTCTATATTCTTAAGTATAATGAACATTATTGTATACCAATTCAATATAAATCTTTGGCTAATATTGAACAAAATTGTTGTCGAAACTGTGTTTCGAAAAATCGAAGCAAATCTCTCGGCTGGCTGGTTAATCAGAATCTCTCTCAGTATCCCATCACCACCGTCCGTTGGAGAGAGAAATTGAAAAGCTCAAATCTCAATGAGGTAAAAAAACTGCGCCACCGCGGGCGGTTTTTAAAAAAATAGATCCTACACCTTTGGATCAATTTTTGGATGGGTAAGTGGAAAGATTTTTGCCGTGTCTTCCAAAATAAACCAAGTTCGAAAATGATTTGCAGTAATAGGAACCTGGGTCGTTTCCCTAACGAATTTGCAGCAAGTTCGGTTAACAACAATAATAGCCAAACAGAACGAAATGAAGATTAAACAGATAAACAGAAGATTAACCCAGGGTTTCGAATTCCACCAACTTCCTTCCTCGGACGAAAAACAGAATTGAACAAACTCGTGATTGATTCTGGACGAACCGAAATCTCTGTGTTCGTCCAGAAATTCCCTCAACTAAACGATCGTCTAGCGTTTATCCGAACAGTGGCGTGTCACTATACGATCGCACAGAAAACACTTAAACCTAGTTCGAATTTAATCCTTGGGATTTCTCAATCTGGGCATTAAATCTAACACCCAATCCGAATGCAAATCGAATCCGAAATTACAAAACAGAATCAAATTTGTTACCGTTAAGAACGAGTCCTCTGGATAGTGGAATCCTTAATCCGTGGGCTAATCACCAAAGCTTAGCCCAGCATGGCTATGCAGAACGAAAATGGAACAGAAATGAAGAAGTTCATGACGAACACGAAGAACGCGAAGAACGGATGAAGAATAATTGAGAGAATTTGAAACTTGTGTTTTTGATCCACTAACATGGTAAAAACGTGAATGAATAATGTTTGTGGCAGCTACCTTACTTAAAATAACCTAAAAACGAAATGGGCTCTAATGGTTTTAGCCCAAAACAGAAATAAAATAAAACTGGACTTTAATTACAAAATTCGGGTCCAAATAAAATCCAGAATTGTACATCCGACTTCGGCTCCAAAATTGACCGTCCTCTTGTCCGAATTTGCTCTTAATGTATTCATACCAATTGTAGCTCTCTGAATCATCTGAAATATGAGACAAAAATGAGGCAAATCCGATGTCTGGTTCAAGAGTTATGGTAAAAATAGTGAAGCAATACAAAACTAGAATTTTATTATTAAAAATGGCTAAAATGCAATTTAAGGCCCAAAGCCCAAATGAACATAAAAACCATTATTTATTAACTAAAGAGTCCTAAATTATTAATCAAGAGATAAAAAGAAGTGTATAAAATATTCAATTATCAGTAAGATCGAAAGATACTAAGGGATACTGAGGGAGCAGTTTCTGAGAGCATCCGGATTAAATCATGATCTACACAATTTATACCTTTAATACAAACAAAATTAATAAAAAAATTAATTTATAAAACACTATCATAATTTTTTTCGAAAATATTATATCTGAACCGTCCATTTTTTCATCCAAGGATGGAAATGGGATTCGTAGAAGAAAAGGAGAGAAGAGATTATGAGAAAATCTGTTCCCGTGGTTAATGACTTCAATGACATTCCCAATCCATAAAGCCACATGTATTACTCAAAGCTTGGCACACTCAGCAAATTTAACAGATGTTTGGTCAATTAACGGTAGCTGGGATTTTTACTCCATTAGGTAAGCACTTTTGTAAAAAAAAAAATATATATTTGGTGTTGGCGTTCTGTAAAACAAATGTCCATTTTTTCACCTTTACCATATAAAATTTCGAAGTAAAACGAATAAAAATCCACTCGTATACTTAGTAGAGTGACTAAGAAGAGAACCTGATCCATTGGCCTAATCTCGGAGTTCATGGTGGTATAGAATTATTCCTGCCCTTTTGATACGCTAATCAGTCTATTGGAATCCCAACCTCTCATCGCCGTCGTTTCACCGCCCTGGTCGGCGTTGTGATTGCTTACCTTTTATGTCCGTATGCTTACTATCACATTTTCTTACTTCGCATTTTTATTTTTCAGAAAGAAAAGGAACTAAATAGTAAATGGGTTTTGCGAAGTTTGAAATCTTTGGGGGTTGGACTAACTGTACGCGCCTTGCTTTCTTCTTGTTCTCTCTCAAATATTTACTCAAAATTCATGCCAGTTTCTCTATTCTCTGTATTTCTCTGTATTTTTAGTTTTAACTCCCCCAGCCGATGTTGGATTTCGGATTTTGTATCTTTACTCATGAGCACAAGCTGTTTGTTAAATTAGCCGAATGAGTCATATGTCCAATTAAGCATGTACTACAGCTGGCACCGTGTAGGTTCCATTTTTTGCGGTTTTAATGTGCTTCTTAGGATGATTATGTTACTTCTTTCTATTCTCGTCATATTATATTGAAGGGTCATGATTTAATTCTGCAGAGTGAGAACTTGTCTTGAAGCTGAGAGGAATGTCTTGTGCCACTTTAAACTTTGGGGCTTCTTTGAATCTTTACAGTGGAATTTCCAGGCTGTTTAATTTCAGACAAGCCTGTTTTTTCCAAAAGTCTTTTGCTTTCTTATTTGAGCCTTTCAAATTGAGCTCCACCACTCATAGTATTTTCCCAGCTACCCATCATTTTAGTGGCTCACAAACATTTCATAGTGCTTTCAAATGTGCTGCTGGGGATTCAGAGCCATCGGTTTCAGTTGGTGCTGGCACAAGTGATTCTCATAAGCAATGCAATAACTTCATTTTTTCCTTGGTTATGATTTATGAGCCTATGATTGACATAGTATTTTTGTATTGTATGTACTTTATGCACTTCATTATGGCCCTTACTTTGGTTATTCTAACCAAGGGGTGGTATAAGTAGACAAGGTGAAGGTATCAGTACACCTAGGATTGATATTAGTATACAAGATGGTGGTATCAGTATACTTAGGGGTGGTATCAGTATACAAGGTGTTGGTATCAGTACACACGGTGGTTGTATCATTAGA
Source organism: Acacia pycnantha (assembly GCA_025563575.1). Classification (NCBI taxonomy): domain Eukaryota; kingdom Viridiplantae; phylum Streptophyta; class Magnoliopsida; order Fabales; family Fabaceae; genus Acacia; species Acacia pycnantha. The sequence goes on along the minus strand of JAMWYP010000036.1, from coordinate 460,997 downwards.
TCTAAGGGTGGTATCAATATTATTATTATACTTAATGAAGAACCAAGGAGTGGTATTAGTAGACAAGGTAAAGGTATTAGTACACCTAGGAGTGACGTTAGTATACAAGATGGTGGTATCAGTATACTTAGGGGTGGTATCAGTATACAAGGTGTTGGTATCAGTAAACACGGTGGTGGTATCATTAGACCTAAGGGTGGTATCAGTATTATTATTATACTTAATTAACAATATAGTGATGGGCACAAGTATAAATCGAGTCCATAATTTAATGATGTGCATGATGCTCTTTTTAAAACTTTTCCTTCCATCCTGTGGCCCTTACTTTGGTTCTTCTAACTAATCATGAGCCCATTAGTGCAGTACAAAACATTTACAGACCCATCTACTGCAAAAGCTATATATTAAAGAACAAGGAGCACCAATTGTTATTAAAGTAGATGGATTGGCTGCTGGGAAAGGAGTTACTGTTGCCATGACACTGGAACAGGCATATGAAGCTGTTGATTCGATGCTAGTGAAGGGTGATTTTGGTTCTGCCGGTTGTTGTGTAATAGTGGAAGAATTTCTAGAAGGAGAGGAGGTATCTTTCTTTGCATTGGTTGATGGAGAAGATGCAATTCCACTTGAATCTGCCCAGGACCATAAAAGAGTTGGTGATGGTGATACTGGACCAAATACTGGTGGCATGGGTGCATATTCTCCAGCACCTATTCTGACCAAGGAATTGCAAACTATAGTAATGGATTCTATTATTATCCCTTCAATGAAAGGTATGTCAGCTGAAGGCTGCAAGTTTGTCGGGGTTCTATATGCTAGGCTTATGATTGAGAAGAAGTCTGGCTTGCCTAAGCTAATTGAGTACAATGAACGCTTTGGAGACCCTGAATGCCAGGTCCGCTTTGTTAAGATTCTTAAGATTATAATAAGTCAGTTTTCTAGCTTCAAGTTTATCTTCTTTAAGTGACCAACAACATGCCTTAAAACATGCTATATTGGTAATGAACAAGATTCTAGATACCTCATTTTACCTATCCCACAATTCGGAAGGATCTGTTGATGTTTCCATTTTTCTATTCAAAGGGTTTAGTTGTGTTTTTTCTTTTTCTTTTTTTCTTTCCTTTTTTCAGTGTATTTATAACTTGCTTGTGCCTTGACCTCTTGAGTCTGATTGTTTAATGTGTATATACTCATTGATGCCTCTGCTAATGCACCGATTGCTATCCTCATTCTCTTTCTGACCTATTTCTTTTAGGTTGTGTTTAAAAAGGGTATAATGGGAGGGATGGATAGCTTTCTATGAGACACCTTTCTTGTATAGAAAATATTATAACGGAGGGGAAGATTATTAAAGATTCTTAACTAACCTTGCAAAAATCTTAAAAGTGCTCTCTCCATTGTATTTCTTGGTTCATCTAATTTAGAGAATTTTAAATGCGAAAGTTATCATTCGGTTCAACTTTCATTTTCTTTGGGATTATTCCCTTCTCCTTTTCTCAACTCCCAAATATACATATAGACACCTTTGTAGTTGATTACACAGACAGAGGCACAACCATTACATCTTTTGATCATTCAGTTTATTTGTTATGACAGTTTGATTACATGTGATACACCGCATTATCCTTAGTTGCTGATATATTAAGTCATTTTTAACTAATGTGGTTTCTTAACTGCTTTTGCGGCTTAAACAGGTCTTGATGATCCGGTTGGAATCCGATCTGGCACAAGTTCTACTCGCAGCTTGTAGAGGGGAGTTAAATGGATTATCATTGAACTGGTCTCATGGGTCAGCCATGGTTGTGGTAATGGCAAGTAAGGGATATCCTGGATCTTATGAGAAGGGAACATTAATTCAAAACCTTGAACAAGCTGAGAATGCTGCCCCAAACATTAAGATATTCCATGCCGGACTGCTTTTGACTCTAAAGGCAGATTTATCGCCACCGTGGGCGTGTTCTCGGAATTACTGCCAAGGGAATGATCTTGAAGAGGCACGAGACCGAGCTTATCGAGCCGTCGAGGAGATTAACTGGCCAGAAGGCTTCTATCGGCGAGATATTGGATGGAGGTCCCTTCCAAAGAAATCTTTTGCTACAAAGGGTAAGCAATGAGAGAAGAAGGGGTTTTCTTTTAGGTGAGAAGCTTTGTAACATTTATTGTAACAAAACTTGCCTCAAGGTTCTTAAGTATTTGCTGAAATCTTAAAAGTACTCCCTCTCTTTTATATTTCTTAGTTCATCTAACCAAGGGGTGAGTTACCATTTAGTCGACCTTTCATTTTCTTTGAAATTATTTCCTTCTCCCAACTTCCAAATATATGTATAGACACCTTTGTAGTTGATAACCCAGATAGAGGCACATCTATTACATCTTTGATCACTGAGTTTATTTGTTTTGATAGATTGATTACATCATGTGAAACACCACATTATGAGTGGTATCAGTATACCAAGAGGTGGTGTCAATACACCTATAAGTTGTATCAGTAAACCTACGAGAGGTATCAGCACACAAGGTGCTATCAGTACATCAAGGGGTGGTATCAGTAGACAAGGTAGTGGTATCATTACACCTATGAGTGGTACTGGTACACCTAGGAGTGGTATTAGTATACTACGTGGTGGTATTAGTACACAAGGTGGTTGTATTAATACACTTATGGGTGGTATCATTACACAAGGTAGTGGTAACAGTAAATCTATGGGTGGTATCAATACACCTAATATTGGTGGTATTATCATTATATTTAATTAATGATATAGTGATGGGCACAAGTAAAAATCGAGCCCATAATTTGATAAACGATTAAGCATAAGAGAATAGTATTGGATTAAACACGATTAAAAAACACCTATATGACTTGTGTAAAGGCCAAAATGTTATGGTATCAAAGTAGGGTATCACACCAAATAATTAAGAAAAACTGGTTGTTCTTGACATTGGTGGATGGTGACGTGAACATGCTCTATACTATGCCTTGCAATGATCACCATTTGTTGGTGTTGTACTGTGTACTTTAGGCAATGCACGAATTTCCAAGTCAGGAAACACCACTTGCATTATAGATTTTGACATCAATGATGGAGCTTCAGTAATCTCATTTTGTCGTAAAAGGATTGTGGGACTAGTGGTTGTGGGATTTAAACCTCCACTTGTTTCAAGTATCATAAATAATTTAGAGAAGGTTGGAATCGCAGCTTCTGAACAAAGAATTTCATCAAGCATTTATGTGACAAATGTGGAATTCCAACTGCCAAGGCTTGTTTGTCCAATTCTAATTCCAAATCTCAAAAAGTTAATCAATGGTTAATACGTATTCTGTCGGGACAAGAATGATTATCTGTCCGTTTATCATGGGTAGTACATATGTTATCCCCAAGAAATTTGTAACCTATTATATACCGTTGTTTGGCCATGTTTTTTAGAATGTTATTATTAAAAATAGGATAATAATTAGGCAATGATGTTTGTGTTTGACAATCAGTAAAGACCTCATCTTCTACTATTTTTGTTTCTCTCAATTTGATGTCCATGATGCTCTTTTTAAAACTTTTCCTTCCATCTTGTGGCCATTACTTTGGTTCTTCTAACTAATCATGAGCTCATTAGTGCATTACAAAACATAAAGAGTAAATACCCTTTCTGGTCCCTAACAAAAAACATGGACCTCATTTTGGTCCCTGACAAAAAACCCGACCCTTATTCGTCATTTTTATGGGACTAAAAAGGACCTTTTGGAAATTTGTGAGAGATCAAAATGTCCACCAATCGACCATTATTCGTCCTTTTTATAGACTAAAAGGACTTTTTTGTTGTTGTCATGGACCAAAATGGGGTCCGCGTTTTTTGTCAGAGACTAGAAAGAGTATTTACTCTTACATTTATAGCCCGATCTGCTGCAAAGCTATACATTAATGAAGAAGGAGCACCAATTGTTATCAAAGCAGATGGATTGGCTGCTAGAAAAGGAGTTACTATTGCCCTAACAACGGAACATGCATATGAAGCTGTTGATTCAATGCTCGTGAAGAGTGATTTTGATTCTACTTGTGATGACTTCATTTTTTTAATAGATTTGAGACATATTTTGATATATTTAGGAAATCAGCAATATTCAATACTAAATTGAAGAGGTTTTGTTGAGATTTTAAGAGATATCAATTTGGCACATTATTTAGGGGATTTTATTGCAAATATCTAAATTTTTATTAAATAGAAATATTTAGGTTTATATATAAGAATAAATAAATTATAATGATATAAGGTAGATAAAAAAAGAAAAAGAAAAAGGTTTAGGTTTTATTGTTATTATTATTATATTATTATTATTATATAATGTTTTTTGTTTGTTTTGCGTAATGGATCAGGGAGCAGATTCATGTTTTGGCATTGAATAGAATGGGCCAACCAATTAAACAAAAGAAACAGCCAAGGAAGCACGCCACTTTTTGGAGACAATCGGGCCCACAAATTAAAATTGAATGTAATGGAAAGACCTAAAAGGGAAAAGGAATTGGAGACGCAGAGGGGGTCGCACAGTGAGAAGACGGAGCATGATTTTTCGCTGGAACAGGGAGTCATTTCGCTGGACAGAGAAACAAAAAACAAAGGAGCAACGTCTTGGGTTCTGACCTTTATCCTTCTTCTTCCTCTCTCATCGGCGGCACTATTCTCCACCATGGTCGCCAGCGAGCATCTTCATCTCAGACACACAGGCGCAAATTAGAAGCTCCAGAGGCAGATTTGGACGTAACAAAAGAAAAGAACAGAGAGTCCAAGGAAAAAAAGAAGCTAGACAACTTTTGTTGCAGTGGATGGCTCGACAGATTTGATTCCTTGATCTTCTCGTTTTGTTTGTTGTTTGAATCTGGATTTTGATTTTTCTATGCTGTGTGGTTTTTGTTAAAGCCATGTTTGACTAGTTTGTTTTGCAACCTAGAGGAACTTTGAACTTATAAGTACATTAGACTTTGTTTTCTTTGTTTAATTATAATTAATATTAATTTTGGTTACTTAATCTTGTTTAGCTTTATCTATTTAGTGATTGAGCATAATTGAATATGATTTTGAGAATTAGGATTTACCTTGACGAAGGAAATTTTAATTAGGCTCTGAGATTAAGTAATATGGGATTAGATTACGATTTAATTTGCGATTAGGATATACCTAATGGCCCCATATAATTGTTGAAGAGTGTGTTCGATTTTTATTGCCTCTTGAGTAATTATGTTAGACATAACAAGTTATACCCAAGAAAGTGTTGTAAGTGGACCGACAGACACTTATGGCTAATTATACTCGAGATTAACAAAATTGATATTAAGGCTAATTAAATTAGTGAAATCAAGGTTTATGAAGCTAATAAGGGATTAGTGACTCTGGGTTGCTCATTTGATTATTGTGGTCGTTTGCTTATTTTTATTCTAGTTTTAATTTATTTTCTCTTAATTAAATTCAATTTGATTTGCCCAACTTAAACGAAATTGTAAAATTAATGCTTAACCGAAGTTTGTGATACCAAGTCCTTGTGGGAACGATACTTTTCTTATCACTTTATTACTTGATACGGCCTGTATACTTGCGGAGTCTATAGGCTATAAATTTTGACCTATCAACTTGTTGTTGTGTAGTTGTGGAAGAATTTCTACAAGGAGAGAGATGTATCTTTCTTTGCATTGGTTGATGGAGAAAATGCAATTCCACTTGAATTTGCCTAGGATCATAAAAGAGTTGGTGATAGTGATACTAGACCAAATAGTGGCGGCATGGGTGCATATTCTCCAGCACCTGTTTTGATTTAATGGTGAGTAAAAGGTAATTAATATAAAATTATTTATTTAATAGGGTTAAAAAAGGAAAATGTAGTTTAAATTTTGAACCACAAAAAGAAAGTTGCTTATATTAAGGACCAACCCAAAAAAATAAAAAAGTTGCTTATAAAAATGACCAGAGGAAGTATTAAATATTTAAATACAAGCAAATGATAGAAAACTTTCATTTGAATTACAAAAATCTTAAAATATGTACTAAATTAGTAAAAAGGACAAATATGTAATTTGGTTGGAAACTGAGATTTTGAAGTTTGAATGTTGATAACTTGAGTATAGGAATTAACAATTTGGATATAGAGATTAACAACTTGAGTTCCTCAAGTTGTCAACTGTATCCACACAAGTTGTTAATTGTTATTCTTAAGTTGTCATTGTCTACACTCAAATTGTCAACGCCTAAACTTCAAAATTCCATATTTGCACCAAATTACTTATTTATTATTTGGTTAATATGGTAGATATTTTGGAGTTTTTGTCATTCAAATACTATTTTTTTTTGTCATTTTTCCTATTTAAAAAATTATTATTAAATATTTAATGATCATTATTATTAAATATGTTAGTTATACTTAGTTTTGATGATGACAAATATGCTTATCAATATTAAGAGCAAAAATTTTGTATAATATATTTACCTCCTACATTGAGTAACTACTATAATTAATGTAGATTGGTCCAAGTTGAATTATAGAAGAAGAAGGAGATAAGAGATTTCATAAAGAAGAAATTGGAGAAAATGTTAAGTTCAAGAAGAAGATGAAATATTAAAGAAGGTAGAACTTGCAAAGAATGATGAGTCTATGTTAAAAGAAGAAGAATGATCAAAATGAGAGATGGAAGATGGAAGAACTTGATGAATGGAGTGAGAATATCATTATACAAGTTTCAAGATTGATTCTAGAAGTCTCCATGATCAAGTGGAAGTTGAAATGACTCAATTCAGAGTTAAAATAAGCTTCAATTGCTTTCCTGAAGTCATGCTCAAGCACAACAATGTCATGCTCGAGCATGGTACATTTCCAGCTCCTATCAGGCATAAAATCCTCTTATGCTCGAGCATAAAAATGCCTGCTCGAGCAGCATGCTCGAGCAGAGAAAAATGCCTACTCGATCAAGGTCGTTTTTCAGCTGCTCTATTCAGCTCTGTTTCTGGCAACGTCTAGTAATTCAATGATATCTTCTAAACCAGATATCGGATTGAGGTGAAACCATGTTTTTGGAAACTAGACTCCCAATGCGTCATTTAGACATAAAATTCAAGCCCAAAGGAGGTCAAATGAGAGAGATATGAATTTTGGAAGATGATAGTGAAATCAACGTCACACAGCAGACCAAGCTTCGGTATTTTGAATGTATCTCACAAACGAAAAATCCAAATGAGCTGAAACCAATTCCATTTGAAACTAGACTCAAATAAATTTTCATAAAAATCAATATCACAGAAAAATAAGATAAATTGAAGGAGATATGATGTTTTGAATTTGACGGTCAGTTCAGGATGTTGCAAAAAACGCTGGTCAAGAACAACATCCATTCATCTGATGATAACAGATGAAATACAATGATTTTGGAGCTGATTCTTATTGCATTGGAAATAAGACGTCAAGAGCTTTCCAGGGATATATAATTTGATAATTTTGGAGTTAAATTAGAAGACATAAAGCCTCTAGAAGTTGACAGCAGTTCTGAAACATTGATATCTCAAGAACCGTGAAAATCACCGTGTCCGGAAATACTGTTGATTATGTAGAACGTCCAGATGAATACCAAAACAACTTATGATTCTCGAGAATGGATTCATGATTCTCGAGAATTAACCTTTGATTCTCGAGAATAGTATTTGAATTCTTGAGTATGCTTGTGTTTGTTCTTTTTCAATATTCATCTCCCATCAATTCTCGAGAATTGATACATGATTCTCGAGAATGGTAAGCAATTATCGAGAATGGCCAAGTGATTCTCGAGAATGCCTAGTCCAAACAATGTTTTCTGGAAAATATTGATTCTCGAGTATGAGCAACATGATTCTCGAGAATGCTTATCTACGGAAATTTCTGAACGTGTCATTCTCGAGAATTACAACATGATTCTCGAGTATCATCGAGATTTCCTCTCTGGACTTGCTTGCCTTCAGTTAATTCTCGAGAATGTCAGAACAATTCTCGAGAATACTCTTCCAGATTTCACATCTTGTCTCACACATATTTTAATTACTTCTATGATCCATGGGTCACTATCTAATTCTTGTTAAACATCTTCAAATTCATTTATATCATATTTAACTACTTCTTTGATTGAGTTTCAGATGATTAACCAGGTGTTTGAATTTTGCTGAGGTGTAAAGCACCGAAACTGACGAGAAACAGAGTCGACACGATAAACCCAATACAGGCTGACCCATATTAGCAAAAGTATTTAAATCATTATTTTAAGTCATCCTTCATCAGAGACCACATGGGTAACAATTTGTAAAGAGACTCAACCATGCGAACATTCGATCGTGGTTTAGCAGAAGGCGCAGATGTTTAAACAATCTCAACAGACATATACGAATGCCACAATGGATATTCAATGAAACTGAGTAGGATGCAAAATTGATAAATCCAGCGAAGCACTTGACGGAACAAGCAAAACGACAAAGCACTCAAATTTGTCAACGGCTATCTCTCCAACGGACCGATATTCAAATATGCAATAGTTACTATTTAAAACGATCATATTCTACAACGGACGAATGCTTCAACGGATTAATATCAATTGTCTATAAGTAGAGACACATTCAAAACAACGAACATAGAGACACGAGCTTACATCTACAAAATGCCAATACTCTGATATACACATACACCTACTCTCTGATTATCTCAATGATCATATAGTTTATATTAGAGAGTGAGATTATTTGTAATGAGCTTCAGTGTTTATCTTTATCACTTCTGAGAGAGAAGATTATCTGTAATCATTCATTACAAAGGTTGTATTCGTACAGTGAGTAAGGGGGAGTATCTCGTACGAGATTTGTTAAAGGCTGCACAAGTGCCCGGCTAAACTTGTGGGTTTGTAAATGCTTCTCTTGTGCCCAGATTAAACAAGAGGATAGTGGATTAAAAATCTCAAGTGGAGCTTGGGGATTGGACGTAGGTCAAGGATTGGGCCGAACCAGTATAAATCACAGTTTGCATATTCTCTTCCCTGATCTCTTATGTTTCCAACATATGTGTTTGAAAGACTGACTATTGCTTTATAAATTACTATTGTCATATGAACTGCTTTCAGTAAGTTTGAAAAGATTTTTCAAAGTTCCAAAGTTTTTATCAGACACCCAATTCACCCCCTCCTCTTGGGTGATAGTCAAGTCTAACAAAATATAATCATGAAAATGCATTGCTTTATTGAATTCATACATATTCAGTAATTACACATGTATAGTATAAATGATAAAGTAGTTCAAGGGGTTACTTTTGCGATTGAAATATCCTGTCCAATTCACCTTCTACACTCTTTTCTAGAATCCTCTCTCTAAATATTCATTCACATTTTTTGCCTATGTTTTTTCATGTAAAGTAGTTCAAATAATATTATTTTACTCATTATTTAACATGAATTTTTGAATTATTTTAAATAATAGATATTTTAAAATAAAAAAAAAATAATATTTGAATATTCACATTATTTATTAAATAATATTTATTAACAGTTACTCCTTTTGATACTTTTTATAAGCAACTTTTTTCTGATTGCGTAAAATGAACTGGCGGTTAAGATTAGTTAAAAACAATAAATGTGTTAACAATGTCATATCTTTTACAAATATGCCCCTATTTATATATGAGAGAGAATATGTAGAAAATATGAGAAATAATAGGTAATAAATGATTAAATGACGGTCTTGGTGGGATGCTTGCCACTCCCGACCTCTCACCCTCAACCTTGCCAGAGTCGCCGCAACCTCTTCCTCTCGCCGTCTTGGCAGACCCTAATCTCACTCTCGCTGTTAGGCCACAGCTAACTCTCACCCTTTCCCCCTTTCGTCGTAGACTCCAAGCTTAGCTCACTCTCGGCCTCGGCTTAATTTCTACTGAAACGTGCCGCTTTGAAGCTGTGTGTTTCTTTTCCTGGATTCGTTGTTTTCCTTTTACTTTAGTTCCATATTTGACCATCAATTCTTACCCAATAATCGATTTCTGGCGGAAAAGGTACTCATCGTCAACGGGTCACGTGGACCCTTTTAACCCATGCCCATTTTACAACGGGTTCAACTATGGGACCGGGGTGTCCTGTACCAGTGGAATATAAATGGGCGGGCTACGAGTTATCCCTAAGGAAAACTTTCCCCTCATTGCTCACCCTACTGCAATGACTAATGAGAGAACCCGATCAGTTGGCATAATCTCGGAGTTTATGGCAATATAGAATTATTCTTGCCTTTTTGATACACCAATTAATCTTTTGTGATCCTAACCTCTCATCTCCACCGTTGCACTGCCCTTGTTGGTGTCGTGATTGCTCACCTTTTATGTCCCTATGCTTACTATCGCATTTTCTTACTACACATTTTTATTTTCAGCAAAAAAAGGAACTAAATAGTAAATGGGTTTTGTAAAGTTTGAAATCTTTTGGGGCCTATTACCTATACCCGTTTATATTAGGCAAGTGGTTAGGTGGCTTACTCTCTTTCTTTCTCGGCTTTCTCAGAGTCTTAATTAGTCGACATTTCCCACCAGAAGCTCCGCTCTTTAACCTAACTGATCTCGATCTAGGCCTGTCGGGCTTTCGTCTCGTCGATGTGGCAGTTTCAATCGGACGCTCACCACTCTCGGCCTCTCACCCTCAACCTTGCTGGAGTTGTTGCGACCTCTTCTTCTCGCCGTCTCGGCAAACCCTAAGCTCACTCTCACCGTTAGGCCTTAGCTCCCTCTCGGCCTCTCCCCCTCTTGTCGCAAACCTCAAGCTCAGCTCATTCTCGGCATCGGCTCAATTGCTGCTGAAACGTGCTGCTTTGAAATGGTATGTTTCTTTTCTTGGGTTCGTTGTTTTCCTTTTACTTTAGTTCCATGTTTGACCATCGATTCTTATCAAAAAAACTGGTTTCTGGCAGAAAAGGTACCCATCTTAAATGGGTTCCGCAGACTCGTTTAACCCGTACCTGTTTTACAACGCGTTCAACCATGGGAACGGGTGTCCTGTACCTGTGGAGTATAAACGGGCAGGCTACGGATTACCCTGGGAAAAACCCGCCCGCTCGTTGCTTAGCCCCATCAATGACTACTGAGAGAACCCGATCCATTGGCATAATCGTGGTGAAATAGAATAATTCCCACCTTTTTTATATGCCAATTAGTCTTCTAGAATCTCGACCTCTCATCGTAGCCGTTGCACCGCCCTAGTCGGCGTCGTGATTGCTCACCTTTTATTTCCGGATGCTTGCTATCGCATTTTCTTACTTCACTTTTTTATTTTCAGAAAAAAAGGAACTAAATATTAAATGGGTTTTGCAAAGCTTGAAATCTTAGGGGCCTGTTACCCTTACCCGTTTATATTAGGCTAGTGGTTAGGTGGCAATGAGACTATGAGAGGTCAAGATTCCAAAAGACTAATTGGCATATAAAAAAAGGCGGGAATAATTCTATTTTACTATGAACTACAAGATTATGCCAATGGATCGGGTTGTCTCACTAGTCATTGCAGTGCAATGAGAAACCAATTTGAAATCTTTGGGGGTTGGACTAACTGTTCGCACCTTGCTTTCTTCTTGTTCTATCTAAAATATTTACTCAAAATTCATGTAAGTTTCTCTATTTTCTGTATTTTAAGTTTTAACTCCCTCAGCCGATGTTGGATCTGACACTTTTGTATCTTTACTCATGAGCACAAGCTGTTTGTTCAATTAGCTGAATGAGTCATACGTCCAGTTTAGCATGTACTACAACTGGCACCGTGTAATGATTTAATTTTGTTTGTGTGGTTTTAATGTGCTTCTTAGGATGATTATGTTACTTCTTTCTATTCTCTTGTCATATTATATTGAAGGGTCATAATTTAATTATGCAAAGTAAGAACTTGTCTTGAAGCTGAGAAGAATGTCTTGTGCTACTTTAAACTTTGGGGCTTCTTTGAATCTTCACAGTGGAATTTCCAGGCTATTTAATTTTAGACAGGCCTGTTTTTTTTTCAAAAGTCTTGTGCTTCCTTGTTTGAGCCCTTCAAATTCAGCTCCATCACTCATTGTTTTTTCCCAGCTACCCATCATTTTAGTGTCTCACAAACATTTCATAGCACTTTCAAATGTGTTGTTGAAGATTTAGAGCCATTAGTTTCAGTTGGTGCTGCTGGCACAAGTGATTCTCGTAAGCATTGCAATAACTTCATATTTTCCTTGGTTATGATTTATGAGTCTAAGATTGATATTATATTTGTATTGTATGTACTTTATGCACTACATTTTATTTACTTCCTTTTTACTACTTTTGTCGGTGTCAAAGAAGAAAGACTAGTTGTGCTTGTCATTGGTGGAGGGGGACATGAACATGTTCTCTACTATGCCTTGCAATGATCACCATCTGTTGGTGTTGTACTTTGTGCTCCAGGAAATGCAAGAATCTCTAAGTCAGGAAACGCCACTTGCAATTCAGACCTTGACATCAATGATTGACTTGCAGTAATCTCATTTTACAGTAGGGACTAGTGATTGTGGGACCTGAAGCTCCACTTGTTTAGGCTATCGTAAATAATTTAGAGAAGGCTAGAATCCCAACTTTTGGCCCTTATGCAGAAGTTGCTGCTTTGGAAGGTTCAAAGAGTTTCATGAAGCATTTGTGTGAAAAATATGGAATTCCAACTGCCAAGGTTTGTTTGCCCAATTCTAATTCCAAATCTCAGAAAGTAAATCAATCGTTAATCCTTATTCTATTGGGACAAGACTGATTATCTGTGCATATATCATGGGTAGCACATGTTATCCCCCAAGAAATATGTAACATAAATATTCTAGACAGAGTTTTGGCTGTGTTTTTTAGAATGTTATTATTAAATAGTATAATAATTAGGAAATGATGTTTGTGTTTGACAACCAATGTAGATCTCATCTTCTACCATTTTTGTTTCTATCTCAATTTGATGTGCATGTTGCTCTTTTTAAAACTTTTCCTTCCATCCTGTCGCCCTTACTTTGGTTCTTCTAACTAAGTATGAGCCCATTAGTGCAGTACAAAACATTTACAAACCCATCTGCTGCAAAGCTATATATTAAAGAACAATGCACCAATTGTTATCAAAGTAGTGGACTGTCTGCTGGAAAAGGAGTTACTCTTGTAGTGACAATGGTGTAGGCATATGAAGGTGTTGATTCGATGCTGGTGAAGGGTGATTTTGGTTCTGCCAGTTGTCGTATAATTGTGGAAGAATTTCTAGAAGGAGAGAAGGTATCTTTCTTTGCATTGCACTACAAAAAAAACAGGTTTTTGCGGCGGAAAAATTCCCTCGCAAAAAAGCTATTTTCCGTCGCAAAACTAGTTTGCGACGGAATTTGCGGCGGAATAAGGTCCGTCGCAAAAAAGGACCTCGCAAATCATTTTTCCGTCGCAAAAATGCTATTTTCCCTCGCAAATTCTGAATTTTGCGAGGGAAGAATTTTCCCTCGCAAATCCTGAAATTTGCGAGGGAAAAATTTTTCCCTCGCAAAATCCTCGATTTTGCGAGGGAAGGTTTTTTCCTCGCAAATTCCAGGATTTGCGAGGGAAACACTTTTCCCTCGCAAATTCCAATTTATTTTTAAAAAAAATATAAAAAATCAAAAATAATAAAATAATTACATAAAAAATATTAAAAATTAGAAAATAAAAAAATGTGTATATCTTAAAAATAAATGGTAACAATCATAAGAGTTTACATAGCAAAAACAAAATATCACAAATTATAATGTTGCAATCAAAATGAACTAAAAAAGTCTAAACTGCACTGATCATCATCATCACCATCAGGAGGCAACCCCATACCCTTGTCCTTCCATATGGACTGGTGAAGTGCTCGAATCTCATCAATCATTGCTCCTTGCTCCCTCACCGTATGTTCTAACACCATTACCCTCTTATCATCTGCAAAATCCAAATATTTTGGACACTCAACCTGGAAAATAGCAGAACATAATCATTTCATCATTGCATAATAAAAATCAGGACAACACAGAGAAGTGTAGTAAATGAGAAAATAGGTTCAATTGGCAAACACCCAAGCAAATAAGAATAAAAAGCAGTAAGCAATAAAAAGAGGAGAATGTGACTAAGAGATTGATTCACTTCACGCCTAAACTTCTTGAAAGTAAAATTACAAGTCATTAGATGCGCAACATCAATGCCTCCTCTATATATGTTTTTGTGATTTTATCAATAGAGAAGTGAAAAGCATGCTTTATAAAGTGTCCTGTCATTGAATTAAGTTTCAGCACTTAAAATTGGCCATTAACAACTTACACGCATAAATTTGACATGTGGATAAAACTCGTGACAGACTTCCTCCAATACTTTGTCAAGATGTTTCGTGTAGTTAACCCTGCATTATAATTAGATTGTGGTTATTCCAAATCTTTTTTCTTTCTCATTTTCTTCACAATTTGGACCTAGAGTCAACTACAAATTAAGGAAGCAACCTAAAAAAGGGCCGAGTCTACCTGATAGTAAATGCAACAACGACAGGATAACCTTCAAGAAGGAGCCTGATAAACTCACGCTCTGAGGTAAAATGAATAACCCGTGACAGTCCAAGATCCTTTGGATAGCCAGTATAATACCTATGATCAACACAAGAAAATAAATTGTAAAATTTCACCAAAGAAAGGGGGAAATATGGGGAAAAAGTTTAAGAGGATTGGCAAGTTGGTGCTTATTAGAAACAGAAACATACTAGACAAAAAAACTTGTAGCAGTAAAAATTAATAAGGCATTCGGTCATTCAAGTTACACAACTTTATAACAAAGAGATATTGGCAATTGCAGTAAGAACAGTTTTAATTAAGCATCAGATATTAAGGAAGTGGATAATACTGATGGTTGAGCAATATATGCCACAGAAACTAGCACTATCATGTCAATTTTAAAAGTAGGCATATGTTACAATGCTTTCAAGGAAACGTGGAAGATGATAAGCTACCTAATGCACTTACAGCATTTTACTTAAAATATTACTTGTCAACTTTTGTGAGAGTAATCAAATGGTGGGAACCAAATGGAAAAGCATAGAGATTGACATTAAATCCTTACAAATGATATAAAATAAAGAGAAAATTTCATAACAAATTGATAATAAATTAAGTACATTACCTAAGAATAGCCTACAGTAAATTACTTAAACTATGATTCTCATTACTGACATATAAAGGTAAAATCGGGTGATAAGCAACCCGACAAAACAAGCCATCGGGGTAACGCATAGCCGGGATGCGGAAATGAGCATCATCACATCGCTTAATCGAGTTATGATTTCTAGTTATCTAGACCATACAACGATTAAGGAAATTGCATATTGATGCAGAGCTATGAGAAGCTCCCTTTGATAAAGATGCGGACAACCAAACCCCACCAACGTTTTTGCAAGATGCCGAAGCCAACCCAAAAACAAGAAAAAAAACAAAAACAAAGAAAGAAATTGATAGATACTATAAAATAGAATCAATAATCACAAAGTCATTAATCAGGATTGCAGATGACTGCTGTTTTCAAATGTTAATAGGGCAAGAAGAAAAACGAATTTTAGACACCGTAGCATCCCATATGAGTTTTGATGTGAACCGTTTCAGCTAAATTGCACGAGTTTAAAGAAACTTGAGAAAAAATTCAGAAAGAAAAAAACTTGCTTGGCAGCACCGAAGCATCGAAGCCCACCAGGCTTGCCCTGCAAATCCTTGACGAGTGCGAGTGCAGCTCTATCATCCCCCTTAGCAAGTTCCTTCTCTAATTGCTGCAGTAATTGTCGCGTCGAAACCCCAACTTCGGCAGAGCATCTGGCCCTTGATGCAAGCAGTGAAGCTTCGGGCGCTTAGGATATGACAATGTCGCACCCACATACCGAATCAGTACCCATTTGATAAAACGAGAAATTGCGAGGGTTTTTGACGAAATCGACGGCGGTAGATCTAGAAAATAAGCGAACCGCATTTCCACCACCATCTCCGGATCTGAAATCGACGGTGGCTTTTGCTTGTGTAGCGTTCCCAAGGGTGGAATCCGGTGACTTGTTCATCGCTGGCCCAGAAATCTAAAATCAACGGCGGTGTTTTTACTTGTATCTGAAATTTTGTTTAACATGGTCGAGAGAGGGGCGAGAGCAGGGGAGCAGGGTCGAGAGAGAGGGGCGAGCGCAGGGGAGCTCAACTGTGGGATGGTGGGAGAGGCACGGAGAAATCGCCGAGGACAGAGGATATTGCATTTTCTTAGTTGTGATTTTGCGAGGGAACTCAACCTTCCCTCGCAAAAATAGGTTATTTTGCGAGGGAAACCCATTTTCCCTCGCAAAATAAGTTATTTTGCGAGGGAACTTCACATTCCTTCGTAAATTGTTGTGTATTGTCTTATTTTGCGACGGAAAGGGATGTTCCGTCGCAAACTTCTGTAAATTGCGACGGAATTTACTTTTCCGTCGCAAAAAGCCTAAAATTTGCGAGGGAAAAATTTCCCTCGCAAATTCCGTCGCAAATAAGCTGTTTTCTAGTAGTGTTGGTTGATGGAGAAAATGCAATTCCACTTGAATCTGCCCAGGACCATAAAAAAGTTGATGATCTTGATATTGTATTAAATACTGGAAGCAATGGTGCATATTCGCCAATGCCTATTTTGACCAAGGAACTGCAAATTATAGTAATGGATTCTATTATTATCCCATCAGTGAAAGGTATGTCAGCTGAAGGCTGCAAGTTTATCGGGCTTCTATATGTCGGGCTTATGATTGAGAAGAAATTTGGCTTGCCTAAGCTAATTGAGTACAATATACGCTGTAGAGACCAGTGTTGTGAAAACGCCATTCAGAAATGTAGAAACGTTCGTTTGAGTTGACACGGTTGAAACGTCGTGTCAACTCGGTAAAATCGGCAAGTTTACCGTGTCGGACGCTGGCTACTGCTTCTTCTTCAACCGTCACTGACTGCTTCTTCTTCATCGTTGACCGTTGTCGGATCTCGCGGCTATGGTGGAGGGTGAAGGAAGGAGGTCGCCGGCGGTGATGGTGGTGAAGGTGAAGACTGTTAGTGACTTCGAGGAGGTGGAGGTTGATGATGAAAGATGGAGGTGGGGCGAGAGTCAACGCTTCTCGTTCACGGTGCTGGATGTTCAGATTTTCGGGTCCCTATTCGCGTGAGGAAGGTGAAAGCTCTGGTCTAACTTTGCCCAAAACGCTCTGTTTCACACAGGGACCTAAGTGAAAAGTTTAAAACGTTTTTGTAAAGGGACTAAACTGCAACTTTTACAACTTGAGTCCAAACTTCTATTTTCAAATTTAGTCCAATTTCTTTAAGCACCTTCAATTTAAACCAATCAAAAAACAAATATTTTTACTTTAATGTAATAAACTCTTACGTTTCGTTTATGTTTTACAATTTTACGTTTTTGCTCACCCTTCTACGTAGACTCTACGTCTTAACAACACTGATAGAGACCCAGAATGCTAGGTCCGTTGTGTTAAGATTCTTGAGATTATAATAAGTCTGATTTCCAGCTTCGAGTTTCTCTACTCTAAGTGACCAACAACATGCCTTAAAACATACTACCTCATTTTACCTATCCCACAATTCAGAAGAACCCGTTGATGTGTTTCCATTTTTCTATTAAAAGGGTTCAGTTGTGTTTTTTCTTTTCTTTTCCTTTTTTTTTTCAGTTTATTTATAACTTGCTTGTGCCTTTGGCCTCTTGATCAGTCATGATTACTCATTGATGCCTCTTCCAATGCACCGATATGCTATCCTCATTCTCTTTCACAACCTATTTCTTTTGGGTTGTGTTTAAAAAGGTATATTGGTAGGGATGGATAGCTTTCTTTGAGACACCTTTCTTGTTTGGAAAATATTATTACGGAGGGGAAGATTATTAAAGATTCTTAACTAACCTTGCAAAAATCTTAAAAGTATTCTCTCCATTGTATTTCTTGGTTCATCTAATTTTGGAGAATTTTAAATGGGAAAATTACCATTCACACCTTTCATTTTCTTTGGGATTATTCCCTTCTCCTCTTCCCAACTTCCAAATATAGCTATAGACACCTTTGTAGTTGATAACCCAGACAGAGGCACAACTATTACATCTTTGATCATTCAGTTTATTTGTTTTGACAGATTAATTAGTGATTACATCATGTGATACACCACATTATCCTTAGTTGCTGATAGATTAAGTCATTTTTAACTAATGTGGTTTCTTAATTGCTTTTATGGCTTAAACAGGTCTTGATGATCCAGTTGGAATCCGATCTAGCGAGTGTCATTGAATTGGTCTCAAGGGTCAGCCATGGTTGTGGTAATGGAAAGTAAGGGATATCCTGGATCTTATGAGAAGGGAACATTAATTCAAAACCTTGAACAATCTGAGAATGCTACCCCAAACATTAAGATATTCCATGCCGGAAATGCTTTTGACTCTGAAGGCAGATTTATTGCCACTGGTGGGCGTGTTCTCGGAATTACTGCCAAGGGGAATGATCTTGAAGAGTAGAGCTAGGAAGCAGGCCCGGCCCGCCAGGCCTGGCCCGTGAAGGGCCAGGGCCTAACAGGGCCCGGAGTAAGAAAAACACATGTTTTTCGAAGCCCGGCCCGAGAGCACCAGGGCCAGGGCCGGGCCACAGGACCTGGAAATTACTATTCCAAATTTTAACTATTTTTCCTCCGTGTTTTTCAAAGAAATATAATTACTAAATTACAACAATTAGTCCCTAAATTTTACTTGGGACAGCTGGGTGGTACCCTAAAAGCATATATATATATATATATATACACACACACACACATATCTATATATATACATACTTCGCTATGACAGACTACCTCGCGAGATACTTAAAAAAAATTGATAAAACAAAAGATAAATAAAATAAAATAAACAATTAAACCTCATGAGGTATTTGAAAAAAAAAATAAAAAATAACAATGGTTCCTCACGAGGAACTTAAAAATATAGATTAAAAATTGGAATAAAATAAAATACAATAAATCACAAAAAAAGAAATATATACCTCACGAGATAGAAGATCTACCTCGAGAGGTAGTTCAAAAAAAAATTAAAAGATAACAAAAAACACAATTATACCTCGTGAAATAGTGCCAGCACCTGGCGAGGTAGTTGAAAAAAAAAAGTGAAAAAAATAAATAAAATAACAATGGTACCTTACAAGGTACAGTGACTATCAGGTGAAATATAATTACTCCCAACAGTCCAGCCCCACTAACTAGGGTCACTAATCCAGTAATCCTTACCCTGCGTCCCTGACTCCCTGACCACTTCTCCACGTTTCCAAAAAAATAAAAAAATAATTGACGGGCTTAACGGGCCAGCCCGTAGCCCTGCAGGGCCAAACTTCACCTCTCTCCTCCATTTTTCAGACCCGGCCCTTAAAGGGCCAGGGCTTAAACGGGCTGACCCGACGGACCCGGCCCGTTTTACCGGCTCTATTGAAGAGGCACAAGACGGAGCTTATCAAGCCGTCGAGGAGATTAACTGGCCAGAAGGCTTCTATCGGTGACATATTGGATGGAGAGGCCTTCCAAAGAAATCTTTTGCTACAAAGGGTAAGCAACTTTGAGAGAAAACTGGGTTTTCTTTTAGGTGAGCAGGTTTGTAACTTTTATTGTAACAAAACTTGCCTCAGGTATTTGTTACTACTTCTTCAATGAGATTATATGTGCAGGACTTTTTTCCATGGATCCAATCATATAATATTGGATTGTTAGAAAAAAAATATAACATGTTTTATTCCTATTGGAGAACTTGATAGCAATTACCTAATAATAATGTTTTGTCTTTTATTTATTCATTTTGTTGTGATAAAAATAGTTAATTAGGTAAGAGTTGTGTGAGAAATAGAATAGGGGAGACTTTCAAGAGAGAGAACTAGGAAGTCTTCAAGATGTGGTGTCATCCTTCACCCTATATATATAATAAATAGTGTTTGGTGGTAGTCCTTGTGGTCTTACCCGGTTCAATCTGGATTAGCCTGAATCCTGATAAATCCTCCGAATTAAAAGGAGATATGTCCAGGATACCAATTGGCCGGTCATACAAAAAAGAAGAAGAAGAAGAAGAAGAAGAATTTGCACTTATTTAGGGTGTCAAATGACTAGTATGTGAAAGTGACATGTTTTCTAAACTCTATCCAATAAAAATATCCAATAAAAGAACCAGAATTCATACCATTTTAATTTTAGTTGGCCAATGACTTATATGAAAATAAGGGAAAGTTCTAATTAAATCCGGCTGAAATACTAAAATCCAAATTTAGGTTTACTTTTAACAAACTTTTAACAAATTTTTAGTAAGGACAAGACTCAAGGGGCTTCATTAGGAATTTTAAATGTTGGTAAAAGACTAAAATACTCTTGTATAGGGTTGATTTTGGTTTTGAGTACTTCAAAACCGATTTATGCATAAATTGTCAGTAAATATGTGATTGTTCCCGACAATTTATGACATAACTTTCTTTTGAGATCCCGACCAATGATATAGTGATTAGTTGTTGTTCTGTTGTAGAATACAGATGTTTAGCCTCAATCGACTAGGTAATGTTGATATTAGATCGAATGTAGCACCCACTGATATCTATGAAGGAGATATCAAAGAGTGTTTGCAGATCACTATATATGCTACACGGGTTAGGCTTTTCGCCTGAGGGGTGGTGTGTGTGCACAGTGAGACTGAATGGTAAAGAATGAAATAATGAACGTAGAGAACACACCTGGTGGGCAACCTCCTATTTATAGAGATTACCTAGGGTTTCGTTTTCCTTGCCTTGAATCCTAACCACCGTCGTTATGCGCTTCCCACGTCCTGTGAGTGCATGCTCCACTACCTGTACGGTTACTGGATTATAGGCATACTCAAAAGATAATTAACAATGTATTTTCTTAGAGGGAGATTCCCGCCTGAGGCACTCTGATTGGGCCTTATATCTGTCAGGCCCATTATTTGAGTCCATAACAGTTATCTTCTACGCTCCAAAGAAATTGTAAAAGTCGTTTCATTTTAGCTGAAATTGTAAATATGGATTTTTTTTCTTTTTATCTTTTTATTTTTTTACCTGTTAGACATCTGGTTATATAAAATTGATTTACAGTTTAACATGCGGAAAAGGAAACTTAATTCACAAAGAAAAGCTGCAATTACACTCCCAGATAAATCAATTATTGATTTCTTTCGATGTTGTTTTTCTCTGTCTGCGTTCTGGGCTTGTGGCCAATATCATTCTAATTTGAACCTCATATGAGGGAACAATCCAATGACCACTTCTAAAAAGTAAATGGTAAAACGACAGAATTCATAGGATTGATTGGATCTTTAATCCTATCGAATCCTCCTGATCCTACCATGTTCATATACAGGGCGGATCTAGAAAATTACAAAAGGGTGGCACAATTGGCGGGGGGATTTGGGGGTTAAGGGCAGCACCCCTGATTTTTTTTAAAGAAAGTTTTAAATGCATTAAAAAAACAAAAAAATATAAACAAGAAAAAAAAAATATCAAAAAAATATTCATAAAATCAAGTGAATACTGATGATGTAATAAGAGAGGTAATTATTTTACAAACCTGTCATTTAGAAAAGCAAGGCTAAGTGCGGTTAGAAATGAAGCTACATAAATTACAATGAAGAGTGGGCACTCAATAAGTTCAAGTACATATATTTTAATAACAAAAATATATTACAATAAAAATAATTACAATGTCATCCTTCTAGGCCTTATTTTTTGGAATTTCATCGTAATTGTCTTATTATCAATGCTATCAAATACATATTTTTCAATACAAGGCACTAAACAATAATTCAATAATTGATCCTCATTAGATTACAAAGTGCAGTCTTCATGTATTAATGATGAACACTTAATTTGAAGGTGGACAATCATTCAAGCATATATTAATTTTTTTTTAAAAAAATCTCCAAATTCAAGGGGGGCACTTGCCCCCCTTGTCTAATAGGTGGGTCCGCCTATGTTGATATCCTTGTTAAATTCTCCACATATGGCTGGAGTTAAATATAAACTGTATTATTTATAGTTTTTCTTTAATTAAAGAGTGATATTATGGTCTTTTAACAACATTCAAAAATTAATAATTAAGCCTATTGGCCTTATTAAGAATTTGTTAAAAGTATATGTCTAAATTTAAATTTTGGCATTTCAGTTGGATTTAATCGGGATTTTCTCTAAAAAGAATTCATATTTTATTTTTTTTTTAGGAAAAATAATGTCGACATTATTTTTCATTTTTCCTTTATTTATTAATGTAACAACAAAGAGCAACATAAAAGTTACAATGTTAAATAAAATAGAAAACTAATCCACATATTTATATAGTATTAATTTTGGTTTGGTTAAGCAGTGGAAGCTCAAATAAGTTCGATTGAGCAATGAGCATGTAAAAGTGGTTATGAACATTGTTTATTCTTTTTTTCGGGTAACTTTTATAAAATCCTAACCATTGGTAATTTCACCCTCTCACAACACTTTTAACATGGTAAGTGATAAGGAGTTGCTTTTGCGATTGAAAAATCCTGATGAAACTTTTGCAACATAAATTTCTCCAATTTATCCTCTACACTCTTTCCCAAGATCTCTCTCCAAATATTCCTTCACATTTTTTGCCTATAATTTTTTTAATTAAAGTAGTTCAAATAATATTATTTTGCTCATTATTTAACATGAATTTTTGAATTATTTTAAATAATATAAATTATAAAATAAAAAATAATATTTGAATATTCACATTATTTATTAATTAATATTTATTAATAATTACTCATTTTGGTCCTTTTTATAAACAATTTTTTTCATAATTATGCAAAACAAACTAGCGTTTAAGATTAGTTAAAAACAATAAATGTATTTAAAATAACTATTGTACCCTTATAATATTAAATGGATTCTTAACGTTGTTTTTTATCAGTATATGAATATGTATAATACAATTGATCAACTGTGATCTCCATAGTAAAAATTATATTTGATCTCTTATTTTAAAAAAAAAAAAACAAAAAGAAATTTACAAAAATTAAAATTACAAATGTTATATCCATTTTATTCAAAATAACCATAATTATAATTTTCTATCACCAACATTTTTAAAATCAAATTGAGAGATTAAATTAAAGTTTCCTACCTACATATATTGTAATAAAAATAAAGGTTAAGATGTAATTTTACCAACAAAGTTTTCTTGAAAAGTGTTTGGTACAAATAAGTTTTGGAATTGACAAAAATATTAATAAATAATTTAAAAGGGTATATATTCACTATAACCATGAAACTTGACCAAACGATTATTAAATTATAAGAGAAGAAAATTTTAACGGTGTTTGGTGAAATTTAACAGTTTTAGTAAATTTACACCCTTTTTAATTGTTTATTGGCATTTTTTCTCTTTCCAAATCTTATTTGTGTGAGAAGCCACTGGGGAAAAACTTTATTGACAAAAAGTGTACTTTAACCCCCCCAAAAAAACCACATTTAAAAATAATAACCATCCACATGAAGAAAGAAGCAAGTGTTGATACATCGTTCACACATGAAGAAAAATTCAAATACCAATAGTATAACTCGATTTCAAATACTAATATGTCTTAATAAGGAGGACATTAAGATCCAAACACCATTACTGCTTTACGCGTTAGAGGTGGGCATTGAACAACTGATCTTAACTTGTCAACGTTGCTCAGCATCAAATCCACATTCAGTTATCAACTTTCAAACTTCTTCACCTGATATAGGTGCAATCTTGTGGCTAAAACTCTCTCTTTTTATGTCATGTATTAAATCATGGCCTCGAGTTAATGTTTCATTGCCTGCTCTAATTGCTTTTTTCCATATCCAACACCACGCCCTTCATCACGTTGAGATCAGTCTCCTTATCTTTGGCATGCTCTTTCCTTCTCCTTTTACCACAATCACTAATTTTGCTCTTTGTGGCTGCTCAAGTGAGAGATTCGTTTGACCAACATCACCGTCGTTTACCACCTAAACATTATCGAATGTGACCTCCTTCTGTCAGATAAGTTGGTCGAGGTCATTTATATAGTGTCAATGTCATCTTCTATAGACCCTGATCCAGAAGAAAATTATAGAAGGGGCACAATTGACAGGGATATTTGGGGGCTGAATTTGTTTTAGGGTAAAGGTGAAAAATACACATGTACTTTACATTCGGGAGTGTCTAACACCATATGCTTTTTTTGGAATAAAAAATACACATGTGGTTAATGGGTGCAAAAGTCACACTCTCCGTTAAAAGAAAACTGTTGACCGTTAAAAATGATTTTGACTAACAGTGACGTTGAGTTGGCATATTTAACATCTGGAGAGAAAAAAACTGATAAAGCACCACCATTTTATTAACTGTTAAACCCACCTGAAGCTCGCCGACACCAACGCAGTTAAGGAATAATCATTACCTTCATTTCTCACCAAATTACGAAACTAGTACTCATCGTCGTCATCATCAAAATTCATGGTTGGGGCTTCATCATGATCAGCATCACTATCCAGATGAAGTACTTCCCTCTGGATTCATCCTTCAACGCTACTACATCATTAACACCATTAGCACGGTAAACATATGTAGGACCCATTTCCCATGAGAAATGAAGAAAAGTTTGTATTTGAAACTTACAAGAGAGGGGTGACGAACAAGGGACCTATTACTTGGTGCCATCCCACTGTCGATGCTGAGGCATTGTCGATATTCGGCAGCGAACGGATTCGGAGGACGACTCTCACCGGAACTCATGAGTCCACTACTGTTATGCTGTTCATTCTCCTCCATTGTTGTCAACCATAAGATTCCCTTCTTGGAAACCCCCAAATCTTGCCCTATCAGAGCTAAGATAGAGATCCCACAATTCATCGATCTAGTAACTGACTTTCTAGGTTGGCTCAGATGCGAATCGAACGCAGGTATACCCACTTAAAGGCAAACTACGGAGCAGCTGAAAACGGAGGTACAAAAAGAGAGAAGTTAGGGTTTTTGAGAGGGAATTGGGTTGCTGGATAAGAAGCCTCGAACTGCGCTGTTGCCGGAGATTTACGAGAGAGGGGAATTTTCCCGATGAAGATACTTCATGTGGCCCCGATAATCCACTGCAGTGCCACTTCAAACAACCTCTCATCCTCTGGTGAAGAGGAGGAGCTCACCGGCAACAATGAAGGTGGAAGTTGTCGCAGGTGAAGGTGAAGAAGAAGAGAGATGAAATGGAAGAATGAAGGTGAAGTTCCCTCTGTGATTCGATTTTGTCGTCTTGCTCTAGGTGTTCAGTTTTTTTTTTTTTTTCTTTCTTTTCAGATGGTAAATATGTCTGAGTCAAGGCCCACATAATAAGAGTTAGTCAAAATCGTTTTTTGAACAGTCAACAGTTTTCTTTTAACAGAGAGTGTGACTTTTGCACTCATTTGGTAACCACATGTGCATTTTTGCTCCCAAAAAAAGCATATGGCGCTGGACGCTCCTAAGGGTAAAGCTCATGTGTATTTTTGCACCTTTACCATTTGTTTTTTTTTGTAAGGAAAGTTTTAAATGCATTAAAAAACAAAAGAATATAAACAAGAAAAAAATATATATCAAAAAAATATTTATTAAATCAAGTGAATACTGATGATGTAATAAGAGAGGCAATTATTTTACAAACATGTCATTTAGATAAGCAAGGCTAAGTACTGTTAGAAATAAATGCAGCTGCATAAATTATAATGAAGGGTGGACACTCAATAAGTTCAAGTACCTATATTTTAATAATAAAAGTATATTACAATAAAAATAATTACTATGTCATTCTTCTAAGCCTTATTTTTTGGAATTCCATCATAATTGGCTTATTATCAATGCTATCAAATACATCTTTTTCAATATAAGACACACTAAACAATCATTCAATCATTCATCTCCCATCCGATTATGAAGTGCAATCTTGATGTAGTAAATGTAAGTAATCATTCAAACATGTATTAATTATAATAAATAAAAAATAAAAATAAAAATCTCAAATTCAAGGGGGCACTTGCCCCCCAATCCAACACCTAGGTCCGCCTATGCCTTATAGATGTCGCTTTTGCCTTTCCTTTGCTGTCGAAGACTCGTCTCCACAAGCTCTATCAGCTCCATATAAACATGAGGGTAATTTTATTATTTTAATTTCTTAATATTCAGGAAAATATTAAAATCCGAGCTAAATATTTGTATGGGATTCTCTAGCTAGTCATATAGTACTAAATAACACCATAAATTGGAGAAAACAATTTATTTTTAAAAAATTGTTTCTATCCGATGCCTTTGTTTCTCTTCGTTGTGAGTGTTTCCTCTCCGTTGTGAGAGACTTTTTCTTTTTCTCATTCTGTGAGAATCCTCTTCCTTTTCGTTGCTCTCTTGTCTAGATCATAAGTTCTCTTCTTTGGGTTTATCTCATTGTTTAGGGTACTCCCTATTCATGTGCTCATATTATCTGTTGTGTGTTTTCCTTTTATTTCTAGATAATGGAGATTGGCTCGAATAGCAGTGGTACTAGGCGTCCTAAGGAAGTTCATCTGAACCTTTGCACATCAATTAATGGCCAGAAGGGACGTGCACTTGTAGGGCGTTTGGAGACCAACAAAAATCTGAACAGAGGCATAGTGATTTCAATGATAAAAAAGGGTTGGGGAATTGACAAAGGAATGGAGATTCATGAGATGCCTACTAAAAATGCTTTCTTGTTTAGATTCACAAGGCAGGAAGATTACCACCGTGTTCTAAAAGGGCGTCCTTGGGCTATTCAAAATACCATGTTCAACCTACAACATTGGGATGACTATATGGTATTCCAGGCGGTGATCTTCGACTGGTGTCCGTTCTGGATACAATTTCATGGGCTACCACATGTTGCCTTTGATTGTGGGAATGCAATAACACTAGGAAATGCTATAGGAAGAACTCTGAAGTATGAAATACCAACAATACAGGGGCGATTATCCCGAACCTTTATCAGAACCCGTGTTCTCCTAAATATCCTAAACCTGCTACTAGCAGGCTTCTGGGTCCCCAGGCATCAGCGTGACCTAATTTGGGTCTCTGTCAGATATGAACGTTTACAGAACTACTGCTACGACTGTGGGAGAACAGGACATGAAGCAAGAAATTGTAAGTTCCAATCAGAAGATACAGAGGACGCTACAACTGATGATCGGGTAGGCAACGGTTTGGGTACACATCATGTTAGGACTATGGAGGAGGTGCTGGTGGCGCATGATTTGGAATGGGAAGAATCGAAACTTTTGGCCAGAAAACCGACGCCAGCGACTGGACAAGCGACCAACCGGAGATTGGCCAGAGAAAAATCTCAACAGGGAAATAGCGGAAATCATGGTGGGAATATTACAAATCTTTCCTTATGCAGCGAGGAAGGTGAAGACGGACGATTTAATTCAAATATTCCAACCCCTGCGATATTAATGGGAGGTCCGAGTATCTCCTTCCCACCGGCAAACAAGGTGTGTCCACCGTTGAATCAAACACCTATTCTCACGGCTTCAGTTATGGGGTCATTAATTGGGGATCTCTCCCTAAATGGAAATTCGCATATTCAACCGTGTGTAATCCCGAATTTGGAGCCTGAGGTTTGTAAATCTAGTAACAGCTCCCCTATTCTTGTGGATCGCAATGATGGGCGAAATCAAAAGGGAAATTGCATTAAAGAAATTCCTAAATCTGGTAACAGCTCTCCTATTTTTGTGGATCGCATTGATGGGCGAAATCAGAAGGGAAATTGCTCCCCGATTCTTGTGGATTGCATTGATGGGCGAAATCAAAAGGGAAATTGCATTAAAGAAATTCCTAAACCTGGTAACAGCTCTCCTATTTTTGTGGATCGCATTGATGGGCGAAATCAAAAAGGAAACAGCTCTCCTATTTTTGTGGATCGCATTGATGGGTGAAATCAGAAGGGAAACTGCATTCAAGAAATTCCTAAATCTGGTAACAGCTCTCCTATTATTGTGGATCGCAGTTATGGGCTAAATCCAAAGGGAATTTGCATTAATGAAATCATTAATCCTTTGATTTCCAATTGTATGCATTCAAATCCCCTCTCCTCATGGATTGATTCTCGGCGAAACTCAAGTGAAGAAGTTATACCGGGTTCAGCCACTGTCCCGCGGTTCCAGGGTCACTTTCCTGAGAAGAACTCCGACCAACCATCGCCGGCCAACCAGCCACCGCCCTACCAAGTGGAATATCCGACCTCTGAAGCTGAGAATTCTAAGGCCCTGGTCCCCTTTGTCGGACTATCTCCACTTTCGGCTGTTACCACTGGGGTCCGTAACCTTAACATAAAAAGAGCTCAAGATGCTGAGGAAGATGATTGGCTCTCTAATCCACCAAAAAAAAGGTTGCTGTTCCTGGAAAACCATCAAATACCGTCGGGTGTGCCCCCTATTTCATACACAAGCCCTGTGAGTACCTGTAAAAATGTGAGTAATTTAAAAAAAGTGATGAGGGGAAGAAAGGTCAAATACAACACTAAAAATATTAAGCCTCTCACCCTGGTGGTCCCCATCAACTCTTTGACTGAAGAATCTGGGTCCACTGCTGACCCCCAACATCATACTGTTGACTGTAATGCTCTGCTACACGCCGATGTTCGTCACCAAGCACCATCGGTTCGCCATGAGTCTTCTAGCTTGGAAGCGTCGGGGTTAGGGGTTCCTCTGACAGTCAAATCCCTTAAAGAAATATGTAATAAACAAAAACCCCAAATCGTCTTCATCATGGAGACCAGGAAGAATCAAAAGTATGTTAGCAGGATACAACAGCGATGTGGGTTCAAGGAAGAGTAGATTATTGACCCAGTTGGTTTGAGTGGAGGACTTGCTTTATTCTGGGATAAAAATACTATTGTTAATATCATCTCCTCATCCAGGAATGTCATTCACACCTCTGTATATGATCCGTCAGTTGAGCTCCCTTATTATATCACTTTTGTTTATGGACCACCCAAAGAGAAGGACATGTTTGAGACTTACAAAAATATCATCACCTTCGCCTCCCAGAGGAGTCAAAGTTGGGTACGCATAGGGGATTTCAATGACACCATGTCTCACCAGGAAAAACAGGGAGGAAACCCAAGAGCCATCCGGAAGATCCTTAATTTCCAAAAATTTATCTCAGACTGTTCCCTTATTGATCTGGGGTTCCATGGATCATGGTTTACATGGTGCAACCGCAGGCAGGATGAGGCAACTATCAGAGAGCGAATTGACCAGGCTATGGGCAATGATATTTTTTGTCAGAAGTTTCCTTCTTGTCAAGTTTTTCACATTGAACCCTTTGGTTCAGACCATCATGTGTTGATTGTTAACCTTACTCATGTTTCTTCTAATAAAATAAAACCATTTAGGTTTGAGGATTACTGGACTGCTCATGTTGATTTTATGCAGGTGATTCGGAATAGTTGGGAGGTATGTGCCCCGCGGTCTAATCATGCTATTATTCGGTTTGCTCTTTCTTTGAATAATTGTCGAAAATACCTTATTAATTGGAGCAAACAGAACTTCCCTAACCGTCGGAGGATGATAGACGCATTGAAGTCTTGCCTAACTACGGTTAGACAGGGCTATCAAACTGAGACCAAGAAAAGGAAGAAACATCCCTACTCCAAAAAATTGAGGAACTAATGGATCAGGAAGAAAACTATTGGTGGCAACGCTCTCGCATCTCTTGGCTGAAATCTGGAGATAGAAACTCAAAATTCTTCCACCTTACCACGCTTATCAGGAGAAGGCGTAATTCGATCTTAAGCATCAAGGACGATAATGGCATATGGACGCGGGACAAAAGTACAATAAATGCCATGTTCACAGATTATTTCAGCAACCTGTTCTCTCCTTCAGGGCCTAGGCAACTGACCCCAGCTTTAGATGCAGCCGACATAAGGATTGATGATGCTTCAAATGAACGGCTCCTCCGCCCTGTCATGAGTGAGGAAGTCCGAATTGCTGTCTTTGAGTTGGGAGGAGCAAAAGCCCCCGGGCCAGACGGTTTTCCAGGTAAATTCTACCAATACTCATAGGATAAGGTGGGAGAGTCTACAGTTAAAATGGTGAAAGAATTTTTTGATAAGAACCTCCCGTTGTATGAGATTAATGGAACCAATATTACTCTTATTCCAAAGGTTGATAAGCACGAAAAGCTTGCTCATTTCCGTCCAATTGGCCTATGCAATTTCTCTTACAAAATTATCTCTAAAGTCCCGGCCAATAGAATGAAACACTGTCTTGATAAGTGCATTTCTCCTAACCAGGGTGCCTTTGTACCTGGCCGTTTAATTCAAGACAACATTATCATAGCCCATGAAGTGTTCCATTATTTGAGACGAAAAAATTTGAGTGGGACTACGATAGGGTTGAGTGGGACTTCTTGAGGAATGTTTTGTTAAAATTTGGCTTCTCAATTAAGTGGGTAAATCTTGTTATGAATTGTGTGGAAACTGTCCACCTTAATTTATGTATTGCAGGTGAGAAAATATCATCAATTAGCCCTGGTAGAGGGCTTAGACAGGGAGATGCCCTATCACCTTATCTGTTTATTCTGTCACTGGAGGTGCTCTCAAATATGATTAATAAAGCTGTCTCAGGGTCGATTAACTGGGATTAGATTAAGTAATAATTGCCCAATCCTGTCTCACAGCTTCTTCGCAGATGATGCCTTGTTTTTTATGAATGCAGGTACTCAGAATTGCCAGGCCTTGGCCCAAATACTCCAGCAATATTGCTCAGCATCAGGGCAACTACCAAATCTGGACAAATCTAGTATTGTCTTCTCAGATAATACCCTGCACCCTGACAGGAAGGACATATGCGACATCCTTGGCATTGGTGAAAGCACAGATCAAGGCAGATATCCAGGAATTCCCAGTGTTTGGGGGAAGACCAAGCACCAAGCACTGGCTTATGTTCGTGAGAAGATTGGAAAAAAGACCATCAGATGGAGCAGTAAACATTTATCATTTGTAGGACGAGAGGTCATGATCAAGGCTGTTATAAATGCTATCCCAATCTTCCCTATGACCTGTTTCAAATTTCCTGTCAAAACATGTAAAGCCCTAAACAGTTTGGTGGCAGATTTCTGGTGGGAAGGACAAAACAAGACTCATTGGATGGTATGGAACAAACTTACACGACCTAAATCTGAAGGGGGTATGGGTTTCCGTGACTTTATCAAATTCAATAATGCCCTACTTGAGAAGACAGCTTGGCGTTTGACTCAGAATCCCAACGACCTTTGGGTGCAAGTCTTGAAGGGCCTATATTTTCCCAATAATGTGTTCCTAGATGCTAAAAAAGGCCATAGAGCCTCATGGTGTTGGTCAAGTATTCTTGAAGGGAGAGATTTCATAAAAAATGATCTATGCTGGCAGATTGGTAATGGTGAGTCCGCCCGAATCTGGCAGGACAACTGGATCCCCTCCCTCCCCAGCTTGAGGCCAGTTACTGATGATGATAGGCTCAAAGAATCAGACCAACGAGTTGCTTCCATAATAGATGCAGGTAATAGATGCTGGAATATCATATCTATCAGGTGCAGCACTGATGATCTCACATGCAACGCTATTACTTCGATCCCATTATCTCGGACTCCTCAAAACGATCATCTCAGATGGAGGCTAGCTACCAATGGGAAGTATAGTGTTAAACTGGGATACCACCTGACACAAGACAGCGCCACGACCCGTTCTCCTCCTCCCGGAAACTCAGTTCATATCCCAGGTGCAGTTTGGAAAAAAAATCCTGGAAAGTCAAAGCCATCCCCAGAGTGGTAAACTTTTTGTGGAGATGCTTATCCAACTCACTTGCAACAAATGGAGCCTTATTTAAAAGAAAGAGGGGGCCCTACATAGGTATGCCCGGTCTGTCAGGCCTCCTGTGAAACTCTAGAACACCTCTTCTTCCACTGCCATTGGGTGAGGTGCGTCTGGTTTGGTAGTCAGCTGTCAATCAAAAGTGACCTTGGTAATATTCACAGCTTTAATCAGTGGTGGATTACTATTATGCATCCATCTTGCCCGTTATCAGACTTTGATATTGCTTCCATTAGCTGGTTGTTATGGTTTATTTGGAAGGGAAGAAACGATCAGGTCTTCAATGGTATAGCACCGGATCCCAGAGCGGTCATTGAGAAAGTAAACCAGGCGCTACTTGGTCATTGGAATGCAAATTTCCCTAGGTTTGATGAAGAAACAACCCCTAAGCCTCCAATCAAAGTCGTCTGATAGATCCCACCGGAAAGACATATGCTAAAGGTCAATCTGGATGGCTCCTTTGTAGAGTCTTCTGCTGCCATTGGCCTGGTTTGTCGTGATCATTGGATCCATGTCCAGTGGACTTTTACTGACAAAGTCAAATCAATTTCAGCCTTTATGACTGAAGCTTTAGCATTGCACAGGGCTTTGATGATTGCCCAAGATCTGGGGAATAAAAATGTCATTTTTGAGACCGACTGCCAGACCCTTGAACGACTTGCAAACAATTATCAACAGGATTCTTGTGAATGGCAATCTTGGGGCGTCCTCGATGATATTCTACTTGCTCTTAAATATGATTATTCCAGCTTTTCAGTTACTTTTACTCCCGCTGAGGAATCGAAGCGGCAGATTGGCTTGTTGTATCTACTAATAAGGAGGTGTGCCACAGTGGGGTGGGTAGGCATACCCTTACCTTCTTTGTCCCGATTCTTTGGAAGAAGATTGTCGGAGTGTTAGGGATCATCGGGACCACGTCTCGGTCCTGCCCAGATATTTTGATCCTGGCTGATTTGTGTGTCCCGCTTCCCTACTGGGTGGCTTCTATCTTTTATCTGCTTTGTAGTTGGTTGTTTGTTTTCTTGTGCTTTCTTTTGTTGAGTTGTTTTGTGTTTTTCTAGGCTTATTGCCTGAGTACCTTCTTTTGTTTCCCTGTATCGTGTTGACTCCAGTTATCAATATCATTAGAGTTGTTCAAAAAAAAAAAATAATAATAACACCATAAATCACTCACCACAATCATATCTTTTTAAATTATAGGAGTATTACGATTTATAAACAAAATGCTTAATCGTCTATAACCTAATTATCAAATAAAGGTAATGATACATTAGTATCTTATATGTATCTTTCTGTTTTTAGCATAAACCGACTAAGATTTGATTATATTAACATGTGTCTTGTAAGTATTATAAAACAAGAGAATATGAGGGCAATTTTATTATTTTAGTATAATTAATTTTAGAACATTAAAATTTATCTTTCATCTCCCTTCTAGATGTGGCTTTGGTCCGCTGCGCCCTTTGGTCCACTACCGTTCTATACCCAAAGTAGTGTCGTTTTGGTGCAAGACAGTAAGTTCCCTTTAAAAAAATAAAAAATATTTCAGAACATTGAATAGTACTAAAAAGATACTTTATGATGTTAACTGGTATTAAAAAAATACTTCATGATCTTGAAAAAATATTTTAAGACATTGATTGGTACTAACAAGATACTTCAGGATACTGACAGGTACTAAAAAAATAGCTCATGATCTTGAAAAATTATTTTAGCATCTTCAAAAAATATTCAGGACATTATCGGTACCAACAAGATACTAACTAGTACTGAAAAAATACCTCAAGATTTTGGAAAATTATTTTAGGATCTTCAAAAAATATTTCAGAGCATTGACTGGTATTATAACAAGATACTTACTAGTACTAAAAAAATACTTCATAATCTTGAACAATTATTTTAAGATCTTGAAAAAATATATTTCAGGGTACTAACAAGATACTTTAGAACACTAGAAAAATACCTCATAATCTTGAAAAAATATTTCAAGTATTGACTGATACTAAAAAATATACTTTTTTTTTTTTTTTTGAAGATCCTAAATGGTTTAATTCAACAAAGTATGTTATGGAAGTAATCCCTGCACGAACAAAGAACATAAAGTTTTCTTTAAGAACTATGCCATGAAAACTTCACAGCTCCATTTACAACTTTATATGTGGAATTGACAACACAATGCATTTAGTTATCAAGTAGTTCTTACACAATGGCTTTCCAATAGTTCCTTGGCACGAAACTCTTCTTGTTGCTTTCTATTCTTTTTCTTCAATTTATATGTCTGCTGAGCCCTTTTCATTGCATCTTCTTCCTGGTTCTGTAACTTTCGATATGTGGGGTGGTCCACCAATGAGTCAGGAGTACAGAAACACATTGTCTTCATTTCTAACACATAACAAAATCAGTGATCGAGGCGTAGTGTAGGACCAAAAATGAAGTTATAATCGCCATTGTTATATCCAATATGTTCAGGTAGGATCTCTACTTTATGCACCTCCCATGACCACTTCTAGGGATAGACTGACATATTTTAGATAAACCCTACAGAAAAAATGTGTCTACCCATGCAACCAGATTTCTTTATTTCATCCCTCACCAATGTCTTGGCAACCACTGACATATAACAACTAAAATAATGTTACCAATGAACAGAATTAATGTGACTACTTATGTGTTAAATTATACATGTCACTAACCTGTAACTCATCCATCCTCTTTCACATAGAAAATATAGTTTACCACAGGTGGGTGACGAAATAATCATACATAACTCCTGAGCCTATTGTTTATTAGAAACTCCCTACTAGAAAATAAGTGTAGCAAGTCAGTTTTTATTGTTAAATTTGATATAGATTGAAACCGATGACTTACTCCTGAGCCTATTGTTTATTACATCTAGTCGTGCAAAACTGAAATAAAACTTTCTTATCTGTCATCTTTTGTTCTCTTCTTACACATGGTTATCACCCATGGAGACCCAATAGCAAGTTATTGAACTTAAGTTTTATTTCATGTGCTAAAATTATTTCTAACTATTCAATCAAATTTGTTAAATTTAATCTTGGATATAATGTGCTATATACAGAGAGATCAAAACATGTCAAACTTCATGCAAATAGAATAACCACAAGTATTAAATTTATTAAGCTAAGTATTTATTGCATTGAAACTTTCATGAATTATTGAAATAGTTAATAGTATTGAATTAACTTGAAATCTGACGTACATGTATAAAACTTCAAATCTAGAAGTTAAATTTTTTTCAAACAAAAAAAACTCCATCCAGTTATAATTATAAGAATAAGTTAACTTTTTTGGAGAGTTTAAGGAAGCTAATTAAATTACTTTAGAGTATCTGTGTTTTTATTTTTTTCCTCCAAACTAATTAGTTTGACTAATAAACTAGTATATAATATAAGGATACATAACATATGATATGATTATGAAACTTATTTAGTTTCATTTATCTTTCTAAAAAAATCAACCCGGTCTTATAATTAGAACCGAAGGGAATAAATCATAACGTCGTGGTTCTCGTGGTTTTTGAGTGGGCCTCGTACATCAATTATTATACATGATGAAAAAGAGTTGTTGTTGTCTACTCTTCAAAATTCATTTTGTCCATGTTCTGTGGTGCGTTACATGCAATCACGTGTTACACGCAATCACGTGTTACACGGCAGCGGATTTCCTCTAGGGCCTTCTCTCTCAGTATTCCTCGGGGGCGCATATAAACCGTTGATCCCATCATTAAATCTTGATTATCCATTTTAAGAGCTTCAAAACATGTTTAAAATCGGTGGGATTTATGCAGATATACCAATAATTAGCAATATTTTGTTAGTTACTTCTTTTAACATAAATTAATAACTTTGGTAACATAAAGTAGTCAGTACAGTAATATTTATGGTAAACTAGCATTTCAAGCTACATTTTGTTTTATGGAGGGATGCTTTTAGTAAACATTAAATGGTAAGTTATAATTAAAAATTTACACTTTGTAATATAAAATATTTTAGTAAAATAACGTGGTAAATTACAATTAAAAATTACACTTTATAATATAGAGTGTAACTGTCATAATATAAAACAGTAAATTACGAAAAAAATTAATTTTTTAAAATATGCAATATGAATATATAAATATAAAAAAAAAATATCTTATTCAAAAGTGTTGTATCTAACCAAAAAAAAACAAGTAAAGGAAAAAACAATATTTTTTAATCTATGAGACTTTTACCGATGGGAAGACTCTAGATTAAGATTTGGTTCAAAGTGGCAAACATTAGGGCATCATATGTTGCCATGTGGGGCCCGACACATGTGATTGCACGAACCTGCACAATGTGAATTTTGAAAGAGTATGTAAGAGGGACCACACCACATCTTTTTCATCCTGTGTAATAATTAATAGCAATAACATTGTTATTGCTATAAATGGCAATAACAATGTTAAATTGCTATAAATAGCAATAACAGGTTGGAGTAAAGCAAAGTATAAGAGTGAGGTTCAGTAAGAAGGAGTAGTAGTGATAAGAGAGAAGAGTGAAAATGTCATTGCCAAGGTTTGTGGTGCTCAAATCAAACTACAACAACAAATACTTGCGTTATATACATGAAGATGTGCAGGTGTATAGGTTTCTCCAATTCTCCGGAGAAGAGGTTGTGAGCCCATATGCAAAGTTTGAAGTGGAGATGGCAAAGAGTGGGAATGGACTAGTGCACATAAGATGCTGTTACAATAACAAATATTGGGTGAGGTGGACAGAGAACCATTGGTGGATTGTTGCGGGAGCTGATGAACCTGAGGAAGACCAATCAAAATGGTCGTGTACATTGTTCAAGCCCATCTACGTAGATGCTAATGCTAAAAAAGTTCGATTTTTGCACGTCCAGCTTAAACACTATGCATGCTTATGGAGGACTGCTGCACCCTATGCTTCCTGTTTATATGCAGGGTCAGAAAATCCTGACAAAGATTCGTGTGATGTCTACACAATCATTGATTGCAAATCACTATTGATAATGCCTAAACATGTTGCATTCAAGGGCGACAATGGCCACTATCTCAGTGCCCGCTGGATCGAGGGACACCAGTACCTGCAGTTTGCATCAAATGATGTAGGTGATCCAACAGTTGGGAACGAGATTTTCACCACTTCTAACGGAAGCATCCGTGTAAAGTCCAATTACTTCGGTAAATTCTGGAGGCGTATAGCCCCAATTGGATATGGGCTGACTCAGATGACACCACCAACAACAACTCTGACACGTTGTTTTGGCCGATCAAAGTTGACAACAATGTCGTTGCTCTTCGCAACTTAGGCAACAATAATTTTTGCAAGAGACTCACCGCTGAGGGAAAGACAGATTGTCTTAATGCTGGAGTTTCCACCATTTCTAAAGAAGCTCGAATAGAGGTAGAAGAGCTTGTTATTTTAAGGCAAATCTATAATGTCAATTTTCGTCTCTTGGATGCCAGGATTTACAACCAGAGAGTCCTCACAATGGCCACCGGAGTTGCCATTAACAGGACCCAAGAACCCAATAATGCAGAAGTGAAGCTCTCTTATACAAAGACTAAGAGCAGTACTTGGAATAACAGTGTTTCATTGAAGTTGGGTGTCAAAACTAACCTCAAAACCGGCGTTCCATTCATCAAAGAAGGAAAAATTGAAATTTCAACTGAATTTAGTGGAGCATACCAGTGGGGAGAAACTAAGACATCATCAACTGTAGTGGAGACTATATATGTGCAAAGTTGTTGTGCCACCAATGACGATGGTGATAGTGAGTTTGCTAGCAACAACAGGCTCATGTGACATTCCCTTCTCATACACTCAGCGTGATACTCTTACTAATGGGCAACAAGTTACCTATAACATGGATGACGGCATTTACACTAGCATCAATCCTTTCAACTTCAAGTATGAGACCAAACAAGAAAAATTATGATGTAAGTAAAATGCCACGAATGTTTGTGGGTACCATCTCTAGAAACCCTCACGAGACTCCACTCGTCCACTAGGGCTACCTAGGGGTTTAAAAGGCTTGTTGCATGTGCTAAATGCAATCGCGTTCCCTGCGAAAGTGGCATTTTTATTTATGTATGTAATTCACTTCAATAATATGCATTGTAGTAGCCTTTACTCTTTACCTAGGGACTTCATATTCTGGTTCTACTATATCACTACCTGCATTGGCGCATAGCTGCATACTGCTAAATGATAGCTATGTATGTTGGAGTCCATCTTGACATGTTGATCGAGAACCTAGCTAGTTGCCTTTTTGGTGATTTATCAAGTCATGGGTACGTAGCGTAGTTTTATTCACTGTTTGAATTACTAAAATATTCTATGGTTCATAATGATCATTGGATTACTAAAATAGTTTTTCATGCGTATAGAAACAATAATCAAATTACTTACGAGAATATAATAATAATTAACTTGATTATAAACCATGCAATTTATGAAATAATATTTTAAAAAAGAATAAAATTTGTATCTGTTTTTTTTTTCTCCTAAAATAGATGAAATACAACTTAATAACAAAACAAATTTATTTAACCCACATGTCACTACTACAAAATATGGATATTACTACCCTAAAAGACGTCCTTATTTTAAAAAAGGAAGTAAAAAATGAAGGCGGTGGCATTGTCGTAATTATTTACTTGATTTTAAGACTTTAGACAACCTAAATATTAATTTAGGACGCCTAAAGTTTTTTTAACTACCTAAATTTATTTTAGGTAGTCTAAAATGTAATATTTGGCGCAATTTAGGATATTTTTTGGCGCGTGGAAAATTTTTGGCGACCTAAAAGTATATCAGGTCGCCAAAAGCAGTATTTTTGGCGACCTAAAAGTATTTCAGGACGCCAAAATCAACATTTTTGGCGCAATTTTGAAAATTTGGGAAATTTTTTGGCTCCAGAATTTTTTTTTTTGGCGACCTGAAAATGAATCAGGTCGCCAAAAGCAGTATTTTTGGCGACCTGAAACAAATTTCAGGTCGCCAAAAGGATAAAAATTTTCGGAAAAAATTTCGGAAAATAATCAAATCAAATCAAAAAATCGAAACTAATACTAATCAAATCTAATCAAATCCAAACTTTTACTAATCAAATCAAAGAAATAAAAAATAATACTAATCAAATCAAATCAAAGAAATCGAAAATAATACTAAACAAATCTAATCAAATCCAAACTTTTACTAATCAAATCAAAGAAATAAAAAATAATACAAATCAAATCAAATCAAATATATAGAAACTTTTACTAATCAAATCAAAGAAATCGAAAAATAATCAAATCAAATCAAAAAAATCGAAAATAATACTAATCAAATCCAAACTTTTACTAATCAAATCAAAGAAATAAAAAATAATACTAATCAAATCAAATCAAAGATATAGAAACTTTTACTAATCAAATCAAAGAAATCAAAAATATATATTTAAAAACATTTTAGCATCCTAAAATATATTTTAAGACGCTTAAAAGGGAAATTTTTGGTGCTGGGTAATTTTTAAAAAATTTGGCGCTAGGGTAATTTTGGCGCCCGAATTTGTTTCGGGACGCCAAAAATAGTATTTTGGCGACCTAAAACAAATTTCGTGTCGCCAAAAATAGTATTTTGGCGACTGAAACAAATTTCAGTCGCCAAAAGGATAAAAATTTTCGGAAAAAATTAGTGCCAAAAATAGTATTTTGGCGACCAAACAAATTTCGGTCGTCAAAATACTATTTTTGGCGACCTTAAACAAATTTCAGGTCGCCAAAATACTATTTTTGGCGACCTTAAACAAATTTCAGGTCGCCAAAAAGGATAAATGTATTTATTAGCATTTCGATCTGTCACGGCGCGATACACAATCGATCTCCCTCACACGGCGCTAAAACTCCTCTCCTTTTCCACTCGTCTCGTGCCTCGTCCTCCCTCCATCTTCCCTCCCTCGATCCTCTGCTCCTCCTCTGATTCAGGCCGTCGTTAGTTTCGTCTGCCTCTTCCTGCCATGAGAAGTTCAGAGGAAAACAGATCTAAGTTTCCCTCGCCACCGAGATGCGGAAACTGAGCGACACCGGACGCCACCGCGGATGAAAGCCACAGTTGATTTCGTTGCAGATCTGTTCAAAGTGGGTTTGTTCTAGGTTTTTTTTAAGATAACCTTATCGCTTGCTTCTTATTTTTGATGTTTTCTGGATTTGCTCCATGGCATTTTTTATTATTCTAGATTTGCTCCTTAGCATGTTTCTTGAATTTCAGATCTGCTCTTCCTCTTCCCAAATCGTGGCTTGCTATCTTCGATCCGCTTGGCTCATCACTATCTAGCTCCCCGAAATTGAGGTTCGGGGGATTTTTTTTTTTTTTTTTTAAAAGGCGTCATGTGAGGCGACCTGAGAAAAAGGACGTTAATTGGGCCTTATTTAGGTCGTTTTTTCGTTTTTTTGTAGTAGTGTGTCTTGTACTTTAGTGTCCAAAACGATCACGTGCAAAAGCATTAATAATTTCTCATTCAATTATTAACAGATCGAGCTCTTACAATGGAGAATACTGTACAGAGATCACATGACACAAGCTTTAAGCATAGGGAAGGAGGGCGGCTATTTGGAGGAAGATACCATTGATTTAGTAAAAGCCGTTGATTGTCATTACAAAATTTCATTGACGCCACTGAAATTTTTTAGCTGTCAAATTAGGATCTGCTTTGCCTTTGCTCTTAAAAGTTCATAGCTATCAAAACTAAAAATATTACGGTTCAAAGAATAAAGGGAGTTCAACAAGAACCTTCCAGATACTTAAATCTATTTAATGGTGCATGCGAATAACTATTTATGTAATTTAAGTATAAATATTTCCTATGATACCTGTATCAACTATATCAAAACAACACCACATCTTTATCACTACGCAATAAAATCGATCGGAAGAATTTATCAAATTACATCTTGTGGATTATTGTTGTCAAACTCACGAGTTGACTATCCGCGTTTACCATTTTTACGTTTCTAGTTTACGAAATTGAGTCGAGTCACTGATAAACGTGACCGTTGTAAACTCAGTTAAACTTACGAGTTTATACACCGAGTTCATTGTTTTTACATTTCAAACTTATAAAACCGTGTTAACTCACCTTTAAACTTGTGTTAACTTTTTTTTATATGATCATGTTCAACGGCTATATATGTGAGTTTTATAGAAATTTATTTGTTAAATATGTTAAATTTTGAATACTGATAGATTTAATTTCAATTATTTGGATTTAAAATATATTTAAATCAAATTTTTGTTATTTTTGTTATATTTAAATTATTTATTATACACTATTAATACCTATTTAATAGTGAAAGTAAACTCTTACGAGTTTATTATACGATTTTACATCATTGTTATGAGTTTACTTAAATTCGTGAGTTTGACAACCTTATTATGGATCCTCCTTCTTCAAGATCATATTCCTGAATACTTGGAGCTTAAGAAAGAGCAGAGGAGTTTAATGTTGACTGGAAACCACTAGTAGAGTTGGGAAAACGGGCTGAGCCCATCGGGCCAACCCTTTTAAGCCATGGCCCTTCAAGGGCCGGACTTGAAAATTAGAGGAGTTTAATGAAATAAGCCCTGGAGGGCAGGCCCTGTAGGGCCTCGGGTTTAAAAGGGCCAGCCCTAGAGGGCCTCGAGCCAGCCTTGCAGGCCGTTTTAATTTATTATTATTTATTTTTTGGATGTATGGATTCACATATGATGGTAATTTACTAATTTATATGTATTTTGTATTTGTTATAGAGTTATTTATCCATTTAAGTACAAATACATAATAACTATGCTCTAATTTTATGATTTGGTTTATTATTTGTTGCAGATAAAGATTATAAATGTGTTCATGATGCGGGAGAAGAAATTCATGATATTCTTACTCATGAACCAGAGCCTACTCAAAGTGAAGCACAATCAAATGTCATTGAAATTGATGATAGTGGCAAAGATGACGACAATAATAGTCATCGTAATAATGTCGCTTAGTGGTATGCTTCTTATGTTTTATGTGAGTTATTTATGAACATAGTTTGCTTTTGATTATGATTTAGTGATTGTGCTTATTTATTGGATGATTCGTGTTGTTTTGATATTAATGTTGACAACATTTATTTGATAAATTAGAACTTTAATTGTTGTAATTTACTAATTATATTTCTTTGAAATTAAAAACGAAGGAAAAATAGTTAAAATTTGGAATAATAATTTCCGGGCCTTGGAGGGCCGAGCTTTAAAAAACAGATGTTTTTCTTACCCTGAATCCTGGAGGACTGGCCCTGTTAGGCCCTGCCCTTTCACAGACCGGCCTTAATTCTCTGCTCTAACCACTAGAGACCCAAAAACAAATGGCAGAGGAAAGGCATACGCACTACTGTAAAAAGTGGAGGCCTAAAAGAATCACCATTGATTATTCTGCTATCTTTTCTTAAAGCTGTCAAATTTGCTTCTTCTTTTTTGTCGCCACCCCGCGGGGCGGGCGGCGGGTCCGATCATGCTTTTCACAAAGCTCATCATTCACCAAACTACTATAATCCAAAGTCAAGTGGGGGTTCTGATCACTACTTTGTTACCCCTGGGTAAATAATAAATAAGATCAAATAATTATGTTTGTTTTACATGTCCCTTGCTTTTGTATAATATACACACAAATTAAATAAAATTTACTTGTTTCATTGAATAAGATAGTATTTAAAGCATCATTCGTACGTCCACCCTCAATTTCTAATTATTAATTATTAGGCGTTA
Source organism: Acacia pycnantha (assembly GCA_025563575.1). Classification (NCBI taxonomy): domain Eukaryota; kingdom Viridiplantae; phylum Streptophyta; class Magnoliopsida; order Fabales; family Fabaceae; genus Acacia; species Acacia pycnantha. The sequence continues at coordinate 418,325 of JAMWYP010000036.1, read as the reverse complement.
TATTATTTGTTTAATGAGAATATATATATACACACACACACGTGACAATATGTTGAAAGGACTTGATCAAAGCTATGGAATAAAATTATTGTCTAACTCAAGGGCTGTAAAGTCAAGTGCACTTTTGCACAGTTATTTGATTAAGTATTTGTTTTCCTTTGGAAAATAGTTGTGACCTAAGTCTACAAAGTATGTTATGGAAGTAATCTCTGCATGAACAAGGAACATACAGTTTCCTTTCAGAACTATGCAATGGAGACTTCACAGCTGCCATTTACAACATCATATGTGGAATTGACAATACCATGTCATTAGTTAACAAAGTAGTGTTTACACAACGGCTTGTCAAGAGTTCCTTTGCATTATTGTAGACTGCTTCCTTAGTTTAAGTATTAGTGGAATTTTTCATGTTGCCTGAGAACACTCGTTGTACACTGAGAAGTAGTACCTGCTAAACTTGGACTTAATGCTGAATTGATGCATGATTTTTGCTTTGTTTGATATACTTATTCAGTTCACATTATGTATTTTTAGGTACATACACATGGCACCTAAGAAGAAAACATGGACCACTAAAAACCAGTGAAGGTGAGGGCCTATCCACACAGCGGCTATTTCCACAGCAGTTAATTACAAAATCACAAATGCCATAGCCATGTTTTTTGGAAAACACAAAATTCCACTAAAGTCATCTATGAAACCATTTAGGAAACACAAAATTTCTAGAGGGGCCCGGTGAAAATAGGCAGAAGTTACCATTTGCATGCCTATATCCAAGGAACCAACAAACAGAATTCCACCAAGTGACATAAGAATAAGACAAAGGGAGTTTTTCCAATGAAATAAGAGTCCTGAGGGAAGACAGATGAGAACAGCCTCATTAAGAAAGGCATATTGTTGTACACATGACATTCTTTGCAAAGGCACAAAACTTGAGTGTTTACTAACAGATTACTCCATTTGGTCTTTCATATAAGACATATTTACCTAATTATATTGATTAAAAAGTTGGTTGAATTAATTAATATAACATGTATTTTCTGAAACACCCTGGTCATCTTCCTTAATTCCCTTTTCCCCTCTCCTCCTTGATTATTCTTGAGGGAGCATAAATCAATAGGGGTAAATTAAGAAAATATTGACAGATATAAAAATTATGTCTTATATTTACAATCAAGATCAACTCTCCAAATATGTTTTATATTAAGCATTGGAGGGAGTATAATTGTAATATATGGAAGTGCTTCTTGGAAAAGCCCAATAATGTATTGTTGACTAGTAGAAATGCTTCCATGTATTATACTTTTATTAGGATATCTGTCAATCTAAAAATTAAAAACTCAAGAACTTTACTGAAGTTTTTGCTATTAGCTAGTATATCCCTGCCTAGAAGATGAACGATGACTACTTTCCTATATTAATTAACCTTACTTGTGATGTTATTGTTATCTACTGAGAAAGACCAAATATTATATTAACCCTATAATCTTAATTAGTAAAAGGTGTTTGTCCCAATTTATGTGGGAAGAGTAAAAGAGATAAAATCTAGTCTTACGTCTTCCTTGTTATGCTTGGTTTATTTTAATAAATATATCTTATTAGTCAAAAGACAATTAGTTTTTTTTTTTAAATTTCTATTTGCTCGGACAATTGTTGTTACTAGACATTCTTTTATTTTCCTTACTAAACTCAAATATTACGCTGAATGGATGTTTGACTTTTAAATGTAAGATTGTAAATAATTATCAAGAGTTATATATGCATTTAAAAGCATAGGCTTTAAAGACTATTTAAAAGCCTACATGTTAAGTAGGCCTTTAAATAGTTTTCAGGCCTTTTGAAAGCTCAAGCTTTTTTTAAAAAAAAAAAAAAAAAAGCCTACATGCATGCAGGCTCAATCCTAAACTTAGCTTTGAATCACTCGTGCCTATTAGATAAAAGTTTAGTCTAGCTTAGCTTATTTTCGCCCCTACATAGTCTTCTACTTAACAGCAAAACTATTCTGAGAAAATTACAGATGTTAGGGTTATTACAATAGTTAAAGTATATCCTTGAATAATTAATTACTTGGAAAAAAGATAGTTCACCAATTAATGATAAATGATTGTGATTTAATTATAAAAAAATGAGATTAATCATTCATATTGAGACAAAACTATGGTCATGCTTCGCAACAAAACATCCCTGATTGACTCGGTTGATTAGGATAAACAAACGATTAACGTGCTTTACAATTCATAAACTACTTCATTTAATATATAATTAATTGTAAAGGGACAAAGCACAAGAGTGTTTTAAATTCAATTTTTTTTCCAAACCTGAAATTCAATTATGGCATTTGGGTAAATCCGTAATTGCCTTTCACATATCTAAAGAGGACACATTAGAATAAAATATAAACTCTATACAAAATGCATTATTCCTATAATTTTATATATATATATTTATTTATTTATTTATTTATTTATTTATTTATTTCTCCCTACATTTCATTGGGCGATTCATGCAAATATTTTATACCTTCAATGCACATTTCAGTCAGATTTAAAAATTAGAAAAGTATCCTTATAAAAATTTCTAAGTCGTAATTATAGTTTAAACTGAAACATAATTTGAAATTAAGAAAACAAAATAAGCAACTAAATGATGAATCCATTAAAAAATGTGGCACACGTAGTTTTGGTTGAACTTTGAAGATTACTTTGGAGGATGCCCAGAAATCTGTTGATATAAACAATTCAAGGTCTCTCCCTCATTTTCAGGAACAAGTTTCTTAATTTCTGCAATGTTTCAATATCATCACTTACTTTACAAATTAAAACTATTGCATCAATCTCCTCATTTTGTTATCTTCTTCATAGTTTATCATAAATCTCATGGACATGTCTTTCCCAGATGAATTTTCCTTCATAAGTGCAGGAGCTAGCAGCAACAAAGAAGAAGACACCATGTTGTTCTACAGTGTGCCAACTAGTCCGACCTTCAAATTCAAGACAAGTTCACCATATGGTTATGATCTTGATGAACACGAATTCGAATTTGATACCAGTCGCCGTTTCCTTGATCCTTGTGATTTTGAAACTGATCAAAGGAAAGAAGAAGAAGGAGAGAGTAAAAGTGGGGATTCCATGGCATTTGCTGATGAGCTTTTTTGTGAGGTCTTGCCACTGCCTCTTAAGCTTCCTCCAAGGCTTCAAAACGGAGGTGGTAGGAAAACGAGTATGCCAAGCTCGACAGCGTCTATGTCTCTGACGTCGTTGGGATTGACGGTGAGGCAAACTTTCTTGAGGAGAAGTTTGTGGAATGATGATTTTGATCCATTTGTGGTGGCTTTGAAGGTGGTGAGGGTGATACGACCACGATCACTTCATCGTGAATGCATCTGGATAGCTGTGAGAACATGGGAAACTTCCTATTTTGTATCTTACTGTTATTCTTTTCGTATTCTGTAGTTTGTTTGTTATTATTATTATTATTCATTTTTCTAAGTTAATGTCTGCTCAAGTATCCTAGTTTCTAGCCATGTATTGCTACGTGCTCTTAGTGGTCTTAGTGGAATCCTAAGTTAGTGTTAGTGATGTTAGTTGGTGTCGCTTTGTTGCTCCTATTTAAGGAGAATGATTTGTTTAATGAAAGAAAAGAAGAGATCAGTTTGTTTAATTAAGTTTAATTTAGTTAATTTCCTAAGCTTTGGCCCTTTTTGCCCAAAAGGTCCTATCATTTTGGTGCTTTCGTTGAGAGTAAAAACTCCGCCTCCACCCATGGCTGAAGGTACTCGTTTCAAGAAGCTCGAGGAAGTCCTAGCTGCGACCAATGACCAGTTAGAGGCTCGCCTACGAGAAGTATCAAATCAAGCCAACACTCGGATGGACTACCTATCCGACCAAACCACCCTCTTCACTGACCAAATCCAGACTCTCTCCACCAATATAACTTCATTGACTGAGCATTTCAACCAAGTCCCTCGCACACCACCACCCAACAACCCATTGCCGCCACCACCCCAACCACGCCCCTTCAAGCTTGACTTCCCACGCTTCGATGGAAACGACCCACGAGGTTGGATTTGATCAAGGCCACACAGTTTTTCCATTTCCATCAAACCCCACCTCCTTAACGCCTACAGATAGCATCCTTCCATATGGATGGCCCGGCTCTCGCTTGGTACCAATGGACTTTTAACAATACCCCATTTCATACTTGGGATGCATTTACACAAAGCATGGAAACTCGAGTTGGGGACTCACCATACACCAGCCATATGGGTGCCCTTGCCAAGCTCACCCAAACCTCAACTGTATCAACCTATGTGACCGAATATGAGGCCTTAGCTAACCGTACCACCGACCTTCCGACACCCTTCCTCCTGCACAACTTCATCTCCGGCCTCCAACCTCACATACGCCGAGAAGTTCAAGCTCTCCACCCCACAACAATTATTGAGGCTCAAGGACTAGCTAAGCTCCAGGAAGAAAAACTAGCCGACGCATCTCCTTCCCTCGCCCCAACCCTACAGCCGTACCCCCCACAAACCCAGCTCACCCTTCCTTTACTACCGCCACCCCACCAGCCACTTTTGTTACCATCCCCACCTTCCCGTACACCTTCCCCCCTCACATAACCAGCCTCCAACCAATAACCACAACCCCCAAAGCACACGGCGACTCACAGCCGATGAGATGCAAAGACGACGAGAACTGGGACTTTGCTTCAACCAGACGAGCCCTTTACCCGTACTCACGATGCAAAACCCTGACCACCCTCCTCCTTTTGAGCGACATCACCACCACCACTCCCGATCTTGACCCATCTCTCGGAAAATCCAAACCACCGGCCCGACCCCGAATCACTGGACCATTACCCAATTTAGTACCCAGCAACGATGAAGATATCTTGAACCTTGAGGACAAGGTTCGTTTTCCCAACGGGTGGGAAAATGATACGACCACGATCACTTCATCGTGAATGCATCTGGATAGCTGTGAGAACGTGGGAAACTTCCTATTTTGTAGCTTACTGTTATTCTTTTCCTATTTTGTAGTTTGTTTGTTATTATTATTATTATTATTCATTTTTCTAAGTTAATGTCTGCTCAAGTATCCTAGTTTCTAGCCATGTATTGCTACGTGCTCTTAGTGGTCTTAGTGGAATCCTAAGTTAGTGTTAGTGATGCTAGTTGGTGTCACTTTGCTGCTCCTATATAAGGAGAATGATTTGTTTAATGAAAGAAAAGAAGAGATCAGTTTGTTTAATTAAGTTTAATTTAGTTAAGGGTGAAGGAGCAATTTTGCCAACCGACTATTAGGCCAGGAGCGCTGGGCACAAATAACTTTTAAAGGGACCAAAAAGGCCAACAAACAATTAAATGGATGAAAAACGCACAATTCCGTCCATGAACATCTAACATCGTTTAAAGGCAATCGGGTGAAGGAGCAATTTTGCCAACCGACTATTAGGCCAGGAGCGCTGGGCTCAAATAACTTTTAAAGGGACCAAAAAGGCCAACAAACAATGAAATGGGTGAAAAATGCACAATTCTGTCCATGAACATCTAACACTGTTTAAAGGCAATCCCATGTGGCATTTGACTGCCCAGCTGGTCCCTTCTTTTTTGGTCAAAAGCCAGGTGGCTTTTTTGTTTTTTGTTTTTTGATGATGTGATTTTGGTGCAAAAAGGGGGGGGGGGAGGTCGGCACTAGCATCCAATGGTGGAGAATTGGAGTTGCAAAACACCTTTGATCCAAGGGCTAGGAATTTAGGAAGGAAAGTGCAATTTTGCCCTTGACTTTCTCTATAAATAGCCATGAGTTCTCTTCATAATCCTCACAACAATTCCTTGAGCAAATTTCGAAATTCTTAGAGAGAAGTTAGAGAGAGGAGCTCTGGAGAAAGTTGTAGTGAAGTTCTTCAAGGGCAAGTTCTTCGGTTCTAATCTTTAGTTTAGTAGTTCTTGAAGTTCAAGGGTAGAGGTTGTTTTGATCTTTAATCTTCCAGTATATTTTAGATATCATGTTTTAGGATTAAATATGATATTTATTTTGGAAAATATGTTGGTGTAAGAGATATGTTGAAATTTTGGAAGATTAGAATCAAAGTAACGAAGCTCTGGCGAAATTCCGCCGATTAAGGGGTCAGGGGTAAAATGGTCATTTATGACTAAAATGTCCATCATAATGTTTGATCATTAATAAATGCACTATTGTCCTTATAGGATATCCCTGATTACGTTCTGACCAACCGTCGTACCGAAATTCCGTCAACGAAGGTACGTTCGCGTACTGTAACACTAACTCTGATGGTTATAATATGCGTGTGTATGATGTGTGTATGGTATGTATATATGTGGTGTGTTGTTGGGATGCATATTATGTTATAAGACAACTGTATGCATGCTGAGAGCGATATATATGTAATGCTGGGAGCGATATGTCTATAATGCTGGGAGCGATACATATGCAATGCTGGGAGCGATACGTTTGCATGCTAGGAGCGATACATTTGCATTGGTTGGGTGTGATTCATATGTTGTGTTAATGTTGTTCTGTAACCCATATGCTGTATATGTAAACATGAGGTTAATCGTTACCTGAGGTCTGGTGCGGACCTCAGCTCTTAACATAGCATCAGGGTCAGGAGGACTGAGGACTGAGGAGAGAGGAAAGCAGCAAGTTTAGAGAACCGGCTGCAGACCATCTTCTGTTGCCACGACATGGGGATTGCCAGGGAGACACTTCTGTTGTTATTTTAAAAACTCTCGGTTATCGTACCGTCTCTGTAATTAGCCAGTGGGCATTTTGAATATATATATCAGTTACACTCTTGCTCTGATGCTCTACTCTGATGAAAAATTTTATATTGCTTTGTGAAAAACGGGGATGTTACATTTACTCTGCCACATACGAGTTACTTCACTTCACAGCTCTTATACACATTAATTGATCCCATCCTTTTTACTTGTTTCGTCAAAAATCTCCATTACTCATTATCATTACCTTACAACCATATTTTTTCTCCATCTTCTTCACAACTCCTTTTAGCTCCATCGTCGTTCCCTGAGAAATTCCTTCACTGAGAAATGAGTGAGAGAGGGCTTTGGCAACCATGACCTTCTTTGAAAAATCCAACGCCAACCTTGACTAGACCTCCCCTTCACGTCTTTACCCTCTCTAGATTACTGCCATTCTCTCCTTCCTTGCCTTCGTCGTCTAGCTTCTTGGTTTCTTCAGCATTGGCTTTCTCCACACCCTTCTTTTCCTTCAGATCTCTTCATATCTTGATGAATCTTTAGATCTCTCACTCACTCTCTCCTCCTTTTTATTTTCTCGTCGTTGACCGATGGCGAATTTCAATTTTAGGCGGGTTTTTTAGGGGGGGAAAAACAAAACTCTGGCTTGGTCAACTCAGTCGATTTAGGCTGAGTTGGCTCCGAGTCAACTCACAACCTCGGTTTTGCCCCTAACTCGGACCGGTTTTCCTACTGGTTTGCCGGTTTCTGATCCTATCCGGGTTTCAAAACCTTGATAAAAAAATACCTCTAAAATTAAATTTTTAACAATTAAATTTGTTAAAAAATTAATAACAAATTTCAACATCTAAGATTCTCAATCTTAATATTATTCCAACAACTTAGTAGAAAATATATAAATACATATTTCACAATTTAAAGTTTGTAATACTAAAAAAATGCAAAGAGAAACAAAAAAGAACATAAGAAATATGTTGTACTATTCTGTGAATGCCACAATCTCCATCTCAGTTTATCTAATACCATTGCATAACTCTTGTCCTAAATAAATAAAGTCAAGACAACCAAGAAAATTTAAAAAAATGATAATCGTTTAAATCTATCTTACAAAATCTTCACTGACTTTTAACAAAAGATCAAGGCTTTGTACACAAATCTACCAAGTTTAGTGGCAACTCATCACAAAATCTCCATTACTAACTGTTAAGAAAGATAGCAATTTCCACAAGAAAGAATGCATAAATTTACTTGGTTTAGATCCAATGTGATCCTACATCCAAGCCTGAGGAGCTCAAGACTTTCCAGCAAGAACAATCACACACTTACAAATCACACTGCTGGAAAAAGCCATATTTGCGGCGGAATTTGCGAGGGAAAAATTTCTCTCGCAAATTTGGGTCATTTTGCGAGGGAAAAAATTTTCCCTCGCAAACTTGGGTCATTTTGCGAGGGAAAAACTTTTCCCTCGCAAAGTAAGGTTAATTTGCGAGGGAAAAGTTTTTCCCTCGCAAAATGACCCAAGTTTGTTCCCTCGCAAAACATATGATTTTTGCGAGGGAACTTTTACTTCCCTCGCAAAAATTAGTGAAGTTTGCGAGGGAAAAATCGTTCCCTCGCAAAAATGAGTAATTTTGCGAGGGAAAGTTCGTTCCCTCGCAAAAATGAGTAAACGTTCCCTCGCAAAAATTAGTGAATTTTGCGAGGGAACCAACGTTCCCTCGCAAAATTACTCATATTTGCGAGGGAAACGACGTTCCCTCGCAAAAATGAGTAAAAATTCAGAATGAGTCATTTTACAAATGCAAAAAAATCAAAATAAACAGGAAATAATAAATATTTTTTATAAAAATTTATTGAATGGTTTGGAGTTTTCAAAATGGAAAATACCATATAAAGCTACTTTAAATAGGAAAATTTTAAATTAGGTTGGTAAATTCAACAAATCCTTAATTGAGTCATTAACCCAATTTAGAATTTCAAAATGTGGATAAAATTACTTTAATGTCCTCTCCTCTCTTAAAAGAGTTTTATTGCTATATGATTTTATTGCTTTATATATCAACACTAACATATAATAAAATCAAATAAGATTGGCTAACACATTTTATTTTTTAAAATAATTTAGTTAAGATTTCAATGTTTTAAGTTTTTCATTCTTTAATATAGATCATTAATATTAATTATTTTTTCTAATCAGAGGCTAGTAAATTTGATATACTTCTAAGGATACATTAGATAAAAAGATATTAAATGTACTTAAAATTTGATAAAACGATTTACATATTGCAACATAGAACTTTAGAAGAAAAAAAACTTATATGAAACAAATATAATAAAATATATACTTACTATATTTATTAAAAAAATTATATGGACATATATTATAATTTTTTTGAAAATAAAATAGTTCGTGAGATTAAAATGAACCCATTGTTGTACGATTTTTCTCTTACTATTGTAGTTAATATATATAAACTATAGATGAATCATATTTTTTTTGTTAAATTTAAATGTCGATATATATATTGGAAAATCTAAGTTATAAAGTAAATAAAACTCTTTAATGAGAGGAGAGAAGAGAGAAGGGAGGGCATCAAAGTCATTTTGCCCACATTTTGAAATCTTAAATTGGGTTAATGTCTTAATTAGAGATTAATTGAATTTACCAACTTGATTTAGAAATTTCTTATTTTAAATGGCTTTATATGGATTTTCCCTTTTCAAGATTATCCTAATTATATAAATCAAACTGTCACTTTATATTTTTGTTTTTTTTTAATTAAACCTTCTGTACTGTACATTAACCTGACGCATGGAAAGGAATTAAGAAAAAAAACCTCCTTTTCATTTCCGCCTCCAAGCTCCAGCCTGCAAACCGCGATCTGCGAACCCTAAATCCCCAATCACCATCGGCCTCACAGTCATCGATATTACAAGTGTTCCTGCAGGTAGACGTAATACTTTTGCTATCAATCGAAAACCATTATTCCCTCGTCTATTTAAATGAAGTACAAAAAATAAACTGACTTTGTAATGTTGCTTTTGTAGAAGATAAGAGGGTAAAGGTGTTAGAAGAGAAGGTGAAGGAGCAAGAAGAGAAGGCGAAGCAGCAAGAAGAGAAGATGAAGGAGCAAGGAGAGATGCTTACTGAGATGCAGGCACTTATCCAGTCTCTATTGAAGGAAAAGGGTACAGGAACTCCTGGTGGTGATAACGATGATCAGAATGCTGCTGTTTAGATTTCTTTTTTTTTTTTGGTTTATTTTGGCCACAACATTATAATTTGTAATATTTTGTTTTTGATTTGTAAACTTTTATGACTGTTACTTTTTATGATATATCTATTTATTTTCTAATTTTTTATATTTTTTTCTGCTTATTTATTTTTTTTAAATAAATCGGATTTTTGCGAGGGAACACTTGTCCCTCGCAAACACTTCAGACATTTGCTAGGGAAATATGTTCCCTCGCAAAATGTTGGAAATTGCGAGGGACCAGACTTTCCCTCGCAAAATCCAAATTTTTGCGAGGGATACTCTTTCCCTCGCAAAATCTTGGATTTTGCGAGGGATACTCTGTCCCTCGCAAAAATTTGGATTTTGCGAGGGAACATACTTTCCCTCGCAAAATCCAACATTTTGCGAGGGACTTTCTTTCCCTCGCAAAAATAATTTTTGCGACGGAAAAATTATTTTTTCAGTCGCAAAAATGGTTTGCGAGGAGTATTTTTGCGACGGACACTTTTCTGTAGCAAATTCCGCCGCAAACCATTTTTGCGACGGAAAATGCATGTTTTGCGACGGAAAAGTTCCACCGCAAAACATGACTTTTCTTGTAGTGTCATTACAAGATCAAAAACCCTGATCTAAACTACTCGCGAACAATACCTAACAATCATAGAAGAGATTCAACACAGAACCCGACAATGACAATGATTTCAAAAATAGAAATGGTAAAAAGATTCAAAAGTTATGTAATAACCTTTTATACTAGTCACTTTAATATGAAATGACTAAAATACCCCTAGGCCAAGATGAAATTACAAATATGCCTACATATCTCCACTTTGACTCTATTTTGACAGCAAAAATATCTCAAGCACTTGGCGACTATCTAAATCCTAGACTCTGGACACCTTAAGAAAATCCAATGCAATATTGAACCTACTTACAAGTACAACCTTAGTCATAAAGTCTGCTGGATTCCTTTGGGTGTTGATCTTTTCTATGGACACTTGACCATGAGCTACTATATCCCTTATAAAGTGAGACTTCACATCTATGGGCTTTGTCCTCTCGTGAAACATGTTGTTCTCGGATAGGAATATTGCATGCTATAAGTCACACTATGAACATGAGTCTGATCCTGCTTGAAACCAAGCTCTGTCACCAAGCCTCTAAGCCACAACGCCTCCTTCATTGCTTCAGTTCGCTTATATGCCAGGTTATATGCTCAAATATAGAGAAGATATGGGTATGACGATACTAGAACCAACCATCAAGCCTCAGGGTTTGACCAAATATGATCCGGGTCATGGAAGGATACCTGTCCTCTTTCATACAGGAATACTTTTATAGAGAGCTGAAACCTCTCAGACCTTCCCCCTTCAGATCACATTCAGCACAGCCTTCCTTCGTTTCCTACTGGAGGCGTAGCCAAAACTTGATTTTATGGTTTTTATATGATCATAACCAAACCTTAACCCTATTTGAACATATAACCATGTGTGTCTTACAGATCATGACAGATTTAACGCCGATAATATTACTCCCTAATTTGACCCCTTAGAAAATTAGAAACTCATACCTTAGATTTCTTCCACAGATATTTGAAGTATGCTTCAAAGAAAGAAATGATAAAACTTTGGAATTTTATTTCACGAACACAAAGCAGTTGTACAAGAGAGATAGTGAATTGAGTGAAATCTCAAACTCAGTGTATGTTGCAATGTGAGATTACATGGCTTTATATAGGCATTAGGCATTCCAACTGTTTCCTAACTCTGACATACGCATTTACAATTCTGACATACGTAACATAACTTCTAATATTACAAAGTCAAAAAGTCTAGTAACCTAATAGTCAAAAAGCCTAATATTGTACTATTACCAAACTATTTGCACATCTACGTAAAGGTAGCTGCTGCATATAAAGGCATATAAGACAAACAACTTTACTTTTTCTTTTTCAATTTTCGTTTTTTTTTCAATTTATTTATTTTTTTTTTTTTTTTACTTTTGTCAACTTTTGCCAGTGTCGGCAAAACTTCCACCATACACGTTGCACTTTCATTTACACTCTTCTGCTCCAAATTTTTAACCTGTCAGCACTTTGTCGGTGTCGGCAAGCTTTCCTTGTCTTCTTCCACTTTACTTTGAATCTTCAAAGGACACTGAGATCTGTCTCCGGATCTTCAATATCTTGCATAGCTTTTTCTCTTTCTTCACAATTCTTACACCTGTGATTAGAGTACTCGCCAAAAGATTACATATCTTCTTCTTTGTCCTTTCGAGTTTTCCATCCCGTTATTTCTCAATCTGTCATACCATTGCACAAACAAGTGGTTGATCATGTGAAGTCTTTCCAAATGCTGCGATGATTGAAGTCATTCCACAATAATAAACCCATTGCTTTTCACTTTTTATAGCTCTAGTCATTTCTTGAAATATAATATGATAATTTTGAGCTCTAATATTAGACATTTTGTTCGAAATTCTGGTCGTCTTCAATATCTTCTTTGATCTCTCGCTTCCGTCTCTATAGGCTTCTTTGTTGTTCCAAGTCAAATTAAACCGATCGGAGGATAAAACTTTTCTGGTGTGATTTCTGCAACTGTTGAATAAAATCTAATATATACGCTGTGTTGCGTTACAACTCCAACATATATTTTGACTGCTTCTTGCAAGGCTGCTGGCAATTCTTTGATTTCTTTGGGTTCAGGATTATTGGGTATATAAATGGCATGTAACATTCCATATTGGTATAAGGTTCTGATTAAACTTGGTGAAGTTCCTGGGTAGGCTACAACTTTGTTAAAGGCAAAATGGGAGGCATATTTAACATGTGGATCAGAAATCTCCATGTTTCCAGTCTTACTAACAAGGGTTTTGAAGAAAAGGTATTTAGAATGAGTGTCAAAGATTTCAGTTCTTGTGATTCTAGGGATCGAAGTTGAGGCTTCAATTATTTTTCCTTTTTCTTTTCTATGGGCTTCTTCTTGCATTTGGGTTTTTATGATTTCGTTGAAAGGGGTTATAGTTTGAAGTGTTTGGGCAGTAGGCCCACTAACATTTTCTTGGGTAGATGACCCATTTCTACTTTAGGTTTGGGTAGATGACCCAATTTGAGTGTATGACTCATTTAAAGAACTTAATTCCAAGTCAATTTGTATTCTTTGAGTCGTGAGCATTTACATTTCTTTTTCCATTACCTTCCAACTTCTTGCTCATAAAATCTGCAATAAGATTATTCTTTCCTGGCACATATTCAATAACATAATCATAATAAGCCAAATCTCCTTGCCATTTAAATAACATTTTATTTGCTAATTTTTCTGTTTTTATTCCTTTATCAAGCCAAGATTTTACTTGTGTATTATCAGTCCTAATGATAAATTGTGAATTAACTATAAACAATTCAAATTTTTCTACTGCTTTAACTATTGCTACTAATTCTTTCCAATTTGAATGATATTTCATTGAGCTTCCAAAAATTTTCCACTTGCATATCTAGTTATGATTTCTTCTCCTTTTTCATTTTCATGATATAAAGCTGCACCCCAATATTGATCAGATGCATCAGTATAGATTATCCATTTTACATATTTTTGTAAGGGTATTGTTAATTTAGGTAATTTTTGACAAATTTTCTTTAATTGTTCAATTATTTTAATTGTTTCATTATCCCATTTCCATTCTCGTTTTTTCTCCCGCTAACTTAGAAATTTTTGAAGTTAATTTTGATAAATTTGGAACATAATTTCTAACTTGATTAATTAATCCTAAAAATGCTTGTAAATCTTTCTTATTTGTTATCTTACCAAATTCTAAAACTTTTTTACTTATATGATCTTGTAATTCTATTCCATTTGTGGTTATTATCTGTCATAAGAAAGGTGTTTCTTGTTTTCTTAATATTGATTTTTTAGGTGATATATTCAAACCTTTTTCTTCTATTAAATCTACAAACTGATTTAGATGTTTTTCATGTTCTTCTGCATTATTTGAAAATATTAATATATCATCTATATATATTACAGCAAAATCTCTTAAAGGTAATAACAATTTGGATACAAATTCTTGAAATATACTGGGACTGTTATGATATCCCATAGGTAAAACATTCCATTCATACAAACCTTCAGAAGTACTGAAAGCTGTGTATTTTTTACTATCTTCTTCCAATTTTACTTGAAAAAATCCTGATTTACAATCAAATTTGCTAAATATTTTCTTTCCTCTTATAAGATTAAATAATAATTCCATTTTAGGTATTGGATATCTATTTCTAATAGCTATGCTATTCAATTTCTTATAATTTATAACCATTCTACTTTTTCCTCTTCTTTCTTCACTAAGTTTTCTAACAATCATTCTTTGGTGATGAATATTCGATCTACTTTCTCTTATCAAATTATATTTTTTCATTTCATTTATGTGCATTACAAATTCTTATTTATCCTCAGCTGTCCAAGGATAAGGTTTACAATTTATTTCTTTACTATAATCCTTCAATTCTATTTTTGCCATCGGTTTAGATTTTTCCCAATGTATTAATGGATTTTCACTAAAATTCTCTAATATTCTTTGTTCTATAGATTTTTCTTCTCTTATTGTCAATGTTGCTAACATGTGTTCTATTCTTACTGGTTCATTATTTTGTAAGAATTGCACTTCTTCTTTATGTTTCTTCTTTTGAAATTTTTCATCTTTTCTTTTATAAGGGCTTGTTATTCTTACTCCTATAGCTTGATGTTTACAAGGTGTCGTTAATACTAAAGCTTTTTCTATAAAAGTAAAAGGGTAATATTTTTCTAAAAATCTAATCCTAAGATTATATCACATTGAGGTTCATTATATTGATTTAATTCTTGAATTTTTAATTCATAATTTCCTATTTGTACCATTACATTTCTTGCTTCTAATTCTATCATATGTATTTCTCTTCCTGCTGATTCCATTCTAATAATTCTATTTTTCTTTTTCCACATTTCAGGTGGTAAAACATTATATTTTGCTACTGTTAGATTTGCTCCAGTATCTACTAAAGCATGATATTTTCTAGCTCTATATTTTTCATAGTTAAATTTTATTAGTATGTAATATAATGGTCTTTCACTCATACTCTTGATAATACTTCCAAATGATTTTTAATGACATTTTTTACACAATTTCTTTGTCTTAAGAATTCGTAAGCTTCTTCTATTTGTTGTATAGCTTGGTTTGCTATTAATGGATTATAAGGTTCTTGTGCTTCCAAAAACCTATTATATGCTTCTAATACTCTTCCATATTCTATTCTATCTACATCTCTTATTAATTTAAGAGCTAATCTAAATAAGCTTTTATCTACTACAGTGATATCTTTGTTTGCACATTTATTCCAAAATATGTTATCCTAGGTCTTTGATTCATACTCTAGATAATAATTCTAATTTTTGTTTCAAGTGAGATTTAACAGTTTTAAATTCATTTATATTCTTGTTCTAATATGATCAACATAAACTGGGTGATGAATAAGATTTCTAGGTGTTAGTACTCTTCTATATTTTTCGATTTTTTCTTTTAATTTATTTATTAATATTCTGATCAAAGTTACATCTGCATCTTGTACTATTGTAGTTTCATCTACTTCTAATGTTTGATTAAATCTTTTATATAAAAATATCATTTTATTTCTATTTTCATCCCATTCAATACTTATGTCTTCGTAAATCATGATAACTTTGGTATTATAATTGTTTGATGATTTAAGTTTATCATTATTCTTGTATCTTGGATTCTATATGGTCTTACTAAGTCTAAAAAGTCTTTTCCTAATATTATCTTATAATTAAATCCTAAATTTTCTTTCACTAATAGGTTTAAATTAGTTGTATCTCTATTATTAAATCTTAATACTACATTAGATTTTGTTTGATTTCCATCTAATATCAAATTATCTTCTGTAAATCCTATGTCTATTTCACTTTTTTCTAAATGTTCATCAATTTTTGCTATAACTTCTTTCCATGACATGTCAGATTTTACTTCTAATTTTATATAAATTTCATTTTGTGGTCTAATTTCTCTTAAACTTGAACTTATTGGTCTTTCTGCTAATAAATTTCTTCTATTAAAATTATCTAAAACTTCTTGTGATGTGTTTATTGTTCTAAGACTTAAACTTCGCTATGTGACGGTCTATTATATATATTTAATGTTGGATTTTCTAATGTATTTATTCTTAAAGATCTTTGTCCTAATATATCATTTGTAATAATTCTTCCGGGAGTTTGTACATAATATTCTCTAGTATTATCTAGTTCTAATTTCAACATTTCGGGATAGTAATTCTTTTGGGTCAGTTTTAATTTCTCTTATTACGTGCATAAAATATTTATCTATTGTTATCTTATCTTTATTTTTATTATATATTTTATGTTTATTTGAAAATACTAATCCTATCATTGCTGTTATACTTATGCTTCTAGATCCTGGTTGTAATCTTACATTATGTAAATTATGATATACTAAGATTGATTTATCCATGTTTTCTTCAGCTCTACTAATTGCAAAATTGGTATTTAAAGTAAATTTTAATTTTTGATATATTAAATTTCCTGCTATCATTCCTAAAATACTATCTTCCACATTACTAATTATTCTTCCATCTGTTATTAATAATTCTAATGGTGAATCTATTCCACTCTGAAAATAAGCTTTTACCATAACTTGCACTCGCTATGTATATTTCGATATTTCATCTTTAAAAGGTATTTTTGATATTTCATGTTCTATTAAAGCTTTGCTTATTAGAGGTATTCTCAAAACTCCTTCTGTTAAAGTTGATTCTATCGGAAATTTCTTTTCTAATATTACACAGTGTGATTTTTCTTTTTTCTTATTTTTCAACATTTTGCTTACTTTCTCTAGAAATTTTTCATTTTTTATGTTATTAATTGTCATGTCTAAATATTTTTATTTTATTTTATCATATTGTTCTTTATTAAATGTTATTCTTCTCTCTATTGAACTTTGTTCAGTATTTACATATTCTTCATATTCTTCAAATTCTTCATTATTTGTAATTTCATTATTTTCTATTTCTTGTGCATTCATCATATTTATATAATTTTTATTTTGATCTAAATATTCTTTTTCTATATTTTCTTCATCTTCTGAACTTTCTGATTCATCTTCTAATTCTTCTTCTGATTCTTCAGTTTCATATTCATATGTTAATTTGTATATTTCTAATTCATTTTCTATAGGTTCTTCAAATTCTATTAAATCTATGTCTAAGGGTTCTAATTCTAATTCTTCTGCCTTTTCTAAGATATTCATTTTTCTTTTTGATTTTGGTTTATCACAATTTGTTGCTATGTGTCCTAAGTCTCCGCAATTATAACATCTACATTTATAAGGTTTTTTATTATTCTTATTATTTCTTCTTCTTTTAAAATATTTGTTCGGTTTAAACTTTCTTCTATTAGTATTATATTTTCTAAAAAACTTCTTTTTTGGATATTTCTTAAATTTATATATTTTTCTTTTCTTCCTTTTCTTAGATAACCATTTGTGTTGATTACATCCCCATTTATGTGGTTGTTCTAATTCTGAGCAATTTACCATTAATTTATTCAGTTTATAATATTTAATATTTCTCCATGCTTCTTTACATCTTTCTGATAAGTATTTTCTTAAATATTCTTCTCTTCTTCCCATTGTATCTATTATAGTTACAAAATTTGGATCATTTGAAGTTTCCATTGCTTGTGTATATTCTTCTACTAAGTTTTCTGAGATTAATCTTGGTAATTTTCTATAAAACATATCTAAATAAAATTTTTGTTTTTCAGGTTCTACTATTTTTGCTTCATAATAATATTTTTTATATTCACAAATATATTGATTTATATGTGTTGGATCTAAACTACATATTTCAATTTCATGTAAATATCTTATAGCTTTTAGAATTTGTGTATATTCTATGTTTTCTACATTTGTTCCTACGAATTCATTTTTTAAAACATTTTGATATTTTGCTAATATTGCCGCATATAAAACTTCTCTTCTTTCATAAGCTGATTCTTCTAATTTTCTAACTTCCATTCTAAAATCTAATGTTCTTCCTTCCCACCAATGAAGTACATTTCCTAAAAAGCTTGCTTCTATTATCATGTTTACAGCTTCTGGTTCTATTCTTCTGTTTATAAGTGCTATTAATTGAGCTTTTCTCCATTCTTCTATCCTTCTTTCATTATCTAAATTACAGTCTAAATCTAACCATATTCCAGAATTTGGGATTTGTCTAGTTTCATATTGTTCTAGTGGAGGTGGTATAAATTCTTTTCCATATGTTTTGGATTTTTTATAACTAATATCAAAAACTGCTTTTGAGATGTTGCTTAAATCTTCTCTTACTAAATTTCTTTGTCTTCTTATTTCTTGTTCTCTTGCTCTTCTTTGAATTTCTGTTGTATCTAAATGATTTCTAGATGATGATTCTTCTTGTTGCCTTTCTTGTTCTACTCTGATTGAGTGATTGCATATTAATTTGATTCTCATCTATTATTCTTAAATTTTGTAATTCTTGTGTTATTTCTTCTAAATTTGTTTCATCTTGACTCATAAATCTTTCTATGTCATCTTCTGAATCTGAATTCTCATTTCTACTTTTCATCATTTTTAATTTTCTAGTTTCAGCATTATTAAATATAGCTATTAATTCTCCTAATTTATCTTTTGTTTCTATGTTTTTTAATATATAATTATTTTTATTTTCCACTTTATATTCATTATGTTCTTTTTCTTTTTCTTTATTTTTATAAAACTGTTCTAATTTTCTTAATCCATCTTTAACATCTATTGTATTTTTATTCATTTTTTCATAAATTGTCCATAAATTATTTTTAATTACATTTTGGCCTTTTTTAATTTTGTAAATGTTTGGTATGAGTTTTGGAGAGTTCAATCAGATTTATGTATGGTTTGAATCGGGTTTATGGATGCATGTTTGGTTAAGAAGTTGTTTCAATTGGGCTTATAGACCAAAAGTAACTTATTTGAAAAGTTACTTTGTGGAGCTTTTATTCCAATCGGACTTATGGACTAAGATCATGAGGTATTTTATATATATATATATGTATATAGATATATATGTATATATACATATATATATATATATATATGTATGTATATATGTATATATATACATATATATATACATCTACATATATAGATATATATACATATACATATATGTATATATACATATATATTTATATATATATATATATAAAATTAATTTTGAGTTAAAAGTAGAAACTTTACGTTTCGTGTTGTTTCTACATTTTACGTTTCTGTCACCCCCTTCCTTGTCTACGTAGAAACTCGATTTTGACAATATTGGTTAGTGATATGTACTCAAATTCTGTAGTTGACAATGCTACCACATGCTGCATGGAGGATTTCCCACTTACCAAGTTGCCTCCCACGGTAAAAACATAACTTGTTATCAGTGGCGGAACCAGGAAATGTTTTTAGCCTGGGCCAAAAACTAAACATATTGAACTATTCTTATACACCATTTAAACACAAAATAACAGTCATTCGAAATTAAACCAGCCCAAAAATTCATCACCAATCCACAAAACTACTACAAAATCCATTAATTGAATCCATTAAGTTCAGAAATTCATCATCAATCCAGCCAACATTTTTATCACCCAAACATGCAACAAAATCGAAATAAATTGAATGAACACCGTTGCCAGTTAACAGTTATGATTTGCATACATTGAATCTTAACATCCAGTGGCGGAAGATTTTAGATTGAAGGTATTAATCACCCATTGAATACTTCTGCCATTGTCAACACCGTTGATTTGCATTACCAATTCAACGCTGTTTTGATTTGCATAAATTGAATCTCAACTGGAAATCAAATGAACATAATATTCACTAATTTGATTTCATTTAACAGTTATTCGAAACAACACCTTTGGCACTCAAATACCTGGTCGGACGGTCGGTCACGGTGGTCGCTGGTCAGGTAGTTGTGAGACATTGAGATGGAGGTCGATTGGACTCTGGTTAGACGTCGCCAGGCTCGTTGGAGACTCGGACGTCACTACGCTGTCCACACACGTCAGAGACTGAGGATGGAGATTGGAGAGCAGAGCACTCAGAGCAGAGTACAGTCCGGCCGTGTGGACATCGGACGTCGTCGGAACCTCGGAGGCTTGCCAACTCGGAGGAAGAGGGAGACTGACGGCGGACTAGATGGTTGAGTCGTGCTGTCGCGGAGAGCCATGAGCCTGTGGGAGGAGTCAGAGCAGAGGCGACATAGGCGAAGAATGGAAGTGTCAGACTCAAGTATGCGTGTGGAGGAAGCCAGGGAAAAAAGAAAAAAGAAAAAGGAAAGAAAATAAAAGAAAAGAGGGAGAAAGTGAAATTATAGAGAAGATATGAGATTAATTAGGTTAAATTATTGGTCATAATAAAATATTATATAAAATAAATACATATGTTTTAAAATATTTTAGAAGGCAAGTTGGGACCTTAATAAGAGATTAGCTGGGGCCAAATTAGTGGCTAAAATAAAATATCATATAATATATACATATATTTTTTTTAAAAAAAAAAATTAGAAGATTTTAGAAGGCTAGCTGGGGCCAAGGCCCCAACTAGCCATTGAATACTTCCGCCATTGCTTGTTATTGATATTCTCTTATCTAAATTTTCTGCAAAATCAGAGTCACAATAACCCTCAACTTGTTTGTTAGTTTCACGATTTTTACAAGGGTTAATGTGCGATTTGACCAATAAACTATTAGCTGAGGAGCGTCCAACACAATTAACTGTTAAGTGGACCAAAAATACCAATAAACTTTTAAAAATGTTAAATCACCACAAAAACGTTACTCTCTCACTGACGTCGGGTAGTTGATTTAAATTGGAGGAAATAAATTCAGCTCAAATGCACATGTGGCAGGCTGAGACGTGACGCACATCTGGATGCTTTCTCTCAAGGTTCTAGCGACAAAGATCTCATCAACAGCCTAGATGTAATTTTTACTACAAGTATCAAGATGCCTTATGTTGAAAGATTACCGCCATACACATCTTGGATATTTTTGGACAGGTACATATCCTTATAAATTTCATTTAGTTCCTGCCCAGTTGTGCATAAGGTGGATTTATGGATATTAAAAGTGGTAACTTCTTGAGTGTGATTCCTCTTTTGGCTAGAAGCTTAGATTATAAATCCTTTACCAGTCCATATGCAGATAGTATTGTTTCTTCTGAATAACTTATGGACATGAATTTAAAGCTTGAAGATTGTTGCTTTTAATTGGTTATCGGAAAAAGTAGTGTGCCAAGTAGTTATATTAATTATCCCTTCTTATTTAAGAAAATATTTTCATGATAATATGCAGGATAGGTACAAAAGTCTTAAGGAAAAGAACATGGGGAGGCAGGACCAGCAGTCTGAAGGTTCTGGAGATTATGAATCTCGGATTGGCATAAGTTTGGAGGAAAGCCTGAGTACTGCTTTAGATTCTTTTGATAACATTTTTTGTCGCCAATGCATGGTACATGCTAAATCATTATTTCTTTAACATTCTGGATATCATCATAATGTGTAAGGTGATCAACTAATATATTTTACATCTTTTTTTCTGGTTCTTGTCTTCAGCACATGTTCTGGATATCATCATAATGTGTAAGGTGATCAACTAATATATTTTACATCTTTTTTTCTGGGGCTTGTCTTCAGCACATGTTCGATTGTCACTTGCATGGATGTTCTTTTCCCCTTCGACTGGCAGGATGCTCTGTTATCTGGTTGAAAAACAGAGGTTAACAGAGGCGTAGGGTACCCGCGAGTACTGGCTCAGCAGGAGGAGGAGGAGGGACCTCCTCTGTCTTCTTATGCTGACTTGACAGCTTCTCCTTTATCTTGTCCAGTAACCCCTTCTTTTCCTCCCCGTCAGCCGTCACCGCAGCCGGCGCCTCTTTCTTCTTCTTCTCCTTCTTCTTCTTCCTTTTCTCTCCATCTTCTCCTACTTCCTCCTCATCACTCGACGACTGCACACACACACCTATACATATAATCAATTAATCAATATACGTGAAGTTGTTATTAACACTAATAATGGAGACGATCAACATATATATATGTGTGTACTTATGGAGCTAGAGCTGTTGGATGGGTGAAGCTTCTTCAACAAACCAGGCTTCTTATCTTGTTGCTGATCACAATGATGCTCAGCCTTGTTCTCTTCATCTTTCTTGCCGATGAAATCAAAAAGCCCACGATCCTGGGTCTCCAACTCACTCGTGTTTTACTGCTTGTTCTCCTGATCCGCCATCTTTGAGAAATCAACTAACAAGCTTCAAGGTATTCTGAGTATACGTAGCTTTGCCTTTGCTCTTTGTATATAGCCACTACTACAAAAATTAGCTATTACTATTCTAAAAAACGTCCCTATTTAAAAAAAGGATGTAATAAGTGAACACAGTGGCATTCTTATAATTATATTGGCTATAAAACGTTTTTGGAGTCCCAAAATATAATTTGGGACAATTTAGGATTCCAAAAATAAATTTTTGGGCAGGATTGCTTTTTTGGCGAGCTGGTGAAACTTTTTAGAGTCCCAAAATATAATTTGGGACTCCCAAACTCATGAAAAATTTTCCACGGGAATTTTATTTGGAGGGGAAAATTTTTGGTGATATTTTTTTTGAAGGGGAAATCTTTTGGAGTCTCAAAATATAATTTGGAATTTCAACTCCAAAAAATTTCTCCAACCCGCCAAAAATCATTTCTTCCCAAAAATTTATTTTTGGAATCCCAAATTATAATTTGGGACTCCCAAAAAATATCTTTGGAATCCCAAATTATATTTTGAGACTTCAAAAGTATAGTTGTGAAGTCCCAAATTATAATTTGGGACTTCAAAGTATTAATATATTAATTAAACAGCTTTTTCTCTTTGGCCTTTGCTCATTTTGGTTTCCCTGCTTCTTCCTCTTTCCCATCGTCCGAGCTCGCATCTTCTTCTTGACTCTCCTCCTTGTGTGTCGATCAGCGTTACTCCGTCAAGCTCAGTGGTTAATTATTGGGTCTCGTCGTTGCTCAGTGTTTCGATGCTGTTAAGGTTAGTCCTGCGAGACGCTTTGGCTTCTGGGTTTGAATCTTTATCTTTTGGCATGCTGGGTCTGCACCTGAAAAGCTAGGTTTTCTGGGGTTTGAGTCGGAGGATGAATGACTCCTCCATGCGCACCTTCACTACTGCTAGGCTTGAACCCCCCGCTCCACCGAATACCAAGCTCCAAAAGGATAATATGACGGTCAAGATAGAGAATTCGGATGGATCCAAAGACGTTGTCACCGCGGGCACTGCTACGGTGGGAACCATTCCCACCTCGACCTTAGTTTCTGGCATTATGGTTAAGGAGGACGCAACAAAGATTTTTACTGATAATTTGCAGACGAGTAGGGCTTACTGTGCTAGGGAAGAGAATCTAAAGAGAGCGGTACAGTACTTCTTCGCCCATGAATAGAAACTTTCCAATGCGTTTGAGAAAGGCTTTAAACCTGCTTCTTAAGTCAATATCATGTGCCTTCTAATATTAGCATTAGCTTTTCGTCCCCGTTTCTGGATTAAATTTTTAATTTTCTGTCGGTCAATTACTTTGTAGGAAGTAACTTGTTGCATATGTGACAAGTGTTTTGATTGTGCCTTATCTGCTTGTTTCATACCTTTCCTTTCTGTTTTTCTTTCTTGTTGTTTAAATTATTCAACGTTCCTTTTTATGCAAATCAATATTCATAGTTATGACGATTTGGTAACTTGGAGTCTTTCAGGAAGAAGCAGGGAAGTTGGAATTCATATGCCTTTCAAATGATGGAGCTGAAGAGAATATGGTTTGGTATTTATCCACCTCTTCTCAGAACATATTGATATAATATACTGTCACTTACTAATTGTTTTACTCTTTCATCTGTTAAACTTTTGCTTCTTTATTTCATTTTCTTGTCACTGATTTATCCTTGTTTTAGGCCATGAGAGTAATAATCAATGACAAAAGGTATGGTGCCTTAAAATCACTCGGAGAGCGGAAGCAAGTTTGTAATGAGGTAATCCTTTAGACGGATAATCGATGTAATGTTGGAGTCATAATACATTTACTGGGGTTTTTCTCCTTTGTTTTCCTTCTTCTGTTAAAGATGTTCAGCTGTTGTATGATGATAAGAGCTATCTCTAAAGAAGCCATAGAGAGTACTCTTATTTGACTTTGGTTTACTACTCTATTTCTTCTTATACGAAATTGACTGATTATAATTTCGTTTAAATTTTTTCTCTTACTAGTTCTATTGCTTCTTATGTGAAATTGAATGACTGTTTGTTTGAAAATTTTTATTATTGTGAGGAAACTGTATATTAATTGCAGAAGGAAAAATGCAGCTAGATAATTGCCCAAGTAATCTTATGCACTACTTTTGCTTTTAAGAGTTGATTGTGTAGTAGTTACTTAATCTGACTAAAATCAAATTGTAATTTAGATGCAAATAAAGTTTAGACATAGCACAGTGCTAAAATTGTTTTAGTCGGGGCAAAGGTTAATGATGGAGACCGGAACTAATCATTCTGCTTTATAATTGTTGATGGCCTTTATACATTGGCTGAATCAGCAATTCACTTTTGACTAAAATGTTAACAAGTGATTTTTTATTTCTTAGTTCCTAAATCAGAAGAAGAAGCAGGAAGCTGAGGAAAAGCGTATGAAACATAAAAACGCACGGGAGGATTTCAAGAAAATGTTAGAAGTATGTTTAATCTGCTTCCATGTTTATTCTTAATTATGCTACAAATTGCTTCCTCTGATTTTACTATTTTCTTATACTTCAACTTTTCCAGGAATCCACAGAGCTGACATCATCCACAAGATGGAGGTTCCCTTTTCTTTTCTTAGTTCTTAATTCATGATATGTGATTTTTCCCATCCCCTTCCCTTTCTTAATTAAAAACTATCTATTGATATCTTTTATATATGGTGGTTATATTAGTCTTAATTTTCCTCTTCAATTTCCTTTTTTTGATAATTACTCAGCAAAGCAGCACCTCTGTTTGAAAATGATGTCCGTTTCAAGGCTGTGGAACGAGACAAAGATCGAAGGGATCTGTTTGATAGTTTTATGGAGGAACTGCAAAACAAGGTGCGATCTTGTTCTTTAACCACGTAATCATTTAAATAAAATAGATGCATGCTCTGGACAGTGTCCCTGTCTTCATTTTTCTCTCCTATGGTGAATCTAATTATATGTCAGCCATGTTTTCTTCACTATTCACGGATGAATTAAAAAATTTAGCCTATTTATGATCCCCCCTTATTAGCACATATCTGGAATGAATTTATACTTTCAATACCATTTGCTTTTTAATGATGAACGATGTATGGAGTATAAACTCGTAACATTAGTTTGACTGAAAAAAATGTCATTACAATTTATCATCAAAAAATGTTGTTCCAATTTACAAGAAATTTGATTGATAGTAAAAGCTTTGTTTAAAAAAGAAAATTGATGGTGGACACGTCAACAGGAAAACCTAAAACATTATCCAATATATGATGATAACAACACAAATACACAGCACATTATTACATTGTAAATATGGAGGCCGAGGTGACAATATCAGAATCATTGTGGTATACTATTTATATCGGATGTTTTGGGAGCATCAAAGTGTGGGAGTATTATGTCCTAACTTGTGCTGGATTTTAGTTGTAATGCAAGTTGCTGGAGTTTTGTTGGTCACTAAATTCCTGAGCTGGAGGGGGCATTAATTACATAAAAATATAAGGTGTTAAGGTGTAGAGTGCGGGGAACAACTTTAGGGTTTCCATTTGAGTGACAAACTCTTGATTATTGATGTTTTCTGAGTGGTTTAAAAATCATCAGATGCTCTTCTATAGCCTAAGCGTGTTCACAATCTCACTTGATCAATTGTTTGATTGAAAAGATTATTTGAATCTATTTATATTAGCTTGTGAATGCAAAATTACTTATAAATCTTAGTTTCTTTTCTTCAATTGTAATTCATTTTTATAAATTTAGGAGTCAGCTACCATGATCGATAAGAAATGAGGTATTTATACCTTATTTTCCAATTTACAGATTTTTGGTACTGAGGCAGCGTACTCGGAGGAAGACATTGATTTGGGTCAAGACGCTTTGGCTGGCTATCTTCTTTCACACGTTGATGTGTAAAGATTAATTTACTTTGAATATTTCTTGGTAGCTGTATGTGTAGTTGGATACATCATTATATTTTGACACTTTGTGGTAGCTGTATATGTAATGTAGCTGGATACATCATTATATTTTGACACTTTGTGGTAGTTGTATATGTAGTATGTAGTAGTTACCATTGTTGATCATATATATGATGAGATCATATATATGATGGGTAATTGTTGAAATGTAATTCATTGTTCTAGTTTATTTGGAATCGCACAAGGCCTGCAGGTTTTAATGGTTTACGAATGATCTGAACATTTTGGTAATGTATGTTCATGGCTATCTGGTTGATGGTTTTTATAGGGTATAATTGGTGGGTTGTGCAAAATACGTGCTAGGTAATTTTTTTTTTAAAAAAAGACACTTTTGGAGTCCCAAAATAACTTTTGGGACTCCACAAATGATACTTTTGGAGTCCCAAAATACAATTTGGGACTCCAAAAATGACACTTTTGAAGTCCCAAAATATAATTTGGGACTCCAAAATGACAGTTTTCGAGTCCCAAGATAACTTTTGGGACTTCAAAAATGACACTTTTGAAGTTCCAAATTATATTTTGGGACTTCAAAAGTGTTAGTTAGCTGTACATTTATACGTGACATTTGGAGTCCCAAAATATAATTTGGGACTTCAAAAGTGTCATTTTTGAAGTCCCAAAATTAATTTGGGACTTCAAAATTATAATTTTACTACTACCCTTCAATAGACATCCCATGAATAAGGGACGTTAAAATGGCTTATTTTGGGACTCCAAAGGGTTTTTTTGTAGTAGTGAGATGATGATGATACTGGAGGGTTAAGTGAGCATATTTATCGACATAAGGCATCTGAGCTGAATTTATTTCCCCCAATTTAACTCAACTAACGGACGTTAGTGAGAGAGTAACGTTTTTGTGGTGATTTAACATTTTTAAAAGTTTATTGGTATTTTGGTTCACTTAATAGTTAATTGTGTTGGATGCTCCTCAATAGCTCCTTAACCCTTTTTACAATATACCAAACCAATATCAACAGAATTTCTCAAGTATCTCAAAATCCAATTAACAGCATCCCAATGAGAACTATTGGTTACTCAAAAACCTACACACAAGTCCTATTGCATAGGCTAAATCAAGCCTGGTACATATCATACAATACATAAGACTTTCCATACAAGTTTGATACTCACCAACAGATTTGTTATCATCAATCGATATAGCATAAGCAATCATACCAAAATTAAAACAATCGCTAGGATTCTCAGTAAGGTTCAGCAACCTTGCTGTTTTTTACATTATTCTCCTTACACGATCCGTTGCTAGGGTATAATCAGATAAAGGGTTAGACTTAACCTCAGGTTGCTCAGTTTCAGAGAAATCATCATTATACTGAGGATCTTGATCATTAAACCCGTGATCATCTATCTCAGCCACAATAGTCCCTTGCTTAGGACGTAGGGTGTTACACATAGGCGGACCCGGGGGGGCTAGGGGGGCCCGCCGCCCCTAAAATTTTTCAAAATATATATATAAATAGGGCCCCCATTTGGACTATTTTCTTTGCATACCACATCGTTAGATTAAGTATATTAGCACACAACACACACTGAACATACCTTCGGTTTGCTAAAAAAAATTAAAGAATATAACAATAAAAGGTAGGGCCCACACCCTTTAATTATCCCCAACTCCAATTGTTTGCACTTTTTCCAAATCTTTCATCTCTTTGTAGGTGATTATTATGGGGAAGAGTGCTACCATTGATACTTATTTTAAGAGAAAGAATGATGAGTCTTTGTCCTCGTCTACTTATAAATTATAATGTTGAATTGTCAAATACTGAGACTCCTTCTTCAAAGTCTCTTAGAATCGTAAATAAAGAGGTAGTTGAAGAAATTGATCTTGCTTCATTGGAAATATATTTCTTTCAATTTTTTGTATATTAAGTCTAATTTAGCATTTTTTTTTCACCCCCCAATAAAATTCCTGGGTCCGCCCCTGGGGTGTTATGCTCCGCCTCAAACAAGACCTTGTCAGAACCTTCTTGAAGTATGTTCTCTTGAGACTTATCCTGCAAGTTAGTCTTAAAGAACTCCAGTCCATTAAAAATAACATCCCTACTAATGATAATATTCCTATCATGCAAATACCGCAACTTATTCCCCTTTACCCTAGTGGAAAAAGGAACACTAGAAGATCCCCATAAATCAGAATGAATGTATTCAATTCTATATGCGGCCCTATAAGTGGAATGAGCAAATTTAGATCTATAAAAGGAGAGTTCTCATACCCCTTTTAAATCAATGAAGACTTGCTTCACTAAAGATTGAGGCCTTTACTGCTGATATGCCCTATCTGTCTATGCCATAGTTCCACCTAGTTCAAAACATTAGCAACAGCAGAAACAAAACCAGACATAACAGATCCTTTGAGGAAATACAAACCATTCCTCAGCTCACCATACAAAATTGACCTCTTACCTCTAAACACTTAATTTTTCATTCTTTGAATAATAAGAATAACCTCTAGAATCTAACTGACTTAGAGAAATCAGATTTCTTCTAAGGTTAGGGACATATCTAACATGCTGCATTTCTTTTACATTTCCATTGTCTAGTTTTAGTAATATATTACCTGTACCATCCAGTAACATTACATGCAACATCATTACCCATCAACATTTACCACAGTCAAACAGTTGTAGAGATTTAAACCATTCTTTCCTAGGAGTCATATGGAAACAACATCTTGAATCTAATACCCAATTATCATGATCTTCATTATCAGTAACAATCAATGCATCACATGTTACATCAATCACAGTAGCTGCATTATTCTCATTATTATTAGATTCAACAAATTTTCCTAACATTTCTCCACAATATTTACGGGTACGTCCATCTTTCCCACAATAACTGCAAACAAATTTACCGTTATTATTATTTTTGTTCTAAAAATTATTCTCATTATTGTTATCATTCCTCTTATTTGTTTTTCTTCTATTATTCTAATTACTATTCTTATTTCCTTTAGGGTTATGATTAACAACTAAACTCTCAGACACTGCCATAACCCTTTTTTTCTGATTTCATTTGTACTTCTGTCATCCTAAATGAATCAACAACAACATCTAGGGTTAAAGTTGAATCCCTACCATATTTTATTGCATTTTTAATTCCTATCTGAGACTCAGCCAAAGAATTTAATAACAGTACAACAAATGTGTTATCAGATGATTCTTCACCAACATTAGATCAATCACAAACTATTTTTTGCAAGTCTTCGACATTCGCAGACAGTGATTTTGAGGAATCCATCCTACAACTAAACAATTCTTCCTTAATAAATGCAATTGATGGCAATGAATGTCCTCACGGCTCGAGCGCTCACATTCCAGAGAACAAGTAATTTTTGTCCAGGCAACGCCTATAAGGCCAGAATTGAGGCATTTGAGCCCTAATGCTCGAGCGTGGCCAAACCCTAACCCCTTTTCTCTCAAAACTTTGAATCCTCCACTCTAACTTCTCACAAATTTCATGCAAATTTCACCTTTCTTTCATTAATTTCATCACATTCTCATAGAATCATACACTTCTACGATTCTTTTTCATCATATTCACTGATCAGATTCATCAAGTAAGCTCCACGACCCTCTTTGGTGATTTTTGATAATTTTGACTTAATTACTGGATAGAATTGCATGCTTAGGGTTCTAATTGATAAAATTTAACATTATTGACTAAAACCCTAGGATTGACCACTTTGGGCAATTTAAGAATTTTGAGGATAGGATTGACATTGATCTGAACTTAGGTTATTTGGGCATTTTTTGAGATTAATTAATTGTTACTCTCATGAGTTATGCAAATTTGACCATAGGCCTAGGTTTGGTATACTTTGGGGAATTTTTGGTAATTTGAGCAATTAGGACACTGATACTTCATAGATACACTTTAATTTTGCACCGATTGCTTGAATTTTGGCCTATACTTGCTAAGTAGGGAGTTTGATATTCATTATTAGTATTTTTAGATACTTGATCTTTGAGAAGTAGTACTGCTAAACTTAGACTTAATGCTGAATTGGTGCATGATTTTTGCTTTGTTTGATATACTTATTCAGTTCACATTATGTCTTTTTAGGTACATACACATGGAACCTAAGAAGAAAACACGTACCTCTCTGCAGGGGCCACAACCAGCGGCCCAAATTATGACGCACACCTGTTCCGTTCAGCTCTCCACGAGCAGCGGTATAGGTCAGCGATGCTGGGCTAAACCACGGCAAGTGCACCGATCGACAAGTAATAAAGTGAATGAGAAAATTATAGTTCTCACAAGAATTGGGGTATCTAAACAATAACTCACTGAACTGGTTTTACTTAGCTTAGCGAGTAGATGAAGTAATAATAAAAGAAGAAATAAACAAAGAACAAAAAGGTTATTTTCCCTAAATTCCCTTTGACTCCACTAGTTGTTAATGGGTTTAATGTTTCTGCTTTTACTGTAAAAAATATTTTTTTTGTCACATCCACTCAAATGTGAGTGGGTTCCACTAATATTTTTTCTTTACAATGGAACCTACTCACTTTTATGTGAGTGTGGCGGGAAAAAAAATTCTGCGTAGAAACATTAAACCCTTTATTATTTTGATTAATTTCTATATTCGATTATTGACAATCAATTCTGTTTAAATAGCTAAGACCTAGTGTCCTGGCACCTTAACCCTTCATTTCAATTCACATCCAATTGCCTTGCGTCCTTGCGCAACTAACATACAAAATGCGTATGAATTTCCTCACCACTCGACCGCTCATGTTCCAGAGAACAAGTAATTTTTGTCCAGGCAGCGCCTATAAGGCCAGAATTGAGGCATCTGAGCCCTAATGCTCGAGCGTGGCCAAATTTCTCTAAAACTTTCAATCCACCACCCTAATTTCCTCATAAATTTCATGATTTTTGCTTTGATTGATATACTTATTCAGTTCACATTATGTATTTTTAGGTACATACACATGGCACCTAAGAAGAAAACACGTACCTCTGCAGGGGCCAGCACCAGCGGCCCAAATTAACATACTAAATGCGCATAGGGTGCATAGAATTATAGATTCCATACTACGTATGACCCCTATGTCTAGGTGGACTGCTTATTATATGGTAGGATTACTAGATCCCAAATTTACATACCCACATGTCTGTGTAATACATATATCTAATTCCTATTCAAGGGCGTCAATTCAAGAATAACATTAAGCATAGATAATCTTGCTCAAATAATGAAATAGAAACGGGCCAATGAATCAAATGAACAAACCCTAGTCAAGATTCAGTTAGGTTCATATATACATGGGATTAATATATTTGCTTCTGAGGCAGATAATTAACCTGCAGCAAGTGCAAAACCACACCATTTCTTCTTATTCTTTCCTTTTTTTTCCCTTGATTGTCTCTTGCCTCTACACTGTTTCTTCTTCTTTTTTTTTTTTCCTCGGCACCTTTTTCAAGATTGGTGAGGGCAGGGGCTGAAAGTGGAGAGAGGGAAGAAGAAACTGGTGATGATGAAATTGACGCTGAACAGAGGAGGTAGTCGGTGGTGATAGACTGAAGGAGAACGCCGACGGTGATGACAGACGAGAACTCCGACGGAAAACGCACAGTGATGGGTAAGAGAGGTGATCGACGGTGGTGGCGAACAACACGGTGGTGGTGGTTATGAGTCGCTTCCTCCTCCTCCGATCGCCTCCCTCTCTCTCGTTCTTTGCTCCAAGCTTGCTCCACAGTCGCGGCCTTCAAGCTTTGGCTCTTTCCTCCGTCGAGACTTTACAATCGCGGCCCTCTCTTCTTTCAAACCAGCCGGAGGTGGTGATGGCCTAAGTGGTGGAGGCAGTATTGAAGAGCGGAGGTGTCGATTTCCTCTCCTCCCTCTTCCTTGTTGCAGATCGAGTTCTTCGGTCTCAAGCTCTTCCCGTATGCGCCTCTCTGTTATCGCTCCAAATCGAAGAAGAAGAATCAAGAAGGTCTCGGTCCAGACCAACTAGGGACCAATCTTGAAAAAGGTGTCGAGGAGAAGAAAAGAAGAAGAAGAAACGGTGTAGAGGCAAGAAACAATCGAGGAAAAGAAAAGAAAAGAAAAGAAAAGACGGTGTCGTTTGGCACTTGCTGCAGGGTTAATTATCTGCCTCAGAAGCAGATATATTAATCCTTATATTCATTATCAGAAATAAAATAAAATAACAGAGATAAAGTATAGAGAATTCTTCATAATCTCCCACGGGGAAAGAATGTGTCTCGTGCTTTCGCAATTCTGATTACCTCCCCTGGCTTATGACTTCTGAAGGAACACTTTACTTCTGTGTTCTGCTCTCGATAGAAATTGTAACATCCCATTTTCAAAAGCAGTATAATTTTTTTTTTCATCAGAGTAGAGCATCAGAGCATAAGAGTAACTGATATATATATTGAAAGTGACAACCGGCGGTACATTAATCTGACTGTCTAACAAGACAGTAAGTACATAACAAAAGAATGTGTCTCCCTGGTGATCCCCACGTCGTGGCAACAAAAGATAGTCTTCAGCCGGGTCTCTAAGCGTGCTGCTTTCCCCTCTCTTCCGCCCTTGGTTCTCCCGATCCTGACGCTATGTTAAGAGCTGAGGTCCAACGCGTACGGACCTCAGGTAACGGTTAACCTCATGTTTACATATACAACATATGTTTTACAGATATTCACAGCATATATAGTGTATGAGCACACAACAAATGTACAACAAGCATCTCCCAAATAGCACATAAGATGTGTGGCCCTTAGCAGAAGTATCCCAATAGCACATAAAATGTGTGGCCCTTAGCAAACGTAACCCAACAGCAAATAAAATGTGTGGCCCTTAACAAACGTATCCCAGTAGCACATAAGCCCCCCGGCAGATGTGTGGCCCTTAGCTACGTGAACATATCAACAGTACATAAACATATCACAGAGCTATCAGCTACTACAGTAAGCATACCATACACATAACATATACGCATACCATAAACACTAGAGTTAGTGTTACAGTACGCGAACGTACCTACGTTGACGGAAATTTCGGTACGACTATTGATCAGAACGTAATCACGGATATCCTATAAGGACAATAGCGTATTTGTTACTAATCAATCATTATAACAGTCATTTTAGTCAAAATGACCATTTAACCCCTGACTCCCCTAATCGGCGGAATTTCGCCAGAACTTCGTTACTTTGACTCTAATCTTCCAAAATTTCAACATATCTCTATTCCCAACATATTTTTGAAATAAATATCATATTTAACCTTAAAACATGATATCTAAACTAACTTGGAAGATTAAAGATCAAACTAACATTTCTACTACAACTACCGAACAAAACTTAGAACTTAAGACTAAGGACCGAAGAAATTACCCAGAACCTTGCTACTTTGCCTCAAGAGCTCCTCCTTCTCTCTAGCTTCTCTCTAAGTTTCGAATTGCACTATGAATTGGTGAGGAAAGAAGAGGCATGAAGGGGTCTATTTATAGAGAAAATGTGAGGGCATTTTTGTAACTTCCAACTCCTTCTCCTTCAATTTTGGCCATGAAATTAAAGTCACTTTTGAAGCTCAATTCTCCTCCATACATGTATTCTTGCCGACCTCCCCCTCCCCTTTTTGTCAAAAATTGACATCATCTTCATGATGTCATCTCCTACTTTATGGAGCTTCTACCGATAAAGTTCCCTGTTCGGTGTTCTAATCGCGTAATCTTAACTAATCTCAAAAATCTATCGATGTCACCTTGAAGGTCTCTTTTTACTCTTGAGAAATATGTGGATTAACAAAATTTACGATTCCATTCAGGGTATTTCGAAGCCTGCTGAACATTTTCGGACAAACGCCGTTGGTTACGGAAATGACTTCCGGTAACATCAACTTTGAGACAAAATTACACTGATTCATAATATGTCCAGTTTTTTCTACTTAATCCAAGGATTTCAAGATAGGATTTAATTTCTATCGGTTCTCATTTATCCTATATGCTTTTTCCACAAATATCTCCTACTTTTTCAACAACTTCTTCACTAAGTTTTCTATTTAATTCCACTCAATTTTCCTTCTCCTTTTCTCCTTATTTTCGGCTGCCCCCTCTCCATTTTGACTTGTCAACTTTTGTTTAATTAATTCCCATTATGCTTTAATTTATCTAATAGGTAATTATCTCATTGGTTCCTGCATTTTGCCAAAGATTACTTTATGGTTAATTAAACTTTAGGGATATTATATAATTCATCTTACATACTTATTAATTATGCCAAGTTAATTAGCAACACTCTTTATGCTAATCTTGACCCTCCATTGGTCATTAATCTCAATTTAGGGGTTTTAAATGATTAACTTTGAATATCTACTTTATTCATGTCTAAACAATTAGCCATTAATTATTTAATTAATCACTTACTAATTGTTGACAATTTTCTTAATTAGGATTAATCATTTCCTCACAACTATTGGACAGACATTGGTAATGTAATACCCCAAAAATACGTATCATAATTTGGTAAGATTATACCTATAGAAAGTAGGTGAATATAGGATATCAAATAATAAGATATAATTATCTTATTTTCTAAGGAAAAATCTCTTGGAAATTAGAGAATTTAAGGGCCAAAGTACCAATGACCAAAATGCCCCTAAGGGACATAAATGATTTAGGAAAATTGTGAAAAATCCTAAAAGTCGGTGAAATAATTATTTGAATAAAGAGAGTATGTTATCTCTAATTAGGGTAATTTAATAAATTACAAACTTGGAGAAATTGAATTAAGATATTCAAAAAGTATTGTAATGTCTATAATGCCCTCACAAATTCTAAAATACTGCAGAACACATGGAAACAGAAATATCAGTGTTATAATTATGAGGTAATGGGACATTCTAATTCAGAAAATTATCAACTAATGATAATAAAGTGATTAAGTAATTTCTAGCTAATTACTTAAGCATAAGCAAAGGAAATTATGAAATAATTATGTAAAGCTAAAAAATGAGTGGAAAAAGGTTTAAAATTAGTAAAAACATGTTTACTAATTAATTGGAAATTTTGGTGAAAAATAGTTAAGTTTAGGTATTTTTAGGCCTAAATACAAGAATAGACCAATAGGAAAATTTTGTAAAAAAATAATTATTTAAGAAGTAAATTCTGAAGCCGTTTGTGCATTTTCCTAATAAAACAAAATAGGGAAAAATGCATATAGGCATATTTTTGGATATAAAGAAAATAAATTCTAACTCAATATCTAGATGTGAGTTTGAATTTATATGGACATATTTGGAATCAGTGAATTTTTCTGAAGAAAATGATGTTTCCAGAAATGCGTTTCGTAACCGGACCCGTACGGACACGTTTTTCGAGGAACTTCAGACTGACAGTTGGAGCCCTATATGGAATCAAAATTTAGGTTAACTTGGACATTTCTAGTAAGTGAGAACATGTCTTCAAAGTTGTAAATCCAGAATTTTGAGATCTCTCCGAAATCACGCGAATCGGGTACCGATCGGGGAAAATTTAGTGGACCGGGCATAAAGTAAACAATTTTGGAAATCCCTCCATGTCCTTCCAAAACCCTATAAATACCCCCCCTCCATCACAATTCTCACACCATTTCTTGCTCTTGGCCGAAATCCTTGAGTGAGAAACAAGAGAGAGAAGCTCTGGAGAAATTCTGCAGAAGTCTTCAACGGGTAAGTCCTTCGGTCTTCAGTTTAGTTCGGTAGTTAGTAGAATTGTTAGTTAGATTTAGGAAGTAGGTGACGAGATTCCTATTCTTGTTTTAAGCCTTGTTTGCGTTGAAAAAATATGCAGAGGTATAAACATAGTAGGGATCGAGTCGCCGAAAAGTTGAAGCTTTCGCAGTTTTTCAAAAGTAAGGGTAGAATTTGTAAGTTCTGGCTATCACCCAAGAGGGGGGTGAATTGGGTGTCTGATCAAACTTTGTAACCTTAAAAATCTTTTCGCAACTTATATGACAGAAGTGGTTTATAAAACGATAGTCAATTAATTAAACATATATGTGCTGGAAATGTAAGAGTTTAGGGAAGGGAATATGCAAACTGAGATTTATACTGGTTCGGTCCAATCCTTGGCCTACGTCCAGTCCCCAAGCTCCACTTGAGATTTTCAATCCACTATCCTCTTGTTTGAACCGGGCACAAGAGAAGCCTTTACAAACCACAAGTTTTCTCTGGCACTTGTGAGGCCGAATCTCTCACTGAGATACTCTTCACAATCAGTTACACTCTGTACTCGAAGTTATTCTCTCACTAGAATACACTCCCCCTTACAAGTGTAAACTAATAACCCAATCTCCAAGTCCCACGACTTGAGATTCTTACAATGATTTCATAATCAGAAATGTTCTCTAACAGAGAAGATGGATAAACACTGAAGTACAATTGATCATCACACTCTATTGTAAGCTATATTAACATTGAGAAACAGAGAGTAGAGAGTATGTGTATAATCAGAGTGTTGGCATTTTCACTATGTAAGCTCGTGTCTCTAACCCTTCTTTCTTGAATGCTTCTGCTTTTATAGTGGATGAAGAGTATTTTTCCGTTTGAGCAACTCTTTCCATTTTAGAATATGACCGTTGGAAAATATTACCGTTGGAAATATTACCGTTGGATATTCAAATCGTAGCATTTGAAGCCGATGAACAAGTTGAGCATTTTAATTCATTGAAGAACATTATAGATGAGTATTCAGCTTCATTTGTTCAAGCTCCTCATTCAATTCATTGAATTCTGTCTTCTTTCTGAAAATCTGCAGAATTCACATTGAAGCTTTTGGCACAAATCTGTCATTTTGAGTTTTGCTTCTAATCCTTCAATTGATCATCTGAAACTTGCTAACAAACATGATTAATAACATTGAGAAGTATAGCAAGTAGAAATTAACATTTCTGAAAATTCAGAAGTTGCTGCTACTGTACGTTGCTGTGTTGTCTGCTTCATTAACTCGAGGTGAACTAAATACTGGCTCGAGGCAAATGCACTTCATTCTGAGAAATAGACTCGAGGTGCAGACTACCTTGGCTCGAGTCTGGAGACTCGAGGCACACATACTGACTCGAGGTAGAAAGCTTCTTATATTCTTCAAACTGTCCAGCGGATGACTCGAGGTGGCTGTTCTGACTCGAGGCAAAAACCCCTCTGCATTCGTCTAACTCTCTGTCTCCATTTGACTCGAGGTATACATGTTGGCTCGAGGTAAAAAGGCTTCTCAAAACGTCCATCTTTCTGTTTGGCTTTGACTCGAGGTAACAACATTCCTGACTCGAGGCAATCATGAATTAATCATTAATTCCAGAAGTAGTTCAACTCGAGGTGCAGTGTGCCTTGGCTCGAGTTTGGAGACTCGAGGTTGCATTTGAGTAGCCTCGAGTTAAAAACCCTTATCCATTCTTCAAATTCTCTGGTTGGACGTAGACTGGAGGTAACACTGCTGGCTCGAGTTAATTCGCTCCTTCTCAATTCTTTGATCTTCAATTGATCTCTGTTGCTTCCAGAATTTCGAGTGTCAACTTTAGAAGATCATAACTCCATGGTCCAAACTCTGTTTTGTCTGGTGCAAGTCTTTATGGAAAGCTCTTTGAGTATTCTTTCAAATGGAACCGATTTTAGCTCCATTGGATTTTTATTTTGTGAGATATACGGAAAATATTGAAGCTTGGTCAGCAGTATGACGGTAATTGTATTTTCATCTTCAATAATTCATATCTCTCTCATCTGACCTCATTTGGACTTTATTCTTGTGCTACTAGGACCGTTTGGATGTCTAGTTTCCAACACAATTGGTTTCACCTTAATCCGATCTCTGGTTTGAGAGATATTGTCGAATTACTAGAGGTCGCCCGAAGCTGAACGGAGAACAGAGTGCTCCAGACTTACATTTGACTCGAGGTAGCTGGAATTTCACCTCGAGGTAGCTGACTCGAGGCACAAATATGGTTGCCTCGAGGTAAGGTGTCCTGTAGCTCGTTACTGTAGCAAAAACACGGTAGAAATGCTGACTCGAGGCTAATGGATGGCTGGCTCGAGTTAAATCCTTCTTTGGGCGAAAATCACTCTAACAAACTCATTTTAACTCCGAATTGAGTCATTCCAACTTCTATATCACCGTGGAGACTTGTAGAATCAATCTAACAACTTGTATGATGATTTTATCATTCTATTTAGCAAGTCTTCTTTCTTTCCTCTTTTCTTGAACATTCGCCACAATTTAATTCTTCAATATCTTATTTTCTTCAATTTCTTCTTTCTAAAATATCTTATCTCCTTCTTGAGCTATAATTCAACTTGAACTAATCTACATAAAATATAGTAGTTAGTCAATGAAGAAGATAAATATATCAAACAACTTTTGCTCTTAAGAATGACACTTATATAAGACATCATCAAAACTAATATAAAGCCAACAGAATTTGTTAGAATAACCTTTAAATTTCAAGTATGATTGGGTATCATATGGGAGGGCTATTTTAGTCATTATTTTCGAAAATCATAGTTGCGTCGAAGTTCTGGCAAAATTTCGGGAAGAAAATTTGCTAGAGTAACGGCGTCACGAAATTCCGCCAATTAGGGGTATAGGGAGTACCATCAAACGAAGGTACGTTCGCGGCGTACTGTAATACTGACTCTGATGCTTATATATGGTACGGATAGTTTCATAAGCCATGGGTGGAACTCTGTTCTGGGCCATGCACAGTGACTAAGGTAATAAACTTAGATAATCACTTACAGCTTTACGGGTTATACTAAATATAATACCGTCAGGGTTTTCCTAGCGCTACGGACACGACAGTACATCGTGGCACACAATTAAAGTGCAGACAAATAACTTTGCTCGTAGGGTAGTTGTTATTAAATGATCATGTATCATTCTTTGTAATCATAGAAATATCTGTTGAAACATAAAGTGTTATATAAGAATGAGGTTAACCGTTACCTGAGATCCAATGAACGTTGGATCTCAGCTCTTACTATAGCATCACATCAAGGTCTGGAGAGAGAGACTATGGACGGAGGATAAGAGTAAGCGAGCGTACATCACACATGAAGATGAAGACCACGTGAAGACCGAGTAATGATCGGCCGATGAGATGTAAAGTCATAATCGATAATGTATTAATCTTTATGAACAGGCAGATACGCCACCGTTATTGTTATAGTCAGTTACTCAATGTTTTTATTCCGCCGATGCTCTACTCTGATGTTTAAAAAAAAAAAATTTGGCTCAGAAATTGGGATGTTACACTTATGGTATCAGAGCAAATTTCCTGGCATGAATTTAACTATGTTACCACGGACAGTTTGGTGCCGAAGGGAAGGCTAGTCTACGTGGGTGTGCCAATTAGTCGCCGTATAAGTCGGTGAGGCCCCCATGGTAGACACTTACCTGGCCATTCTGTTCGGTTAACGGAGTTATGTTCAAAAGCCTTTGAGCATATTTTGAAAATGAGTACTGATATAACTTTAGCGTTATGTTCTAGAGATGGACAGAAACGAGGTCCTCTGCATAAAATATTTAGGGCGAAGAAAACGTACCGTGCATATATCCGTAAGATAGGTTCAGATTAAACCTAGAGTCAGTACATCTACCGCCTAGACTTATGCCGATATCGATATCTCGATACCATCAAAACCCGGATATCTCGATACCACCGATACCATTCGAAAACCCGGATATCTCTCGATACCACTAAAACTGGATATCTCTGATACCACCGATACCACTGATACCATGAAAACCTGGATATCTCGATACCACCGATACCACTAAAAACCTGGATATCTCGATACCACCGATACCACTAAAACCCGGATATCTCGATACCACCGATACCATCAAAACCCGGATATCTCGATACCACCGATACCACTAAAAACCCAGATATCTCTGATACCACTGATACCACCGAAAACCCAGATATCTCGGATACCCCTGATACCGTAGATAACCCTGATGACCCTGATATCAGTATCTGATAACTCTGATATCAGTCTCCGATACCTCTGATAATCCCTATATCAACATCTGATAGTCCCGATAACCCTGTTATCAATCTCGGATAGTTCCGATAGCCCTGATATCAGACTCCGATAACTCTGATGTCAGTTTCTGGTAGCTCTGATAACCCTGATATCAGCCTCTGATAACCCTGATAACCCTGGTAATGTCGCCTACCGACGACAATTTTGACTACCTAGGAGATCATAGATCTTAAAAATCAGTTCCGACACGCATTCTGATAACTCACTCTGATAACTCTGATAATCGCCAGTTTGTACTGAACGATAGTTCTATCCTAGCACAAGGCTTGTAGGTGGAGCTAGGCCACGCCGGACGAAACTCTAAGACCGACGAATAGAAATACATGCGGTATTCGACCAGTGTTAAAGACGTCTATCGGAAGAACCATTACATAATTTCGTATCTTTCTGGAGATTGGACTAGATCCACTCCTCATCACTTTCCTCGAAACCGCTCCTGAGTGGAAGGCACAAACGAGCTCCTAGGAGAAGGACTTGAAAGCCTGAATGTTACCAAGAGGGGGGTGAATTGGTAATATAAAATTTTCTTGCAAGTTCAAAATAAAAGAAGCAAGGGAAGAATAGGGAGATGAACACAGGTCAATTTATACTGGTTCGGTCCTAATCCTTGACCTACGTCCAGTCCCCAGATACACTCTGGGATTTCACTAACTTGGGATCAAACGATTACACACTCTGATATGAACATTCAGCTATAATCAGAAGGCTGCGTATCAACGATTCCCAGATTTCCAGCGAACATGACTCGAGTCATTTGCTATGACTAGAGTCATCTTAGTGAGTTTATCAGACAGAGAAGAAGTTTGCAAAAGTTGACTCGAGTCATACTACTTGACTGGAGTCATTGTCTTGAAATTCAACTGAGACGACTCGAGTCATCCTTGATGACTGGAGTCATAATTATGTTTTTCGCAAACAGAGAAGAACTTAAGATAACTTGACTGGAGTCATATACCTTAACTCGAGTCATTATTAACATTCAATCGACAGAGACGAAAGTTCATAAGATGACTGGAGTCATATACCTTGACTCGAGTCATTATTAACATTCAATCAGACAGAGACGAAAAGTTCATAAGATGACTGGAGTCAAATACCTTGACTCGAGTCATATCAGCAAAAGTTACATCAGAGGTTTCTGTCGACACATATATGACTGGAGTCATCAACCTTGACTCGAGTCACACCAATTATGAAAGTTTGATCATGAACAACTTTTTGATTTACAATCTTTTTCAGTTATCATCAAAACTTATGGAGAACTAACATTCTCCCCCTTTTTGATGATGACAACACTTGTGAATCAAAAATATTTTCAAGTCTTGGAAATTTGAGACACATATAAAGATAAGCATTTAATTTTCATTCATTGCAGATAACATACAAAATGTTCCTTTGCATATTACCATAGTTAGAACAGAAATGTTTTTCATACAAAATGTTCCTTAGCATCTAAGCATACATGGAATAGATAATGTGCTGCAACTAATATATATATCTAACTACATCGGATGTTGCAACGACACTACTTGGCTTTCTCTCCCCCTTTGTCATCAGGCAAAAAGGAGGGATCGGAGGTGAGGGAAGCATGTAAGGCTTGGAGAATAGGAATGGG
Source organism: Acacia pycnantha (assembly GCA_025563575.1). Classification (NCBI taxonomy): domain Eukaryota; kingdom Viridiplantae; phylum Streptophyta; class Magnoliopsida; order Fabales; family Fabaceae; genus Acacia; species Acacia pycnantha. The sequence continues at coordinate 376,365 of JAMWYP010000036.1, read as the reverse complement.
GGAATAGATGGTGAGTGAGAGAGATGAAGGATCGAGAGGAGAGGTGTCAGGTAGTGGAGAGTGTGGTCTGGAAGTAGTGAGTAAGGGATGAGTGGAGGAGTTGGAATGCTCATCAAAAAGGTCTGCAGTATTGCCAGAAGCAGAGGGTAAAATAGGAGGCACAGAAGAGGTAGGAGGAGTCTGAAAGGTTGTTTGAGGTTTAGGAGAGGGTGGAGGTGAAGGAATTACTTTTGAGGGACCAGCATCATCTGAGCCTTTTAAAATTTTGTCCATCTTGGAGTCCACCATATGAAAGATTGTGTGAATTTGTTCAATTTTGAATCCAAGATCATCAAAATGGCCTTCAAGATTTCCCACTCTGGTATCCAATGACTCCATGATTTCTGCTTGGTCATCTTGCCTGGAAGTGACTTCCTCAATCAATTTCCCAACTTCAGATTCTAGCTTACTTGACAACTCATAGTGTTGAGCTGTGAGAGTTGTCTGAAGGGTGCCAAAAGTCTCTTGCATAGCCTTTTCCACAATGCGCTGGATATTGGAATGAAGATTGGATGAGTGTGGAGCAGGTTGAGACTGAGAGGGAGAATTTTGATCCTGAAGATCCTCAACTGGTCTAGATACAGAGGCTTTTGATCTAGAAGGAGCTCTGGACTGTCCTGATCCTTCTTTGAAGGAGATTTTCATGAAGTTCAGGTGGACTTGACCAAACCTTAAGGGCTTGACTGGTTTTTCAGAATTATCAAGATACCATATTTTGTGAAGATAAAGAATATGGGAAACAAGGTTTGGATAGGGAATGGTGGCAGATGAAGATGATTCAAACCTAAAACGCTTCATTTCTTGATAGACCCAGTGGCCTATATTGAAAGGTACTTTGTCTATCAGAGAGGCAAACAACATATAGTCTGTGGAATTAAAATGAGTAAAGTTCTTCCCCTTTTGTACAAGATTTCTGGAGTATATGTACCACAGAGCCCTGTACACTGGGGGCATTACCACAGGAGAAAATTTCAGAGGCCCTAATGGTTCGCCTGGTCGAAGAATTTTGAAAAACTTTTTAGAATTATAACCAATATCAGGTACAGGTGGAGGATTATCAATTAAAAGAAGGGAATTGATAATTTCTGCAGACAAAGTGATGGAGACACCTCTAACTGATGTAATGACTTTATCTTCAACAATTTTACCACGTTTATCCAATTTATTGGCCATAGACATATTGAAGTAAAATTGCCTAACAATGTTGGGACTATAAGGAGTATATATGGCAAGCAAATTTTTGAATTGCTCTAGCCAAGGAGAAAGGTCAAGATGACACTCCTCCTTTAGCTTAGCCAAATCCACATACACTGTGGGACAAAAACCACGAGAACCAAATTTCTCTTTGAACTCCTTTAATTGAGCATCAGAAAAGACAGTGGGTCTACATGTAAATTCGGATGAATGAGGTGGTTTAAGTAATGAAGAAGGGTCAAAAGAGGGTTTTTGCAATTCAGGTACCTTCCTAGAACCAGAAGCAATTGGAGGAGAACCAATGTGGGCAGTTGAGGATGAAAATGCTTTGGACCCCTGATTTCCAGAGATGGTGACAGTCCTTTTCATCTTTTTCGGCAGAACCACCACTGGTTCCTTATTTTTTCGAGTAGCAGTGGATGCATCAATCTTCTTTGGAGCAGGAGAATCAGAAGGTTCGTTGATTTGCAGCTTTCTAGATTTCTTGGAAGAAGAATCAGTAGGAATAGCCGATCGTTTTCTCGAGCTTCTAGGTTTAGTGGATACCGGAGGAGTTGTGGAGGCTGTTGGTTCATATTCGGATGATGATTCCTTCTGAGATTTGGAGATTTTGGGAGCCATTTCAGAGGATTTTGAGCAGAGATGCGAGAGTGACAATCGCGACTCGGGTTAGGGTTTCAAAAGTCACGAGTTATGAACGACGGTGCAGCCACAGATATATATATAATCGCGCATGACTCGAGTCGTTTAATGATGACTCGAGTCAGATATGAAAGAAATGCTGACCTGGATCGTTAATGTTTACCTGTGACTCGAGTTGTGTAGGGATGGCTCGAGTCATATCTGGTGCATCTGCTCTCTGCCTGATGACTCGAGTTATAATTTATATGACTCGAGTCAGGTGCATTCTTTAGAATCCTGCATGCTTTTCGTGTGTATTTTGACTCGAGTCGACTAACAATGACTCGAGTTACGTCAGTAGACAGATACTTATCAGAATCAAGATCAGGTAAGATTTTTACTGTGTAATTCTCACATAGCCCTGCAAAAACAATAAGTGACTACTCCGAAGCTTAAGTCAGTACTTAATCATCATAAACTTAACTAACATTAGATTTGAAATACTTACAGTTCATTGGGATTTACCATACCCAATTCTCTTCTAATGAAATTGAATTGTTCTTTGGCCAATGGTTTAGTGAAAATGTCAGCAAGCTGCAAATGAGTTGGGATGAACATAACCTTGACATCCTTCTTTGCACATGGTCTCTGATAAAGTGATGTCTCACATCAATGTGCTTAGTTCTTGTATGTTGCACTGGATTTTTTGCTAAGCTTATTGTACTGGTGTTGTCACAAAGGATTGGAATTTCTTTGAGATAGACACCCAAGTCAGATAGTTGTTGTTTGAGCCAAAGAACTTGAGCACAGCAGCTTGAGGCAGCAACATACTCAGCTTCAGTAGAGGATACTGCTACTGTGGTTTGTTTCTTGCTAAACCATGACACAAGTGACCCTCCGAAGAACTCACATTGCCCACTTGTGCTTTTTCTGTCAGTTTTATACCCGGCATGGTCAGAATCTGAGTAGGCTACTAGGAATTCTTGTTGTCCTCTTGGGAACCACAATCCAAGCTCCTTAGTATCTGATAGGTAACGAAAGATCTTCTTAACATGCTCGGCATGTATTTCTTTAGGGGCGGATTGAAATCTTGCACACATTCCCACACTAAACTGAATGTCGGGACGACTTGCTGTAAGATAGAGCAATGATCCAATCATTCCTCTATATTGTGTAATATTGAAGTCCTTGCCCTTTTCTTCATCAGCATCTAGTGACGCAGTTGAACTCATTGGAGTATCAGCACCATTGCAATGTTCCAAACCAAACTTTTTAAGTAAATCACGAAGATATTTGGTTTGTGAAATGAAGATTCCATCCTTTCTTTGTTTGATTTGTAAACCAAGAAAGTAGTTCAGTTCCCCATCATAGACATCTCAAATTCATTCTGCATTATCCTTGAGAATTCTTCACACAAAGTATCATTAGTAGAACCAAAGATAATGTCATCAACATATATTTGTACAATCAAAATTTCATTTAACTTGTTAGTTTTGATGAACAATGTTGTATCTGCCTTGCCTCTAATAAACCCTTGATCTAATAGAAATTTACTTAGTCTTTCATACCATGCTCTAGGAGCTTGTTTGAGACCATATAGGGCTTTCTTTAATCGATACACACGGTCCGGATGATGTTCATTTTCAAAACCAGGAGGTTGTTCAACATAAACTTCCTCTTGAATAAAACCATTAAGAAAAGCACTTTTGACGTCCATTTGATAGAGTTTGACATCTTTAACGCAGGCAAAGGCTAGAAGAACTCTTATAGCTTCCAGTCTAGCTACTGGAGCAAAGGTTTCTTCATAGTCAATTCCTTCTTCTTGATTGTAACCTTTAGCCACTAATCTAGCTTTGTTACGAACAATTATTGTAGATTCATCTCGTTTGTTCTTGAATACCCATTTGGTGCCAATGACCGGATGGTCCTTAGGCCTAGGTACCAAATCCCAAACTTGATTCCTATCAAACTGATGCAACTCCTCTTGCATTGCTATCACCCAATCATTGTCTGAAAGGGCTTCATCAATTTTAGAGGGTTCAATTTGAGAGATAAAAGCAGAGAAAGTTACCTCATTTAAGGTACTCTTCCTTGTTTTTACTCCTTGATTCACATCGCCTATTACTTGATCTAAAGGATGGTTTCTAATGAACTTCCAAGCCTTAGGCTGTGATGAACTAGGATTTTCACAATTATTTTGAGGTTCAGATTCAAAAACATTTTCAGGATTTTCAATTGAAGCAGAAGTAGTTTTTGAAAAGAACTGATTTTTGAAAACATTTTCTTCATCATCATCTAGAGCCATCTTAGTTTTAGATTCACAAAATACAATATGCATAGATTCTTCAACAACACGGGTACGAGTATTAAAGACTCTATAGGCTTTACTTCTGTTAGAATAACCTAGAAATATACCTTCATCAGATTTAGAATCAAACTTACCCAAATTGTCCTTACCATTATTGTGTATGAAGCACTTACAGCCAAAGACACGTAGATGGGATAGATTTGGTTTCCTTCCTTTGTAAAGCTCATAGGGCGTTTTGTTCACATTCTTTCTCATATAGGCTCGGTTTGATATATAGCTGGCCGTGCTCATTGCATCTGCCCAAAAGACCTGTGATGTTTGATATTCGTTTAGCATGGCGCGGGCCATTTCAGTAAGTACACGATTCTTCCTTTCAACCACACCATTCTGTTGTGGTGTTCTTGGAGCTGAGAAGTTGTGGTCAATTCCGTGAGCATCACAGAATTCTTGAAAGGCTTGATTCTCAAATTCTCCTCCATGATCAGTTCGGATAGCTGAAATACACATACCTTTCTCATTTTGTACTTTCTTGGCAAATATAACAAACATATCAAATGTTTCATCCTTTGAAGATAAAAAATAGTCCAAGCAAATCGAGAAAAGTCATCAACAATAACTAAAGTATATAAGTTTCCACCAAGACTCTTGACTCTTGCTGGACCGACCAAATCCATATGAAGTAGTTGTAGAGGTCGATTTGTAGAAATTTCAAATTTGTTTTTAAAAGATGATTTAGTTTGTTTACCTTTTTGGCAGGCATCACAAATCATGTCATTTTTAAATCGTAATCTAGGTAAGCCAATAACTAAATCTTTTCTTAACAACTTGTCTAACTGAAGCATGTTGACATGAGCTAGACGCTTATGCCATAGCCAACTCTCATCCAAGTTGCTAACAAAACATTTTTCAGAAGTAACTTTAGGTAAGTCTAATGTATAGCAGTTACCTTCTCTAGGAGCTTTAAACAATATCTTAAGTTTACCTTTGTCGATGGGAAGATCATCTTTATTAACAATGAGACACTCCTCTGAATCAAAGATGATCCAGTTATTTTTGTCAGCACTTTGACTTACACTTAGGAGGTTGTGATTGAGACCTTCTACAAAATAGACGTCCTTGATCATGGGTCCATCTTTTGTACCAATTTCACCAATTCCAGTAATCTTTCCTGATTGGTTGCCTCCAAAGGTGACTTTACCACCATATTTTGATTTCATTGCAACAAACTTAGCTTGATCTCCTGTCATATGTCTGGAGCATCCACTATCAATGTACCACTTGTCTATTCTTGATGCTCTCAAACAAACCTGAAATAGCAAAATTAAGTTTTAGGTACCCATCTTTTCTTGGGTCCTTTGGGGTTAGTTTGGGCCATAGGAACATAGGTTCCTTTTGGGACCCATTGATAATTGCCAACAGGTTTATTTCTTCCATCCTTTTTGTGAAAATAGGACGAGGTACTATGTCCCTTTCGGTTGCAGTAATTACAATGAGCAAAAGGATTTGAGATGTGAACTGATTTCTGGAAATAGTTCAAATAAGATTTTTCACCTGTTTTCTTCTTTCCTTTCTTTTTGTCAAAAATAGGATTATATCCTATACCTGATCGATCATTAGTGACCCTTTGATCTTTTAGAATAACATTTAGCATTTCACTACCTTTAGTAAACTTCTCGAGAGTTTTTGTAAGATACTCATTTTTCTTTTCCAGAATAGGACACTTGTCACATATGATATTTTCAGGTGAAGAAAGGTTTTCTACTTGCTGTTCAAGAGTTGTATTTCTCCTTTTTAAACACAATATTTTTTGCAAGTTCTTCAAACTCATGTTGAACAAGGTTGTATTCAACAAATATTTCATCATAACTAGGTTTTGTATTTTTATCAGGACAAGTAGAATTTTCACAATTTGAAACAAGAAGTGGGTTTTTTGTTTGTTGTTTAAGCAATTTGTTTTCCTTTCTGGTATTAATGAGTTCCCTTGCAATCTCATTGTATTCAGAAAGTAATTCATCAAAAGTAAGTTCAGGATCAAATACCTCTTTCTCATTTTCTTGTCGTTTTTCTTCTTCTGCTACCAAGCAGATATTGGCAGCTTCTTCTTTCTCCTCATCTTCTTCCTCGTCTGAGGAGCTGTCTCCCCATATGGCAGACACATAGGCCTTCTTTCTGAATCGACTGAAATTCTTCTTCTTTTCTTTACCTTTCAGCTCTAGACATTCTGATTTGAAGTGTCCTGGTTTTTCACATTCGTAACAGATGACTTGTGTTTTGTCACTTTTGTTGTTTGAACTTCCTTTCTGGAATCTATTTCTGAAGCCTTGATCCTTTTTGTAAAACTTTTTGAATCTTCGTACGAACATGGCCATTTCCTCATCCTCCTCATCATTTTCGGTTTTGTCCTCCTTTTCTGTTACAGAGTTTAGAGCAATACCTTTGCTTTTGCTGTTGTTGCTGACCTCATTCAAGTCTTTCTTGAATTTTAATTTACTCTCGTATTCAGACAAGCTTCCAAACAGGGCTGCAACTGAAGACATTGATTCTCCACGGGCCTCTTCTATTGCTGTTACTTTAGCTTCCCAATCTTTTGTCAAAACATTGAGAATTTTTCTGACCTGAGGACCTTGATCATATGTCTTGCCCAAGGCTGCTAGTTGATTAGTTAGATGTGTGTAGCGGAGTTGGAACTCAGCGATGGTCTCTCCGGACTTCATTCGTAATAGATCGTATTCAGTGGTAAGAGTATTAATACGATTTTCTTTGATTCCAGAAGTTCCTTCATATGCTATTTCTAAAGCACTCCACATTTCTTTTGCAGTAGACAAGTTGCATATCCGGAAGTACTCCTTTTGACTGAGAGCACTTTGCAGCATCAAGACAGCTTTATCGTTGAGAGTAATATTTTTCTTGTCAGTCTCATTGAACTCATCTTCTGTTTTGGGAGTGGCGATTCCTCCTTCAATCTTTGTAGGGACGTAGTTTCCTTTCTCAATCACATTCCAGAGTCCGTACTCAGAAGCTAGTACGTACACCTTGAATTTTGATTTCCAGAATGAGTAATGTTCTCCGTTGAATCCTGGAGGCCGATTGATTGAGGCGCCATCAGGCAATATTCCTTCCATGATCTTATCTCGGGATGTTAAGCCCAACTGAGACACCTATGCTTTGATACCAAATGAAAGCCTGAATGTTACCAAGAGGGGGGTGAATTGGTAATATAAAATTTTCTTGCAAGTTCAAAATAAAAGAAGCAAGGGAAGAATAGGGAGATGAACACAGGTCAATTTATACTGGTTCGGTCCTAATCCTTGACCTACGTCCACCCCGATACACTCGGGATTTCACTAACTTGGGATCAAACGATTACACACTGCGTGACACTCGGAGCAATTCTCTCTCTCGAATTACACTCCCCCTTACAAGATGTAATCAAAGACCCAATCCCAAAGTCCCAAAACTTTGAGACTCTCACAATGAAATGATAGTAAGAAAAGAACTCTCTGTAAGAGTAGATGAATATGAACACTGAAGAACAGAGTACACAAGAGTTTCTAATAGAAGTAATAAAGAACTAAGCTCTTGTATGAATTTCTTGGTTTGTGCGTCTGTGTGTTGTTGTGCAGCTGTAAGTCTGTTTATTTATAACCTTTGAAGTTTCTGACCGTTGTAGGTGCACTCTGCAATCTGATCTTGGAGAAAAATCATAGCTGATTGGAGCACATATGTATAATTCCTATTTCTGCATAATCCACATTAAATGGGGATATATATTTCCGTTGGAGCTTTCAGAATGTTTGCCCATGATGTCTGTTTTTCTTAAAATGCTTTCAATCGATCGTTTCCTATTGTTCTCTGACTGTTTGAGAATGATTGGCCACCTTTCCATCATGTTTCCTTTTCTGCAGCGATTTTAAAATTGATAACGCGTGAAATTCAAATTTGATCTGCAATATTCCTTTATCATCTGAAAACTGTTAGTAAACATATTAGGAATAACCTAATTCCGATCACAATCAATAATAAGAGGTACCCAAAGAGTAATATGAACATTCAGCTATAATCGAAGGTCGCGTATCGGCGATTCCTGTGATTTCACGAACATGACTCGAGTCATTTGCTATGACTAGAGTCATCTTAGTGAGTTTATCAGACAGAGAAGAAGTTTGCAAAAGTTGACTCGAGTCATACTTCTTGACTGGAGTCATTGTCTTGAAATTCAACTGAGACAACTCGAGTCATCCTTGATGACTGGAGTCATAATTATGTTTTTCGCAAACAGAGAAGAACTTAAGATAACTTGACTGGAGTCATATACCTTAACTCGAGTCATTATTAACATTCAATCAGACAGAGACGAAAAGTTCATAAGATGACTGGAGTCATATACCTTGACTCGAGTCATTATTAACATTCAATCAGACAGAGACGAAAAGTTCATAAGATGACTGGAGTCATATACCTTGACTCGAGTCATATCAGCAAAAGTTACATCAGAGGTTTCTGTCGACACATATATGACTGGAGTCATCAACCTTGACTCGAGTCACACCAATTATGAAAGTTTGATCATGAACAACTTTTTTATTTACAATCTTTTTCAGTTATCATCAAAACTTATGGAGAACTAACAGGACTATCTAAAGTTTTCATATACCATTCGTCGTCTCAAGTGGCGGGAAACCCACAATATCTAGAAAAAAAGAAACGTGAATGACCTACAGAAGATAGATAAGGAATGGGGGAAGCATAGTTGTGATGTTAGATCCCTGAGAAGTTATATAATAGCAGATATAACCAAGTAGGGTTTGTATGGACTAAAATAACAAGTAAGTTAGGAAGCACAGATGACTATAACATCTTAAGCATATCTTGAGTATAAATTCGTTATTGATACTTCAAATAACCTTGATAAATTCTGAAATTTCTTATCATTCCAATAACTTTATTCACTCGGAAAAGCCTGAAAATCCACATCTTCCGTGAGTAGGCAACAACTTCAACTATCTAGAGAACGGAGGTCTCACACATCAACTCTGAACCTGTACAAAACTTTGATTCTGTGTCCTACCTTGTATCAATGGCTAGAATGCCTTCTCAATCAGGAGAAACTATAGGATCAGATCATTCTTCCGATGATGACAACCGTGAATATTTCCTGCGGCTAAGCTATCAAGATGGTTCCGGATGCTATCGTTTAGTTAAAACTATTTCAAGAGATATTATGAATCGATTCAAGTGCTAAACCGATCAAATCCTTTTGATGCTTGTACGGATCCTTTTGGGATGCATACATATATTTTCCTTACGATGTAATAGTAGCTACACCATTGGGTGTAAGCTTTTAGCTTGTAGAGCGTGTTTTGAACTCAGTTTCGGTTATAATATAAATCTTATTACTACTTTATAGTGTCGATGACATCTTCAATAGTGTTAAAGGAACGGTGATGTAGAACGGCGATAACGAAAATGTATGATTCTCGCAAGCAGAAATAGAACTGATGCGGAAACCGAATCTGTATTCAAATAAATTTCGCGTAACGTGCCAATAAACAAGGCTTAGGAGTAAGAAATTAAATCATTAATGATGAACAAAGACTGTGAGACAAGTTTTCATAAATTGAGTGAGAAGTTGATTGCCGCACCAAGAAATTGGTTATCCCAAATCCAAATATTTTTTTTATGGTACCTGAATTGGGATATGTCTAGTCAAGCAAAGATGACAAAGGTGATAACTTACCACTCTCAAGTCTCTTAAAGTCGAACCAATCCACACATAGCATAGTGATAATCAGCATCATGTTCCTTAAGTAACTATAAAACACTAATGTACGCGGTGTTATGGGTGCCACGGAAGCAATATATATAAAGTACGCAGTGTAATAGACGCCACAGAAACACTATATATATCAATTTAAAGCATGATAAAACACTAAAGTACGCGGTGTTATGGGTGCCACGAAAGCAATATATATATAAAGTACGCGGTGTTTTGATGCCACGGAAACACTGTATATATCAATTTAAAACATGATAAAAACATTATAAATCAAACCAAAGCAAATTTTCGATCACCAGGAGGAAAGACTCAAGTTTTCGACATTAGTATCAACTACCATAAGTTAAAAGGGGTATAGATCCAAAAACAAATGTTCACTTCCAAAGATCGATGATCTACTCCATTGTCTAAAATTCCTACATCTTGTCAAAGTTGACTTAACTCCGAAATACCACCAGTTGTGAACCAAAACTAGCAGCAATATAGAAAATAAGTAGCAACCTGATAGAGAAAACTATCGAGAAGGTACTCTTTACAGAAGATTGTACCAATATCTCATATGACGATTCAAAGATCGAAAGCTGCACGAGTATGAAGGAAGCGTAATCCTGACAAAGGAAATTCCCCACGAAGTTATAAATGCGCTTGATGAAGCCAAACTTCCAAATTCGCTTACAATCGAAATGATAAAGATTGACGCCTTGTACAGGCAGAAGTGTAAATCACTTATGTTGCTCAACGAAATTGTTGGAGCAGAAATTTTCTTATACGGGATTTGATTGATCACGTCTCTAAATAGTTTGTACAAGTCACAAATGATCGTGAGAATCTTTTGGTGATCGTATATCCCCTGATGCTGGTGTCAAAGGAACACCTCAAAGACGAACAAGTAGTTCGCATCACATGAGATCATTCAAGTATATGTTGACAACAAACAAGTCGCTATTAGATAGCCTTATTCCCGAACCTGGTTAGACTTCCATACGATGTGACAAAATCGTTGCAGTCGGATTTGAGATAGAGTAGAGATCCGAGGTTAACAGTCCAAGGTTTAAGATAGTACGGAGTTTAGAGGATAGAGTACAAATTTCGAGGACGAAATTTTGTTTAAGGGGGGAAGAAATGTAATACCCAAAAATACGTATCATAATTTGGTAAGATTATACCTATAGAAAGTAGGTGAATATAGGATATCAAATAATAAGATATAATTATCTTATTTTCTAAGGAAAAATCTCTTAGAAATTAGAGAATTTAAGGGCCAAAGTGCCAAATGACCAAAATGCCCCTAAGGGACATAAATGATTTAGGAAAATTGTGAAAAATCCTAAAAGTCAGTGAAATAATTATTTGAATAAAGAGAGTATGTTATCTCTAATTAGGGTAATTTAATAAATTACAAACTTGGAGAAATTGAATTAAGATATTCAAAAAGTATTGTAATGTCTATAATGCCCTCACAAATTCTAAAATACTGTAGAACACATGGAAACATAAATATCAGTGTTATAATTATGAGGTAATGGGACATTCTAATTAAGAAAATTATCAACTAATGATAATAAAGTGATTAAGTAATTTCTAGCTAATTACTTAAGCATAAGCAAAGGAAATTATGAAATAATTATGTAAAGCTCAAAAATGAGTGGAAAAAGGTTTAAAATTAGTAAAAACATGTTTACTAATTAATTGGAAATTTTGGTGAAAAATAGTTGAGTTTAGGTATTTTTAGGCCTAAATACAAGAATAGACCAATAGGAAAATTTTGTAAAAAAATAATTATTTAATTAAATAATTAATTAAATAAATATAAAATAAATATAATAAAAAAACGAAATAAAAAAAAAGGGCAGAAGAGAAAAAAAAAGAAAAAGAAAAAAAAAAGGAAACTTAGTTGGTAAGTTTTATTATTATATAATATAATTAATTAAAGTTATATTATTTTATAATATAATTAAAAAGGATGAATAGTAAATTAATATTTAGGAAACGGATCCTATCTAGAGATCTAGGAATGGGAATTCAAAAGTCAAGGTAAAATATTGATCAGTGGGTTTTTATCTTCCGTTAGGCTTTTATCGGAAGTAAATTCTGAAGCCGTTTGTGCATTTTCCTAATAAAACAAAATAGGGAAAAATGCATATAGGCATATTTTTGGATATAAAGAAAATAAATTCTAACTCAATATCTAGATGTGAGTTTGAATTTATATGGACATATTTGGAATCGTGAATTTTTCAAGAAAATGATGTTTCCGAAATGCGTTTCAGAATCCTAGGACCGCACGGACACGTTTTCGAGGAACTTGGATCGATGGGTTGGAGCCCTATATGGAATCAAAATTTAGGTTAACTTGGACATTTCTAGTAAGTGAGAACATGTCTTCAAAGTTGTAAATCCAGAATTTTGAGATCTCTCCGAAATCACGCGAATCGGGTACCGATCGGGGAAAATTTAGTGGACCGGGCATAAAGTAAACAATTTTGGAAATTCCCTCCATGTCCTTCCAAAACCCTATAAATACCCCCCCTCCATCACAATTCTCACACCATTTCTTGCTCTTGGCCGAAATCCTTGAGTGAGAAACAAGAGAGAGAAGCTCTGGAGAAATTCCGCGCAGTCTTCAACGGGTAAGTCCTTCTGGTCTTCGTTTTAGTTCGGTAGTTAGTAGAATTGTTAGTTAGATTTAGAAGTAGGTGACGAGATTCCTATTCTTGTTTTAAGCCTTGTTTGCGTTGAAAAATATTTTTCAAAAGTAAGGGTAGAATTTGTTAGAATAGCCTTTAAATTTCAAGTATGATTGGGTATCATATGGGAGGGCTATTTTAGTCATTATTTTCGAAAATCATAGTTGCGTCGAAGTTCTAGCAAAATTTCGGGAAGAAAATTTGCTAGAGTAACGAAGTGCTGGCGAAATTCCGCCAATTAGGGGTATAGGGGCAAAATGGTAATTTTTACCTAAAATGCCAGTTATTGTGCCAAATCACTAATGGAAGTGATATTACTCTTATAGGACGTCGAAATCCTAGTTTGCTGCCGTTACATTACGTCCGACGAGCCGTTGACGTTTCGCCGTTTTTCGTAAAACGTGCCATTTCCGTCAAAAGTACCGAAGTACCATCAAATGAAGGTACGTTCGCGCGTACTGTAATACTGACTCTGATGCTTATAGTCTGCTTATATATGGTACGGATAGTTTCATAAGCCATGGGTAGAACTCTGTTCTGGGCCATGCACAGTGACTAAGGTAATAAACTTAGATAATCACTTACAGCTTTACGGGTTATACTAAATATAATACCGTCGTGGTTTTCCTAGCGCTACGGACACGACAAGACATCGTGGCACACAATTAAAGTGCAGACAAATAACTTTGCTCGTAGGGTAGTTGTTATTAAATGATCATGTATCATTGCTGTAATCATAGAAATATCTGTTGAAACATAAAGTGTTATATAAGCATGAGGTTAACCGTTACCTGAGATCCAATGAACGTTGGATCTCAGCTCTTACATAGCATCACATCAAGGTCTGGAGAGAGAGACTATGGACGGAGGATAAGAGTAAGCAGAGCAGACATCACACATGAAGATGAAGACCACGTGAAGACCGAGTAATGATCGGCCGATGAGATGTAAAGTCATAATCAGATAATGTATTAATCTTTATGAACAGGCAGATATGCCACCGTTATTGTTATAGTCAGTTACTCAATGTTTTTATTCCGCCGATGCTCTACTCTGATGTTTTTAAAAAAACAAACATTTGGCTCAGAAATTGGGATGTTACATGTAATTTATGCTCCACATAATATATTAAAAATCATTGGACAACTTATGTCCCCCAAAATCATATTTAATTTTGCCTTAATATTTTTCAAGGAAAATAGTCCCAAAAATTATCTAAATTAGAGACAACATACTTTCTAATTTTTAACAAATATTTTGTTGCCTCTTAGGATTTATCATAATATTTTCAGGGCATTTAATGGCTCATAATTGTATTTTAGAGATTTTGGCACTTTATTTATTCTAATTTTCATGGGAAAATTTCCTAGAAATACCATATATAAATTTGACACCACATATTCACCTATTTCCAATAGGTATTATTCACTAAATTATGATACTTATCATAAGTGGGATTTTTAGGGTATTACAGAATTATGTAGTTATAGAGAAAAATCAACAGCAGCGGGCACGCTTACGCGCTAGGGCAGCTTCTGATACTATGTCTGCAGCGCAAGCAGCGCTTATGCGCTCTGTCGGCAGCACTTAAGCGTTGAATGTCCAGAAAGCTTTTTCTTCTCCGTGCAGTGGACACTTATGCGTCTCTATAGCCACACTTGTGCCCGTTTGGGATAACGTTGGCTGAAGTGGCTTTTTTTCTGCTAACTTTTCCGGATGAACTTTTTTCTAAAAGTCATATTGTAGATGCGATTTATGTTTGAGATAGCGATGACAGAAGTGACTTTTTTCTATATGAGCTCTTGTTTGACATAGCCTTTAAAAAGTCAGTTGAGATGAAAAATAACTGAAAAATGTATGAATATTATTGAATACTATATATATGTGTGTGTGTGTGAATTTACAAACTATTTAGTCACTCAGTTTAATTTTTTTTCCTAAATCAGCATTTTTGAATTTGAAGAGTCTTAAATATTGCCCCAAGAGTGGTTTACCGGTTATATATAAAAATGCCGATTTAAACCTTTTTTAACCGATTATTTATTTGGTCCCCAAGAATGATTTACCAGTTAAAATGACTTGGACGATTGTTGGTAAAAAAAAAAAAAGGATTGGACGATGATGTGAACTGAGAGGCGGCAGTGTGGGTATGTAATTCATTTTCATTTGGCAAATCAATCTTGAGGACCAAATAAATAACCGATAAACCACTCTTGTGTTTTATTTAATTCATTTTTTTACATCTTCTTCCAATCCTCTTTTTGATTTAATGTTGGACGATGATGTGATGTAAAAAGTGAATTCATTTTCATGTGGACGATGGTGTGATGTAAAAAAAAAGAAAGAAAGAAAAGAAAGATTGAACCGAGAGGCTTTCTTATTTTCATTTTATTATGTTTCTGTTTATTTCGTTTTTATTTTGTTTGAACCAAAATCCCCCCATTTTTACTGTTTCTATTTTGCTGCTACTGCTCAATCAAACCTACTACGAATTTGTTGGGAAAACGATCCAGATTCCCTATTACTGCAAATCTTTTATTGAATCTGGTTATTTTGAGGGATATGACAAATCTTTGTCACCCGTTGTGTGAGATTTCCGATGGGATAAGGATCATCAAAATTTGAGCACTGTAGCTCAAGATATCTCGGCCGAATTGTTGACTTTTGACTATTTTGGCGGCTGACAAATTAAGAGAAGTTCCATAACTTTTGCTACAAAAGTCAAAATCAGATGATTCAGAGACTCATGCAAAACTAGACCACCAAACCATTCAAACGGCTTCTCCAGTGCTACCTTCGGGATTGGACAGGCTCCTGTTGGTGGGAAAAAGTTTTGGGCTTCTTGTGCGACAAGCTCTCCCAAAATAGTAAAACTTCATCTAGGAGTTCCATATACTACTGCAAAAAAGCGCTACGCTGTCCGTTTCTTTTCCAATTTTGACATCCTTTTTAGGGACGCCTATATGAGAGGTGTAGTAAATAGAGTTTACAGCATCCCAAGAAACAAAGGACGTCATACTAAAACCTTACTAAAACCTTATTTAGGACGCCATAGGTGCCTAATTTTTTTTTAAAAAAATATTTTCCTCTTCGTAACGGTGACAGACCCCCACAAAGCAACGAAATTGATTCTCCGATCAAGAGGCAAAAAAGAGTTGAAGTCGAGTGACATTTATAAGAAACAGAGAAAACAAGTTGACGAAATTACATGTAGTTTCAGGGTACGACTTCCACGAGTGTATTTCACTGCGAGAAGAATATAATAGAGAAAGCAGTGATATAAGAGAAAGGGAGAAGGGAACAAAGGACCAAAAACCAGAGAGATTTCAGAGACGAGAGAGTAATGATCATGAGCATCAGATGCAAAGGAACAGCGATCGACACTAGCAGAAGCAGAGGAGAAGAGACTGAAGTTAGATTCAAGAGTAAAGATAACTGAATCTGGGCTACAATCGCAAGGTCTGAGTTCCACCCTCAACGAGGATCGCTCCTGAAACCCCAACACCGACATTGCTCAATGTTTGAAGCAGCGTTCAGAGTAGTGGAAATTACAATAATGACAGAAACATAGACAGCAACATCTGCTAGCAGGAAACTAAAATAGAATCAAATGCAAAGGGAAATCAAACAAAGGGCTAGAACCATGAGGATTTCAAAACAACGAAAAGTCCAAGATGCAACCCAGATCTATAGATTTGCAACCCAGATCTGTAGATCTGCAACCCAGAGACGCTGTCCTCTGAATGTTAGCTTTAAAATGGTGGTAGAAGCTCATCAATCATAGCTTTATAGAGCGATAAATGTGAGGACAAGGTTTCTATCGCAAATAGCGACAGAAGTTTGTGAATTTGTCGTCGCAAATGAGCTGCGATGTTAAAAAAAATTACACAACCGACAATTTACCATTTTCACTTTTACTCGGTCATTTTTACAGAGTGTTTATTAACTTCTCCCCACCGTCTTCCTTTCCGATCGCCACAACATCACTGTCCAACCACGGTGAGACTTTCTCCCATTTCACATTTCGGTCTTCTTCTACCCTCGAGAGTTTTCCGTGAAACTCCTCGCTGGTGTGAAACAGGCCGGTCGCTGGTCAAGTAGTAAGAGATTGTCGTTGATTTGCTGGTCAAGTGGGAGCGTTTTGCCATAGAGGGGTATTGCACAAAGCTCCTCCCCCTCGAATCATAGATGGTATGCATTCCTCTCTTTCTCTCTCTCTCTTCTTCTTATGGTTGAAGCATTTGCCTATTCTTTTGGAAATGCAAACGACAGTTCTGAAGTATTCAAGCCTGCCATTCGTTCTCTTCGGGCAGACCTCCGTTCACCCTCATCTGGATGATCTACATCTAGGATAGATCAAGAAGAAAGAATAAGGAAACAACAAGAAGATTAAGGTAAGAATATACCATAGTTTCTTCATCTTCTTTTACATGTTGTGTTTATGATAAATGAACAACATGTTAGTTCTCAATTGGTTTTGATGATAACGGACAATTGTAAACACGATTGAAGTTTGTCTTTGTAAGTTGAAAAAACTTACTGTCTAAGGCAAACTCGAGTTTCAGTTTGGAAACTCGAGTTTTGGCCTGACAGAAGTGCTCAAATTTTTATAAAGAAAGGCAAACTCGAGTTAAGGTTTGAAAACTCGAGTTTTGGCCATACAGAGAGCATTCGAGTTTTTCACAGACAAAGCAAACTCGAGTTTGATTTTGAAAACTCGAGTTTTGACAAGACAGAGAGCAACCAAGATTTTCAAAGAAACCAAAACTCCAGTTTCCATAGGAAACTCGAGTTTAGACTTTACTGAGAATTCTCTGAGATTTTCATAGTTCATGAAAACTCGAGTTGACCATAGAAAACTCGAGTTTCCATCATCTAAGAACAATGCTCATGTCTGACCTTGTGAAAACTTCCGTATTCAAATCGACCATGTTTTTCAATGTTTTCTCATAAAAGAGAAAACTCGAGTTTTTGTTTTCAAACTCGAGTTTCGTCCTTACAGAGAAGTTTCCAAAGTTTTCAACGAATGAGAAAACTCCAGTTAAGTTTTGGAAACTCGAGTTTTGACCAGGCAGAGAGCTCTTCTAAATTTGATCATTTGAAAACTCGAGTTATGATTTGGAAACTCCAGTTTTGAGATTTTGGACTAAAACATAATTTCTCATTAAAAGTCCAAAACTCGAGTTAGTCACTTAATGACTCGAGTTTTGCACTATTCACTAGGCTTGTCCAAAATGCCAAATCGCGATATTTGTCTCTGAAAGGAGAAAACTCGAGTTTGGATTGAAAACTCGAGTTTCGGTATTTTTCTGAAAGAACACTGAAGCATGAAAACTCGAGTTTGGATGAACCAACTCGAGTTTCCATCGCGAGATTTGAATTTCGAACAGAATGAATTTGCAAAACCTTTGTGTTTGATCTCTATACTCTATATCATCACTCATTACTATTCTTAACTATGTTTAATCAGTTTGTTAGTGAGTTTCAGATGATTTAGACAGGATTAAATGGAGACTTAGCAAAAAGCAAAAAGCATGTCAGCACATTTAATGAAAAGTGCAGAAAACTTGTATGCTTTTGGACAAACATTCTCCACACGTTTTGGAGAAGTTAATGCTTGCCTTCTACATCCAGCAAACTGCTCTTCCAACAGATTAATAGTCAGAGAGTCAACTCTGAATTTCTACAAAACTGGATTAACTAAAGAGTAGAGAGAGAAGAAGACCAAAACCTTCATTAATCATCCTCTAATCACTCAACGGTCATTTAATGATCTTTACTTATAAATAGAGATGCATTCAAGTCTTCTCAACAACCAATCTGTGCAAGAACGAAAATCATTAAAGTTTCAACTACTCTTTGAGTTTTCTGTTGTAAAGTATCTTTGATACATTTATTCTTCAGTGTTTATCATATCTACTCTTAGAGAGAGTTTTCTTGATTGTAAATCATTCTTGTAAGTTATCTCAAGTCAAGGGGACTTGGAGATTGGGGTTATTGATTACAACTTGTAAGGGGGAGTAAGTTCTAGAGAGAGAATTACTCTTGAGTGCAGAGTGTGTAATCAATCTTGATAGTGAGAAATCCCAGAGAGTCTGGGGACTGGACGTAGGTCAATTAGTTGGACCGAACCAGTATAAATCCTTGTGTCTTGCTTCTCTTCTCTATACTCTGTTTTACTTCTACACTTCATCCGAAAAACAGAGCATTCCGAAAAGAATTTTAGAATCCCCAATTCACCCCCCTCTTGGTGATTCAAGCTCCACTTTCATTTGGTATCAGAGCTTGGTCTTCTCATAAGAGCTTAACATCTCGAGAAGGATCACCATGAACAGAATTCTACCTGATGGAGCTTCGATCAATAGACCACCTGGTTTCAATGGAGAACATTACTCCTTCTGGAAGGCCAAATTCAAAGTCTTCGTTATGGCTAGTGAATATGGTCTTTGGAGGGTGTTTGAAAGAGGTGACTATGAACCAGTTACAATCGAAGATGGTGTCCGAACTCCAAAGCTAGAAGAAGAGTATGATGAGAATGATCGAAGAAATGTCACTCTCAACAGTAAAGCCATCCTCATGCTGCAAAGTGCTCTAAGTCAACAAGAGTACTTTCGTATTTGTACTCTACCATCAGCAAAAGCAATGTGGGATGCCTTGGAGATAGCCCATGAAGGAACAACCGGAGTCAAAGAAAATAGAGTCAACACTCTAATGACCGAATATGATCTTCTTCGAATGAAGCTCGGTGAATCCATCATTGACTTCCAGCTGAGATTCACCCATCTCATCAACCAGCTTGCTGCTTTGGGCAAGACATACGAGCAACCCGTTCAAGTAAGAAAGATTCTGAATATTCTTAGCAAAGAATGGGAAGCTAAGGTTACCGCCATTGAGGAATCCCGTGGTGAATCAATGAGCTCGGTAGTAGCCTTATTCGGCAACTTGTCTGAATATGAAGGGAAGATCAAATTCAGAAAAGGACTTGATGAGATAAATGTCAAGAATAAACGCATTGCTCTCAAGGCGGACAAAGAAGTCAAGGAATCTGATGATGATGAAGAAGATGAAGAAGAAGAGCTAGGCATGATGGTCCGAAGATTTAGAAAGTTCTTTCGAAAGGACCATAGGCATAAAAGATTCAACAAGGGTAGCACCAGCACTGAGGCAAAGAAGCCTATTATCTGCTATGAATGTGAAAAGCCCGGTCACATCAAGTCGGAGTGTCCCCAACTGAAGAACAAGGACAAAGAAAAGAAGAAGTTCAATAAATACAAGAAGAAAGCCTATGTCTCGGGAATTTGGGGAGACAGCTCATCCGATGAAGATGAAGCTGATGAGGAAGAAACGACAAATATATGTCTAGTTGCTCAAGAAGAACAATATGAGGATGATAAAGAGGTATACGATTCTCAACCCTCCTATAATGATTTATTGAATGAATACAAAATTGTTCAAAATGAACTTGAAAAACTTGTTGAGAAATATATTGCTTTAAAAAGAAAAAATACCACTCTTGAACAGCAAGTAGAAAATCTCTCTTTTCCTGAAAAATTCATTTGTGATGATTGCAATGAGTTAAAGAAAAAGAATTCTCATCTTACGAAAACTATTGAAAAGTTTACCAAAGGCAGTGAAATGTTAAATGTAATTTTAAAAGCACAAAGATTTACAAACGATCGTTCTAGGATTGGATATAATCCCATTTTTGATAAAAAGAAAGGAAAGAAGAAGAATGGTGGAAAATCATATTTAAACTATTTTCGAAAAACTGTTCATTCTTCAAATCCATTTGCTCACTGCAACTATTGTAACCGAAAGGGTCATACAACTTCATCTTGTTTTCATAAGAAAGATAGGAGAGATAAACCTGTAGGTAATTATCAATGGGTGCCTAAAGGAACCTATGTTCCTCAGGCTCGAACTAACCTCAAAGGACCCAAGAAAAGATGGGTACCTAAGACTTGATCCCTTTTGATTTGCAGGTGTGTCTAAGAGCATCAAAATCCAAAAAATGGTATATTGATAGTGGATGCTCAAGACATATGACGGGAGATCAGTCCAAATTTGCTGCAATCAAGCATAAGGATGGTGGCAAAGTAATCTTTGGTGGAAATCAATCTGGAAGAATTGCTGGAATTGGTGAAGTTGGAAACAACAATGGACCACAAATTAAAGACGTCTATCTTGTGGAAAGACTTTGCCACAATCTCCTCAGTGTACGCCAAAGTACTGACAAAGGTAACCTAGTTATCTTTGATTCTGAGGAATGCTTGATAGCAAGTAAGGATATTCTTTCGTTAGATAATATCAAATCAAAAGCGATTTTTAGAGCACCTAGAGAAGGGAATTGTTACACTCTTGACATCTCTAGAGATGACTTTACATTTCAAAAATGTTTTGTTAGTAACTTGGATGATAGTTGGTTATCACACAAGCGTCTAGCTCATGTCAATATGATCCAACTTGACAGATTACTTAAAAAGGATTTAGTGATTGGTGTTCCGAAATTGCGTTTTAAAAATGATATGATTTGTGATGCATGCCAAAAAGGAAAACAAACTAAATCCTCTTTTAAATTAAAAAATGAGATTTCAACTTCTAGACCTCTTCAACTACTTCATATGGATTTAGTTGGACCAGCAAGAGTTAGAAGTCTTGGTGGAAATCTTTATACTTTAGTTATAGTTGACGACTATTCTAGATTTACTTGGACTATGTTTTTGTCATCTAAAGATGAAACATTTGATCAATTTGTTTCTTTTGCCAAGAAGGTCCAAAACGAGAAAGGTTTTTCAATTTCAGGAATTCGGACCGATCATGGTGGAGAATTCGAAAATCAAGCCTTTAGTGAGTTTTGTGACAATTTGGGCATTGATCACAACTTCTCGGCCCCAAGGACCCCTCAACAAAATGGAGTTGTGGAGAGAAAGAATAGAGTCCTGACCGAGATGGCTAGAACAATGTTAAATGAGAACTCAACTTCTCAAGTGTTTTGGGCTGATGCCATGAGTACGGCCTGCTACATATCAAATCGAGCCTATCTCCGGAAGAAGCTGAACAAAACTCCCTATGAGCTGTACAAAGGAAGAAAGCCAAACCTGAGTCGTCTACATGTGTTTTGATGTAAGTGTTTCATCCACAACAATGGTAAGGATAACTTGGGAAAATTTGATTCCAAAGCCGACAAAGGAATATTTCTGGGTTATTCTAATAGGAGTAAGGCATTTAGAGTTTTTAATACTCGTACTCGTATTGTTGAAGAATCTGTGCATGTTGTGTTCTGTGAATCTAATGTATCTTTGGATGATGATGATGATGAAAATACTTCGAAAAATCAATTCTATTCAAAAACCACTCCTGCTTCTATTGAAAGTCCTGAAAATGTTTTTGAAGTTGATCCTCAAAATAATATAGAAAATCTTGATGAACCTCAACCTAGAGTTTGGAGATTCATAAGGAATCATCCTTTAGACCAAGTTATAGGTGATGTTAATCATGGTGTGAGGACAAAAAGCAGTACTTTAAATGAAGTTACATTTTGTGCTTTTATTTCGAAAATAGAACCCTCTAAAATTGATGGAACCCTTTCAGACAATGATTGGGTGATAGCAATGCAAGAGGAGTTACATCAATTTGATAGGAATCAAGTTTGGGACTTGGTACCTAGGCCTAAGGACCATCCGGTCATCAGCACTAAATGGGTATTCAAGAACAAACGTGATGAATCTGCAATTATAGTCAGAAATAAGACTAGACTTGTTGCCAAATGCTATAATCAGGAAGAAGGAATTGATTACGAGAAAACGTATGCTCCAGTGGCTAGATTGGAAGCAATACGCGTACTCTTAGCCTTTGCTTGCATCAAAGAAATCAAACTTTATCAAATGGATGTTAAAAGTGCATTTTTAAATGGTTTTATACAAGAGGAAGTCTATGTAGAACAACCTCCTGGTTTTGATAATGAACATCATTTTGATCATGTTTATCATCTCAAAAAGGCATTATATGGTCCTAAACAAGCTCCACGTGCTTGGTATGAAAGATGAAGTAAATTCCTTTTAGAACAAGGATTCATTAGAGGAAAATCTGACACAACACTCTTTATTAAAAGCAACAAGCTTAATGAAATATTGGTAGTGCAAATATATGTAGATGATATAATTTTTGGTTCTACTAACGAATCTCTGTGTGAAGAATTTTCAAAGAAAATGCAGAGTGAATTCTAAATGTCAATAATGGGAGAATTGAAGTACTTTCTCGGTCTGCAAATCCAACAACGGAAGGATGGAATATTTATTTCACAAACGAAATATCTCTGGGATTTGCTCAAGAAGTTTGGGCTGGAGCATTGCAACGGTGCTGATACACCTATGAGCTCCACCGCTTCTCTAGATGCTGATGAAGAGAAAGGAAAAGATTTCAATATAACCAAATATCGAGGGATGATTGGCTCACTTCTCTACTTGACAGCAAGTAGACCTGATATTCAATTCAGTGTGGGCATGTGTGCAAGATTCTAGTCTGCACCAAAGGAATCACATGCTGAGCATGTGAAGAGGATTTTTCGATATCTCTCAGATACAAAGGAGCTTGGTCTCTGGTTTCCAAAGGGTCAACAAGAATTCCTGGTTGCATACTCAGATTCTGATCACGCTGGTTATAAGACTGATAGAAAGAGCACTAGTGGACAATGTGAATTTCTTGGAGGTTCACTAGTATCATGGTTTAGCAAGAAACAAACCACCGTGGCTGTATCTTCAACTGAAGCCGAGTATGTTGCTGTCTCAAGCTGCTGTGCTCAAGTCCTATGGCCAAGACAACAATTATCTGACTTAGGAGTTCACTTGAAAGAAATTCCTATCCTTTGTGACAACATTAGCACAATCAGCCTTGCGAAAAATCCAGTTCAGCACACAAGAACAAAGCACATTGATGTGAGACATCACTTTATCAGAGATCATGTGCAAAAGAAAGATATCAAAGTGATGTTCATCCCCACACATTTACAACTTGCTGATATCTTCACAAAGCCCTTAGCCAAAGAACAATTTAATTTCATTAGAAGAGAATTGGGAATGGTAAATCCCAATGAATTGTAAGTATTTCCTTCCATCTCAATGTTAGTTATAGTTTTGATGATTATTTGTTACTAACTTAAGCTTCGGAGTACATAGTAATGTTTTATGTAGGATGTTAAAATCCTGAAGTTTGCTGTCATAAGACGCAAACTCGAGTTTTGTTTTCAAAACTCGAGGTTTATCGGGGGTCAGACAAAAAATGAGTTGCTGAGCAAAATGGAAACTCGAGTCGATTAATGAATACCTCGAGTTTCGGAGAGACAAAAAGCAAGCTCTGAGTTTTCGCGAATTGGAAACTCGAGTCATCAAATGAAAACTCGAGTTTCGGGCAGACAGAGAGCAACACACCTGTTGAAGTATCCACAAAACTCGAGTCAGAAAGTGAAAACTCGACTTTTGGTCGCGGAATTTCAAAATTTCACAATACACTTTTGAAGTCCAGGTTAGTGCTTTCGCGCCCTATTTAAACTTGAATGTTCATTGTTCATCCAAACTTCTCTCAAATCTCAAGTTTGCCCTAGAGTTTTCTCTGATCTCTTCATCTCTTTCTTTCTCACTTCGATATCTCCTCCATTTTCGAACCCTAATCCTTCTCTCACCCTAAATCGATCAAGGCTCACACAAAAACCGCCAAAGGGGACGCCAATTATGAAGCATCTACCCAATTGCCATCACCACCTCCTCTCACTTGACCTAGGAGGATGAAGACTATCCCAAATCGATTCCACCACGGAATAGACAAGCGAATCCCTGGGGTTCAGTCATATCATACATCATCCTCCTCGCCTAAATCTACAGGTGTCTCAATTCAAGAACCATCTCAGAACGAACCCAAACGTGCTTATGAACCTGTGCACGAAGACACAATGGGAAAACAGCAAGAAGGTGTACCATCTCAACCTCGTAAGAAACTACAAGCTCACAGAGGTGACGGATCATCAAAGGCTGCCTTCAATTCTTCTCATTCCTCTCAAATTCCAACGACCATCACGAATGCCCTCTCAGAAATCTACCTCCATGTCTCGGCTCCTCCAAGTTTCATCACTGAAAGTCATATCATTACTGGTGAGCGTGCTGAACAATTCCAAGAAACTTATAAGAAAAAGTCTTTTTGTCCCATAGTTTCCATAGATTTAGACAAGATTAGGGAAACTTGTAATATCGATCTTTCTCCCTGGCTCAAACCCTGTGAATCATTCTTGTCTATATCTGCCTAGTATAGTACTAATGTCACTAAGATGTTCTATTTCAATATGGAATGGGATAATTTAGAAGATGAGGACCATAACATGGTAGAAGAATGAGTTTCTACTCAGGTTAGGGGAGTCAAGTTCACATTGTCTGCCACTATCCTGAATTCCATCCTGAAAATCTCCAATCCTCCTCCTCCTCCCACAGTTAAATATTCAAACAAAGAGATTTTTGAAATCCTTAGACCAAATGAACCTATTCCTGACAATCAGTTGGTCAATTTATCCTTCACTCCTGTATCTATGCCCCCTCTTCATCGTGTCCTATGGTATATCTACTCTAGGAACATGATTCAAAAAGGTGGCAACTTCACCCATTTTGCTAACAAAGATTATTCCAATTTTTCTCTCCTAGTAAATAAAGTCCCTATCAATCTAGGTCATTGGATTTTCCAGGAAATGGTCAATTTCAGATTTTCATCTAGGAATCCTTCATATATCCCTTTTCCTTCTCTTGTATCCGTCATCATTTTCTACCACAAAATCTGGTATGTGGATGTTCCTGATTCTATGCACTCTCCCGCTGTTTTTGGGAAGGCCCAGCTCAACCTCATGAGACTTACATTTGAAGGATCGGGCGAATCTCAGGCTCCTCCTCGATCTAGAACTCAGGAAGCTCAATCTTCCCCTCCACAATCATCTATCCCTCCTGATTTTAATACACGAGTTCAAGCAATTGTGGATAAAGCCTTTGAGGATATGACCACTCGCATTCAAGTGGAAGTGAATCGATTATGTGCTGAAATGATGAAGAGCAATTCAGCTGTCATTGCTACCCAAGATGCAATGAAGATCGATCTGATAAATATTTCTACCCATTTGATCGATCAAGACGCTCAAATAGCTAACCTCACCGTTTCTCATGAGCGGTTAGACAGTCGAGTAAATGCTCTTCTCAACAGACTAAATACCGGGTCTGCTTCTGGATTTAGGACTCCTACTGACATGAAGACTGAATCATCTTCCCCTCCTCTTTCACCCTCTTTTGCCTTCACCACTCTTATAACACCTTCCTCTGAACATGTCTTTTCACCAACCACTGAGATCTTCCATACCCCACTTGTTTCTCCAATCCCAATTCCCTCCCCTGCCTCCACTGTCAAGATCTCAACCCCTTCCGATGAACCTTCAATCTCAGCTCCATCCTCTTTTGTTGATGACAAAGGGGGAGAAGAACCAGAGAAAGAAGTTGAACCAAAGGAGCAATCTTGAGTTGCAGGAAGGAGTTTAGATTTAAGTTTAGTTGTTTTGATTATGTTCTTCAGTTTGTATTTCTTGTTTGAGATGTACTCTTGCATTTCTGTTTTGTATAATGTTGTTATTTGTTAAATGAAATGCAATGGTTCAATTATGTCACATTATCAATTGCTTCTGCTATATCTCTGCTGAATTTGTTCAAATACAGAACTGTCATAACATACTTCAAACCATCTTGTGAAAATCTTTCTCAAAACTCAAATCTTTTGAAAACTGAAGAATTTCTGGTTTACAAGTGTTGTCATCATCAAAAAGGGGGAGAATGTTAGTTCTCAATTGGTTTTGATGATAACGGACAATTGTAAACACGATTGAAGTTTGTCTTTGTAAGTTGAAAAAAAACTTACTGTCTAAGGCAAACTCGATTTTCAGTTTGGAAACTCGAGTTTTGGCCTGACAGAGAAGTGCTCAAATTTTTATAAAGAAAGGCAAACTCGAGTTTTGGCCATACAGAGAGCATTCGAGTTTTTC
The DNA here is from genome assembly GCA_025563575.1 of Acacia pycnantha. Lineage (NCBI taxonomy): Eukaryota > Viridiplantae > Streptophyta > Magnoliopsida > Fabales > Fabaceae > Acacia > Acacia pycnantha. The sequence continues at coordinate 349,684 of JAMWYP010000036.1, read as the reverse complement.
ACAGACAAAGCAAACTCGAGTTTTGACAAGACAGAGAGCAACCAAGATTTTCAAAGAAATCAAAACTCCAGTTTCCATAGGAAACTCGAGTTTAGACTTTACTGAGAATTCTCTGAGATTTTCATAGTTCATGAAAACTCGAGTTGACCATAGAAAACTCGAGTTTCCATCATCTAAGAACAATGCTCATGTCTGACCTTGTGAAAACTTCCGTATTCAAATCGACCATGTTTTTCAATGTTTTCTCATAAAAGAGAAAACTCGAGTTTTTGTTTTCAAACTCGAGTTTCGTCCTTACAGAGAAGTTTCCAAAGTTTTCAACGAATGAGAAAACTCCAGTTAAGTTTTGGAAACTCGAGTTTTGACCAGGCAGAGAGCTCTTCTAAATTTGATCATTTGAAAACTCGAGTTATGATTTGGAAACTCCAGTTTTGAGATTTTGGACTAAAACATAATTTCTCATTAAAAGTGAGTTAGTCACACTAGTGGAAAAAAGGCTTTTAAGACCGGACAAAAAAGGTACATTAGGACCGGACCCGCGAGCAGTCTTGTTCCAGGCAGTATTAAAAGTTGACCTTTAAGACCGGACTTTTACACGGTCTTAAATATTTTCTTTAAGATAGGACATTTTAAACCTTCGGTCTTAAAAGTCGTACTAAATAAATATCGACCGCTCTTAAAAGATCCAAATATTAAGACCGGACAAATATCAATCCGGTCCTAAAGATAGAGGACTCTAAGACAGGAGGACTAATTACCCGGTCTTAAAAGACCGACTTTCAAGACCGAATTTTTTCAATGGACCGGTCTTAAAAGACCAACTTTTAAGACCGGCTTAACACCTTTAAGAGCGGTGTTATATATACATCCGGTCTTAATATTTGAACATTTAAGAGCGTATGTTTTATTTGCGGTCTAAATTTTCCCGTATTTTTTCCTGTTCGTTCTTCCCGATCAATATATATACACAAATCCACCATCAAAACAGCACATAAAAATCGATATACTTTAAGCTACAAGCTATGAACATGAATAAATTGAATTGGGAAAAAGAATACAAATATTATCCACCATGAGTTATGTGGCCTCTTAATTAAGTCTAAAACAACTAAAGTAATTTATACAATAAGCTAACATATAACTAATTACAAAGGCAATGAGTTACAATACATGCAGCACGTAATTCAACATACAAATGTAGTCCAATATATTATTCACCATGCCTTCATTTGATTCCCACCCAACAACGTAACATGCATCCTCTTTTATAACATGCCCCTTTGAAACGGATCCCGCCACAAAAACAAAACAAGAACAAATTCATATTCAATGATGACATTGTTTAATTAAGAACATAGAAGGAATATAATAATAGTTAAAACCTTAAAGTTTTCTAAGAATTCTGCATATGAATATTAATTACCTTATGAATTGACACTTTTATAAAGTGATATCCTCCCATATCCCTTCTTGATGATCATTTCTTATGCCGGGTTCATTATCCGCTTCATCTTCTTCGTTCATGTCTGGTAGACCCCTTGTAAAAGGAGTACTCTCAGGAAGATCACCATAATTTGAATGACTTTCCTCATCAATATCAATGACCCTCTTTCCTTGGAGAGCTACAGACCACATTTTATTTTCTTGATCGGTGATATAGAACACTTGTTTTGCATGATCTGCCATAATAATACTCCAAAACTTCTACTATTGACATCGACTAAAGTGAATCCTAGTCGATCGATCTGAACACCATTATTGACATTAACCCACTTGCATTTGAAGATGGGAAATCTAACTTTGACATAGTCCACCTCCCAAATCTCTTCAATAACCCCATAATATGGCATGAGCGCCAATTTAGGCCTCTTGTCTTTCGAACTGGAGAAGTGCATAGATTCGACCTCTAACATAACACCACCGTTCGACAGGTGTGCTCCTATCATCTAGGGACTTCGTGTAAAATGTATAACCATTGATCACATACGAATTCCAACTTATGACATCAACCTCAGGACCACGTGCTAACCATTTCATTGTCTCAGAAACACATTCAGATCCCTCGACCTTTTGTTTGAACCAGTTTGCAAAAGTTTTGTTATGCTCCCTAATCAACCTTTGTTCGGTCATTCGATGGTTCTCTTTCCTTACGACCTCTTTATGTGCGAGATATGCTTTGGCTTGAACTTCATCAACATTATTCAAGATGTATAAGTGGACTTGTGACAATTCATCGGGATCCACACTCTTTACCGAAGCCCCACGTCTACCCCCTTCATCATGCGACGTTTTGGAAGCCCAATATGTCTTACTTTGGCCAAATAATTTTGACAAAATTCCATGGCCTCTTGAAACATATTTCGAACAATTGATGCTTCTGGCCGGTACGCGTTCTTCACATACCCTTTTAGGAATTTCATAGATCTTTCAATAGGGTACATCCACCGTAAATGGATAGGGCCGCACAACTTTATCTCCTCACTAGATGAATAATGAGATGAACCATGATGTCAAAAATGAAGGAACAAAAAGCTTCTCAAGGTGGCACAAGATAAGATATCCTTCATTCTCCAATTCATCCAACTTTTCAATCTTGAAAACTTTACTACAAACCGCATTGAAGAAGAAACAAAGTCTAGTCAAAGCGACCAGAAGATCATATTCGGCAATCCCTCGAATAGCTTCGGGAGTAGCTGTTGCATCAAGACATGACAGTCATGAGACTTTTGGCCTACTAATTTCAAGTCCTTCATCGAGACAAGCCTCTTAAAATTTGAAGAATACCCGAGGGAACTTTTGTGCCATGTAAACACTCACAAAAGCTTCGTTTCTCATCCTTAGACAAAGTATGAGAAGCCGGGGGACAATAAGTTCTCTTCCCATATGGCCTTGGATGCAAGTCTTCGCGTATTCCCATTGCTTGCAAATCCAATCTTGCCTTCACACCATCCTTCGAACTACCTTGTATGTTGAGAAGCGTGCCCACAATACTATCACATACGTTCTTCTCCACATGCATGACATCAATACGGTGTCTCACATCAAGATTGCGCCAATAGGGAAGATCAAAGAATACGATCTCTTCTTCCATATATTTGTTTCTTTTCTACTCTTTCCAAGCTTACCGAAGATGACAACGATATTTTTAACCTTTTCATACACTTGCTCCCAGTCAATGCCACCGGAGCTTCTTCATACTCTTGGCCACCAAAAAAGGCCTTCTTTAATCGACGATATGGGTGGCCCCGTCTAAGAAATCTCCTATGTCCAAGATACACCGTCTTTCTTCCATGTTGAAGTTGATGGTAGCATGTGCCTTCTTCACAAACCGGACATGCTTTATGGCCTTTACACTATACCACGACAAGTTCCCATATTCTGGGAAGTCGTCTATAGTACAAAATATCATGGCTCTCATTTTAAAGACCTCCTTCTTGAAAGAGTCAAAAACATCGACACCTTCTTCCCACAACTCCTTCAAGTCTTCGATCAAGGGCTCGAGGTAAACATCTATGTCATTTCGGGTTGTTTTGGTCCCGAAATCAACATAGACGACATGATGTACTTTCGTTTCATGCATAACATAGGAGATAAGTTGTAAACAATCAGGAGTACAGGCCATGAGCTATGTATGCTGCTAAGGCTTCCATAGGGATTCATGCCATCCGTGCTAAGGGAAAGCCTGAGGTTCCTAGGTTCTTCGCCGAAGTTCAGAAATAATTGATCGATCTTCTTCCATTGAGAAGAATCGGCCGGATGTCGAAGTTTGTCCATCCGAAATCCTCTCATCTGCATGCCACCTCGATTTTTGCATCATTTTCATTCGCAAACAACCGCTTGAACCTTGGTATGATTGGAAGATACCACAACACTTTTGCGGGCCCCTTATCTGACTTGTACCGTGGGGTTTCACATATCGGACAACTCTGCTTCTCTTCAAACTCTTTTCTATATAATACACAATCATTCGGGCATGCATGGATCTTTTTGTACTCCATCCCCAGTGGACAAAGTATCTTCTTAGCATCATAGTAGCGATGCGGCAACACGTTATCATCCGGAAGCATGTCCTTCAAAGCCTCAAGCAATTTGAAAAACTCTTGTCGCTCCATCCATGACGTGCCTTCAAGCTTACCAATTTCAATACGGCGTTCAACAATTGGTATTTTTACACCCACGGTATAGCGGTGTCTCCGCATCATTGCACATATTACCATATATGTGTGATCGCTCAAAAGCCTCTTCTCCTACATCACGGATAATGTCCTCTATGCGATCATCCATATCCGTGTCATTATCATCAAAGGCCACTTCCCATGTTGTTTCCCACTTGATGGCACTTGTTCACCATGCCATACCCATCTTGTATAAGTCTTACAAAATCCGTGACAAATTAAATGTGTGCGTATAACTTCGAGGACATAGTCGACACTCATTCAAACATTTTACACAAGGGCAATAATACTTCCCCCATCATCATGGGCATTTTGTTTAGCAAATTCTATAAATTCCCTAACCCCATTCGATATTCAATACTCGTTCGTAAAGCATCTATCCAACTGTGATCCATAGTAGAATTCCTATATATTATTTAGGCAATTAAGAATTACTTTTGGTCATAAATGCATCACGGTGAATCCAAGAACCAAAATAAATGCAAGGCGAGGAAATTAAATGCGGGGGATGAAGGTCTTGTGGACTAACTTTGTAGCATATGCGTTTCTTTGAGTCGTCTTACTTCTCCGCTCACGAACGTTGATGTTGCGAGACAAGGCAGCAAGAGTAACCTAAAAACACTTGTTGGTCAGTTGGGTAGGTCTAAAGTGCAAATATAATCTTCAAAAAACAATATTCGTTAACAACGAGAGAATACCCATAACAACATTACACCGATTTCGTTAAACCCATGAAAAACCAAGAGCGATAAGGTCGGAAAGTAATAAAGTTTTAACCGAAACATCTCTTACGGCTTCGTCTATAGACGTTTAGCTAAGGAACCAGAGAGTGATTGTCGAGAAAGGTACGCGAAGCGGCGACGAAGCCGAGAGGAAATTTCGAGTCGGAACCTGAGTATTCACTTTCGGCGCGACAAGTTCAGAGAGGGAAATTTAATTTTTCCGCGCGACAAAGATACCTTATTTAGCTTTTTGGATTTTATTAATACCGGTTATTAATTAAATGTCCGGTCCTAAAGATACAACTAACATTTTAAGACCGGAGTTTTAAAATTATCCAGTCCTAAAATTTTATTAGATTTTTAAGTTTTAAGACCAGGAGGTTTATAAAACATCCGGTCCTAAAATTCAAATTATCTTTAGATCCGTTACTTATAAAATAAAATGTCCGGTCTTAATGGCCTTCGTGATTGCAATATTAAATCAATAAAATAAATGATATTTTTGGACAAAAAATAAAGCAAAATTGGAGAATAAGTTTCTTTAATGAATTCTTTTGGAGAAGAGCCAAAAAATTCATACAGTGTTCTTAATGTTTCTTACATTACTTCAGAATATATACACAACAACAAAAACACAATTGAAAAACAAGCTGAATATTATCACATATACGGTCCTAATTTTAATTCAATTACTTTTAAGACCGTCCTTTTATCACATATACGGTCCTAAAACTCATTTAAGACCGATATATTACTTGGTATCCGGTCCTAAAACTAATTTTTAATTCAATTACTTTTAAGACCGTCCTTTTATCAAATATCCGGTCCTAAAACTCATTTAAGACCGATATATTACTTTGTATCCGGTCCTAAAACTCATTTATTTTTATATTATTTATTTTTTTCAAGTAAAAATCTTTGGTTAAAAATATTACTTTTAAGAACGGATCTCACACGATATCCGGTATGAAAAGTTCATTCTTTTCAAGAGTCCCTTCCCCATTGTTGAAATGAATTGAGTCTCTTGGCTTCCACATAAACTTCCCAACTAGGCGTCTCCTCGTATTACGAGCAAATATGCGTCTCCTCGTTAATGTTTAGGCGTTTCACATTCTTGAGGATGGGTTCTCTATTTAAACCCGTTGTTACTTTCTTAACATTCATCTCCATCTCCTCCTAGAACCTCCACCGTAATGGCTTCTCCACCACGACGAGGTCCTCCTTCAGGCGAAATCACGAGGCACCTCCATATCCTCCTCCGTTGCCTCCGAAACCGAACTTCGGCGGATGCCGGAGCACTGATAGCCGCGTCGATCATATAGACCGAAGCTTGGGCAAGCTGTTTCAGTCTATCACGCCGTCAACAACAAGGTGAAAGCGGTACTCGACGCCAATGACGTTGAGTACCATACCTCGATGACGACGTCTCAGGCCATTCCCTCCCCTCCGACAACGATGGGGAGGATTAGAATTTTAAGTTTTTTTGTTGTAACGCTCGCCTTACGAGCGGCGAAAAAAAAATTATTAAATAAAATTTTTATTTCCCAATCGCCTTCCTTGTTTGTCTTTAACTTTATGTTCTTTTTCTCCGACAACAAGAACAAACAAAACATTGTCCTATTCGTGGTGATTAATCTTAAAAATTTGCAGAATAAAGTTAACGATTGCGACCATACAAAACAAAACAAAAAAACATTATTTACCTTTTTCGAATAAAAACAAACGAGTGACGACTATTCTCAAGTTTGGACCATCGTTGTCTTCCCCTCAACTTTTCCGGATGTGATGAAAATTTTCGGTGTCGTTTTCGTTATCTTCTTTCTTTTTCCGACAAAAAGAAAAGGGACACCGATGACGTTCTTCACATCGAGAAAAGTTGAAACGAGAACAACGAAGCACAAAACTTGAGAAGAACATCGAAACATGGTTGCCTTGAACCCTAACGATATGTCTAAAAATCGAGTCACCAACTCTATTTAAATGAAGAATATTAGGACCGGACGTTTAATAAATCCTCGGTCCTAAAAATTAAGCCTTATTTTAAAATTTAAAGTTAGGAGCGGACAACTAACAAATATACGGTCCTAAAGGTTTCGGCAATCTATTAAATAAAATGAAGACTTTTAAGACTGACTACTAACAAATATACGGTCCTAATATTTTAGCCGTATATTTTCTATACTTTTAGGACCGGATATTTGACATACATACGGTCCTAAAAGTCTCTACCCATATTTTTAGGATTAGACGAAGACTTTTAGGACCGGATATTTGTTAAATATACGGTCTTAAAATGGACGAAGACCTTTAGGACCGTATATTTAACAAATATACGGTCCTAAAAGTCTCTACCCAAATTTTTAGAATGAGACGAAGACTTTTAGGACCGGATATTTGTTAAATATACGGTCTTAAAATGGACGAAGACCTTTAGGACCGTACTTTTAACAAATATACGGTCCTAAAAGTCTCTATCCAAATTTTTTAGAATTAGACGAAGACTTTTAGGACAGTATATTTATTAAATATCCGGTCTCAAAATGGACGAAGACCTTTAGGACCGCACTTTTAACAAATATCCGGTCCTAAAAGTCGCGAATACTGTTCAGAGCCTCATCTGGCTCATTTTCAACATCCGCTTTGTACCTCAAATTTCAAGCACTAAATAGCTTTATCCACCATCCCATTCATTCGAAACCCAAAATGGACACACACAAATTGTTCGAAAAAATAAACAAATTTATTATTGAATTACATTGCTATATTTACAAATGAATGAATTAGCTAGTCGAAAAAATAAACAAATGTACGTAAGGCTATTGTTGCTACTGACATCATATATTATTTACAAATGAATTAATTTAGGACATTAATTATTGTCGACTTGGATTTTCTAAGACTAGTTTATACAGATATTCACAAAAACCTCGCGTATGTGCTCGATTTCATCATCATCAAATGGCTCTTCACGAGGAAAACCTCGTAACATCAAAGACGAAACGAAATAACATATTATGTGCATATTTCATATGTAACATTAAGCCATCGATTCTTGAATTCAGCCATAACATCTTACCCTTAAAGTGACTTTAGTGTTTCCCTCCGTCACAATATCATATAAGTGTTTCATGACGTACGGGCCACATAAGTTTGATCCTTAGGTTGCCGACGGGTCTAAAAATAACAATAAATATATATAAGAGCATATATAGCTTATCGACCAACTTGAGAAGGCAATTATGCCATGTCCAATTATGTACTAACCTTAATTTTGTGCCATTTAGGATCGTGAGTGAGCACCACGCTTTTTTACCTCAACACGGAAGGTCTTCATGGCACTATCATCAAAATCACAAATTTATCGTAATGTTCACTCGAAAATTCACAACAGAGATTTCGAGACAAGACAATCAAAATGACATTCTTACTTGGTGATCATCGCTTCAACGTAGTCGATGGATCGCCGTGAGTGGAGCATAAGAAGATAACATAATGCAACTCCATGTTCATGACGACCAAGCGCGGTGGTTGCTGAAAATTCACAGCGGTAAAGTACTCAAGTGATATATATATATGTAGCATAATTATATTAAGTGAATTGCGAGACAAGTATATATGTACAGAGCCAGTGTGGAAACAAGTACACCTTTCTTTGCACTTTACACAACCTATTTGATATGTACTCTGTCTCAATTCCAGAGGTAGTGTTGTACTTGCATACACCGGGCACAAGAATCCAAAATCCGAAATTGCGCCTGTTGAACCAGGTTTCTCGTGCATGCACCTACAAGAATGACATCGATGAGGGAATTAGTATATATGTATATATGTGTGTCTAAACGGTGCATTTCAATTATGTAATCAAGGAAGAAGATACTTACTTCATAAATATTTGAACACATGGACTAGTAACCTCAATACCCATAAGCAGCATGGACTCTACATCTTCATTATCAATGTAAACCGGTCCGAGGATGAGGAGGCCTATTACTTCATCGACAGGCCACGATTTATCTTTAAACCATTTTGGGCTACCAAATCTTGTATTTTTCCTTGGCCGTCAAGTTAGCGGTAGGGGTGGAGCTTGAGGAGGGGTGGAGCTTGAGGAGGGGTGGAGCTTGAGGAGGGATGGAGATTGAGGAGGGTGAAGCTTGATGAGGGTGGAGCTTGAGGAGGAGTAGAGACATCTACAAGCTTCACCGGCCAAGAGATGAAGGTTCCCTTGACATCACGACAACCTTCACTCATCAGTTGGGAGAGGGACAGGTGCATCAAAGATCACCTCTTCAGCTGACACTCTGACTTCATCATCAGCCATTTGTTCGTGGTGTACAGTTGATCCCAATTTGTGGACAGTCCCTTTAGCAACCAATTGTCTATGACCATCACGATCCTCCACATACAGATGACAAGGTTGCTCTGACTCTGACTGTCCAACAATGCAACTCCCTCTAGTGCTCTGCTGCTGCATAGGTTGGTGAAGGTGTCAAGGGATCCACACTGGTCTCTCGGCCGAGAGCTCGGGAGGAACTTCATTTTCTCCATCTCCTCCTTCATCTTGCTCATCTCGATTGAAACATCCTCAATGTAGCATCTTTCGCCGCCGATTCCTCACTTAATTTGGCAGCGTCGATCCATCTCCTCCAGGGTAACCATACTTTGTCTCGTGGCGTTTGGATTTACCAAAGTATTGCTTTAGGCCTACCCGTCCTCCAATCCCCTTACACGCCCGAGTGACTGGTTTCCGGTCGCATGGTCGAACATCATTCCTCCCGTCCGACGCAAAGATCCCTCTGCCTCTTTCTTTTTAAGATCTTCTGTAAGATACGGATAACGAGAAGCTTAGTGATGAAACATGTTTAGTAAGTAAAAAATAACAATATCGATACTTACAATTCGTTCAAGCAACTACGAGTTTTTTCACTCATGTAGGTTCCGCTTGGCTTTTGCCGAATATACAACCACAACTCCTCACGACGTATTGGAGATGGCTGCTCAACTACCGTAGAAGGATTGGATTCAGCTTCATCTTCCAATCTCTTCCGTTTGGTTGCCATCAAATCTTTTCGGCCTTTTCATATCCGCCGCGAGAAGCCCTGTGTGGGCAATCATTCTTTCTCCCAATCTCCGATATTTTTCCCTTATTTTTCGTGAATCAGATTGAAAACAACTATATATCAATTATGAATTCCAACCATGTCACTAACAGAAATTAGAGAACTTCTTCTTGATATGAACGTCAAACATTAGTCAAATTCACTTCATCAAGTTTCAACATTTTACTTAAGGAAGATGTAGCATTGTAGAAGAAATTGGGAAAACCAAAGGAAAGGGAGTTGCAGAAATGCTGCCAACTCAGTCAATTCATTCATTCATCATAAATGGTTCCTACACATATTAGAATAACTAACTAACTAACTTGACAACGTCTAACCATGGCCATTACACGGTTTACATATCAAACTTGCATGGAACTAGGACATGCTCTCTAATGCAGGACAAAGGCAGCAAATGTATACTTCTATTCACACACCAAACCATTTAACTAACAGATTAGATGTACACAATAACATTCACATATCCTCACGGGTTAATAAGCAAACAAAAGTGCAAACAAAACTAAATATAACTCACCAGAGCTTCAGGAGTGGTCCGCTTCTGAACAAATTGTTGCCAAGTTTGTTCATCAAGAAATTTGTACTTGTCCCAGGGTTGATGGTCAGGCTTCTCCTCGGCAAAAATATAAGTGTTAGCCAGAAAGGTCTTAAACTTCCTGAACCGCTCAGAACAATAAAGGGACGGTGAATGTAAGCCGGATAGTGTCCCACATAGGATCCTTTATTGTTTTTTGGTCCACATTTTTCCACTCATCAGTCAAAATGCTAACCTTGCTGCGTACTAGAGCGCCGAAAAAACTAGTATATGTGCTTTTATTAGGACCGAAAGGTTGCAAATTTTCATCAAAATGAATCTCGAGCTTCGTCCCGCATTCCGACTAAGGGATACCTCCATCATTCGTGTGCCGCTTCTACCACGGCGTGCACGCGCGAGGAGCGGTCTTAAAATTAATTAATTTTTTATTCAAACTTTAGTACCGGCCAAATTTTTTGTTCGTTCTTAAAAGTCTAACTTTTAAGACCGGTCATTCTGTAACTATGGTCTTAACATTTATTACTTTTTTATTTAAACTTTATTACCGGACAAATTTTAAGTTCGGTCTTAAAAATCAAAGTTTTAAGACCGGCTTTTATATATGTTCGGTCTTAAAACTTTAATACCTTTATATTTATATTTTTCCGTATTATTTTGTAGTGTAGAAAATATAAGTACGCTTTGATGAGATTTCTCCATAAAAGTATTTGATATTTCAATTTTTTTATTAACATTTTTAAGACCGGTTGTTATTTTAACAGTGCGGATAAGATCTATGAAAAATTGATCAGAATAAGAAGTTCTTTATATTTACAATTATGCCACCGGTCACAGATTTAGGACCGGTCGATACTTAGTCCGGTCTTAATGAGGCGCCCTTCATTGTGTAAGAAGTTCTTTTTATTTACAAAATGCCACCGGTCACACCATTAAGACCGGTGCTTCGATTATCCGCTCTAAATGAGGCGGTCTTATAGCCCTTCATTGTTTAAGAAGTTCTTTTTATTTACAAAACTGCCACCGGTCACACCTTTAAGACCGGTGCGTCGATTATCCGCTCCAAAAGAGGCAGTCTTAAAGCCCTTTTTTGCACTAGTGTCACTTAATGACCCGAGTTTTTCACTATTCACTAGGCTTGTCCAAAATGCCAAATCGCGATATTTGTCTCTGAAAGGAGGAAACTCGAGTTTGGATTGAAAACTCGAGTTTCAGTATTTTTCTGAAAGAACACTGAAGCATGAAAACTCGAGTTTGGATGAACTAACTCGAGTTTCCATCGCGAGATTTGAATTTCGAACAAAATGAACTTGCAAAACCTTTGCATTTGATCTCTATACTCTATATCATCACTCATTACTATTCTTAACTATGTTTAATCAGTTTGTTAGTGAGTTTCAGATGATTTAGACAGGATTAAATGGAGACTTAGCATAAAGCATAAAGCATAAAGCATGTCAGCACATTTCACTAGTGCAAAAAAGGGCTTTAAGACCGTCTCATTTAGACTGGATTATAGAGAATCAGGTCTTAAAAGTATGACCGGTGGCAGTTTCGTAAATATAAAGAACTTTTTGGACCGGATTATAAAAGATCCGGTCTTAAAAATATGACTGGTGGCACTTTCGTAAATATATAGAACACTTTTAAGACCGGACTATAAAAGATCCGGTCTTAAAAGTATGACCGGAATTTCGTAAATATTGTGAGAAGACGCCGATCAAGTCCGAGAATGCGATGATTTATTCCTTCGCTTAATTGAAATTATATACGAGATGCTAATAAGTAAATAAACCTAGGCGCTTCCTATAATTTAGGGATTACAATCGGGAATATATTACGAAATTCATAAAACCATGATCTGCTAACTTAATTCCTAAAATCTCTCTAACATCTTAATTAAGATGATTACAATCAAGAATTTAATTACGAAATTAAAAAATCATGATCTCGCTAACTTAATTCCTAAAATCTCTCTAACAACTTAATTAAGATGATTACAATCAGAATTTAATTACGAAATTCAAAAAATCTTGATCTGCTAACTTAATTCCTAAAATCTCTCTAACAACTTAATTAAGATAATTGCACAATATAATCGTATACGCTAACTAATTAAATAAATAGAACACTTTTAAGACCGCTGTTTCAAATAGACGGTCTTAAAATATTTAAGACCGTCTGCTTGAAACAGACGGCCTTAAAAGTGTAAAAAAAAATTATATAGAACACTTTTAAGACCGAACTTGTTTCAAACAGACGGTCTTAAAAGTACTTTTAAGACCGTCTGTTTGAAACAGACGGTCTTAAAAGTGTAAAAAAAAATTATATAGAATACTTTTAAGACCAGGTTGTTTCAAACAGACGGTCTTAAAAATGTTCTATATATTTACGAAATTGCCACCGGTCAAATTTTTTTTTTTAAATTTTTTTTTACACTTTTAAGACCGGTTGTTTAAAACAACCGGTCTTAAAATATACTTTTAAGACCGGTTGTTTCAAAAACCGATCTTAAAAGTGTTAAAAAAACTACATTCGCTAAAACTCGTTAAGTCCGTGAGTTTGCTTTGTCTTCTTGGTGATATAACATTTTCTTAGTTATAGATTCAACGAGTGTCCCAAGAGCCTCACGGGCAAATCCTCAAGAAGAATGTCATCCTCTTCCTCTAACCTACTCGCAATCTTCGTAAGTCATCATAAGAGTCGCACAATCAAATCCTTGGCAACGTTGGCGTGAGATGCTTCGAGGGTTTTGCGATGGCGTCGACTCCAATCCTCGGCAATGAAAGCGTACTACTTTGAGGATTCGGATGACGGCGCTCCTTCCTCTTCGATCTATGGGTCCTTCCACGCCGCCTTCGTATAGATCCGGTTTGAAATCAAACCCGGATATCTTCTTGCTTAAGTTTGTTTATTTCCTACATTGACCGCTCCGCTCGTATCTCGGATTTCGATTTTGGTTGCTTGAAGCTTTGCTAGCACCGACAAGAGGATCCTGCTTTCATTTGGTTGCTTTAAGCTTGTGACTTTTTTTGTAGATCTGGACTTCAAATTCGATTTTCATGGTGAATGATTTCTGTTTCTTGTTATTTTTGTTTATTTCTGGACTTTGTAATCATCTTTTTTGTTTTTCTTCTTGTTGTTGTTGCTTCCAATCTTCTCTTGGTTCTCCGTCGTTGATGATGGAGGGACATTCAAAATGTTGCCAGATCTGGTGATTTGGGACCGATTGTTTCATTTGAGTTTTTTGTTTTTTTATTATTATTTTGAAACACTTTTAAGACCGGATGTTTAAAATGTCCGGTCTTAAAGAAACTCTTTAAGACCGTGTAAAAGTCCGGTCTTAAAGGTCGACTTTTAATACCGCCTGGAACAAGACTGGTCGCGGGTCCGGTCCTAATGTACCTGTTTCGTCCGGTCTTAAAAGCCTTTTTTGCACTAGTGTTTAATGAAAAGTGCAGAAAACTTGTATGCTTTTGGACAAACATTCTCCACACGTTTTGGAGAAGTTAATGCTTGCCTTCTACATCCAGCAAACTGCTCTTCCAACGGATTAATAGTCAGAGAGTCAACTCTGAATTTCTGCAAAACTGGATTAACTAAAGAGTAGAGAGAGAAGAAGACCAAAACCTTCATTAATCATCCTCTAATCACTCCAACGGTTATCTGAGGATTTATAACGGTCATTTAATGATCTCTACTTATAAATAGAGATGCATTCAAGTCTTCTCAACAACCAATCTGTGCAAGAACGTAAATCATTAAAGTTTCAACTCCTCTTTGAGTTTTCTGTTGTAAAGTATCTTTGATACATTTATTCTTCAGTGTTTATCATATCTACTCTTAGAGAGAGTTTTCTTGATTGTAAATCATTCTTGTAAGTTATCTCAAGTCAAGGGGACTTAGAGATTGGGGTTATTGATTACAACTTGTAAGGGGGAGTAAGTTCTAGAGAGAGAATTACTATTGAGTACAGAGTGTGTAATCAATCTTGATAGTGAGAAATCCCAAAGAGTCTGGGGACTGGACGTAGGTCAATTAGCTGGACCGAACCAGTATAAATCCTTGTGTCTTGCTTCTCTTCTCTATACTCTGTTTTACTTCTACACTTCATCCAAAAAACAGAGCATTCCGAAAAGAATTTTAGAATCCCCAATTCACCCCCCTCTTGGTGATTCAAGCTCCACTTTCACAACATGGTGTCTTGGTGTTTTCATGATTTTGAGGTTTCAATGAGTTTATCACAAAAGATGGAGTGGATATAACGTGGAAAACAATTTTTGGAAATAAAGGATTAAAGGAGCACAAGTGGTAAAACTTCCAGTTTTTGAGTTTCTGGAGGCAGTCGTCTTGTGCGAGGCTTCTGACTAAGTTAATGAACTCCAAAAGTTATGAAACTTTCCAGATTTGTAGTTCACACGAAGAAATTTAATTTGATAGGTAGTTTGTAATTTTTGGAGTTTTAAAGGAGTTATGGTTTTAACAAACTAACCTAAGTTTCTAGAAAGTTAAATCTACGCAGTTAACTTGAGAATAATTTTTAAATATGTAAATGAAGTCCATAAATTGTGAAACGTTTTAGATTTAAAGAGGACATGTAGAGCTTTGATTTGATAGGGCGTTTGTAATTTTTAGAGTTCTGTTCAAAGAGTTATGAACTCTACAAACTGACCTAAGCTCCTGGAAGTTCATACTAGATAGTAAGAGAAGTTTTGAAAATTGGGAATGATCTGACGTGTTTTGACTATTGGTATTATTTTTCTGTGAAAATAGACTCGTCAAGGAACATGTGAGTTTTGGAAGCACACTATTTTGATTTTTGTGCATTTAAATACGAATTTTCAAAGTTTAATGAAAATTTTAGAAATTTAAGAGTGAGTCCAACATTGGTAAAATAGGGTGATTAATATTTATACCCTAAAATGATAAAGGTTGTATAGGATTAACATGACAATTAAGACCATTTTATCATGTTTAAGTAATAGTATTAAATACTGTATGTTATCCCATTATTATAGGAATTCCCGAGTGCTCGAGTATCGCTAAGGAAAATTTTGGTTATTGTGTTACTACGCGTAACTATAATTCTCTATGACATGTGTATGCTTATTTATTAGTTTGCCATAACTGTAGATTCGTGTCTTGTACACATGGTTGTTTATATTTAGTGTTTCTGTTATTTGGCCAATAGCAATTGTCTTCCTATGTGTTAAGGAATTCGAGACTCGTAAGGTTCTGCGTTTGTATATTTTCCTATGTGCCTAGGAACTTGGGACTGATAAGTCCTACGTCTGCAAATTTTTCATCAGGCTGAGGAATTCAGGACTTGTAGGATCCTGCGTTTATTTTCCTAGCACTGTGGAATTCGGTACTTGTTCAATCCTACGTTATTGGACTTTTAGGGTCCAGTCGCAATTAATATAACATGTATGATATAATGTTGGGTAAAAGAGCAAAAATACACATATGCTTTACCCTTGGGAGCGCCCAGCACCATAAGCTTTTTTGGGAAGCAAAAATACACATGAACTTTTAAAATGAGAGCAAAAATACCATCACCGTTAAATTGGCTTAACACCGTTAGTTACGATTTGAAAATACCAAAATACCCTTGAATAAAAAATAAAATAAAAAATCCTCTTGGCTGAATAGAGACCTTTCTTCCATACGCCTCCCTTCTTCTACCTCACCTTATCTTTTTTCTTCACCAGGAAATGGTTCTTTTCCATGTCCGCCATACTGAAGTCGGAAAAAGCCCAAGCATGGGTCAATCTTTCTCTCATCAATCTGAAGTTCAGGCGTCTTCCTAGATTACGCCTTAGCCCATAAACCTTTTCAAAGAGTAGAGGCACTGGTTTATGGCTTCAGCTGTAAATTCTCCAAAATAGTAGAATAAGCATTGGAAATCTTTTCTTCTTCAATATACGGATCTGGAATTGTATTTGAAATTTTATCTATGGTTGGAACTTTAATTTGATTATAGGATGTGGATCCACCATTGGGAATCTATCTCTGTTTATGAAAAGGAAAAGGTGACATATACTTCCTTCATTTGAAGTGTCGTACGCGGAATCAACACAGAAAGGAACTGAGTCTAATGGCAGGAAAAAAAAATCAACCCCCTTCCATTACAGACTAGAAGAAGAAGCTTCATCCGCACCGCAACAATTCATCCTCTTGGGTAACAGATCCTCAACTTCCAGAGTTTTAACATAAACAAACAATATCATCCAAATTATAACGTACTGAGTTTAAATGATGAAATCTTAGAAAAATACATAATAAAGAAATAAACCAGATTCGCCCAGAAAAATTGTCCGCAAAATGAATGTTAAAAAGAAAATCCTCAAATCGAAGAAAAATGGAGGGTGGGTGATTGCTTGTGGCTTGCGAGTTGAAGACGCAGAGTAAGCAAAGACGGCAGCCCACACAGCACAGACAAGGGTCGACAATGGCGAGGTGGAGGATGATTCGGCGGATCTAGAAGGATACCTTGTTGGGGATGACTTTGATGATTCATATCTGCAAAGTAGAGTGGAGAAACGTTGCTGCCGTTGTTCGCCGCTGCGGAGGATGATCTGTGGTGACGACGGCGTCTGAAATGAAAATGACGAGAAGATTGGAGAGGGAGAGCCATGATGAAAGAAAGAAAGAGGGAAGGGTAAGTGAGTAAATTACAAAAAGTGAGGTTTTTAATTTTTTTAAATGACGTGGGGCCCACCCAAAAAGTAACGGCAGTTAAACCATTTTAACGGTATGTGTATTTTTGCTCTCATTTTAAAAGTTCATGTGTATTTTTGCTTTCAAAAAAAGCTTATGTTGCTGGACGCTCCTAAGGGTAAATTACATGTGTATTTTTGCTCCTTTACCCTATAATGTTTAATGTTTCTGTGTGTTGATGCTAAATGTTAAATTGCTTTTCCTAAGTTGCGGTTTTTAATTATTATATATTGTATACACTATGCATAGAGATTAACATGTTATTACTTTGCGATTCAATTCTGAATCTCAGACTTACATAAAGGCACAGGTAGAGGATTAGGTAAGAAGGGAAAAGTGGTGCTGTGAGGTAGGAAGAAGAAGAAGGTGATACTTAGAAGGAGTTTTTTTTTTTCATTATTGTATATATATTTTTGAATAGTTATGAAGGGGATGTATAAAGACGAAGTTTTTGCTTTTATTCTGTAACACCCTAAATTCCTTACTACTTATCACTTCTAGAAAATACTAAAATAGCTACATAATTTGTGACGGAAAAAAATCTGTCGCAAATTACAATAAAATTTGCAACGGAAAATGAAATCCATCGCAATTTGCAACGGAAAAATAAATCCGTCGCAATTTGCAACAGAAAATGAATTTCGTTGCAAAAGTTTGCAAGGGAAAAGGAATTCTGTCGCAATTTGCAACGGAAAATTAAATCCCTTGCAACAGTTTGCAACGGAAAAATAATTCCGACGCAATTTGCAATGGAAAATTAAATCCCTTGCAAAAAATTGCAACGTAAAATGAATTCCATTGCAATTTATAACGGAAAAATAAATCTGTTGCAATTTGCAACGAAAAATGAAATCCGTTGCAAAAGTTTGCAAGGGAAAAGGAATTCCGTCGCAATTGGCAATGGAAAATGAAATCTGTTGCAAAAGTTTTCAACGGAAACATAATCCCGTCGCAATTTGCAACGGAAAATGAAATCCATTGCAAAAGTTTGCAACGGAAAAAATATTCGGTCGCAATTTGCAATGGAAACTGAAATCCGTTGCAAAAGTTTGCAACGGAACAACAATTCTGTCGCAATTTGCAACGAAAAAAGAAAATCCGTTGCAAAAGTTTGCAATGGAAAAAAATATTCCATCGCAATTTGCAACGGAAAACACAAATCCGTTGCAACATTGGCAACGAAAAAAAAAATCCGTTGCAATTTTTGTTATCTAATGTAACTAATAATTAAATGTTAACACTTTCATGGATCATCTAAGACTAGCAGTGTATTTAATATATATTGATTTTTTTCCAAAAAAACAAATATTGGTATAAAATGTACAATAAATTATGTAATTCATTAACCATACATAATGTAACTAAATATTTTCTTAGATTCTCTACACATCATCCAAGCCGGCCACGTGTAGTCAATGTTACTATAAGAGATAGTACTATTCATGAGTCGGTAACAATATATAATACCTATTATTATATTTATACACAGTTAATACATAAATTAATTAATGTTTGTTTATATTAATTCATTATTTCTCCTTTTTAACCATTATATATAATCATCGTCACACGCCTTCCGATTCCATTTCTCTCCCTCCCAATTCCATATTCCACTCAACTTTACAATTTTTTATTTTTTATTAAATTTAACAGGGTAAACATCACTATTAAGATCAAACCCACGGTCTATAACTTATTAAAGAGTTTTTGGGCCACTAGGCTATAAACTTATTGACAATGAACTATACACTACATATTTCTTGAAGTCATTATTATAGAATATCAACTATCGTTTATCAAAAATCAAATAATATAAGTTAAGTCATTGAATTGATCTAAAATTGATAAATGTTTTCAACTTTACCTCTACTTTAATAATGTGGATTATAAAAAAGACAAAAATTTCCCCTGAGTACATGTGTTGATGCGAAGGCCCCTGATTTGGTGGATTGTAAAAGTAAAAGAATTGTGCATGATATTATTTGTCTTCTAAATACCAAGGTTGGGCTTTTTGTGTGTTTCACCCCTAGACGAGGGAACTGTGTTGCTGATTCTTTTGCAGCAATGCTCATAAAGAGGTGTACCCGATTGGGTGGGTTTCCCGACCAACACCTGCTTTACTGTCACTTCTAACCTTTTACATTAAGGAGGCTGATCTATCACGAATTATTGATTCTCTTTCTGGCCTTGTAATCTATGGGTTCTGTCTTTATTATTTCTAGCTTTGTTAGTATTTGTGTTTTTATTGGCATTGTATTGCGCCATATGTTGTAGTTGTTGTTATCTGGTTATGACTTATGACTTTGTATTTTGTCTGGTGACCTTTTGAAATAATATAGATATTTCTTGAACAAAAAAAAAAAAAATCTTGATCACAAGTCAAACGAGGATATTCACATGACATATATAAAAGATGGAACCAAATGAACGTTGAATAAATTTAATTAAATGGCTACTAAGATTCTCTTTGACATACACAATTATTTGAAGAGAAATATATAGTGAGCCTCTATAATAGGTGTGGCCTCTCACTACTATTTTCCGTTTCTACTTAGAAATTTGATTTTGACAACATTGGTCTCAGCAATGTGTGTCTCACCTTAAGTTGGAATGTGGATATTTGCAAGAAGGGCACAGCCCAATAAAAGAAGGTAAAAATTATGGGTAAAGGATTTTTCTAGTCACTGGAGATAAGTTATCTCTAGTGACCCCCAAAACTACATCGTTTTGGATTAATGAAGGGTGTTTTCGTTATTTTGTTCATTTTTTATTATATAAATTTTACCAAAACACCTTTCATTAATTCAAAATGACGTAGTTTTAGGAGTCACTGGAGATAACTTATTTCCAGTGACTGAAGAAATACTTTTCCCAAAAATTATATATATTTAAAATTAATCTTTAAAATGTCCTTTTTTTTATATTAATAATCATGTTTCTATCCCCTCCCCAACTATCTATAATATTAATTGATTTTAAGTTTTAACTAATTTCTCTGGGCTTATGACAAAAAAAAAACACAACAAAAACGCTAATTTCTCTTGTTTAAAGATAAGCCCGCTCAAGTCAAATGGGAATGAGAAGAAATCTGCCTTTGGCTCAAGGTTTGATGTGCTTCATGAGGTGGAGGATCGTACCTTTTCGAAAGGGGAGGATCACCTTAGAAAGACTGAAGTTGCTACGACCACTTGGAGAAGGAAAGAGGGTAAGGCCCCACCTTCTATTAAGGGAGGAGTCATTGAGCCTAAAAAGAGAATAGAGTCTACGGAGAGCGGAAGTAAGGAAGATGTGGTTGATCATACAGAAAATGAACAGTTAAATCTTGGCACGGATGGAAAGCGTGATTTGGTGACTGTGGAGCCTCATTTAGAGCCATCTACGGAGATAGAAGTGAAGGAGAAGGTGACGAAAGTGAAAGAAAAAAAGGGTAAAGCTACCAAGAATGTGGAGCCTCGATTAGAGCCATCTACGGAAATAGAAAGGCAGGAAAAGGTGACAGAAGTAAAAGAAAAAGAGGGAAAAGCTACTGATGTTCCTGTGGGTAAGCCGGTAATTTTGAGTCAAGCTACTCATGAATACAATCTAAGGCCCAACGGTCTATCCTCTATGCGGAATAAGAAGAAAGCAACTAGGGCTCATAATGTTGTCTTCAGATCCACCAAGACAATTAAGTCTTCAAAAGTCAGTGAATCGAAGGCGTAGGCCGGGGGGAAAAAGAAAAACTACGAAGAGAAGGAGATACTGGAAATAGTGCCATGTAACCCTGACATTATGGATTCTCCTACGACCTTATCCAGAAATTCAATAAATGATGATGTTAACAGAGGGGAAGAAGTCTCAGACGTTGTGCCGCCATCTCCACCTCTTGATGAGTCCATCAATCATTTTACAGATGATGTATCATTGGTTGCTGAATCCCAGTTCGAGCTGGGACAAGATCCGGACACCGGGCATGCCAGGTAAGTATTTGCTCCCCTTCATCTTAATACATATATATCTATCTTAATTATTATTGCCTCATGGAATTGTAGGGGAGCCGGTAACCGGACCTTCCCAATAGTTGTTAAAGATATTGTCAAAAAATATAACATTGATATTCTTTGCCTTCTGGAACCTCGAATTAGTGATACTAGAGCTGATAATGTTTGTCGTAAGCTTGGTTTTAGTCATTGGATTCGTGTGGAATCTAGCTAGCGGGTTTTCTGGGGGTATCTGGCTCCTGTGGGACAAAGGAAATTTTGACATTACCTATCTATCATCTACCACCCAAATGATCCACTGTCAGTCTACAATCAGGTAAATAATTTTTCTAGCCTTATCACTGTGGTTTATGGTGAAACTAACTCTATTGGCATCAACTTGCTATGGGACTCCCTTCGTCTCTTAGCCAATAGCTCTACCCTTCCTTGGTTAGTCCTTGGTGATTTCAACGCATATCTATCCCCTTCGGACAAGCTGGGTGGGGCTGTCCCCTCATGGACCTGTATGAATCAGTTCAGGGATTGTATTGATGATACTGGCCTTATTGAAGCAAGGTTTCAAGGGGAGAAGTTTACTTGGGAAAGACAGTGCCTAAAGGAAAGATTGGGTTGGGTTTTCACCAATATCAACTGGATTCGCTGTTCTCCCAACTCCACCATCCGTCATGAGCTAAAATTTAAATCTGATTATAGGATTGTGGTTGTGAATTCTAACCCCTCCCTCCGTCGCAATCACATTAAAAAATCATTCTTTTATCAGGCTGCTTGGTCCCTTGAGAATGACTTCAAAGACATTACCGCTGATGCCTGGTGTGAAACTAATTGGCTCGGCGGTTTTCACAGATTTAGGGAATCTGCTTTGGAGTGGAATGATAACCGTGTGGGAAACTTTTCGATGAAGAAAAACCATTTGATGAAGCGCTTAGAGGGAATCGATAAAAGTAGGAAGATGAATCTCCAAAATGGTCTCTTTCGCCTTGAAAGAAAACTATGGGAAGAATATCATAAAGTGGCAACTCAGGAAGAAATTGTTTGGTTCCAAAAATCCAGAAGTAAATGGCTTCAGGGAGGTGATAGAAATACTAGGTTCTTTCACGCCTCAACCATGGTTAAAAGGAAGAAACAGAGAATTGGAGCAATCAAGAACGATGCAGGGGAATGGATTGAGGATCATGATACTTTGAAACTGATGGCCCATGATTTCTTTAAAAAGCTCTATACCAAGGATGCAATTTTGAGGGACCCCGAGGGGTGGTGCTCCAACTTTCCTTCCATTGATGAAGCTATGATTCACCTATTTTCAAGAAATGTCTGCAAAGTCGAGATTAAAAATGCAGCCTTTGCCATAGGAGCTTTTAAAGCTCCGGGTCCTGATGGCCTTCAAGCCCACTTTTTCCAGACTCAGTGGTCTGTTATAGGTGATAAAATTTGCGATTTCATTGAAGAATGCTTCAACAATCCTTCTAAGTTGTCTAGCATAAATCAATCAAAAGTTGTTCTTATTCCTAAGGTTGATAATCCAGCTACTTTGATGGAATTTTGTCCCATCTCCCTTTGCAATGTGAGCTTCAAGATCATTACCAAGCTCCTGGCTAATAGGCTAAGGGGGATCATGCCCCAGCTTATTAGTCAAGAACAATGCAGTTTTATTGCTAATAGATCTAGCTGTGATAATATCCTTATTGCCCAAGAAATTATCCACTCCATGAGAATGAATGGGAGAAAGAAGGGTTTTGTGGCAAACAAAATTGATATGGAGAAAGCTTTCGACAGGTTGGATTGGGGGTTTATCAAGAATACCCTCAAATGCCTTAACTTGGAGAGAAACCTCATTGATCTCATTATGGCATGTATTTCTACTACCTCTATGTCTATTCTATGGAATGGGAACGAAAGCCCAAGCTTTACCCCGTCTAGAGGGGTCCGACAAGGTGACCCCTTAAGCCCATATATATTTGTCCTCTGCATGGAGCGTCTGGGACATTTAATCAAAGCTGAATGCGAAGGACATCGGTGGAAACCCTTCTATTTCAACCGAGGAAGCCCCCGCATCTCTCACTTGTTTTTTGCAGATGACCTCATCCTTTTTACAGAAGCTTCTTGTAACCAAATGGTTGAAGTCCAGAAAGTAATTCAAAGCTTTTGCGAAGTCTCGGGGCATAGAATCAACCTCGAAAAATCTCGCATGTTCTGCTCTAAAAAAGTAAACTTCAACAAGGCTCTCGATCTAAGTCATCTCCTAGGGATTGGGATTACTGTTGACCTAGGTAAATATTTGGGTGTTCCAATCATGCATAAAAGGGTCTCCCATGCCACCTTTAGCCCTATTGTGCAAAGGGCCAGGAAAAAATTGTCCTCGTGGAAGAGCAAATTTCTGACTATGGCAGGACGTTCAATTCTTATCAAGTCTGTTCTATCTTCCCTGCCTAGCCATTGCATGCAATCTTCTCTCCTTCCAATTTGTACAATTCGAGAAATTGAGCGAATCTCTAGGAATTTCCTCTGGTCTCAGGAAGAAGACGTGAGGAAAATGCACCTTATTGCTTGGGAAAAAATCACGCAAGCTAAGAAGCAAGGGGGCCTGGGTTTCAAAAATCTTCGCCGCCAGAACAAAGCTTTTATCATGAAACTGTGTTGGAGCCTCCTTACAAAAAAAGATGCCCTCTGGGTCCAATGTTTGTGGTCCAAATACAACTGTGGTAACCTGTACATGCCTAATATCTCCAAAAAGAGAAATTCATCCTCTTCTTGGAAAGCGATTGTTGAAGTTTGGGATAACTTTCTCAGTGGTGTTGGTAAAAAGGTTAATAATGGGGCGGGTACCAGGTTCTTGTCTGACCTTTGGCTCCCTCTTGAGCAACCCATCATATCCTTTATTCAGTTTCCTTCATCTGTTAACCAAGATGAGACAGTTAGGGATCATCTTCTGCCAAACGGACGGTGGAACTATCATGGATGGCTTGGAGTTCTCCCTATAAATATTATAAACACCATTTTACAACCGAATACTCCCTCCAATAACTCCCCGGATTGCGTTACCTGGAGAGCAGCTAAGGATGGGGCCTTCTCTGTAAAATCCGCCTATAAATTTCTCTCTGACAGCGAAGAAGCAACCACTAATAGCTTCTGGGACCAAGTATGGAAATGGCAACTTCCTGAAAAAGTTAAATATTTTATGTGGCAAGTTGGCCACGAGAGACTCGCCACCAACTCCTTTCGGGCAAGGAAGGGCCTTTCCAATGACAATGGTTGCCCTTTTCATTGCAACAACGAAGAAAGTGTGATCCATATAATTCGAGATTGTGAGCGAGCTACGGATTTTTGGAAATCGATTTTAAAACCTAACTATTTCTCTCAGTTTTTCTCTGGCAGCTTGCAGGTTTGGCTTAACTGGAATACAAGGCACAAGCCTGGCAAAGGGAGATTTCAGAATTTCTCATGGACAAGAATCTTTGGCCTGGGGTGTTGGATCCTTTGGACAACCAGATGTAAATTTCTATTTCAGGGAGCAAACGCAGAAACAAGGGAGATGCTACACCGGTGCAGTTACCTCCTCATGGAAAATGGAGCGAATCAAAAGCTTCATCACTAGGTTTTCCAGTTGGACAAGTTATTAGAAGAAAAATCATGGACACCTCCCCCTGAGAATACGGTATGCATCGATGTGGACGGATCGATGACTCATCAACACCAAGCAGCGTGCGGGGGAGTACTAAGAAATACTCGAGGGGAATGGTTGATGGGTTTCTACAAACCCCTTGGCCTTCTTTCTGTCATTGAAGCTTAAATCTATGCTATTAAGATAGGGTTGCAGATTGGCCTTCAGATGGGATTACAGAGAATCGTTATATATTCTGATTCTCTTGATGCCGTCAATATACTTATGAGAGATTGCCCTACTGATCATCCTCTTAAATACATTATTGGGGAGACTAGAGACCTTCTGTTCCGAGACTGGGACGTGGAGCTTCATCATACTCCAAGAGAAAATATCTCGTGTGCTGATTACATGGCCAAGGAAGGCCATGATGTTGCCGTTGGTGTCAATGTGTTTATGGTTCCAACTATCCCTAGCGGTTGTCTGGATATGGTTTTGACGGATCAACGATCCTGCCACTTTTAGTATTTTCTTTTTTACTTGATGTATTAGGGGCTAGAGTCTTATAATCTAGTTCCTATCCTTCATTTTCAAGCTTCGGCTTGCCTTTATTATTCAAAAAAAAAAAAAAGATAAGCCCACTCCTTGATCTATATTTTGAAGTTTCCCTTCCCTCCAATATTTATTCTCCCTCCAAAAATTTCACAGGTTCCCTTCCCTCCAATACTTATTCTCCCTCCAAAAATTTCGCAGGTTCAAGCCTTTAACTTTATTGGCAAAAAGAAAAAGCTCCCCTCTCAAATTCTTCATTTGAAACGCATTGGATCAGAGAGCTGAGTCATCTTCTTCCTTCTCAAACTAACCTGACCCAAACTCGTGCCTTTCTCCTCATGGCGTTGATTCTCTCTCATCCCCGTGACACTCGCCCTAAAGGAAGGTTTCGTTAACAAACTTTTTCCGTCCCCTCTGATCTCAAGCGCAAGTTTGAAGATTTGGAGTCTAAAGCTCCCCAGAAGCAACCCTCCGAGCAACTACAGCATCTTGAGTCGAACGCGAATTCCACGGCGGTGCCTGACGATGGTGGAAAGGCCGATGCAACGACTTCCCCTTTGTTGGGAAATTTCTTTGTTCCCACTTATTGGAAATTGGCGGTATAAACAGATGAAAAACAATACTTATATTATGAGACAATTAAAAAATACACAACAGTATTTTTCTCTCACACACACAAAATAATTCTCTTATTTTTCTCTCTTAAGTGCTACAACACTCTATCTCATATTTCTCATCACAAGACTAAGTAAGTGCTTCGGCACTTATCCCTATTTTCTCTCAAATCTCTCTGTTCTCTATTTCTTTTTTCGGATACTCTCATTTACAATCACACACCTATATTTATAGACTTCACCAACCGACAACATATTATTATTTTATTATTTCTTTTTATGCCGACTTGACTTATTGCTTCCTTTTTCGTAGCGTCTTGTGGCTTCAAGAATATGCGTGTAGCTTCTTATCTTACTAGCCACTTTACTTCCTTCCTATTTCTTCCGTAGCTTTTCTTCTTGACTAAGTTTGCAACATATATATTATTTTATTCATTTGCATTATGTAGACTTTTCTACATCCATTGTATTTTAATATACATTTCATGGATCCTTTCCTTCGTAGCTAAGCTCAGGTTGCTTCACAGTGCTTCTGTTTTATTTATGAAGAGACTTCAACAATAATCTAGTTTCTTCTAGTTTATTCATTGTTGATTTACTACTCACAGCTGCTTCCATATTATTCCGGTGTCTTCCACATGCTTCTAGCTTGACGGTGAGAAGATAAAATTGAGTTTGAATTTCTAACACCCTTCGGACGAGGGTGAGAAGAAACGTCCCCCCATCGAAGACAAGTACGATGGACTAGGTAAAAGTGTAGTTGATTTAATTTCTTCCTTGTATTGTTGTTTTAATGGTCATAGGGCGAAAAAGATCAAATGTTCTTCACTTGAACAAATTGTAATATGAATTTTTATTATTCTCTTAAAGAGGCTATGAACCCTTATCTTGATGAGAGGGTACATGCGTATTAAGGAAATTCTTATGTTAAGTGAAGCCAATGAAAATCCCTTTTCTTTCTGTCTTTTATAGCAAGAGATTTTGCGTTGATGATGTTATGTTTTTGGTGTAAGCAGCTAGCAAAAATGGCTACCAAGATGAGCAGGCTGGTAAACCTTTAAATGTAAATAAGAATTCCTCTCTTGAGAATGTTCTTTCACAGGATGGTCAACTCGGATCCAACGAGCATAAGGATTCAGCCCCCAACGAGCAAAACTCAAAAGAATCACCTGTTGGGGACACTGGACGAGAGTGTGTTGAGGAACCATCTAAAGAAACCCAAAAGCCCTCTGTAGAGTCAACTGAGCAAAATGTTTCTTCTGCAGAGCAATTTGAATCTACTGATATTGAGATGATGTTATGTTACTTCGGGGGCAAAGATTTAGATTACAAGAGATGCCGATTTTGATCCCCACTTTACCACAAGGCCTGTGGAATTGATAGGAAGTTTGGATAGTATTGAGAAGGCAAAAGAGCTAATAAGTGCTGTGATTGCAAAGTTTGATGCCATATCCTATCTTTATTTCTTTTGTCTGAAATTCTTTCACTCAAACGATGACATTTTCTTCTTTCATCTGATTGTGTAGGTTGATGCTAGGGGGTCTCTGGCACTTGTGGCTCGAGGCCTCTCCTTTGTATAGGCTACTTCAGGCTCTGAACAAATTCATATTCAAGTTCCAAATGAAAAGGTTATAATAATGACATTATTATGTTATGTGGAGAATATGTTTCTGTTCATGGATGATGTGTAGACCTATGCTCCAACCTTGTGTCACAAACCTCTTTTTCACAGGTTGGATTAATCATAAGGAGGGGTGGAGAAACCATTAAAGGCCTTCAGACTAAATTTGGGGCACATATTCAGGTAGTTGATATCGTGTACCGTGAAGTTTGATGCTCAATTTTTTTCTCTTTTGGCATTTAGCATGGGGTGAGATTCACACTTTTACATTAAGTTTTATGGTGAAGCTTATAAATTGACACAAGTGTTAGATACTGGTGATTGATTGTGCTGTCATTGTAATTGTAATTCAATTTCAATGATCCTGCATCTCTCATGTATGAAAAATTAGGGGTCTTGAGAAAATTATAATCGATGATTATGCTTCTTATATTTGCGTTGTTTCTCTGCTATTGTCTTTGCTAAAGAAACACATATTTGAGGTCATAGCATGATTTGTGCAAGGAACCGTTATATCATTTTTCTTAAATGGGATTGCTATTATATAATTTGTAGTTTGCTTAGAAGTGTTAATCTCGTATTCAACATTTGTTTGTTCCTTTTCTGAAATTACGTGGTTTCTATCTCCTCTATATTTCAGAACTATATCTACTTGTAAAAGCAAGAATCAACTGAGCCTTTTTGTTTCTATTGAATCTTTGTTCCAGAAGCTTTAACCCTTTTTCATAAATGATATCTTTTATTTCTTTTCAGAGGAATTTAATCGGTGAGGCAACTGCATTTCTGTTGGATATGTTGAAGCCTAATCTACACGAACATGGTCATCTTCAAACAAAGGTCCTTTAGTGAATCAACAAGCAGAGATGATGATGGAGATGCAAGAACAACTCCAGTATTTATTGAAGGACAAGCAAGAAAACAACAAGGATAAGCGATCGGCTCCTGGTGATGATGGGCATGATCTTGCAACTACTATATAGACATTATTTTTTGTTTTTGTGTTGTTTAGTCTATTTTGTTGGCAACATTATTGGTTGTATTTTGTTTTCTTTATATAATTTTTCAGGATTGCTACTGTATGTGTTTTTTCATATACACTTTTTTAATACATTATTCAATATTGTTTATTTCGTAATATTATTTTTTTTATTTGAGTGGTTGTTGAGTAAGAGCCCTAATTATTATGATATATATATATTTTTTAAAATAATTCCTCAATTTGCAATGGGATTTTTTTCTATATTCCGTTGTAAATTGTGACATTATTTTTGACAGATTTTTTTTTTCTAATTCCTAAATTTTCATTTGCAACAAAAAAATTTCCGTCGCAATTTGCAACGGATTATTTTCCATCGCAATTTGCAATGGATTCTTTTTCGTTGCAAATTTGTACTTGCATCAGCAAAATTTTCTATTGCAAATTGCAACCAATTTTTTTTTCCATTGCAATTTGCAATGGATAATTTCCTATCACAATTTGCAACAGAAAAATTTTCCGTTGCAATTTGCAGCGGATTTTTGTTCCATCACAAATTGCAACGGATGTAACAAAATCCGTTGCAAATATGTTTGCAACGCCTTTTTTTGCTACGAAATTTTTTCCGTCGCAAATTCCATTGCAAAACCAGTTTGCAACGGATTTTCTTTGATTTGCAATGGATTTTGTCTGTTGCTAAAAACGTTTTTTCTTGTAGTGTATTATGTCTGTTGATGTAGTGATAAACCCTAATTTTATATATTTTATCCCACCTTATTCATTTAAATTGGGGAATATTTTAGGCTAATTTGGATATATTAGATAATATTTGAATTGTTAGCCAATTTGAGAAATAATATAAATCTGAATTAATTATAAGATTATTGGGCCTAAATCATTAATATTCTGATTAATATCTTGCGATTAGATAATATTTCTAATATATGATAGATCACGATTTTATCATATTATTAGAAGATTCTATGGTGCATAAGTTTTTCAGGAAGCTAAAAGGAAATCTGATGGTGAAATTTTATTGGGCTTCTTATATTTTAATGGGCTTAAGTTGGTACCTAAAAACCCTATCTTCCTCCTATAAAAGTTAACCTAGCCGCCAAGGGAAGAGCACGCTCTCATTGAGAGCCGAGAGCAGCGACATCAATTTTGGCGCCGTTGCCGGGGAGCAATGGTTAGGCTTTAGGTTTGAGTTTTAGGTGATTTGTTAGGTAATTGTTTACTGGATCCAATCCACTCTTGAAAAATTGAACTTGATCCCTTATATGATGGCTTGGAATTCTTCAATTTATGGAAATAATTGTTATAATTCTGTACCTTATCATTATGACCATGGAGTTGAGCAGGTATATGATGTGGGATTACTTTCTTCTAATTCTGGGTCTCGCCTGGAGAGCGCAATTGATAGGCTTACATCTGTCGTGGAAAAAATAGCTATGCCCCATATGAAAAATTCTTCTAATATGATCAATCCTATGGGGCCCTATACTTCTTTTACCCCACAGCCTACCTCTTCTGCTTTAATAGGGCCACTTTGTCCTATTTGCTCTCTAGCCACTCATGCTACTGACTCTTGCCCCTACCTGAATGACGGAGCTGAATCTTGCAATGCAATATATCCTTCTAGACCTATGACTCAAGTTGAGCATATATATGATCCATATTCAAATGCATATAATCCTGGATGGCATGATCACTCAAATTTTGGATATGTCAATCAAACTGTTCCAGTTCATGACGAGTATTCAAGATTATCAAACGAGAGGGACGTTAGGATGGATGCTATGATGAAACTCCTTGAAGAAAGGGGAGAGTAGCTTGACAAGTTTCAAACTCTAATTAACAATCGGCAGAGTGAAGATTTAGAAGTTCAAAGTGAATTTCCATGTGGTAATATACTTTCACCCTCTAATGATTCATCCATTTTTTCTTCTACCACTTCAAATGATGGGATGATTGGTACATTAGCTGAGTATGCATGCACTGATGTTGTTTCTGAATTGAGTAGTTCTATTGACTTAAATTATACTGAATCTTGTAATGCATGCATTAATACTTCTTCTCATACCTCTGATCCTATAAATTCTATTGATTCTAATGAGGAAGTTGATGAAGAAATTGTTGTTGATTCCCCTGACACTACTGATTTTAAAGACACACAACTTAACACTAATCATGATTATGCTTTGAATGGTGGAAGTAATATTTGTATTGATTTAATTGATACTACATGTGATATTGACATGACTATTGTTAGTGGGGATATTATTAAAGATAAGTGTGGGGGAAACCTTGATTTATATATGCATTTAGAGGGTAAAACCATATTGAATCATGATGTTTCACAGGTAGAATTCGTCTTGTGTGATGATTTAGGCAAGCATGATAAGACCAATTTGAGTGATCACTTGACTCATTCTTTAAAGAATTTGACTCTTACTGAGGAGAGTCATATTGACTTTGTGGGTTGTTCAAAATATCTAGAAGTTCCAATACCTTACATTAGTCAATTTCTTTTGGGATCTTCCTTTATTCTTGATCAATCGATTTTTATTGATTATATTTATATGGGACGAGATACTGCTTGGAGCTATGATTTTATGCAGGTACATGGATTGATTCCTCCCATCCAAACACCTTCAATACTTGAGTTGAAATGTTATCTGCGAAGCTTAAAATATGGTATGTTTGCTGAACGTCAAAAGAGGATATCACCGGTGCTTTCATGTGACTTACAACCAGACAAGGGAGAGAATCCAATTATGCTACTTCATTTGAGCCTCCAAACTTTTAATAGTCTGGTTGTATTCCTTCCTTACTCTTTCACTTGCATTGCTGATTGTTATTGGTTAGACTTATATTTTGCATTGAGGACAATGCATGATTTAAGTGTGGGGGAGGGATTTTGTTATTACTTTTGGTTTTCAAAATGAAAAAAATAAAAATATTTTGGTTTTTACTTTGGTTTTTGATCATTGTTTTCAAGAAAAAAAAGAAAAATTTTAATGTTAAAATTGCAAAGTTTTAAGTGACTTTAGTATGATGCATTCTTGAATTTGAAAAGTGATTGATCATGTTTTGAGTTGGTGAACCTAGTGGCAATGAATTTGACTTTCGTGAATATAGGCTAGTGATCATATTCCTAGTGAGATTTTGAGCTTAATATAAATTTTCTTTGTAGTGTGTACCCCTATCTCTCTACTTGATCTAGAACTTGACTTGAATCTTATTTGAGACTGCATTTTATGCATGAGTATTCATAAAAATGATAAAGGCATTCATTTCATTTCAGCCAGATAAGCAAAAAAGCCTACCTTTTTCATACTTATGTCCTTTGTTTAGCCCCTTTGAGCCTATATATTATTTTTATGTTTTCCCATTTTGACTACACCTACACCCAAAAAAAAATAAAAAATAATTCTCTACCCTTTTGAATGTCTTGGGAGTTGAAGAGTATTGCATTATCTCTTTTGGATATTGAAGAACATGCATAAAGTTAAGAATTGGGTCATTGAAAAAAAAATGTGGTAGGTTATCTTGAAAAAAAAGGGAAAAAAATGAAGGAAAAAGAATAAAAAAAGAATAAAAAAAGAAAAAAGAGAAAAAGGAGAAAAAAAAAGAAAAAAAAAAGATTGATGACTCAATTCATGTTTTGTTTGGTTTCTTGCATCCCATATTCTTCTCTATTGTATCATTCTCTTCATCTTTTAAGATATTCAACTTTGTTTTCCAAACACCGTACCCTTTCTTTATTAACATTAGCCCCATTACAACCTAATAAAAGTCCTTAGGATTTATGTGTGCACTTGCTTTATTAGTGGTGGAGAATTTAGATTCTTGTCAAGCCTATGGAAAAAGTATTGGATAGGGATGAATTTGAGTGTAAACACAACCCTTTACACTTTTGAGTAAAGAGTGATATACACATTATCCTTGGTGAGGGATTTCTAGCTTAAGTTCCCCTTTGTCAAGTAAATTGCCATGATGTCTGCTTCCTTAATTTATGAGAAGATCACTTGGACATGAGAGGCGTTGAAATGCTTTTGTTTACTTGTTGCTTGTGATTGGAACATTCATTTTTGAAGTTTTAATTTAGTTTTGTTTTTTGTTTTTGTTTTTTTTTTCTCTTTCTTTATTCTTCCTTGGTCTTGATTTGTTTTGCCCAGGAGTGCAAATGATAAGTGTGGGGGAGTTGATAAACCCTAATTTTATATATTTTATCCCACCTTATTCATTTAAATTGGGGAATATTTTAGGCTAATTTGGATATATTAGATAATATTTGAATTGTTAGCCAATTTGAGAAATAATATAAATCTGAATTAATTATAAGATTATTGGGCCTAAATCATTAATATTTTGATTAATATCTTGTGATTAGATAATATTTCTGATATATGATAGATCACGATTTTATCATATTATTAGAAGATTCTATGGTGTAGAAGTTTTTCAGGAAGCTAAAAGGAAATCTGATGGTGAAATTTTATTGGACTTGTTATATTTTAATGGGCTTAAGTTGGTACCTAAAAACCCTATCTTCCTCCTATAAAAGTTAACCTAGCTGCCAAGGGAAGAGCACGCTCTCATTGAGAGCCGAGAGCAGCAACATCATGTAGTATTACGAATATCAATAGAGTTGACGGCATTAACAGGTCATAGTAATTCGCAACATAGAGAATGCATTAACGTTTGGACGATGAGTAACTGATAATATATGTCCAAACATATGTTGGTTAAATTAAATTCCTGGAGGAATATTCGTGTGATACAATTATACAAACTCAAACTATACTCTAACTAGACCTAAAGCCATGAATCTAACTCAGTTATTCATATCAGTTGGCCAGGTCAGTAAGAATCTTAGTGGGAGCCCCTCCGTGCTTTCGCAACGGTGACTTATTATGTAACCACACCGACCTATCTTTCCTTAGACACCAATGGTATGAACTACTTTATCAGGTTCATTGCCAGAAATTACGCTCTATTTAACCTTCTTCAGGTACTCTTCACGACCAGTGCCTCTTCACGTCTCCGTCCACATCGCCCTTCCAGATCCAGGTCCCTTTCCTGAATCTTTAGTCAAGTCTGAGATTCAATTGGAT
Source organism: Acacia pycnantha (assembly GCA_025563575.1). Lineage (NCBI taxonomy): Eukaryota > Viridiplantae > Streptophyta > Magnoliopsida > Fabales > Fabaceae > Acacia > Acacia pycnantha. Next base: position 315,957 of record JAMWYP010000036.1, on the reverse strand, counting down.
TGAATCTAACAGTTAACCTCATATGCAAAGTATAAACAATATATGATAGATATTCATAACAACATTCAACAACCTCAATACATAGCACACAACAAATGTATGTCAACGGCGGATGCACTCACCTGTGCTACATGTCCTAGACATGTATCCTCAGCGCTAGGAAAACAAGCATGCAGCATTATCACACAACAATCCACAACTTAACTGAATGTAAACAAACACATGACCTAAGACCTAGTCGTAGTCACGGTGCATGGCCCGAGACCTAGTCTTGTCCATGACTCCAACAATCATTAATCAAACAATCATATAAAGCCATACAAGACATAGGAGAATTAAAGTTATAGTATGCAAATGTACCTTTCACTGCATAGTTAGTAATATGCTCGTCCTTTGAATCCGACCCCGGACTTCTCGGATATCTTAAGATATTATCATCGGATTATTTCCTTTTCCATATTTTATATGATATTGTAATGAATACCATATTGCTTGGAATTATATCAAAACTGATATTTTCACCTCTTTTTACCCTTAGTGGATAAGTTATCCAATTTTTATCTTCACTTTTCCTTAATTTCGAAATTCCAGCTTTTCTGGCCAGATTTCTCAGCAACTTTGAAAATTCACCATTAATTTCAAAAAAATAAAAATGATGTGGTTCCAAAGCCTAAATGATCCTTGACATGTCTATTTTCATGGAAAAATAATCTCAGATGTCATAAACATCTGAGTCATTCCCAGTTTCCAAAATGGCGCTTACTCTCCAATTAATCTTCCAGAAAACATTGCTTAACTTTAAAAATTCATATATGGCGTTATAGATGTCCTATTCATGTGCTTCAAAAACCCATGAACTCCTTAATACGTATAGTTTTTGGGAAAATTAATTCCACTATTTTATCACATTCCATTTATTCCCAATTCTCAAAAACATCAAGATTGTTCAGTGAATTTTCCAGAAACGTATGTCTTTTTCAAAAATTTGTATCTCCTTATACAGAGCTCTAAAAATTCCATATTTTATACCAAATTAAAGCCCTACATTTATAAATATGTAAAATTTCATGATTTTAGAACTTCATTTACTTCATAAACTATTACTCACACGTTCGCTGCCTCTCAGAATCCCAAACCAACAGTTTGAAGACTTTTGCAAAACCTATGATTTTATGTGATAAATCATCTCCTATCTCATTATTTAGCCTTTAATTATGTTTTTAAACTATTTGGGTAGAACCTCCCCTTAGAATTTGAGGTTTCCAAATCAAGGAGAATTTATGTGATAAATCATCTCTTATCTCATTTTTTAGCCTTTAAATATGTTTTTAAACTATTTGGGCAGAACCTCCCCTTAGAATTTGAGGTTTCCAAATCAAGGAGAATTTATCATAAATTATAACAAGTTCAAGAACATACCAACTAGGGTCAAGATCATCTCTTACCTTGACTTTATTTGTATTATTGTAACTTCTCCTTCCTCCTTGGCTCCAGATGTTTTGGCCTCCTCTCCAACAACACCATGAACAAGTGCTCTTACTATAGCTAAAGGCTAAGCAAAAAGTATGAACACATGAACAACCAAAAGCAATAGCACTTACCTTAGTGGTTTGAACTTCCTTCCTTCACTACTACAAAAAAGGGCTACGGCGTCCGTTTTTTTTTTCAGTTTTGACGTTCCTTTTCAGGGGGACGCCTATATGGGAGGTGTAGTAAGTGTATCTTACGGCGTCCCAAAAAAACAAAAGGATGTCATAAGCTCCACTTACGGCGTCCTAGAACCTTATTTAGGATGCCATAGGTGCCTAATTTAAAGAAAAACTTATTTTTCTCTTCGTAACGGTGACAAACCCCGCAAGGCAAGGAAATTGATTCTCCGATCAAGAGGCAAAAAAGAGTTGAAGTCGAGTGACATTTATAAGAAACAGAGAAAACAAGTTGATGAAATTACAAGTAGTTCGAGGGTAAGACTTCCACGGGTGTATTTTATTGCGAAAAGAATATAATAGAGAAAGTAGTGATATAAGAGAAAGGGAGAAGGGAACAAAGGACCAAATACCAGGGAGATTTGAGAGACGAGAGAGTCATGATCATGAGCGTTAGATGAAAAGGAACAGCGATTGATACTAGTAGAAGTAGATGAGAAGAGACTGAAGTTAAATTCAAGAGTAAAGATAATAGAATCTGGGCTACAATCGCAAAGTCTGAGTTCCACCATCGATGAGGATCGCTCCTGAAACCCTAATACTAGGCATTGCTCAATGTTTGAAGCAGTGTTTAGAGTAGTCAAAATTACAATGATTACAGAAACATAGACAACAACATCCGCTAGCAGGAAACTAAAACAAAATCAAATGCAAAGGGAAATCAAATAAAGGGCTAGAGCCATGAAGAATTCAAAACAAAGGAAAGTCCAAGATGCAACCCAGATCTGTAGATTTGCAACCCAAATTTGAAATTTGCAAACTAGAGACACCGTCCCTGTAAGGGATGGAGAGGGAGGCCACAGCCGTCGTCGTTGCTAGTGGGTTGGTGGGTCGTGGACGCTACGGATCTAGAGCGCACGGACGCAGGCGAGATTCTAGAGCTTTTTGGAGCACGCGTCTAATTTGTGATTTACGGGGGCAACGACGAAGGAATCGAAGGCAGAGAGGATTGGGGTTGAGTACAAAGCGAGAGGTGAGAGCGAAATGAGAGAGGGTCACAGGGTATGAAATGAACTGAGAATGAAAAGTTATTTGAAATCAACAGGTGGTTCAAGTGTATGGGAGATATGGCATCCTAAATTTATTTTAGGACGCCAAAAGCAATATTTTTGGCGTCCTAAATAATTTTTAGGATGTCAAAAATACTGTTTTTAGTGCCTGACGTGGTGTCAGGGTACATTTTTGATGTCCTAAATTTAAATTAGGACGCCAAAAATACTACTTTTGGCGTCCCAATTTTGAAATAGGACGCCAAAAGTTACTTTTTGCGTCCTTTACTTAATTAGGATGCCAAAAGTCTCCACATAATTACAAAAAAGTTATTGCCTTTATTTTTTACTTCCCTTTTTTCAAAAAGGGATGTCTCTTAGGGAAGTAAAAGCCAATTTTTTGTAGTAGTGCTTGCTTCCTTCTCTATGATTTTGTCTAGCTCTCCCTCTCTCTAGGATCAGCTGAGTTGTTTGCTTTGTGAGGATTTGCAAAGAGAGGACCATGTATTTATAGTGGAAGATTAGCCTCTTGTGGGCCCCACATGTTAAATTACCAATTTAACCTTGGAAAATATCCTTCTTCCTTGGCTTAATCAACAAGTTGTTCAGCTCTCTTCTCCTCCACACACCTTTGCATGAAATTAAGGACTCTTTTAGGGCCCTTGGGTTGCTCTTCCATGTGTCCTCATCCTATGGCCCCTTTGCTCTCATTGGCTTAAGCAAATTCATGAGGATTTAGGCTTTAATTCATGAGATAATATCTTGCAAAACTTGTCTCACAATGCTCCACCTAATGCCCAGTTGAAATTGTGGACTTTTGGGGCAGATTGTGAAGTCATTTTGATGACATAATCAAGGGCTTAGGTGTCCCTAATTACCACATGTCCATGCCCAATTGGTTTTCCAATTAATCAAGAGTATTTGCACTACTACAAAAATGAGATATTACTTCTCTAAAGGATGTCCTTATTATTAAAAAAAATGGAAGTAAAAACTGAAGACGATGGCATTCTCGTAATTATCTGCTTGAACTTTGAGACTTAGGCGTCCTAAAACAATTTTTGGGACGCCTAAAATTAATTTAGGTGTCCCAAAATACTTTCAGGACGCCTAAAATTAATTTAGGTGTCCCAAAAATATTTCAGAACGCCTAAAATTAATTATTTGGTGCATTTTAGGAAACAGGGGAATTTTTTGGCGTCCTAAATTTTTTTGGGACGTCAAAAACAACATTTTTGGCATCATAAAATTGTTCAGGACGCCAAAATCAACATTTTTTCTGTCCTAAAAGTTATTTTAGGATGCCAAAAATTACACCAAACCCATGACTTTCGCACTAAGCCCGTGACTCTGACTCTTTTTTTTTTTTTTTTGAAAGCTCATTTTCATCTTGGCCCACCACACACATACACTTAGTTTGAGATCCCATTCTCTTCTTTTAGTTTCAGATCTCATTCTCTTCTCTCTCGCCCTTTTAGTTTCAGGCGTAAATTGTCGTCTTGTTTCCTCATCATCTTAATCTCAGATCTCACAAATCTTCGCATCTTTTGTCTTCTCCTTCATCGATGAGCCTTCAATTGCGTCTTAGGACTGCCATCGTCGTCTTCTTCTTTGAACTACATCCAAGCCACCAATTACTTAGGTATGAACTCTCAAACTCTTTAAAGATCTAATTTGGGTTTCTAATTTCATTTCACTTTAGGTTTACAAACAGTGAGATAAGTTGGTTTTGGTTATTCGTTCCACATTAATCTGAATGAAACTAGAGGATCGAACGTGATGGTGGGAATGGATTTTCTGCTTTATGTTTTTTTCTTTTTCTTTTTTGTTGTTGGAAGAAGGCTTTGTTCTCTCCCCACCACACATGTACGCCCTTTCAGATCCCATTTTTGGTGTTTCAATTTACGCCTGCACTAGTGTTCTCTGTCTTTGATTTATGGGTTCTTTGAGTTTTTGTTTTGAACTTTTAGTGTTTCGATTTGCTTCTCCAGGTCCTTCGATTATGCTATCAGAATCTACTGCACCAGCGCTCTCTGCTTTTCCCAATTTTTGTGTTTCGATTTGCTTCTCCAGGTCCTTTGGTTTTTTGTTACACAGTTACCATTGATCTCGTTTTCCTACGGCTTGTTTCTGGTTCTTCCTCATCACTTTTGGTTTTTTCTTTTTTAAAAAGAAGAGGATACGACATCCCAAATTATTTGGGGATGCTGTAAATCTCTCCTATCGCGTCCTAAATAATTTGGGACGCCGTATCCTGACTTTATTACGTGTCTGGGATACACGAACGTACATTCCTTCCGCATAGTTAGCAATACGCCCGACCTTTGAATCCGACCCCGCACTTCTCGGGTATCCTATAACATTACTGTTGGATTATTTCATTTTCCATACATTATATGATATTGTGATAAATATCATATTGCTTAGAATAATATCCTAAAGGGTTATTTTCACCTTCTTTGACCTTTCAACCCTTGGTGGACTTATTATTCCATTTCTACCCTTACATTTTCTCAAAACGCAATTCCAGTATTTTATTGGCAGATTTTGCAGCAACTTTGGAAAATCATAATTAACTTTACGAAGATCCTTTTTGAGTTCTTCATAAATCATCATGACCCTTGACATGTATATTTTCAAGGAAAAATATTCCCAGAAGCCAGAACGTCACAGATCATTCCCGGTTTAATATTTTTTCATCGCTATTCAGTTAATATCTCTAGAAATAAGGCCTAACTTCCAAAATTCATATTTCCTTGTCCAGAACTCAAATCGTTACAAATTTTATATTAATGGAAATCCATAGATGTCTACTTAATTCATGTAAAATTTCATGATTTTTAAAGTTCATTTGATACATAAAATATTAGCCACAACATTTGCTACTAGGACGGAATTTAAAACTGATAGTTTTCCAACTTTCAACATAATGATCTATTGATTCTAAAAATTATTCCCCAACATGTTTTTCACTCCATTTTGCATTTTAAAAGTAATGAAAGGTTCAAAACATGAAAAGGAATTTTTCTAACCATTTCCTAGATTAAATCACAATTTTACTAAAAACCCAAAACTATAAGATCAAGAACTTACCTTATGTTCTTGAACTCCTTCTTCCTAGGTCCTTTCCTTGCTTTACCATTTTGCCTCCCTCTCTTATTCACAATCAGATGTTTGATTGTGTTTTGGTGTGAAGGACGAAGAGGAGGGCTTCTCTATTTATAGGCACAATTCAAGACCCTGTGGGCCCCATATGTCCAATTACCAAATTGCCCTTAATTACCTTGCAAGTTGTCTTTCCTTGGTTAGCAAGTTTTCATCTCTTTTCTCCACCCTTGATCCCATTTCAAAATTTAAGGCTGAATTAGGACCCTTGGATGACTTTGACACATGCCATCTTCATATGGTCTCATCTCTCCCAATTGTCCAAGAAACTTCTAGAAGCTTCGAGAAGTTTTTGACTTAATTGCATGTGCTATTCATCATAAAATCTCATCCAATCTTCCCCCCCAATGTGTTGGACATTTTTTATGACTTTTGGGGCAGATTTTACGAAGCTAGTTAATGCCACAAGATATAAGCCTTTAGTTGTTGGATTGGCTCTCCGTGTTTTGATGATTACAAACTAAAGTTATTAATTGAGTTAGAAAATGTGAATCTCATAATGTGCTCGAGCAGCACATCAGCCATGCCCGAGCATCATCGGGATTCAGGGTTGAGAAACTAAGTTGAGTGAATCTTTCCCGAGCAGCATCTATACCTTGCCCGAGCAACATCGTATCAAAATCATTATATCGTAGAATGAGCAATCATGCTCGAGCAGGAGAAATCCCTTGCTCGAGCAGCGACGAGGCAGAAGCAAAAAGATTGCAAGACAAAAAGCTTGCTCGAGCATCAGAGAAAGCTTGCTCGAGCACCATGCTTGAGCAAAAGGAAAAAGCCTTCCCGAGCAACCCTCTAAATTTGCCTCTGGACAAAAACTGCCCGAGCATGAAGTATTCATGCTCGAGCACCATGCTCGAGCAGAAGCAAACTCTTGCCCGAGCTAGACCACCCAAGACCGTTCACTTACACTCTGATTGATGTTTGCCCGAGCATGCTAAATATTCCTGCTTGAGCACAATGCTCGAGCAGAGTAAAAATGGCTGCCCGAGCAGCAACGGTGAAATACTGATTTCCGCCTCTGCCTGAGGCCTGCTCGAGCAAACACAAAGGCTTGCCCGAGCATCAGCGAATAAATCTGTTTTCTCATAGAGGCTTGCTCGAGCAAACATAAAAGCTTTCCCGAGCAACAGCGAAAAAATCTGTTTCTTTTCGAAGGCTTTCCCGAGCAACGAAGACCTTTTGCTCGAGCATAGGAACAGAGCAACGATTCGTTGTATCTCAAATTGATTATATCTGATAATTGTTGGACCATCTTACCTTCTATTTCTGATCATATTCAAACTCATTTAATTCCTATTTAACTACTCTGTTTAAATGAGTTTCAGGTAATCAATCCTTGATTGACGGAAAAGAAGATCAGATCATTACTTTCACGCGTCAATGAACAAATCAGTGGTGAAGAGAATGAGGTCCTTCGATTTGGAAGTAATTGACATAGACTTTACTCAGAGTGATTCCTTGCACAAATAAACAGAAGACACTAATAAATGATGCAACTGTCATAAACCTTCAATGCAGAGCAAACGTTGGAAATCCAAGAGACAATATGACTCAACGGCTATCTTCGCAAAACACTCATCAACATGAATCATAAACATTATAAAAGCCCATCTAATTCAATTGAAGAAGTAACTCAAGAGAATACGAGACATACATCTTTTCTACCACTATGATCAACTACGTCAATTATCTTGAGTATCCTCGGATACCTATAGTACTTCAGTGTTCATATTTTATTCACTCGTGAGGAGCTGTTAAACACCTTCATTATTTCTATTATTCAAACTTAAGGTTGTGGAACCTTAAGTAAGGGTGTACAATTGCAACTTGTAAGGGGGAGTGAGTCCGAGTGTGAAAGGATCATCCTAAGTTACAGAGTAGGTAATTGTACGTGTGTTTAAAGAGTTAGTGGAAATCTCAAGGTGTACTTGAGGACTGGACGTAGGTCAAAGTTTTAGACCGAACCAGTATAAATCTCTGTGTTCATTTCTCTTCCCTTACTCTGGTAATTTATTTTCCAAGTGTATCCCAGAAAAGTTTGATAAGATCACCTATTCACCCCCCTCTAGGTGATATTCCACCGTCATTTGGTATCAAAGCCAGGTTTCTCTATTGGGGCTTAACATCCCGAGATAGATCATGGAAGGAATATTACCTGATGGTGCTTCAATCAACCAACCACCTGGATTCAATGGTGACCACTACTCATTTTGGAAGGCAAAATTCAGAGTGTTCGTGCTGGCGACCGAATATGGTCTTTGGCAAGTGATAGAGAATGGGGATTATGTTCCTACAAGAAATGAAGGTGCAATTACTGTTCCTAAAACAGAAGAAGAATTTGATGAGGCGACGAAGGAAAATCACTCTTAACAAACAAAGCCGTCTTGATGCTTGAGTGGTCTTAGCCAAAAGGAGTACTTAGGATATGTAATCATCTCTTGCAAAGAAATGTGGAAGGCATTGGAAATCGCGTATGAAGGAACCTCCGGCATTAAAGAAAATCGTATCAATACTCTAACCACCGAGTATGACTTACTTCGAATGAAGTCCGTAGAAACCATTGCTGAATTTTAACTCCGTTACACACACTTGACCAATCAATTGGCATCGCTTGGCAAAACATATGAACAACGTCCTCAAGTTAGAAAGATTCTCAATGTTCTAACAAAAGAGTGGGAAGCCAAGGTCACATCAATAGAAGAGGGCCGTGGAGAATCAATGACTTCAGTAGCCGCCCTATTTGGAAGCGTATCCGAATACGAAAGCAAACTGAAATTCAGAAAAGGTCTAGATAAAGTCAACACTAGTAGGAGCAAAAGCATTGCTCTTAATACTATAAAAGAAGATCAAAATGAAGATGATGAGCACGATGAAGAGATGGGCATGCTAGTAAGAATATTCAGAAAATTCTATAGAAAGGATCAAGGTTCCAGAAACAGGTTTCAGAAAGGAACCTCAGGTAATCGACGAGAGTTCAAAGATAAAGATCAAGTCGTTTGTTATGAGTGTGAGAAACCCGGTCATTACAAATTAGAATGCCCTCAACTGAAAGAAAACGAAAAAGAGAAAAAGAAGAAATTCAACCAATTCAGAAAGAAAGCCTACGTCTCTGCCGTATGGGGAGATGGTTCCTCTGATGAAGAAAGTGAGGAAGAAAAAGATACCGCAAACATTTGTCTAGTCGCAGAAGAAGAAGAGCAACTTGGGAATAACAATGAGGTATATGATTCACACCTTTCTTATGATGAATTATTTGATGAATACACTGAGTTGCAATCTGAATTGGAAAAACTTGCTGAAAAATACTTAGCTTTAAAACGAAAGAACATAACTCTTGAACAACAAGTTGAAAACTTCACTTGCAAAAATATTGTTTGTGAAGATTGTGTTGATTTAGACAAAAAGAACGTATATCTTACAAAAACTCTTGAAAAGTTTACAAAAGGTCAACATGCTCAATGTGATTCTAAAGCAACAACGGTTCACAAATGATAAGTCGGGAATTGGTTACAAGCTTGAATGTGACAAAAAGAAAGGAAAGAAAAAAACTGGAGAAAAGAACTATTTTCAAAAAACAGTTCATTTTCAAATCCTTTTGCCCATTGCAATTACTGTAACCGCAAAGGACACACCACTTCATCTTGTTTCCATAAGAAGGAAAGAAAAACCAAACTTGTTGGTAATTACAAGTGGGTACTAAAGGGATCCTATGAGATTCCTAAAACCCAAACTAACCCGAAAGGACCTATGAAAAATTGGGTACCTAAAACTTAATCCTTTCTGATTTGCAGGTATGTTTGAGAGCATTAAGAATTAATAAGTGGTATATCGACAGTGGATGCTCTAGACACATGACGGGAGATGCAGAGAAATTTGTTGCAATGAGATCAAAAGATGGTGGCAAAGTCACCTTTGGAGGAAACCAATCCGGAAAAATCACTGGGATTGGTGAAATTGGTGCAAAAGAAGGTCCTCATATCAAAGACGTCTACCTTGTGGAAGGTCTTTGTCACAACCTCCTAAGCGTGAGCCAAAGTGCTGACAAAAACAATTGGATCATCTTTGACTCAGAAGAATGTCTCATTGTTAACAAAAATGACCTACCAATTGACAAAGGTAAATTTAAGGTATTATTCAAAGCTCCTCGTGAGGGAAATTGTTATACACTAGACTTACCTAAAATATATTCTGAAAAGTGTTTTGTTAGCAACTTAGATGAAAGCTGGCTATGGCATAAGCGACTAGCTCATGTCAATATGGCCTAATTAGACAAGTTGCTAAGAAAAGACTTAGTCCTTGGTTTACCTAAACTTCAATTTAAAAATGACATGCTTTGTGACTCCTGCCAAAAGGGTAAACATACTAAATCCTCTTTTAAAAACAAGTATGAAATATCAACCAATCGACCACTTCAACTACTCCATATGGATTTAGTTGGGCCAGCAAGAGTCAAGAGCCTTGGTGGGAATCTATATACCCTAATCATTGTCGATGATTTCTCAAGATTTACATGGACTATTTTTCTATCTTCAAAAGATGAAACATTTGATCTATTTGTTGTGTTTGCCAAAAAGGTGTAAAACGAGAGAGGTATTTGCATTTCAGGAATTCGAACTGATCATGGAGGTGAATTTGAAAATCAAGCCTTCGAAGAATTATGTGACACTCATGGAATATATCATAACTTCTCAGCTCCAAGAATCCCTCAACAAAATGGGGTGGTTGAAAGAAAGAATCGAGTGCTCACTGAAATGGCTCGTGCAATGTTAAATGAAAATCAAACTTTACAAGTCTTCTGGGCAGATGCCATGAGCACAGCCAGCTACATCTCAAATAGAGCTTATCTCCGAAAGAAACTTGACAAAACTCCATATGAGCTGTACAAAGGAAGAAAACCAAACTTGGGCCACCTTCACATATTTGGATGCAAATGCTTCGTTCACAATAACGGTAAAAACAACCTGGGTAAGTTTGATCCAAAATCAGACGAAGGTATTTTTCTTGTCAACTCAAATAGGAGTAGAACATACAGAATTTTCAATAAACGTACTCGTTTAGTAGAAGAGTCAATCTATGTTGTATTCTGTGAATCTAAAATTGACAAACCTCTGGATGATGATGAGGAAACTCCCTACAAAAATCAATTCTTTTCAAAAACTACCCCTGCATCTCTTGAAAATCCAGCTGACGTTTTTGAAAGCAATTCTGAAAACTCTTGTGAAACCCCTGATCAATCTCAACCCAAACCTTGGAAATTCATAATAAATCATCCTTTGGATCAAGTGATAGGGGATATAAATCAAGGTGTAAGGACTAGAAAAAGCACATTGAACGAAGTTACTTTTTCTGCTTTCATATCTGAGATTGAACCCTCTAAGATTGACGAAGCCCTCTCAGACAATGATTGGGTGATAGCAACGCAAGAGGAATTGCATCAATTTGATAGAAATCAAGTTTGGGACTTGGTACCTAGGCCTCAAGACCACCCGGTCATTGGCACCAAATGGGTATTGAAGAACAAACGTGATGAATCTGCAATCATAGTTCGAAACAAGGCTAGATTGGTTGCCAAAGGCTATAATTAGGAAGAAGGTATTGATTATGAGGAAACATATGCTCCAGTAGCTAGATTGGAAGCCATATGAGTACTCTTAGCCTTTGCGTGTATCCAGATCACGTGTTTCGCCTAAAAAAGGCTTTATATGGTCTTAAACAAGCTCCTAGAGCTTGGCATGAAAGGTTAAGCAAATTTCTGTTAGATCAAGGATTAATTAGAGGAAAAGCAGACACAACATTGTTTGTTAAAACCAACAAGGTTAATGAAATTTTGATTGTACAAATATATGTTGACGACATTATATTCGGTGCTTCTAACTAATTCTTGTGTAAGGAACTCTCTAAGGTAATGCAGAATGAATTTGAAATGTCTATGATGGGAGAACTCAACTACTTCCTCGGTTTGCAAATCAAACAACGAAAGGATGGCATATTCATTTCACAAGAAAAATATCTTCGTGACCTACTCAAAAAATTTGGAATGGAACACTGTAATGGTGCAGACACACCAATGAGCTCAACGGCCACTCTAGATGCTGATGAAGAAAAAGGGAAAGATTTCAACATTATCAAGTATCGGGGAATGATCAGATCCTTGCTATACTTAATAGCAAGTCGGCCGGATATTCAATTTAGTGTGGGAATGTGCGCAATATTTCAATCAGCTCCCAAAGAATCTCACGCCGAACATGTCAAAAGAATTTTTCGGTACCTCTCAGATACAAAGGAATTGGGGCTCTGGTTTCCAAAAAGTCAACAAGAGCATTTAGTCGCATATTCTGATTCAGATCATGCTGGGTACAAGACTGGTAGAAAGAGTACCAGTGGACAATGTGAGTTTCTCGGTGGATCTTTGGTATCTTGGTTTAGCAAGAAACAAACAACTGTAGCTGTATCCTCCACTGAAGCTGAATATGTGGCTGCCTCAAGTGGATGTGCTCAAGTCTTGTGGCTTAAACAACAACTTCAAGACTTGGGGATCCATTTGAAGGAGATCCCAATCCGATGCGATAACACTAGTACAATTAGCTTGGCCAAAAATCCAGTTCAACACACCATAACCAAGCATATTGATGTACGACATCATTTTATTCGCGACCATGTCCAAAGGAAAGATGTCAAAGTAATGTTCATACCTACACATCTTCAATTGGCCGATATATTCACCAAACCTTTAGCCAAAGAACAATTCACGTTCATACGGAGAGAATTGGGTATGGCTAATCCCAATGAATTGTAAGTATTCTCTTCTTAAATGATTTGCTTCAACAAGATAAATACTAACTCTAGCATCAGAGTCTCTAGATATGCTTTCTTTCATATAAGAGGCTAAGGTCAAGCTTAGAGCTACCATTCCGTATCCTACTCTGGTGTCCCAGATCCTGGAGGTCAACAATGTCTGGTACTTATCAGAGGACAAGGAAGAATACCCTCCCCACTTTGGGCCAGAGCACCTGATTCATCTTCGGGTGAAATAGTGATTTTCGCCTTTGCCTGAGGCCTGCCCGAGCAAACACAAAGGCTTGCCTGAGCATCAGCGAAGAAATCTGTTTTCTCATAGAGGCTTGCTCGAGGAAACAAAAAGGCTTGCCCAAGCAACAGCGAGAAAATCTGTTTCTTTTCAAAGGCTTTCCCGAGCAACGAAGACCTTTTGCTCGATCATAGGAACAGAGCAACGATTCGCTATATCTCAAATTGATTATATCTGATAATTGTTGGACCATCTTACCTTCTATTTCTGATCATATTCAAACTCATTTAATTCCTATTTAACTACTCTGTTTAAATGAGTTTCAGGTAATCAATCCTTGATTGATGGAAAAGAAGATCAGATCATTACTTTCACGCGTAAACGAACAAACCAGTGGTGAAGAGAATGAGGTCCTTCGATTTGGAAGTAATTGACATAGCCTTTACTCAGAGTGATTCCTTGCACAAATAAAGGGAAGACACTAATAAATGATGCAACGGTCATAAACCTTCAATGCAGAGCAAACGTTGGAAATCCAAGAGACAGTATGACTCAACGACTATCTTCGCAAAACACTCATCAACACTCATCAACAACATTATAAAAGCCCATCTAATTCAATTGAAGAAGTAACTCAAGAGAATACGAGACATACATCTTTTCTACCACTATGATCAACTACGTCAATTATCTTGCATATCCTCGGATATCTATAATACTTCAGTGTTCATATTTTATTCACTCGTGAGGAGCTGTTAAACACCTTCATTATTTCTATTATTCAAACCTAAGGTTATGGAACCTTCAGTAAGGGTGTACAATTGCAACTTGTAAGGGGGAGTGAGTTCGAGTGTGAAAGGATCATCCTAAGTTACAGAGTGGGTAATTGTAAGTGTGTTTAAAGAGTTAGTGGAAATCTCAAGGTGTACTTGAGGACTGGACGTAGGTCAAAGTTTTAGACCGAACCAGTATAAATCTCTATGTTCATTTCTCTTCCCTTACTCTGGTAAATTTATTTTCCAAGTGTATCCCAGAAAAGTTTGATAAGATCACCTATTCACTCCCCTCTAGGTGATATTCCATCGTCATTAGTTACATTGAAACTAGATGACAACTTGTAGTAGTTTAGTTAGCCTATTTAGTTGCATTTGGATATTTTATCCTGCAAACTTGGCTAATAATCATCCAACAAGGCTTAGCCACAATCCTTGACTTTTGGGGCCGATTATGATGTCGTTTTGATGACTTAAATAAGGGCTTAATTATCCCTTAATGCCACATGTCATTTTGTAGTTGGTTGATTAACCAATCAAGGTGTATTTGTGTATTAATCATCTAGCTTTATCACACCTTCTTCGCCCTAATTATTTTCGAAAAACCACAGCCCTTCTTGGCTCTTATTATTTTTGAAAATTATGACCTCAATAGATGTCTTTTATTGCCCTTCAATAATCTTAATTAGCACAATATGTTACATAGTATTGGCTAAATTGACACTTCATTTAATTAAGTGTCTTTGTAATCTTTCCATGGCTCTTCTCAGCTTAAAACAGCCATTATTTTATTTGACCTTATGTCACATATATTAGCCAATTTAATATAGTAAACTATTCCACAATTGCCATTTAAATATGGTCACATATTCAGGATTTTTGGTAAATCAAAAATCGGGTATTACAATAGTGTTTTATTGAGTCCAGGAAGAAGGAGAAAACGAAGGGGACTTCCATGATCTTGCATAGCATCAACAATAGAACAGAGGAGGAAGAAAGAAGACTGGTTGCAACAAACTACACCTAACAACGAGAGCAGAGAGGCAGAGAAGGGATTGACGATGAAGATCAACACACCCACGCACTTGTTGAACGGAAAAGGAAGGGGAAAGCTATTCCAACCACGGCACCTCCGGGTAAGGACGCACAACCACAGTGAATAGGGGCGAGGAGCAATAGGGCTGAACGGAGAAGAAGGATAGCGAAGCCTCCATGTTTTTTTGTCGGTGAGGGTTTTAATAGAGAAAGACTAAAGTGCCCTTGGTACAATAGGCAATCAATAAATTTATACAGCATGTTGGTAATTTGAAGATGGGCTGAAAGAATATAAAGGTTTTTATTTATTTTGTTGATAGGAAACGAAAATATTGCAAACAATTAGAGGAAGAAAATAAAACTGAAAGATAATCCTAATATCTTCATTCAAATATTTAAATATTTGAATGAAGATATCCTGGGATACTAAATAAACTAAGATACTCTAATAAAATATTACAAAGATATCCTAGAATTACACATTGATCCACAACTTAACTTATGGGAGTAACTACCTAAACATAAATAAATAAAATTATTAATTTACTTTTTGCTAGTATCTAACTTTACTCATCCTAAACTTAATGACCACTCAAAAATCACAAAAAATTCAAAAAATAATAGAAAATATCTAAAATAACATAAGTAAATATTTTTTTTTCAAATAATCTATTTTCTCAATAGTCTATAAATACTTTCAAGGCTATTACACTCTATTTATAAATAAGAGTATAAATGAAAGAAAACAATGCATATCTGATATATTTATTAGTTTTAATTAACATTTTGAATTGCAAATACTTGCTCTTTATACAAAAAAAAAAAAATAAATAAATAAATGGAGTGGAGGGAGTAATATTTGAAATGGAGCCTTGCTAGTTGCTACCAGGCTGAAATCTCATCAGCCACTGAGTCACTAGAATATAACATTGTCCAGAGCATATCATTGCCCCGCAAGAATTTGATATTTCTAAATCAAGGACTTTTTGGCTAAACATCTTCCACATGTCGCAACATTTCTCCTCTGTTTCCCTTAGAACTTGTCATGTAGGAATTTTTTCTTCTTTCTATTTAGGCAAAGTCTTTGTCCTATTTCTTGGTTGTATTTACCAGTCAATTATAGCATGATTTACTAGAATGAATTATGAAAAACTTTAAATCTTATTAATTTTGTTTTAAAATTTAATAACTTTCTAACTTTTACCCCTATTTAACATACTCTCTAACCCAAAAGCACCAAATCTACAAAATAATAAATAGAGTAAAATTGTGAAAAATGTTTAAATCAAAATTATGTCTGAATAAATGACGTTTATTACTTTTATTTTAAAAAATTATATTTGAATATTTGATATTAGATCTGAATAGTAGATTTTGGTGTTGATCGCTCTTTCAAACGGGCTTGCTGCAATCTGCACAATTTCCTTGAAATTCCAACTGAACTAACTTTTCAACTTGAAGAATAGTGTGCTACCTCCAACTTCTTATATAAAACCTAGTCGGGAATTATATTTGGCTCTAAATATAAGACTTCCATCCACTTCTATTAAATTTATAAATTTTTCAAAATATCCATTTGATTACGTATATATAATTTTTTTCTTTTGGGGGTGTTCTTCTAGGGCCTTTGTGAAAATATGGGACAGATACACCGAATAATATGAGTATGAGGAGGAAAAGGGGAAAAGAAGAGTCCAAAAGCGATTTTATACAGAAATAAATAATTCATTTAAAAAAATAAGAAACATGTGATATGATATAGTGTCGTGAACGGCACGTAAACGAGGGGGAGGGAGAGAGAGAGAGGGAGATGAGAAAAATGAATTGCAAAGCGGGTGGAAAATTGGAAATGTGTGGCGGCTGCATGCATGATTATGTATATAGATGTGATACATATCCAACCGCAACTTTGGTTTAACTTCCTGTACATATCCTGTTCATTCAAGTGTTTAACTGACACAGTAAACCAATCAAATGTTATTAATATTGCAACAAATTTGTTATTATTACACATTATATAATTTACATTAATCCAAGTTTAACCATGGTACGCCAAGGGCTAACGGAATTGCCGTTAGCAACCAATGTTCTGTATTTAGTCCTCTCGAAAACATTTCCAAGCATACATGCACTAGTACAAAAAAAGACTTTTAAGACCGGACGAAAGAGGCTTCGTAAGACTGGACTAGCGACCGGTCTTGTTCCAGGCGGTCTTAAAAGTCTGTAACTTTTAAGATCGGACTCGAACCGGTCTTAAAGAAACTTTTTTAGACTGGACATTTAAAACATTAGGTCTTAAAAGTCGTACTATATAGACCTGATATAGATGTTGTTCGGTCCTAAAAATCAACTTTTACGACCGGACAAAATAATTGGCTGGTCTAAATAGATCGACATAGACCGGACATTTAAAACATTAGGTCTTAAAAGTCGTACTATATAGACCTGATATAGATGTTGTTCAGTCCTAAAAATCAACTTTTAAGACCGGACAAAATAATTGGCTGGTCTAAACAGATCGACATTTTAAGACCGGACAAAGAAAATTCGGTCCAAGAAATACCGAATTCTAAGACGAGACGACAAATTAGACCGGTCTTAAAAGACTGACTTTTAAGACCGGATAAAAATACATCCGGTCTTAAAAAGTGAACTTTTTAGACCGGACGTATTAATACATCGGTCTTAAAAGACCAACTTTTTAAGACAGGCCTAATATGTACACTGACGACTTTTAAGACCGGACATATAAATATATTCGGTCTTAAAATTTGAACTTTTAAGACTGAGTATTTATTTCCCGGTCTAAAATTTCCCGAATGTTTTCCTTGTTCTGTTCTTCCTGATCATATAATATATACACACATCCACCACCCAATCCAGCACATAAAAGTCGATACTTTAAGCTACAAGCTATGAACAATCCATTATGAATAAATTGAATTGGCAAAAAAACACAAATATTATTCACCATGAGTTATATATGTGACCTCTTAATGATAATACTATGATCACAATACAACACCTAAATGAATATATACAGATAACTTAAAAATACAGTGAGTTACATCATCACGTAAATCGACATACATACCCAATATAATATTTACCATGCCTTCATCTGATTCCCACCCAAGAACGTAACATCCTCTTTTATAACATGCCCTTTCGATCAGATCTTGCCACAAAAACAAAATAAAAGCAAAAGCTTCACAGTCAGTGACATTGTTTAAGAATATAGAAGGAATATAGTTAAAACCTTAAAGTTTTCAAAGAATTCTGCATATGAATATTACCTTATGAATTGAGTCTTTTATAAAGGGATATCCTCCCATATCCCTTCTTGATGATCATTTCTTATGCCGGGTTCATTATCCGCTTCATCATCTACGTTTATGTCTAGTAGACCCCTTGAAAAAGGAGTACTCTCAGGAAGACCATAACTTGAATGAATTTCATCATCAATATCAATGACCCTTTTTCCTTGGAGAGCTACAGACCACATTTTATTTTCATGATCGGTGTTATAGAACACTTGTTTCACCTGGTGTGCCATAATAAAAGGTTCATCTCCAAAACTTATACTATTGATATCGACTAATGTAAATCCTAGCCGATCGATCCGAACACCATTATTGACATTAACCCACTTGCATTTGAAAATGTGAAATCTAATTTTAACATAGTCCACCTCCCAAATCTCTTCAATAACCCCATAATAAGACATGACTGCCAATTTGGACCTCTTGTCTTTCGAACTGGAGAAGTGCATAGATTCAGCCTCTAACATAACACCACTGTTCTAGGCGGTGCTCCTATCATCTACATACTTTGTGTAAAATGTATAACCGTTGATCACATACGAATTCCAACTTATGACATCAGCCTCAGGACCACGTGCTAACCATTTGATTGTATCAGAACACATTCCTCTCCCTCGACCTTTTGTTTGAACCAGTTTGCAAAATTTCTGTTATGCTCCCTAACCAACCTTTGTTCAATCATTATATTCAATGATTTTCTTTCCTTACAGCTTCTTTATGTGCTTCTATGCTGGCTTGAACTTCATCAACATTATTCAAGATGTATAAGTGGACTTATGACAATTCATCAGGATCCACACTCTTTACTGAAGCCTCTCGTCTACCCCCTTCAGCATGCTGACGTTTAGGAAGCCCAATATGTCTTACTTTAGCCAAATAATTTTGACAAAATTTCATGGCTCCTTTAGAAACATGTTTCTGAACAATTGATGCTTCTGGTCGGTATGCCTTCTTCACATACCCTTTGAGGAATTTCATAGATCTTTCAATTGGGTAAATCCACTTAAATGGATAGAGCCGCACAACTTTATCTCCCTCACTAGATGAACAATTAGATGAACCATGATGTCAAAAAATGTTGGAACAAAAAGCTTCTCAAGTTGGCACAAGATAAGATATCCTTCATTCTCCAATTCATCCAACTTTTCAATCTCGAAAACTTTACTACAAACCGCATTGAAGAAGAAACAAAGTCTATTCAAAATGTGTCGAAGATCATATTCAGTGATGCCTCGAATAGTTACTGGGAGTAGCTATTGCATTAAAACATGACAATCATGAGACTTTTGGCCTACTTATTTCAAGTCCTTCATCGACACAAGCCTCTTAAAATTTGACGAATACCCCGAGGGAACTTTTGTCCCATGTAAACATTGACAAAAACTTCGTTTCTCATCCTTAGACAAAGTATGAGAAGCCGAGGGACAATAAGTTCTCTTACCATATGCCTTTGGATGTAAGTCTTTGCGTATTCCTATTGCTTGCAAATCCAATCTTGTCTTCACACCATCCTTGGAACTACCTTGTATGTTGAGAAGCGTGCCAACAATACTATCCCATACGTTTTTCTCCACATGCATGACATCAATACAGTGTCTCACATCAAGATTGCGCCAATATGGAAGATCGAAGAATACAGATCTCGTTTTCCATATATTTTTTTCTTTTCTACTCTTTCCAGTCTTACCAAAGATGACACTGATATTTTTCACCTTTTCATAAACTTGCTCCCCAGTCAATGCCACCAAGCATCTTCATACTCTTCGCCACCAAAAAAGGCTTTCTTTAATCGACGATATGGGTGGCCCCGTCTAAGAAATCTCCTATGTCCAAGATAAATCTTTCTTCTATGTTGAAGTTAAGGGTAGCATGTGCCTTCTTCACAAATCGGACATGCTTTATGGCCTTTTACACTATACCTTGACAAGTAACCATATGTTGGGAAGTAGTTTATAGTACAGAAAATCATGGCTCACAATTTAAAAACCTCCTTCTTGAAAGAGTCAAAAACATCGACACCTTCTTCCCACAACTCCTTCAAGTCTTCGATCAAGGGCTCAAGGTAAACATCAATGTCATTTCCGGGTTGTTTTGGTCCCGAAACCAACATAGAAAACATGATGTACTTTCGTTTCATGCATAACATAGGAGATAAGTTGTAAATAATCAGGAGTACAGGCCATGAACTATGTATGCTGCTAAGGCTAGCATAGGGATTCATGCCATCCATGCTAAGGGCAAACCTAAGGTTCCTAGGTTCTTCGCCGAAGTTAGGAAATAAGTGATTGATTTTCTTCCATTGAGAAGAATCATCCGGATGTCGAAGCTTTCCATCAGAAATCCTCTCATCTCTATGCCACCTCAATTTTTTTTGCATCATTTTCATTAGCAAACAACCACTTGAACCTTGGTGTGATTGGAAGATACCACAACACTTTTGTAGGCCCCTTATTTGACTTGTACCTTGGGGTTTCACATATCGGACAATTCTGCTTCTCTTCAAACTCTTTTCAATACAATATGCAATCATTCGGGCATGCATGGATCTTTTTGTACTCCATCCCCAATGGACAAAGTATTTTCTTAGCATCATAGTTTCGATGCGGCAACATATTATAATCCGGAAGCATGTCCTTAATTACTTCAAGCATTTCAGAAAAAACTCTTGTCGCTCTATCCATGACGTGCTTTCAAGCTTACCAATTTCAATACAGCGTTCAAACAATTGGTATTTTTTACACCCAGGGTATAGCGGCGTCTCTGCATCACTACACATATTACCATATGCATATGATTGCTCAAAAGCCTCTTCTCCTACATCACGAATAATGTCCTCTATGAGATCATCCATATCCATGTCATTATCATCAAAGGCCACTTCCCCATGTCGAGACCCACTTGTCATTTTTTCACCATGCCATACCCATACTCTATAGGTATTACAAAATCCTTCACAAATTAAATGTGTGTATATAACTTCAGGACTTAGTCACCTCTCATTCAAACATTCTACACAAGGGCAATAAAACTTCCCACTATCATCATGGGCATTTCGTTTAGCAAATTCTATAAATTCCCTCACCCCATTCTCATATTCAACACTCATCCGTAAACAATTTATCCAACAGTGATCCATAGTAGAATTCCTATAGACGGAAAGATTTAACATACATTATCGGAATTTGAAAATTGCATAAACTAAGCCAACTCCAAATTCATATGCTCAATGTAGCTAGCTAGGTTATAAATATATATATTTTTTTTTGTGTGAAGGAGAAAGCCATTAAATGCATCATGAATAGTGACTCTTGGTCATAAATGTATCACAGTGAATCGAAGAAGAAAAATAAATGCATGACGAGGAAAATAAATGCATCGCATGAAGGTCTTGTGGACTAACCTGTAGCGTATAAATTAAAATGTTTTTGCTGAAGATTTCTTCTCCGACCACGAACGTTGATGTTGCAGACAACAAAAGTAACCCTAAAAACACTTGTTGGTCAATTGGGTAGGTCTCAAGTGCAAATATAATCTTGAAAATACAACATTCATTTGATATTTCTAAATCAATGACTTTTTGGCTAAACATCTTCCACATGTCGCAACATTTCTCCTCTGTTTCCCTTAGAACTTGTCATGTAGAAATTTTTTCTTCTTTCTATGTAGGCAAAGTCTTTGTCCTATTTCTTGGTTGTATTTACCAGTCAATTATAGCATGATTTACTAGAATGAATTATGAAAAACTTTAAATCTTATTAATTTTGTTTTAAAATTTAATAACTTTCTAACTTTTACCCCTATTTAACATACTCTCTAACCCAAAAGCACCAAATCTACAAAATAATAAATAAAGAGTAAAATTGTGAAAAATGTTTAAATCAAAATTATGTCTGAATAAATGACGTTTATTACTTTTATTTTAAAAAATTATATTTGAATATTTGATATTAGATCTGAATAGTAGATTTTGGTGTTGATCGCTCTTTCAAACGGGCTTGCTGCAATCTGCACAATTTCCTTGAAATTCCAACTGAACTAACTTTTCAACTTGAAGAATAGTGTGCTACCTCCAACTTCTTATATAAAACCTAGTCGGGAATTATATTTGGCTCTAAATATAAGACTTCCATCCACTTCTATTAAATTTATAAATTTTTTCAAAATATCCATTTGATTACGTATATATAATTTTTTTCTTTTGGGGGTGTTCTTCTAGGGCCTTTGTGAAAATATGGGACAGATACACCGAATAATATGAGTATGAGGAGGAAAAGGGGAAAAGAAGAGTCCAAAAGCGATTTTATACAGAAATAAATAATTCATTTGAAAAAATAAGAAACATGTGATATGATATAGTGTCGTGAACGGCACGTAAACGAGGGGGAGGGAGAGAGAGAGAGAGGGAGATGAGAAAAATGAATTGCAAAGCGGGTGGAAAATTGGAAATGTGTGGCGGCTGCATGCATGATTATGTATATAGATGTGATACATATCCAACCGCAACTTTGGTTTAACTTCCTGTACATATCCTGTTCATTCAAGTGTTTAACTGACACAGTAAACCAATCAAATGTTATTAATATTGCAACAAATTTGTTATTGTTACACATTATATAATTTTAGGCGCCTAGTCAAAAATCCAATTTACATTAATCCACCTGTGGACATTTATCCCTTATATAAATCAACACTTACATTTATACTCTTCATTTTTTCAAATAAGTCCATTTAACTCTGATGCTAACCAAACAGAGTAAAATGGGCTTTTCCCCCCACTATGCTTTTATTTCATTTAACTGTGCTTTTGAAACGCCTTCCCAAGCAGTCAACTTTGTCGGTGCCAGAATTAGAACTTATGTAGATAAACCAATAATCACTACTACAAAAAAAAAAAAAAACCTTTTATCTTCCCTTTTCAAGGATACGCCTATGTGAGCGACGTAATATACTCCGAGAATAACTTCGGCTAAAAAGGGAATGTCATAAAAGACTTATGGAGTCCCTTTTTTTAAAAGGACACTATAAGTGCTTTTAAAAAAAAAAAAAAAAAGACCCCAAAAAGATAGCGTCACTTACAAAAAAAATGAAAGACCGGCGAGCTCTACCTAACCTCATCGGCTAGAACCATAGACAATTTTTCCTTTTTTTTAGCCGAAAGGAACTATTTCATTAACAACAAAACCCAGAAGTACATACTGATAGCCGAAGCCAAGAACCAAACTACCTCTCTACTTACCAATGTATGAAATCAAAACAAATCAGAAAATGAAGCTAAGGAAGACTAATAAAACTAACAGTAACAATTGCCCAGAGTATACAAATTAGACAACACCAACTCTATCAGTCAAATCAGAATTGGGAACTGCTTCCTTGCTGGTTACCACAGCATCACCCACCAAGAGCTTGCTTAAAGAAGATGGCAAAGAAAAAGCTACAGTGAAAAGGGCCTGCAGGGCTGGCCCGCGGCCCTCCAGGGCCGGCCCGTTTAAGCCCGAGGCCCTCCAGGGCTGGCCCTACAGGGCCAATTTCAAATATCTCATCTATTTTTCAAGCCCGGCCCTTGCAGGGCCAGGGCCTAAACGGGCCGGCCCGATGGGCTCGGCCCGATTTGCCGGCTCTAGTGTGCACACAAATATATATAGACACACACCCACACACAAACATATATATATATATATATATGTATATATATATATATATGTGGGTGTGTGTACTGTGTGTGTGTACATATATGTATATTTGTGTGTATCTGTCAATATGTGTGTGTACAAATATAAACACACACACATATACATGTATATCTTTGTGTGTGTGTGTATTTATATGTGTGTGGGTGTGTGTGCCTATATGTACACACACATATATATGTGTGTGTGTATCTATATGTATACACTTATAGATATGTATATATAGTTAGACCATTATTTCAATTAGATAGCATGTGAAACAAAAAAAAAGTTAGAGAGGCATGTGGTAGGAGCTATTGATTTACTTTCACTTAGGTCATTTTAAATTTATATAAGGACATTTTAGGAAAATGAGTAAAATTAACTAATTTAACTTCTTTTCTTAATCTCCCAAAAATCGGTTAAATATGTCTTATAATTAGGACCGGAGAAGTATTAAAAATTACACTTTATAATATAGAGTTGTAACTTTCATAATATGAAACAGTAAATTACGAATAATTTTTTAAAAATATGCAATATGAATACACACACAGATATATATATATATATATATTATTCAAAAGTGTTTTATCGAACAAAAGAAATTGAATAAAAAAAAAGATTTTTTTAAAACTCTAGCTTTGGTTCAGAGTGACATGGCATCATATGTTGCCATGTGGGGCCCGACACAAGTGATTGCATATACCACGCCACAAAACGAACGTGCACAATGTGAATTTTGAAAGAGTATGTAAGAGGGACCACACCACATCTTTTTCATCCTGTGCAATAATCAATAGCAATAACATTGTTATTGCTATAAATAGCAATAACAGGCCGGAGTAAAGCAAACCACAAGAGTGAGGTTCACCAAGAAGGAGTAGAAGTGATTAGAGAGAAGAGTGAAAATGTCATTGCCAAGGTTTGTGGTGCTCAAATCAAACTACAATAACAAATACTTACGTTATATACAAGAAGATGTGCAAGTGCATGGGTTTCTCCAATTCTCCGGAGAGGAGATTGTGAGCCCATATGCAAAGTTCGTAGTGGAGATGGCAAAGAGTGGGAATGGACTGGTGCACATAAGATGTTGTTACAATAACAAATATTGGGTGAGGTGGACACAGAACCATTGGTGGATTGTTGCGGGAGCTGATGAACCTGAGGAAGACGAATCCAAATGGTCATGTACATTGTTCAAGCCAATTTATGTAGATGATGATGCTAAAACAGTCCGATTTTTGCATGTCCAGCTTGGACACTATGCATGCTTATGGAACTCTGATGCGCCCTTTGATTCCTGTTTATTTGCATCATCAGAAAATCCTGACGAAAATTCGTGTGATGTCTACACAATCATCGATTGGGAATCACTATTGATAATGCCTAAACATGTTGCATTCAAGGGCGACAATGGCAAATATCTCAGAGCCCGTTGGGTCGCGGAGCACCAATATTTGCAGTTTTCATCAAATGATGTAGGTGATCCAACAGTTGGGAACGAGATCTTCACCACTTATGACGGAAGCATCCGTGTAAAGTCAGATTACTTCAGTAAATTCTGGAGGCGTAGCCCCAATTGGATATGGGCTGACTCAGATGACACCACCAATAACAACTCCGACACGTTGTTTTGGCCAATCAAAGTTGACAACAATGTCGTTGCTCTTCGTAACTTAGGCAACAATAATTTCTGCGAGAGACTCACCGCTGAGAACAACACGGATTGTCTTAATGCTGGAGTTTCTACCATTTCCAAAGAGGCCCGAATAGAGGTGGAAGAGCTTGTTATTTCAAGGGAAATCTATAATGTTAATTTTCGTCTCTTAGATGCCAGGATTTACAACCAAACAGGCATCACAATGGCCACTAATGTTGCCGTTAACAGGACCCAAGAAGACAACATTGAAGAAGTGGAGCTCTCTTATATAGAGACTAAGATCAGTACTTGGAATGCCAATGTTTCATTGAAGTTGGGTGTCAAAACTAACTTCCAAACCGGCATTCCATTAATTGCAAAAGGAAAAATTGAAGTTTCGGCTGAATTTAGTGCAGCATACCAGTGGGGAGAAACTGAGACATCGTCAACTGAAATGAAGACTGTGTACAAAGTTACTGTGCCACCAATGACGATGGTGACAGTGAGTCTGCTAGCAACAACGGGTTTATGTGACGTTCCCTTCTCATACACTCAACGTGATACTCTTACTAATGGGCAACAAGTTCCCTATAACATGGATGATGGCATTTATACTGGCATGAATTCTTTCAACTTCAAGTATGAGACCAAGCAGGAAAAATTATGATGTAATTAAAATGCCACAAATGTTTGTGGGTACCATCTCTAGAAACCCTCACGAGACTCCACTCGTCCACTAGGGCTACCTAGGGGTTTAAAAGGCTTGTTGCATGTGCTAAATGCAATCGCGTTCCCTGCGAAAGTGGCATTTTTTATTTTTGTTTGTAATTTAGTACAATAATATGTATTGTAGCAACCTTTACTCTTTACTTGGGACATCATATTCTGGTTCTACTATATCACTACATGCATAGGCACATAGCTTCATTTTGCTAAATGATAGCTATGTATGTTGGAGTCCATCTTGACATGTTGATTGAGAACCTAGTTGCCTTTTTGGTGATTCATGAAGTCATGGATACGTAGTTTGTTCACTGTTACTTACTGAAATATACTATGGCTCATAATGATAATTGGATTACTAAAATAGTTTTTCATGCGTATAGAAACAATAATCAAATTACTTACAAGAATATAATAATAATTAATTTGATTTTAAACCGTGAAATTTATGAAATAATATTTTAAAAAATAATAAATTTGTATATATTAATTTTTTTTTCTAAAATAGATGAAATACAACTTAATAGCAAAACAAATTCATTTAACCCACACACTTTAGTGTCCCAAACGAATAAACGATCATGTGCAAAAACATTAATAATTACTCATTCAATTATTAACAGAGCTCTTACAATGGAGAATATCGTAATTAATTTGACATCTAGGGAGCACATTAACATTTTTGAAAAACTATAAGGAGTAAAAAAGCAATTAAACCTAAAATATTTAAACATGCATTTATTATTTTTTGCATAATACTATATAGAAGTAGAAGTTGTTTAGGTGTCAAATTCTAGTGAACGGTCTGGTACATAATAATAAATCAAAAAAAGAAAGAGAATTGGTCATTAAACGAAAACCACAACCAAAATTTTTGTTTAATTATACAATGGGAAACACAGTGCAAAAACCGCATTGGCAACGACATTTATCATTACACACTATGCTTTCAAGAACAACATTTGTCGTTGCAATATATGTACATATATGTATGTGTATGTATGTGTGTGTATATGTATGTATGTATGTATGTATGTATGTATGTATGTATGTATGTATGTATGTATGCAATGGTGGAGCCAGGATTTTTTATTTATGTCTGCACAATTAGTGGGGGTATTCCGGGGTTAGGGGGCAGCGCCCCGGATTTTTTTTTTTTATAGGGAAATTTTTAAATGTATTAAAAGTAAAAGAATATAAACAAGAAAAGAAAACCAAATACCTATAAAAGCTTCTTAAGAAATATGGAATGAATCACTGCAACAAAGCTGATAGCTCTATGAGCTCAATGACTTTTGTAATATCCTAATTTTTACTTTTAGGATTTATTCATACTTAAGAGTGAAATTATATATGATAAATGTACTTTTATAATATCCTAATTTTTACTTTTAGGATTTATTTATACATAAGAGTGAAATTATATATGTGATAAATGTATTTAATTTATAATTTTTAAAATATAAAAAAAATGGAAATAGTGAGTATTTTGTTGTAATTTTTTTACCTATGAAAAAAAGAAAAAAGAATAATGCACTAACTCTTCAACATATATCTACCAGCGGAAATGATGCAACATATATCTACCAGCGGAAATGATGCAAGGAAAAGAATAATGCACTAGGAATCGAACCCTGGATCATAGCGTGGCAGGGTAAAAGTAATACCACTAAACCACTTGTGCTTCTTTATGTGAAGTCCCTTCAAAATTTATATCTATTCTAAAATTTTTGTGTCTGCACTTGCAGACACATGCCCCAATGTGGCTCCGCCACTGTATGTATGTATGTATGTATGGAAAAAAGGCTTTTAAGACCAGACAAAAGAGGTACTGTAAGACCGGACCCGCGTCAGGTCTTGTTCCAAGCGGTATTAGAGTCTCCCTATTAAGACCGGACTTGAAACCGGTCTTAAAGAGTTTCTTTTAGACCGGACATTTTAAACCTTCGGTCTTAAAAGTCGTACTAAATAGATCTGAAATATTTTTGTTCGGTCCTAAAACTCAACCTTTAAGACCAGACAAAAACTCGACCGCTCTTAAAAGATCCAAATATTAAGACCGGACAAAGATCAATCCGGTCCAAAAAATAGCGAATTCTAAGACCAGACGACTAATTACCCGGTCTTAAAAGACTGACTTTCAAGACGATGATATATACATCCGGTCTTAAAAATTGAACTTTTAGACCAGACTTATAAATAGACTGGTCTTAAAAGACCAACTTTTAAGACCGGTCATAGAAATACATCTGGTCTTAATAGTTGAACAGTTAAGACCGACTTATTTATTTCCGATCTAAATTTTCCCGAATTTTTTCCCTGTTCTGTTCTTCCTGATCATATATATATACACAAATCCACCACCCAAAACAACACATAAAAGTCGATACTTTAAGCTACAAGCTATGAACAATTATGAATAAATTGAATTGGGAAAAAGAATACAAATATTATCCACCATGAGTTATGTGGCCTCTTAAGACTACAACAACTAAAGTAATTTATACAATAAGCTAAGATAACTTACAATCACAATGAGTTACAAATACAACACGTAAATCAACATACATGCCCAATATATTATTCACCATGCCTTCATCTGATTCCCACCCAACAACGTAACATGCATTCTCTTTTATAACATGCCCCTTTGAATTGGATCCTGCCACAAAAACAAAACAAGAACAAATTCATAGTCAGCGTGACATTGTTTAAGAACATAGAAGGAATATACTATAATTAAAAGGAATGTGATTTGTCCCTCACATTTGTAGAGAGATAATACTGGGTCCCTCGATGAGTGAGTCTGAGAAATGTATGGCCATACTACGATTGAAAGGAGTTTCCATTTCAATTATTAGACTACTCAAGAATCGAGAAAGTAATGGTCAAGAACAAGAAGTTGATATTATCCATGCCTCATCCTTGACCAAGTTATCGCGTGACAAAAGGGACGTGACATGGTTGTACGATAGGTTATATCGCATCAATGATCCCCATGTAAATTGGGTAGTCGCAATGTCTTGCTAGAGGCCGCTTGCGACTTGTGGGCTGGTACAGTATTGGCCCGCTGCCAATCTCATGTAGGCCTACAGGGTCGCACACAAGAATAGCCCAACACGAGCAAGAGTGTCCAGATTCATTAAATCATAAATGTGTTTAAGATTTAATGAATACTTATTTAATCTAGGATGTGTGTGTATATATATATATTATTAAATTCGAAAATAATAATGATATTATTTATTGATAATAATATTATTATATATAGTATTTAATTTATTTGATAAATTAAATAACTATAATAAATTGAGATATTGTATCTCAGATTTAATTTTCGAATAAAGATATTGTATATCAGATTTAATTTGGATTGAGATATCGTATCTCATTTTAAATTAAATATAAAGATATTATATCTTGATTTAATTTATAAATTTAAATTAAATCTGAAGGCCTATTAATTCGGATCAAATAGTTAGATTATATCTATTGGACAGATTTAATTAATATGTTTAATCCAAATTCAAAATTCAAAATTCAAAATTCAAAATTAATTAAATTAATTTTGAATATTTTAATACGACACATTAGGGTTTTTGAAACTCTATAAGTGATTCTAATCTAGTCGTATTAAACAGACGAATGAATTAGACGGTCGCGAAAAACAAAACCCTAGAGAGGAAAAGAGAGAGACACAAGAATACTGAGGCGCTAGCACGCTGCCGTCAGTGTTGGAGTTTGTTCGTGTGGATACCGGTAGAGGGAGAGGACACGTGAAGTCAGCTCCTGTCTGATTGAACAAGAAGGTGCTTGCCCACGTGATCAAGAAGCACGGATAAAAGATGCCACCTAGTTCGACATGTACGACAACTCAAGCGCATGAGGATCAAGGCACAAACGCGAATGATACGCTGAACCCTCCGCATAGGTATGATTCGGAAACCCTAAATCTTGATTTAAACGCTGTTGAGCAATCCACCTAAGGGATTTGTTAAAATTTTTTTTACTCCGCTGCGTGTACGAATCCCAACAATTTCTTATGCCGGATTTATTATCCGCTTCATCTTCTTCGTTCATGTCCGGTAGACCCCTTGAAAAAGGAGTACTTTCAGGAAGACCATAATTTGAATGACTTTCCTCATCAATATCAATGACCCTCTTTCCTTGGAGAGCTAGAGACCACATTTTATTTTCTTGATCGGTGATATAGAACACTTGTTTCGCATGGTCTGCCATAATAAAAGGTTCATCTCCAAAACTTCTACAATTGACATCGACTAAAGAAAATCCTAGCCGATCGATCAGAACACCATTATTGACATTAACCCACTTGCATTTGAAGATGGGAAATCTAATTTTAACATAGTCCACCTCCCAGATCTCTTGAATAACCCCATAATATGGCATGACTGCCATTTTAGGCTTCTTGTCTTTCAAACTGGAGAAGTGCATAGATTCAGCCTCTAACATAACACCACTTTTCTGGACTGTGCTCCTATCATCTAGGGACTTCGTGTAAAATGTATAACCATTGATCACATACGAATTCCAACTTATGACATCAACCTCGGACCACGTGCTAACCATTTCATTGTATCGAAACACATTCAGATCCCTCGACCTTTGTTTAAACCAGTTTCCAAAAGTTCTGTTATGCTCCCTAATCAACCTTTGTTCGGTCATTCGATGGTTTTCTTTCCTCACAGCTTCTTTATGTGCAGATATGCTGGCTTGAACTTCATCAACATTATTCAAGATATATAAGTGGACTTGTGACAATTGATTAGGATCCATACTCTTTACCGAAGCCCCTCGTCTACCCCCTTCAGCATGCTGACGTTTTGGAAGCCCAATATGTCTTACCTTGGCCAAATAATTTTGACAGAATTCTATGGCCTCTTCAGAAACATATTTCTGAACAATTGATGCTTCTGGCCGGTGTGCGTTCTTTGCATACCCTTTTAGGAATTTCATAGATATTTCAATAGGGTACATCCACTGTAAATGGATAGGGCCGCACAACTTTATCTCCCTCATTAGATGAACAATTAGATGAACCATGATGTCAAAAAATGTAGGAACAAAAAGCTTCTCAAGCTGGCACAAGATAAGATATCCTTCATTCTCTAATTCATCCAACTTTTCAATCTCAAAAACTTTACTACAAACCGCATTGAAGAAGAAACAAAGTCTAGTCAAAACAACCCGAAGATCATATTCGGCGATGCCTCGAATAGCTACTGGGAGTAGCTGTTGCATCAAGAGATGACAATCATGAGACTTTTGGCCTACTAATTTCAAGTCCTTCATCGAGACAAGCGTTTTAAAATTTGAAGAATACCCCGAGGGAACTTTTGTGCCATGTAAACACTCACAAAAGCTTTGTTTCTCATCCTTAGACAAAGTATGAGAAGCCGGGGGACAATAAGTTATCTTTCCATAAGGCCTTGGATGTAAGTCTTCGCGTATTCCCATTGCTTGCAAATCCAATCCTGCCTTCACACCATCCTTGGAACTACCTTGTATGTTGAGAAGCGTGTCAACAATACTATCACATACGTTTTTCTCCACATGCATGATATCAATACAGTGTCTCACATCAAGATTGCACCAATATGGAAGATCGAAGAATACAGATCTCTTTTTCCATATATTTGTTTCTTTTCTACTCTTTCTAATCTTACCGAAGATGACACTGATATTTTTAACCTTTTCATACACTTGCTCCCCAGTCAATGCCACCAGAGCTTCTTCATACTGTTGACCACCAAAAAAGACATTCTTTAATCGACGATATGGGTGGCCCCGTCTAAGAAATCTCCTATGTCCAAGATACATCGTCTTTCTTCCATGTTGAAGTTGATGGTAGCGTGTGTCTTCTTCACAAAGCGGACATGCTTTATGGCCTTTTACACTATACCCTGACAAGTTCTCATATGCTGGGAAGTCGTTTATAGTACAAAATATCATGGCTCTCATTTTAAAGACCTCCTTCTTGAAAGAGTCAAAAACATCGACACCTTCTTCCCACAACTCCTTCAAGTCTTCGATCAAGGGCTCAAGGTAAACATCTATGTCATTTCCGGGTTGTTTTGATCCCGAAATCAACATAGAAAACATGATGTACTTTGGTTTCAGGCATAACATAGGAGATAAGTTGTAAATAATCAGGAGTACAGGCCATGAACTATGTATGCTGCTAAGGCTTCCATAGGGATTCGTGCCATCCGTGCTAAGGGAAAGCCTGAGGTTCCTAGGTTCTTCATTGAAGTTCAAAAATAATTGATCGATTTTCTTCCATTGAGAAGAATCGGCAGGATGTCGAAGCTGTCTATCCGAAATCCTCTCATCTGCATCCCACCTCAAACTTTTTGCATCATTTTCATTCGCAAACAACCGCTTGAACCTTAGTATGATTTGAAGATACCACAACACTTTTGTAGGCCCCTTATCTGACTTGTACCGTGGGGTTTCAGATATCGGACAAGTCTACTTCTCTTCAAACTCTTTTCTATACAATACGCAATCATTCGGGCATGCATGGATCTTTTTGTACTCCATCCTCAGTGGACAAAGTATTTTCTTAGCATCATAGTAGCGATGCGGCAACACATTATCATTCGGAAGCATGTCTTTAAAAGCCTCAAGCAATTCTAAAAAACTCTTATCGCTCCATCCATGACGTGCCTTGAAGCTTACCAATTTCAATACAGCGTTCAACAATTAGTATTTTTTACACCCAGGGTATAGCGGCGTCTCTGCATCACTGCACATATTACCATATGCATGTGATCTCTCAAAAGCCTCTTCTCCTACATCACAAATAATGTCCTCTATGCGATCATCCATATCCGTGTCATTATCATCAAAGACCACTTCCCCATGTTGAGACCCACTTGGCGCTTTTTCACCGTGCCATACCCATACTGTATAAGTCTTACAAAATCCGTGGCACATTAAATGTGTGTGTATAACTTCAGGACTTAGTCGACTCTCATTCAAACATTTTACACAAGGGAAATAAAACTTCCCCCTATCATCATGGGCATTTTGTTTAGAAAATTCTATAAATTCCCTCACCCCATTCTGATATTCAACACTCGTTCGTAAAGCATTTATCCAACTGTGATCCATAGTAGAATTCCTATATATAGACGGAAATCATTGATCATATATAATCCGAAAAAATTGAAACTTGCATATAAAACAAGCCAACTCCAAATGCAAATATATGCTCAAAGAATCACTTTTACGAAGGAACTTGCCCATTAAGTGCATAACAAAGAATCACTTTTGGTCATAAATGCATCACAGTGAATCCAAGAACCAAAATAAATGCATGACGAGGAAATTAAATGCATGGGATGAAGGTCTTGTGGACTAACCTGTAGCATATAAATTCAAATGCGTTTGCTGAGTCTTACTTCTCCGGCCACGAACGTTGATGTTGTAGACAAGACAGCAAGAGTAACCTAAAAACACTTGTACGTCAGTTGGGCAGGTCTAAAGTGAAAATATAATCTTAAAAAAAATAATATTCATTAACAACAAAGAATACCCACAAGAACATTTCATCGATTTCGTTAAACCCATGAAAAACCCAGAACGATAAGCTGGAAAATAATAAAGTTATATAACCGAAACACCTCTTACAGCTTGGTCTATAGACATTTAGCTAAGGAACCAGGGAGTGATTGTCGAGAAAGGTATGCGAAGCAGCGACGAAGCAACACATAAACACTGGAGCGGAACCTGAGTAATCACTTTCGGCGCGACAAGAGATATTCAGAGAGGGAAATTTAATTTTCCGCGCGACAAAGACACCTTATTTAGCTTTTTGGATTTTATTAATACCAGTTAATTATTAAATGTCCGGTCCTAAAGATATAACTAACTTTTTAAGACCGGAGTTTTAAAAGTATTCGGTCCTAAATTTTTATTAGTCATTTTAGTTTAAGACCGGAGTATTATAAAACATCCGGTCCTAAAATTCAAATAGTTTTTAGACTCGTTACTTATAAAATGTCCGGTCTTAATGGCCTTGATGATTGCAGTAGTAATTGAATGAATAAACTAAAGGAATTGTTTAAAAAAAATAAAGGAAAATTGGAGAATAAGCTTCTTTAATTAATTACTAGAGAACAACCAAAAAAAAATACAGAAGCTTAGTTCTTAATGTGTCTTACATTACTTGAGAATATGCACATACACAAGACAAAAAAAAACAAGCTGATGATTATCATCCACAAGAATCTGACTGAACATCCTTGGCGATATCGGCGTGAAGAGCATTAATTTCCCGCCGGAGATCAGCAAGTTCCTGTCTTAGTTGCTCCAGCCACAATATTAATGCATCATTAGAGGAAAGTGGAGAGGGGTCAGAGGTAGGCGCGCTGGGGCCAACAGGTTGGAGAGGGGGAGCACGAACCTCTGCATGGTCTGAAGGCTGGAGGGGGCTGGCAATCTCTTCACCATCAAGAAGATGGAGGAACTCAACAAGGACAGGGTCGGCAGAAGGATCGAGGGGGGGGTGCGACAATCTCTTCATCATCCGAAATAACAATGGGTCCAACGACCCGAGACTCTTCGGCCACAATAGGACGCACTCTCACTGGAGGAGGCGCACCGTATAACGATCTAACCATGGCACGAGCTTCAGGTGTAAGAGCACCCTTACGAGCAGTTCTCTTGTATCTAACCATGGTTTGAGGCTTTGAGCAGTTGGGGCAGAGAGCTAGGTAGTGAGGAGTTAATAAGGACAAAGGGGTAGTGTGAGGAGTTAATAAGGATAGAGAGGTAGTGTGAGGAGTTAATAAGGACAGAGAGCAGGAGAGATACGTATCTGATGATGATAAAGTCAATTGGTATACAAATGAATTTAGTGTTTCCACTTTAAGAGCGGATTTTTTTAAATATCCGGTCCTAAAAGTCAATTATTTTTTTCAAATCAATTCAATTACTTTTAAGACCGACCTTTTATCTTGAATCCGGTCCTAAAACTCATTTTTTTTTTTCAATTAAATTACTTTTAAGATCGACCTTTTATCTTGTATCCGGTCCTAAAACTCATTTATTTTTCAATTCAATTTTTTTTTTTCAAGTAAGATTATTTTGTTAAGAACGGATCTTTTACAGTATCCGGTTTTAAAAGTTCATTATTTTCAAAATACTCAGATAGCAGAGTCGTATCCTTCCCTATGTTGAAATGAATGATTCAGAGTCTCTTCGGCATCCACATGAACTTCCCAACTAGGCGTCTCCTCGTATTCTGAGGAACTATGCGTCTCCTCGTTAATGTTTCCGGCGTTTCACATTGTTCAGGATGGGTTCTCTATTTAAACCCGTTGTTACTTTACTTTCTTCACATTCATCTCCATCTCCTCCTACAACCTCCACCGTAATGGCTGTTCCACCACCACGAGGTCCTCCTGCTCGGTGAAATCCTCAGCCACCTACATATCCTCCTCCGTTGCCTCCGAACCCGTCATTCTACCAGATGATACAACACATGATAGCCCGCGTCGATCATATAGACCGACGATTGGGCCAACTGTTTCAGGTCTATCACGCCGTCAACAACAAGCTGAACGCGGTACTCGACGCCAATGACGTTGAATACCAAACCTCTGATGACGACGTCTCCGACCCTTCCCTCCCCTCCGACAACGATGGGGAGGATTAGAATTTTTTTTGTACTACTGCTACCTCACAAGGCAGCAGAAAAAAAATATAATAAAATAAAATTTTCAAGGTTGGACCATCGTTGTCGTCGATTTGACCTCCCCTTCTTTGAACATTTTCAGTGTCCTTTTCATTATCTTCCTTCTTTTTCCGACAAAAAGAAAAAGGACAAAGAAAAGGGACACCGATGATGATCTTCAAAAAAAGGAGAGGTAAAAACGAGGACAACGAAGCACAAAGCTTGAGAAGAACGCCAGAAACTCGGTTGTCTTGAACCCTTATGATTTGTCTGAAAATCGAGTCACCAATTCTATTTAAAGGAAGACTATTAGGACCGGACATTTAACAAATGCACGGTCCTAAAAGTTAAGACATATTTTTTTAAAATAAACGAATATTTGAATTTAGGAGTCAACAACTAACAAATATACAGTCCTAAAAGTCTCGCCAAAATTTTAAAATAAATGAAGACATTTAAGACCGGACTCCTAACAAATATACGGTCCTAAAAGTCTAGCCATATTCTTTAGAATTAGACGAAGACTTTTAGAACCGGATATTTAATAAATATACGGTCCTAAAATTCTAGCCATATTTTTTAGAGACTTTTAGGACCAGATATTTAACATATATACAATCCTAAAAGTCTAGCCATATTTTTTAGAATAGACGAAGACTTTTAGGACCAGATATTTAACAAATATACGGTCCTAAAAGTCTAGCCATATTTTTTTAGAATAGACGAAGACTTTTAGGACCGGACTTTTAAAAAATATACAGTCCTAAAAGTCACGAATACTTTTCAGAGTCTCTTATGGTTTACAACATCCGCCTGTACCTCAAATTTCAAGCACTAAATAGCTTTATCCACCATCCCATTCATTCAAAAGCCCAAAATGGACACACAAAAATTGTTCTAAAAAATAAACAAATTTATTATTGAATTACATTGTGTTATATTTACAAATGAATGAATTGGTCGAAAAAATAAACAAATGTACAGAAGGCTATTGTTGCTACAACATATATTTACAAATGAATTAATTTAAGACATTAATTATTGTCCTAACTTTAAGATCTGATTATACAGATATTCACAAAACACATCGCGTATGTGCTCCACTTCATCATCAGAAAATGGCTGAGAACAGGCAAACCTCTGTAACATCAAAGACAGAAACAGAAGTAACTTACGTGCATATTTCATATGTAACATTAAGCCAGAGACTGAATTCAGCCATAACATTTACCTTTGCAGGGAATTTAGTCTTTCCTTTCGTCACAATATCATATATGTGTTTCATGATGTACGAGCCACATAAGTTCGATTGTTTTGGTTGCTGACGGGTCTAAAAATAACGATAAATTAAATATATATAAGAGCATATGTAGCTTACTGACCAAATTCACAAGGCAGTTATGCCAATGTCCAAATATGTACTAACCTTTGGTGTGAGCCATTTAGGATCTTTGAGCTCATACCCATGCTTTTTTTTTACCTCAATTTGGAAGGTCCTCATGCCACTATCATCAAAATCACAAATTTATCAATAATGTTCACTGAAAATTAACAGCAGAGATTTCAGACAAGACAATCAAAATGACATGCTTACTTGTTGATGGTCTGCTTCAACGTAGGCCCTGGATCGCCGTGAATGGAGCATAAGAAGATAACTGTATGCGCCTCCATGCACAAGACGGCCAACTTCCAGTGGTGACTGAAAATTCACAGCAGTAAAGTACTCAGTGATATATATATGTAGCAAAATTAAGTGAATTGCAGACAAGAATTGTGATATGTACCCTTGGTAGTATGGAAACAAGTACACCTTTCTTCTCACTTCACTCAACCTCTTTGATATGTACTGCTGTCTCAATTCCAAAGGTGTTGAACTTGCATAGACTGGGCACAAGAATCCAAAATCATCGATTCTGCCCTGTTGAACTAGTTCATCATGCATGCACCTACAAGAATGACATTGATCAGGGAATTAGTATATATGTATGTGTGTCTAAACGATGCATTTAAATTATGTAATCAAGGAAGAAGATACTTACTTTAAAAACATTTGAACAATTGGACTAGTAACCTCCTCTCCAGGAAGCAGCAGGGACGTTACATCGACATTATCAATGTAAACCGGTTCAGGATGAGGGAGGCCTACTACTTCATTGACAGGCCATGATTTATCTTTAAAATATCCGTTGGCTACCATATCGGATATTTTTTCCTTGGCCGTCAAGTTAGCAGTAGGGGATGGAACTTTAGGAGGGGATGGAGCTTGAGGAGGGGATTGAGCTTGAGGAGGGGATTGAGCTTGAGGAGGGGATGGAGCTTGTGGACGAGATGGAGCTTGTATTGGAAATTATGCCCTAGGGGCAAGTCATTGTACTTATCAACGATCCCCATATGAATTGGGTAGTCGCAATGTCTTGCTAGAGGCCGCTTGCGACTTGTGGGCTGGTACAGTATTGGCCCGCTGCCAATCTCATGTGGGCCTACGGGGTCGCACACAAGAATGGCCCAACACGAGCAAGAGTGTCAGATTCATTGAATCTTAAATGTGTTTAAGATTTAATGAATACTTATTTAATCTAGGATGTATGTGTGTGTATATATATATATGCATATATAAATATATTAAATTCGAAAATAATAATGATATTATTTATTGACAATAATATTATTATATATAGTATTTAATTTATTTGATAAATTAAATAACTATAATAAATTGAGATATTGTATCTCAGATTTAATTTTCGAATAAAGATATTGCATATCAGATTTAATTTGAAATGAGATATCGGATCTCATTTTAAATTAAATGTAATGATATCATATCTTGATTTAATATATATTAAATTCGAAAATAATAATGATATTATTTATTGATAATAATATTATTATATATAGTATTTAATTTATTTGATAAATTAAATAACTATAATAAATTGAGATATTGTATTTCAGATTTAATTTTCGAATAAAGATATTGCATATCAGATTTAATTTGAAGCGAGATATCGGATCTCATTTTAAATATAATGATATCATTTCTTGATTTAATTTATAAATATAAATTAAATCTAAAGGCTTTTTAATTTTGGATTAAATAAATAGATTAGATTAGATCTATCGAGATAGATTTAATTAATATATTTTTAATCCAAATTCAAAATTGGTTTTGAATAAAATACGCCTACTAGGTTTAGAAAAACCTACGGGACATTCTGTCGAGCGTATTAGAAAGCCGCGAAACCCTAGATAGAAAATATAGAGACGCACGGTTCGAGGCGCTAGCACGCCTCCGTTCGTGTTTCGAAGGCCGTTCGTGTGGATACCGTAGAGGAAGGCGATTCTAAAGAGTCGGCTTGGCGATCGAGAAGGTAGCCCACCAGTTCAAATTGTTCTGCAAAGGTACAATTCCGAAACCTTAAACCTTGATTTAAACGCCGTTGAGCGATCCGCCTAAGGGATCCGTAATTTTTTTTTTACTCTGCTGCGTGTATTGATCCCAACAGTGGCATCAGAGCCAACTCAACTGTGCGTTTAAATTAGGTTTTACGCGTGTTTATATATATGATATATATGCTAAAACCGATCTTTGTATGCGTTTGAATTACAAAACTCGCGTTAGGGTTTCTACGGATAGCTAGTCGGATATTGCGGCAGTTCTACGAATTGTTCGAGATCGGTTTGTGTAGGCGATTCGCGTGGATACAAACGTTCATATCCGATGTCGATCAGTACGTTAGGGTTTGAAATTTTCGGGAAAAAACACGTTTTTTTTGAAATTATTTTCGAAAAAAAAAACACGTTTTTTTGGGAAATTATTTTCGAAAAAATGAAGTTATTTTGATCATGTAGGGATTCCGGCTGATTGTCAGTAGCGCGAGATTTTAAATCATGAATATAAATTAGAGAATTTATATCATGATAACTTTAACCATAATATTTTATTGTATAATTTGTATGAATTAAATATATGGTGTGATTTAACTTGTTTGGGTATGGTGAACAATATGGCTCTAGAATTTACAAGTGTTGTATTTTTTTTTAAATATGGCATGCTATGTTGAAACGAGGTTTCTCATGAAGTATTTTTCTTTAATTTTATCTTGAGAAGTCCTCTCATTGCACTTGAGAGGATTCTAGGTTAGGTGAGCCATGTTGTGTCGCAGTCCTTGATTATGTTTTGGATTTGATCATTGCATAATTAATTTAGAATTTTTAATTATGTTTTGGATTTGATCACTCATAATTAATTTAGAATTTTAATTATGGTTTGATTAGATCACTCATAATTAATTTAGAATTTTAATTATGTTTTGATTAGATCACTCATAATTAATTTAGAATTTTTAATTATGGATTGATTAGATCACTCATAATTAATTTAGAATTTTAATTATGTTTTGATTAGATCACTCATAATTAATTTAGAATTTTAATTATGATTTGATTAGATCACTCATAATCAATTTAGAGTTTTAATTATGTTTTGATTAGATCACTCATAATTAATTTAGATATTATATGAGATACAATAGTGATTGCATTCATATAAGTATAATTAATAGGATTAATCTAATTATACCCTCTAAATAAAATCTTAAGTCATAATGCCACCAATAAATGAATACTTGTCAAAACCTAGATCGCCCATTTGTATGTTCCACCAAAGTGGATGCATCGAATTATCTTGGTGAGACAAGAGTGAGTAATGGTGATACTCAATATTCATTATTGTCGACTTAATTGAGATTATCAAAACGGTTTTGGATCTCAAGGCATTAGATGGGATTAAACATGACACGTCATATGATGATTGAATCCCATAAAGATCTAAGAGTTACATATGATGTAATTGGCAAGGGGTTTGCCTACCTAAATAACTTAATTTAAGCGTCCTGCCAAAGCGGACTTAAATTTAAGCCAAATATGGATCTTAGCCCACTAATTATAATGAGGGTTCTTAATTCAGTGGGAGGTTACTACTTAAACTTTGCAT
Organism: Acacia pycnantha; assembly: GCA_025563575.1. Taxonomy (NCBI): domain Eukaryota; kingdom Viridiplantae; phylum Streptophyta; class Magnoliopsida; order Fabales; family Fabaceae; genus Acacia; species Acacia pycnantha. The sequence goes on along the minus strand of JAMWYP010000036.1, from coordinate 275,209 downwards.
ATCTTTAGTTGTAGAATCATGTAGTCTAGTAATACTTCAACACCATCAATGCGATTAGTCCTTAAGAAGGACGAACTTGATGAGACAAACTTTCTTGACATGTTTGGGAACTTAAGTGTTGATCCTAAACACGAAAGAAAAGGGATGATTGTTCATCCTACGGAAATGTTCCAGTAACAGGCAAGGCAAGAGAGGTATGAGACCATAAAGGCCTTTCATTCCTGCAAGCTGGCTGAGGGTGCATCAGTTAGTCCTCATGTTTTGAAGATAAGGGCTACATTGATCACCTTGAGAGGCTTGGATTCCCCATGTCCAAGGAGTTAGTTAAAGATGTGATCTTGAACTCACTCCCAGGAAGTTATGATAACTTTGTCATGGATTACAACATGGAGGAATCAATTTTTGAACTGCATGGGATGCTCAAAATTGCTAAGTGAGCCTTAGAGGCCTAGTTCTGTTTTGTCCATTCAGAAAGGAAGGGGTATGAAACCGAAAGCCAAGAAGGCAAAACCTCCGAAGGATAGAGTCAGCTTCTTTTACAATGAACTTGGTCATTTGAAAAGAAATTGCAAACTCTACCTCGAAGATCGGACAAGAACAAGAAGGATAGCGGGGCTATCGCTTCAAGTATCTATGTCATAGATATTCGTTTTCTACTTCCTCAACATGGGTATTGGATACTACATGTGGATCTCACATTTGAATAAATGTAGGATCTCAAGGACAGTAGAAAATTGAATGGACATATCTATGACATAACTAGTAAAAGGTTCAAGTCAAATGATTTGAATCCGACCTATCTATGGCATTGTCGTCTAGGCCATATAAATGAGAAACGCATTTCGAAACTCCATAAAGATGGATTTCTTAACTCATTTGATTTTGAATCAATTGATACATGCGAGTCTTGTTTATTGGGAAAGATGACAAATCCACCTTTTACTGGACACAATGAGAGAGCCACCAATTTATTGGGCCTCATACATACTGATGTGTGGACCAATGAATACATCTGCGCAGAGGAGGTCATTTGTACTTCATTACATTTATAGACGATTTCGGTAGATATAGATATATCTATTTAATGAAACATAAGTCGGAATCTTTTGAAATGTTCAAAATATTCCAAAATGAAGTGCAAAATCAACTTGGCAAAACAATTAAGACACTTCGATCCGATCGGGGTGGTGAATATTTGAGCCAAGAGTTCATTGACCATCTTAGGAGTTGTGGGATCGTCTCGCAACTTACTCCTCCAGGAACACCTCAATGGAATGGTGTTTCTGAGCGGAGGAATCGAACTCTATTAGATATGGTTCGATCTATGATGGGTCAAACAGATCTTCCACCTTCCTTTTGGGGTCATGCCCTAGAAACAGTTGCGTTCACACTAAACCGTGTTCCGTCAAAGGCAGTTGAAAAGACACCATATGAGATATGGACTGGGAAGAAACCCAGTTTGTCATTTCTTAAAAATTTGGGGATGTGAGGTTTATGTCAAACATCAAGCCTCTGATAAATTATCATCCAGATCCTCAAAATGCCTTTTGTGGGGTATCCTAAGGAAACTAAAGGATACTATGTCTACAATCCCACCGATCACAAAATGTTTGTTATTCGGAATGGTGTCTTTTGGAAAAAGAGTTTATCTCTAAAAGAACCAGTGGGAGTAAGGTGAACCTCGAAGAATTTCAAGAGTCACAATACGACATAGAACCACAGATGGAAAACGGAGAAGACTCACAACAAGTTGTTGAGCCTACTCATGTAACACAAGACCCACGAAGGTCCGATAGAACACGACTATAGCCTCAGAGATATGGATTTCTGATTACTGGATGTTTTGCTCATTGAGCACAATGAGCCAACTACCTATCGCGAGGCCATGGTGGGACCCAACTCTGAAAGATGGCTTGGTGCCATGAAGTCTGAAATGCAATCCATGTACGACAGTGAGGTATGGGCCTTAGTCGATCCACCAAGGTGTAAAAACCGTTGGGTGCAAGTGGGTTTTCAAAGAGAAAACTGACATGGATGGCAAAGTAAATATCTTCAAGGCACGACTGGTTGCAAAAGGATTCACCCAAACTCATGGTGTAGACTATGATGGAACCTTTTCCCCAGTTGCAATGGCCAAATCAATTATAATCCTTCTTGTCATTGCATCATATTACGACTATGATATATGGCAGATGGACGTCAAAACAGCCTTCCATAATGGATATCTCCTTGAGGATGTGTACATGACACAACCTGAGGGTTTTGTGCGTCCAAAGGACTCTGGTAAAATTTGTAAGCTTCAAAGGTCCATTTATGGATTGAAGCAAGCATCTCGGAGCTGGAATCATCGTTTTGATGAAGTAGTCAAAGAGTTTGGATTCATTCAAAACATAGATGAACCTTGTGTTTACAAGAAGGTTAGTGGGAGCACAGTTGTATTTCTAGTGCTTTATGTTGATGACATCCTACTCATTGGGAATGACATTCCTACCTTGCAGAGTGTCAAGTCTTGGTTAGGAAAGTCTTTCTCAATGAAAGATTTAGGCGAAGCCACTTACATCCTTGGGATTATGATCTATAGAGATAGATCTAAGAGGCTGATAGGCCTAAGTCAGAGCACATACATAGACAAGATACTGCATACATTCAGTATGCAGAATTCAAAAGGAGGTAATATGCCCATGTCTCATGGCATCCATCTCGGAGAAAATCTGTGTCCTAGTACACAGGATCAAAGAGACTGCATGAATAAGATTCCATATGCCTCCGCCACTGGATCTATCATGTATGCCATGTTATGTACTCGACCCGATGTGTCATTTGCCTTGAGTATGACCAGCAGATACTTGACACAGAAAGTTTATCCTGGTTCGGTCTAAACTCTTGACCTACGTCCAGTCCCCAGACTCTCTGGGTTTTTTTCTACTATCACTTAACTCAGATACACACTCTGTACTCAAGGATTATCCTCCCCCTTGACTTGAGATTTTTACAATGAATGAATAATTGGTATAAAAGCTCTCTCACAGAGAAGATATTGATAAACACTGATGCTCTTTTTATATCAAAATACAAAGATGCGAAAGAAAGTTCCGAATGTATAAGTAACTCTTGAGCTTGCTTTTCGTTTCGCTTTTTTTTTCTTTCGTATCTTCAAGTTTGTAATCAGCTCCTTATATAGTGGTGAGTTGCTATGTGACCGTTACTTCTCAACTTAGCATGTTCTTCATTTGAAATTCAGTTTGATGAGGATTATAGCCGTTGGGTCCTGAATTTCGGCTGATTAAATTGCTGGACGCGTGAAATCATTCTGCTTTCTGATTCTTCGCGCTAATTCAATGATTCGTTTGATCCAACTTAATACTTGAAACATTCTCAATATAGAGTGGTTAAATATATATTTGAATATACTAAATGAATGCAATCAATTCGTATAAACATGGTAAGTTTGTATTTCAAAACAATCAGGATGAAACCAGTAACGATCATATTTGCTTTCGTCTTAAACTCTAGTTCTCCAAGTCAGGCTCGAGTTCGTAAGGCATTTTAGAGTATCTGGTTTATCTTCTGTGAGAGCAAACTCTGGACTTTGATGTAAACTCTGGAGTTTGTATTTTGTTTCACCATGTGAACTCGAGTTCACGAAGGTAGGCTCGAGTTCGAATGATCTCTAAGCTTTTGTCGTATGAGCACCAGTGATATCTCACAAGCTAAGTGTGCTCGAGTCCATTAGTGATTAGGCTCGAGTTTAACACTATTCATGCCTAAGAGTTTTGGTTACTAGAAAGAGTGGATCGGAGCACGAATACAAACTCGGAGTTTGTGCACTTGCTTTTCTTTCTTCGGATGAAGGGCTCGAGTTCATATTCTTAGGCTCGAGTTCAACTTAGTTTATTCCATGGCTTATTGAAGTGAACTGGAGGTTTGAACTTAAACTCACGGAGTTTGTAAAGAAGGAAAACTTAGGAGCTCTACGCAAGGGAAAACTCGAGCTTGCAATAATGAGCTCGAGTTTTCCTATTTTGTAAACTCTTCTTCGTTTGTCAAACCATAGAGTAAACTCTACACAAAAGTATTAGGCTCGAGTCCATATACTTGGGCTCGAGTGTTCATCAATTTATAATCATAGAAACAAGTGAACTCTACTCAAAAAGGATAAACTCTGAAGTTTAGAGAGATACATTTTAAATAGAAAATCTTCCCGCCATGGGCAAACTCGAGCTTGTCTATACAGGCTCGAGTTTACTCATTTGTAAACTCTTTATTAATTATACCATGAGAGTTTAGGCTCGAGTGTATTTACTCAGGCTCGAGTTCGTTATGCTGAAGTAGCCTGATGAGCTCTATGTTTGCAGCAAACTCGAGCTTGCTTAGTTAGGCTCGAGTTTTGCGGAGACAGAATGATTTTGAATCTTTTGTCATTTTAAAACATTCATACTTGTTTACAATTGTTATTAATCATCAAAATACATAGAGAACTAACAAGAGGGACAGGTGCATCAATGATCACCTCTTCAACTGACACTCTGACTTCATCATCAGCCATTTGTTGGTGGTGTACATTTGATCCCAAGTTGTGGACAGTCCCTTTAGCAACTAATTGTCTATGACTATCACGATCCTCCATATACAGATGACAAGGTTGCTCTGACTGTCCAACAATGCAGCTCCCTCTAGTGCTCTGCTGCATAGATGCAGCTGAAGGTATGAAGGGAACACTGGTCTCTGGCCGAGAGCTCAGGAGACACTTCATTTTCGGATCCAGCTCCTCCTTCATCTTGCTCATCTCAGCTTGAAATATTGCCCTCAATGTAGCTTCTTTGGCTGCAAGCGTCTGATCCATCTCCTCCCGGGTAACCATACTTTGTCTGTGGTGTTTGGATTTACCAAAGTATTGCATTAGGCCTACCCATCCTCCAATCCTCCTTACACGCCCCGAGTGATCTGGTTTTCCGGTCGGAACAGTCAGAACATCATTCCTCCCGTCCGAGCGCAAAAGATCCTCGCTTCTTTCTTTTTAAGATCTTCCCGTAAGATACGAGATAACGAGAAGCTTAGTAATGAAACATGTTTACTAAGTAAAAAATAACAATATCGATACTTACAATTCTTTCAGCAACTGGACGAGTTTGTTCACTCGTGTAGGCGTCGCTTGGCTTTTACCGAATATACAACCACAACTCCTCGCGACGTATTGGAGATGGTTGGTCAACTATCGCAGAAGGATTGGATTCAGCTTCATCTTCCAATCTCTTCCACTTGGCTGCCATCAAACCTTTTTGGCCTTTTCATATCCGCCGCGAGAAGCCCTGTGTGGGAAATCATTCTTTCTCTCGATCTCCTGTGCTTGTGCCCTTCTTTTCTGTGAATCAGGATTGAAAACAACTATCAATTATGAATTCCAGCCATGTCACTAACAAAAATTAGAGAACTTCTGCTTGATATGAACGTCAAACATTAGTCAAATTCACTTCTTCAAGTTTCAACATTTTATTTAAGGAAGATGTAGTATTGTAGAAGAAATTGGGAGAAACAAAGGAGAGGGAGTTGTAGAATTGCTGCGAACTTAGTCAATTCATTCATTCATCATAACTGGTTCCTACACATATTAGACTAACTAACTAACTACTTGCACTGAAACCATTACACAGTTAACATACTAACTAACTAACAGCAATGTCTAACCATTACACAGTTACATATCGAGACTTGCATGGAACTAGGACATGCTCCTCTGATGCAGAACAAAGGCATGAAATGTATACTTCTATTCACACACCAAACCATTTAACTAACATGATTAGATGAACACAATAACATTCACATATCCGCATGAGTTAATAAGCAAACAAAAGGGCAAACAAAACTAAATATAAACTCACCAGAGCTTCAGGAGTGGTCCGCAGCTGAACAAATTGTTGCCAAGTTTGTTCATCAATAAATTTGTACTTGTCCCAGGGTTTATGGTCAGGCTTCACCTCGGCAAAAATATACGTGATAGCTAGAAAGTGAAAACAGAAGGAAATCACCAAGAGGGGGGTGAATTGGGGATTTTAAACCTTTTAAAATAACTTTGCACCTAAGCTGAAGCTGAACGTAAAAAGATTGGGAAGAATAGCTTGACACAGAAAGTTTATCCTGGTTCGGTCCAAACTCTTGACCTACGTCCAGTCCCCAGATTCTCTGGGTTTTTCTACTATCACTCAAATCAGATACACACTTGTACTCAAGGATTATCCTCTCTCTAGGATACACTCCCCTTACAAGTTGTAATCGAAATCCCAATCTCCAAGTCCCCTTGACTTGAGATTATTACAATGGATGAATAGTTTGTATAACAGCTCTCTCAGAGAGAAGATATTGATAAACACTGATGCTCTTTGTATATCAAATACAATACAAACTCTTGAGCTTGCTTTTCGTTTCGCTTAATTTTTCGTGTCTTCGAAGTTTGTAATCTGCTCCTTATATAGTGGTGAATTGCTATGTGACCGTTACTTCTCAATTCGGCATGTTCTTCATTTGAAATTCAGCTTGATGATGATTATAGCCGTTGGGTTCTGAATTTGGTGATTGAATTCCAGACGCGTGAAATCTTTTACGATTCGTCGCGTGTATTCAATGCCTTGTTTGATCCAATTAATACCGAAACATTCTGAATTTAGAGTGGTTAAATATACATATGAATTCTCTAAATGAATGTAATTAACTCGCATAAAATTGGTAAGTTTGTAGTTCAAACTAATCAGATGAAACCAAGAACGATCATATTTGTTGCCGCTTTAAACTCGAGTTCGCCAAGTCGGGCTCGAGTTCGTAAGGCACTTTGAGTATCCGGTTTATCTTCTCGTGAGGAGCAAACTTTGGAGTTTTGATGTAAACTCGGAGTTTGTAAATTGTCTCAACATGTAAACTCGAGTTCACAAAGGTAGGCTCGAGTTCGAATCATCACTGAGCTTTTATCGTGCGAGCACTGAGATAATATTTCACAAACCAAGCAAGCTCGAGTCCATTAGTGTTTAGGCTCGAGTTTAACACTATTCATGCCTAAGAGATTTGGTCATTCGAAAGAGTGAATGGAGCACAAATAGGAACTCTGGAGTTTGTGCATTTGCTTTACTCTCTTTCAATGAAGGGCTCGAGTTCAAAATCTCGTGCTCGAGTTCGACTTTATTTATTTCATGGCTTATCTGAGTGAACTCGGAGGTTTGAACTTAAACTCGGAGTTTGTGAATGAAGGAAACTTGGGAGCTCTCTGCAGGGAAAACTCGAGCTTGTAATAACAGGCTCGAGTTTACCTATTTTGTAAACTCTTCTTCGTTTGTCAAACCATAGAGTAAACTCTACAAAAGTATTAGGCTCGAGTCCATATATTTGGGCTCGAGTGTTCATCAATTTACAAACCATAGGAATAAGCAAACTCTACACAAAAATATAAACTCGAAGTTTAAAGAGATGGTTTTCAATTGGAAAATGTTCTCAGAGAGGCAAACTCGAGCTTGTCTATACAGGCTCGAGTTTACTTATTTGTAAACTTTTATTACTATACCATGGGAGTTTAGGCTCGAGTTTATTTATTCGGACTCGAGTTTGTCATGCCGAAATAGCCCGATGTGCTCTCTTTTGCAGCAAACTCGAGCTTGCCTAGTTAGGCTCGAGTTTTGCGATGACGAATGTTTTTGACTCTTTTGTCTTATTAAAACATTCATACTTGTTTACAATTGTTATTAATCATCAAAACACATAGAGAACTAACATTCTCCCCTTTTTGATGATGACAACACTTGTAAACAATTAACTTCTTTAAAAACATTTGTTTGATCATTTGAAATCAGTGAAGCATAAATGTTCAGTGAAAATGCATCAGAATTGGATTTTAACATTAGAGATCGATTCTGATGATCAGAGTTAGCAGCAGACATAAACATGAATCAAATAAGCATTGTTCATTGCATAATTCATATTGTCATATTGCATAAGCTAAAGTATCCAATAGATTACAAAATGATCGTTATACATATAACCAAAAATGATCGAAACATTAAGAAATTTTCTGCTTCTTTACTCCAACTCTTCTCCCCCTTTGTCATCAGCAAACAAGGGAGGATCAGATGGGGTAGAGGTTGGCTGAAGAGCAGGATCATGTGTAGATGGTTCAGGGGCTATGGATGTGGTTGGTTGGATTGGGATGGGTGCAGAAGTAGGTGGAGGGTCCGAGGAGCTAGGGCCAGCAGAAGAGAGGGACTGATGGTGTAAGACTTTGTCCATTTTGTCATGAAGGCTAGCCATAGACACCAAAAGGGTGGAAATGCTGACTGAGTGATCTCCAATTTGGTCATGGAGGCCTTGAACTTTGTCTTTGATAATTTCATGCTCAAGAATTAAATCTTCTTGGGCATCGGTCAACTCCTTATATCCTTTCTTCACTTGCGTGAATTCTGATTCCATCTTGGAAGAGATATCAGAAATAACTTGGGCAATGTAAGTCTTGATTCTTTCATCCAAGTCAGAAGGGAATGATTGTGGTGGAGGTGGTGCACTCTGAGCCTCTTGAACTCTAGGCGATTGGCTCTGGATCTAGCGAGGTCTTGATTGAGTTCGGAGTGATTACTACCTTGATCAAAACTTATCCTCATAAGGTTCAGGATATGTTGACCAAACTTTGCTGGTTTTTCAGGTTTCTCATCGGCAAGTAGGTACCATACTCTTTCATGGAACATGATTACTGAGATAAGACTAGCAAAGGGTATTTGAGATGTTTTCCTTCCATGAAAACGAAATTTGAACATCTCTTTGAAGATCCAATCTCCTATATTGTGAGGAACTTGATCTATGATAGAGGCAAAGATAGGAAAGTCCTTCTTTGCAAAATGGGTGAAGTTACCTCCTTTTTGGACGAGATTTCTAGTGTATATGTACCAGCGGCTCTTTGCCTAGGGGGCATTGATCTTGGAGGGAAATTTAGAATCTCTAAACCATCGGGACAGGCTCATCGGGTTTGAGGAGTGAGTATATCTGCCTATCGGTATAGTTTGGGGATGCAACAGGAGGGGGATTTTGGATATGGAGGAGGGCATTAAGGTATGCAGCAGTGATGGTAATCTGTTTGCCTCTAATGGTTGTGGTAATCCTTTCCTCAACTAGATTTCTATCCTCATCCAATAAATTGTCACTTTGCATGCAGTAATAAAAGGCTTTGACAAAAGATGGACTATAGGAAGCTCTAATGGATATGAGAGGTTCAAATTGGCTAAGCCAATGGGTGAGATCAAGGCTACATTCCTCTTTTAAGGTATCTAAATTGACATAGACGAAGGACAAAAACTCTTAGCCTCATAATTCTCCTTGAATCTTATGGCATCCTCACCGGTGAGAGTAATGACCTCACTAAAGAATCCCTTAGGAATAGAAGAGTGATTGTAAATTTCAAATAAGGTGGGGTGTCTCTAGATACCCGAGGAACAGAGTGTTGTTGATGATGGGAGGATGATTGAGCTTGAGAGCTACCCCGACCGGTTGCAAGAGGACTCGTGTTGGTCTTTCTAGTTTTATAGACCTTCTCTTTGCCCCTTCTAGGTGGTGTTTCGAAGTTGAGGGTTTCTTTTGGGTGTCCATCTTGACTGTGGTTATAGGGGTAGCATGGGTCAAAGGGATTCCAGGAATTTGCTTGTCAATTCCGTGCTTGAATCGTTTGGGAAACGATTTTGCTCTGGGGGGACGCTGAGAGACTTTCGGTTGATCGGATTGGGGTTCTTGATGATCAGAGGATTGGGAATCTTGAGTTGCAGATCGTTTGGAAGCCATGCTTTCTGGTTTTCGTCGAGGAGATTGAGAGATTTTGGGAGAAAATTAGGTTTAGGCTCGAGGGTGATATTCAGTGAAGATGAACAATCAGGTTTTTAAAAGAAATTTATCGACGCAAACTCGAGTTCATAAGTGCGGGCTCGAGTTTGTGTAACGGTACTAACCTGGAGTTCAAGAGTGTATGTGTGAACCCTTGAAGTTTCTTGCTAGGCTCGAGTCTAGCTTGCTAGGCTCGAGTCTGTCAGGTTCTCTGAACTAAGTTGCTCTCTGTCTCCCGCGAACTCGAGTCCTTCAACTAATAGGCTCGAGTCTGTCAGATTCTCTGAGATGGGTTGCTCTCTGTCTCCCGCGAACTCGAGTCCTTCAACTAATAGGCTCGAGTCTGCCAGATTCTCTGAGATGGGTTGCTCTCTGTCTCCCGCGAACTCGAGTCCGTTAACTAATAGGCTCGAGTTTGGTGACCTGAGATAATTGCGTCTCTCTGGTTCTCTCGAGCTCGAGTCTAACTTTGGTAGGCTCGAGTTTGTGACAGCTTACTTGCAGTCGATGGTTTGGAATATTGATTTCAATACACATCCTGCACAAAACATATCTACATACTCCGATGCTTAAGTTAGTAAAACAATAAACATCAAAAACATAACTAACATTCAATTGGGTAGAGATTACTCACAACTCATTGGGATTTACCATTCCCAATTCTCTTCTTATGAACACAAATTGTTCTTTTGCTAATGGTTTGGTGAAGATATCAGCAAGTTGCAAGTGAGTTGGGATGAACATGACTTTGACATCTTTCTTTTGAACATGATCTCTTATGAAGTGATGTCTAACATCAATATGCTTGGTTCTAGTGTGTTGAACAGGATTCTTTGCCAAGCTTATTGTGCTTGTGTTGTCACAAAGAATTGGGATTTCTTTGAGATGAACTCCCAAATCACACAATTGTTGTTTGAGCCAAAGAACTTGAGCACAACAACTTGAGGCAGCAACATACTCAGCTTCAGTGGATGACACAGCCACTGTGGTCTGCTTTTTGCTGAACCAAGATACTAATGAACCTCCAAAGAACTCACATTGGCCACTGGTGCTTTTTCTGTCAGTCTTGTAGCCTGCATGATCTGAGTCAGTATAAGCTACCAAGTGTTCAGGTTGATCTTTGGGAAACCACAATCCAAGAGTCTTTGTATCAGCAAGATATCTAAAAATCCTTTTAACATGTTCAGCATGAGACTCCATGGGTGCAGATTGGAATCTAGCACACATTCCAACACTAAATTGAATATACGGGCGGCTTCTTTGTAAGATAGAGTAATGATCCAATCATTCCCCTATATTTAGTGATGTTGAAGTCAGTCCCCTTTTCATCAGCATCCAGAGTTGCAGTTGAACTCATAGGAGTATCTGCTCCATTACAGTCAGCTAGACCATACTTTTTCAATAGATCTTTCAAATACTTGGTCTGGGAAATGAAAATTCCATCATGACGTTGCTTGATTTGAAGTCCAAGGAAGTAATTGAGTTCTCCCATCATGGACATCTCAAACTCTCCCTGCATTGTCTTGGCAAATTCTTCACACATAGTATCATTAGTAGCACCAAAAATAATGTCATCAACATAAATTTGAGCTATTAAGACATCACCAAGTTTATTTTTCTTTATAAAGAGAGTTGTATCTGCTTTTCCTCTAACAAATCCTTGATCAAGAAGGAAAGTACTTAACCTCTCATACCAAGCTCTAGGGGCTTGCTTAAGACCATATAAGGCTTTCTTGAGATGATAAACATGATCTCGGATGATGTTCATTTTGAAATCCCGGAGGTTGTTCAACATAAACTTCCTCTGTATAAAACCATTTAAAAAGGCGGATTTCACATCCATTTGAAAAAGTTTGAATCCTTTAACACAGAAAAAGCTAAAAGAACTCTTATAGCTTCCAATCTAGCTATTGGAGAATAAGTTTCTTCATAATCAATTCCTTCTTCTTGATTATAGCCTTTTGCAACTAGCCTTGCCTTATTACGAATGATTATGGCGGATTCATCACATTTATTCTTGAATACCCATTTAGTACCAATGACCGGATGGTCTTTAGGTCAGGTACCAAGTCCCAAACTTGGTTTCTTTCAAATTGATGTAACTCCTCTTGCATTGCTATAACCCAATCATTGTCCGAAAGGGCTTCATCAATTTTAGAGGGTTCAATTTTAGAAATGAAAGCTGAAAAAGTAACTTCATTTAAAGTGCTTTTTCTGGTTCTTACTCCTTGATTTGCATCACCTATCACTTGATCCAGAGGATGACTCCTACCGTATCTCCATGATTTTGGTTGAGTTTGAACACTTGTTTTCACAAGCATTTTCACAATGTTTTTCGGTTTGAGAATCTTTTTGCAAAGCATTTTCGGTATTTGTTGAAATAGAAGTTTGGTTTGTCATAGGAAAATCATCATCATCATCCAAGGACTTGTTAGTTTTGGTTTCACGAGAAAACAACATGCATAGATTCTTCAACGGTGTGATTTCGGGTATTATACACTCTATATGCTTTACTTCTACTTGAATAACCCAAGAATATACCTTCATCGACTTTGGAATCAAATTTTCCCAAGTTTGTCCTTACCATTATTGTGGATGAAGCATTTACATCCAAAGATGTGTAAGTGAGCTAAGTTGGGTTTTCTTCCTTTGTAGAGCTCATAGGGAGTTTTGTTCAATTTCTTAGGAGATATGCCCTGTTTGATATGTAACAAGCAAGTGCTCATAGCATCAGCCCAAAACACTTGAGATGTTTGGTTCTCATTTAGCATTGACCTTGCCATTTCGGTAAGCACTCTATTCTTTCTTTCAACAACTCCATTTTCTTTGTGGGGTTCTTGGAGCTGAGAAGTTATGATTGATTCCCATATTATCACAGAATTCTCAAAAAGCATGATTCTCAAATTCTCCACCATGATCTGTACGAATACAATCAAACATTCTTCTGAATCAAAGATGACTAGGTTTCCTTTGTCTGTGCTTTGACTCACACTGAGGAGGTTGTGACATAATCCATCCACAAGATAAACATCTTTGATTTGAGGTCCATTGCTGTTTCCAATTTTGCCAATGCCGGCAATTCTTCCGGACTCATTTCCACCAAATGTTACCTTGCCACCTTCCTTATGTTTGATTGAAGCAAACTTGGATTGGTCTCCAGTCATGTGTCTTGAGCATCCACTTGTCAATGTACCACTTATTGGGATTTGATGCTCTAAGACAAATCTGCATAAAAGGAGACATCATCTTTTAGGTACCCAATATTCTTTGGGTCCTTTTGGGTTAGTTTGTGTCTTAGGAATCATATAGGATCCCTTAGGCACCCATTGGTAGTTTCCTACGGGTTTAATTTTTCTATCCTTTCTATGAAAACATGAAGAAGTGGTATGACCTTTTCTATTACAATAGTTGCAAGTGTGCAAAAGGATTTGAAGTATGGACAGATTTTTGAAAGTAATTCATGTAAGATCTTTGTCCATGTTTCTTTTTGCCTTTCTTTTGTCACAATCGGGTTTGTAACCAATTCTGATTTGTCATTTGTGAATCTTTCTTTGTTTCAAAATTATTTCAAGCATTTCACTTCCTCTAGTGAATTTTTCAAGAGTCTTTGTAAGATATTCATTTTTCTTTTTGAGAATAAGACATTCATCACATATGAGATTTTCGAGGAACCGAAAGATTTTCTACTTCTTTGTTCAAGTGTTGTATTCTTCCTTTTTAAAGCAAAATATTTTTCAGCAAGTTCATCAAATTCATTTTGAACAAGTTTATATTCAGTAGATAATTCATTATAAGTTGGTTTTGTATCATGATTAGAACAAGTAGAACTTTCCTTTTCACAAGTAGAAGCAGATGTAGGAATCGTTTGAACTGTTCTTCTAGTAGTTTGATTTTTCTTTTTGAAAATAAGAGCTCTTTTGCAGTTTTCTTAAATTCGGTATAAAGAGAATCATATGTTGAAGATAATTCATCATAAGGTAAATCGAATTACTTACCTCTTCGTTGTCGATTCCTCTTGAGCCACAAGACAGAGATTGGCACTTTGTTCCTCTTACGCCTCATCTTCATCGATGAGTTGTTGCCCCATATAGCCGACACATAAGCTCTTTTCTTGAACTTATTGAATTTCTTTTCTTTGTTTTTCAGTGAGGACATTCGATTTGATGTGGCTGGTTTCTCACACTCATAGCATATAATTGGTTTCTTAGTTTCGGTGCTAGAATTTCCTTTGTGAAACTTTACGTGAGATTGGTCCTTTTTGTAGAATTTCTTGAATCTTCGGACCATCATTCCTAGTTCACCATCTTCATCTTCATCTTCTTCATCGTCATCGACTTTACCTCTTTGATGGTTTTAAGAGCTATTCCCTTGTTTTTGACATTGATGTCATTTAGCCCTTTCTTGAATTTGATCTTCCCCTCATACTCGAGAGATTTTGCCAAATAATCTTGCTACGGAGGCCATTGATTCGCCTCGAGATTCTTCAATTGCGGTGACCTTGGCTTCCCATTCTTTGGTGAGAATATTTAGTATTTTCCTCACTTGGGCAGGTTGTTCATATTCTTTTCCCAAGGCAATGAGTTGATTGATTAGATGAGTGAACTGAGTTGAAATTCGCCAATAGACTCTCAGGGCTTCATCGTAATAAATCATATTCGATCATGAGAGTATTGATACGATTTTCTTTGATTGCAGCCGTTCCTTCATGGGCTATCTCAAGAGCATCCCACATTTGCTTAGCGAGATGGCAAAGTGCAAATTCTGAAATACTCCTTTTGCCCAAGAGCACTTTGCGGCATGTGGATTGCCTTCATGTTGAGAGTAACTAGCTTTTTATCATTGTCATCGTACTCTTCTTCTTTCTTGGGAGTTCGACATCGGCTACAAGCGAGGAAGGAACATAGTTTCCTTTCTCAAAGACCCTCCATAAACCAAACTCGAGGCCATTACATAGACCACGAACTTAGCCTTCGAGAATGAGTAGTGTTCTCCATTGAAACACGGGGTCTCGTTGATTGAGGCTCCATCGGGTAGAATTCCTTCCATTGGATCTTTTTGTCTAGGATGTTAATCCTTCAAATAGACAACCTGGCTCTGATACCAAATGAAAACGAAGGAAATCACCAAGAGGGGGTGAATTGGGGATTTTAAAACCTTTTAAAATAACTTTGCACCTAAGTCGAAGCTGAACGTAAAAGATTGGGAAGAATAGCTTGACACAAAAGTTTATCTGGTTCGGTCCAAACTCTTGACCTACGTCCGTCCCAGATTCTCACGGGTTTTCTACTATCACTCAAATCGGATACACACTCGTACTCAAGGATTATCCTCTCTCTAGGATACACTCCCCTTACAAGTTGTAATCTGAAATCCCAATCTCCAAGTCCCCTTGACTTGAGATTATTACAATGGATGAATAGTTTGTATAACAGCTCTCTCACAGAGAAGATATTGATAAACACTGAGGCTCTTTGTATATCAAATACAATATAGAAAGAAAACTGAATGTATATGTAACTCTTGAGCTTGCTTTTCGTTTCTGCTTAATTTGTCGTGTCTTTCGAAGTTTGTAATCTGCTCCTTATATAGTGGTGAATTGCTATGTGACCGTTACTTCTCAATTCGGCATGTTCTTCATTTGAAATTCAGCTTGATGATGATTATAGCCGTTGGGTTCTGAATTTCGGCTGATTGAATTCCAGACGCGTGAAATCTTTTCTGATTCGTCGCGTGAATTCAATGCCTTGTTTGATCCAACTAATACCTGAAACATTCTGAATTTAGAGTGGTTAAATATACATATGAATTCTCTAAATGAATGTAATTAACTCGCATAAAATTGGTAAGTTTGTAGTTCAAACTAATCAGGATGAAACCGGTAACGATCATATTTCTTTGTTGCTTTAAACTCGAGTTCGCCAAGTCGGGCTCGAGTTCGTAAGGCACTTTGAGTATCTGGTTTATCTTCGTGAGGAGCAAACTTTGGAGTTTTGATGTAAACTCTGGAGTTTGTAAATTGTCTCAACATGAAAACTCGAGTTCACAAAGGTAGGCTCGAGTTCGAATCATCACTGAGCTTTTTATCGTGCGAGCACCTGAGATAATATTTCACAAACCAGTCAAGCTCGAGTCCATTAGTGTTTAGGCTCGAGTTTAACACTATTCATGCCTAAGAGATTTGGTCATTCAAAAGTGTGGTGGAGCATGAATACAAACTCTGGAGTTTGCACACTTGCTTTACTCTCTTTCAATGAAGGGCTCGAGTTCATAATCTCAGGCTCGAGTTCGATTTCATTTATTCCATGGCTTATTGGAGTGAACTGGAGGTTTGAACATAAACTCTGGAGTTTGTGAATGAAGGAGAACTTGGGAGCTCTCTGCCAAGGAAAAACTCGAGCTTGCAATAACAGGCTCGAGTTTACCTGTTTTGTAAACTCTTCTTCGTTTGTCAAACCATCGAGTAAACTCTAAAAAAGTGTTAAGCTCGAGTCCATATATTTGGGCTCGAGTGTTCATCAATTCTGACCATAGGAATAAGCAAACTCTACACAAAAATATAAACTCGAAGTTTAAAGAGATGGTTTTCAATTGGAAAATGTTCCGCTTGAGAGGCAAACTCGAGCTTGTCTATACGGGCTCGAGTTTACTTATTTGTAAACTTTTATTACTATACCATGGGAGTTTAGGCTCGAGTTTATTTATTCGGACTCGAGTTTGTCATCTTTGAAATAGCTCGATGTGCTCTCTGTTTGCAGCAAACTCGAGCTTGCCTAGTTAGGCTCGAGTTTTGCGATGTGAGAATGTTTTTGACTCTTTTGTCTTATTAAAACATTCATACTTGTTTACAATTGTTATTAATCATCAAAACACATAGAGAACTAACAGAATCGAAATCTCGCATTCATCCGGAGATTCCTCGCCTAGACGATCGCCTAGAATCTGCCCGGACAAGCATGCGTCTCATCGTGCAATCGCACGGCAACACTCGTAACCTAGTCCGAACTAAGTCCTTGGGATGAACCAAACCGAATATTAAATCTAATATTCGAACTATTTTAAATCGAATCCGATAAGATGAAAACGAGAATCGAGTAGTTACCGATTAGGCACGAGTTCTCTGGATGAATCATGGAATCCTCATCGTTGGGTTAATCACAAGAGTTTAGCCGATCATGGCTGGGAAAATCGAAGAACGAACGAAGAACACGAAGAACACGCGAAGAACATGAAGAACAGATGAGAGAAAATGAAAACTTGTATTTTGATCCACTCTAATGTTAAAAACGTGAATGAATATGTTTGTGGCAGCTGCCATACTTAAAAATAACCTAAAACGAAATGGGCTCTCATAGTTTTAGCCCAAAACAGAAATAAAATATAAGCCGGACTTAAATTACAAAATTCGGGTCCAAAATAAATCCAGAATTGTACATCCGACTTTGGCTCCAAAATTGACCGCCTTCTTGACCGAATTTGCTCTTGATGTCTTCATAACAATTGTAGCTCTCTGAATCATCTGAAATATGAGACAAAAATGAGGCAAATCCGATGTCTGGTTCAAGAGTTATGGTAGAAATAGTGAAGCAATACAAAACAAAAGATATTTATTATTAAAAATGGCTAAAATGCAATAAAAGGCCCAAGGCCCAAATAAACATAAGAGCCATTATTTATTAGCTAAAGGGTCCTAAATTATTATTCAAGAGACAAAAATAAGTGTATAAAATATTCAATTATCAAATTCCCCACACTTATCTTTTTGCACTCTGAGCAAAATTCAAAGAGAAAGACCTAAAGGAAAAACTCTTCTTTACTAATAATTGCTAACAATGCAAAAATTGAATCAAGGGACACAAAGCTTCAAAAGACCAATCATTCAAGACCAAAACCCCTTCATCTCAAATTACAATTCATGGTAGTGTCAATCAATGATGCTAATCACAAAAGATGATCTCTCAAATGATGCGCTCAATCAATCAGTCTCTCAAGTGTTTAAGGTAAATAAGTGTATCGCTCAAATTCTACTCAAGAAATTTGTTCTACCATAAGCTTGCTCAACTTCTACGTCTCCACTACTCATAACACATACATGCACAAATCAAGAGAGCTTGTAATTAAAGGTTGTAACGGGGCTAGGGTGAAGGTAGGTAATAGTATGGAATAAGAGGCTAAGCACCAAAGAAATCAAAAGGAAGAGCATTGATTAACACAATCATTCTCTATGTATGAAACTTTTATTCTACTCATATATACATTCCTTTCTATGTATTTTCTTTTCTTTTCTCTTCTTTTGTTGTTTTTTTTTTTTTTTTTTTTTTTCTTTTTTTCTTTTTTTTTTTTTTTTTTTTTTTTTTTTTTTTTTACTTTTCTTTCTTTCCTTTCATTGTATACGTAATTACAATGTCAAAATCAAATATCCCCCCCACTTAAGCTGTTGCACTCTGAGCAACCCCCACACTTAAACACAAAACAAGTTGAAACCAATGCTCAATAAATCTTCAAGGTGCGGAATAAAATGGTTTTACGCTTAGGCTTGTAATGTGGCTTAGAAAAGAATGGGTCAAAAGGCACAAAGGGGCTAGCAAAGGAATCATAATGCAAGGGAAAGCTATTTGGCCAAAGTGAGGAGAATAAAAGAAAGAAAACAAGCTTCCATCATACTTATGCACGTAAGTGAAAAATGTAGTTTCAAAAAGAAAAGGAGCAAGTTCTAGAGAACACAAATCATGAGAGATGCACACATGAAAGAAAGAATGGCAAAAGATGAATTCCATTCATGCAGGCCCAAAACCTCACAAGGTCAATACCAACTTAGGTAATCAACAACATCAAATCAACTACCAAGACTTGTAATCGAAGAGTCAAGAGTTCCAGACTAAACAGAATGATCCATTAAAACCAAAATGTCCTAGTTCATAATATGTAGCAATCATTAGAAAGAAAGAATGTATTTATTTTCAAAAAGCAAAGTAGAAAAGGAAAACAAATAAAAGAGAAGGAGGGAGAAGAAAGAAGAATACTCCCCAAGGGTTTATGGAGGATAAGTGGCATCAATGAGGAGAATCTCTGCTTCCTCAAGCTGCTGTGGGGATCCCTCATGAAATGGCTTGAGGCGATGCCCATTGACCTTAAAAGTCCGTCCTGTGGGTGGATCACATAGCTCAACAGCACCAAAGGGAAATATGTTAGTGATCACAAAGGGCCATCCCATCTAGATCGAAGCTTACCGAGGCATAAACTTGAGACGGGAATTAAATAGAAGAACTTTCGGCCCTGAGAAATTCTTTCCTCGAATATGCTTATCATGGAATGCCTTAGTCTTTTCCTTATACAACCGTGAGCTTTCATAGGCATCCAATCTAAGCTCATCTAACTCTTGCAGCTGCAGACTTCCTCTCCATCCCGGACTTAGCCAAATCCATGTTGCATTGCTTAATAGCCCAATAGGCTTGATGCTCCAACTCAATAGGAAGATGACATGCCTTACCAAAGACAATCCGATAGGGAGACATCCCAATCGGAGTCTTGTAGGCGGTGCGATATGCCCACAAAGCATCATCTAGTCGCTTACTCCAATCTTTAGGGTAGAGTTGACGAGTCTTGAAGGATTTGCTTAATCTCTCTATTGGAGACTTCGGCTTGACCATTGGTCGAGGATGGTATCTTTGTGGAAACCTTGTGAAGCACTCCATACTTGCGTAGCAAGGCACCCATGCTTCGATTGCAAAAATGGGAACCACGATCACCGATAATAGCTCTAGGAATGCCAAACTGCGAGAAAATGTTAGACCTAACAAAATCCACCACCACGAAGAATCATTTGTCAGGGTGGCTTTCGCCTCAACCCATTTCGAAACATAATCAACGGCCCGACAAGATGTAAGTGTAACCATATGAAGCAGGAAATGGACCCATGAAATCAATACCCCAAACATCAAAGATCTCACAAAACAATATAGGGTTTTGGGGCATCTCATGCCTACGGGAAATACTCCACGCCCTCGGCGGTTATCACATGACTTGCAAAACAAATGGGCATCATGAAACAGGAAGGCCAAAACAAACCACATTCTAACACTTTCCTAGCAGTTCTTTGGGGTCCAAAGTGACCACCACGAGCGAAGCATGAGCAAAATGCAATATAGATTGAAACTCACAATCGAGGCACACATCTCCTAACTACTTGGTCACTACAAAATTTCCACGAGATAAGGGTCATCCCAAACATAATATTTAGACTCACTTTTCAATTTAAGGGTTTGGGCCCTAGTGGATTCTACGGGAAAAACACCGGCTACCAAGTAGTTAACTAAATCGGCATACCATGGGGTCTTAACTTGCAGTGTAGAAGGCTGCTCATCGAAATCATCCCGAATAGAAGAGGGTGAGAGGGAGAATGAGTGATACGACTCAAGTGGTCGGCTACCCGTTTTGTGCTCCACTTCTATCTCGAATCTCCACATCAAACTCTTGGAGCAACAACATCCACCGGATGAGTCGTGGCTTAGCATCTGCCTTTTCAAAAGAAACTTTAAAGCTGCATGGTCGAGAAAACAATGACTCTACTAGCTAGCGAGATATGACCTAAACTTATCGAAGGCAAATACAATAGCCAACAACTCCTTCTCGGTAGTGGTGTAATTAGGCGAGCGAGAATCCAAAGTCTTTGAAGCATATGCAATGACATGGGAGGCTCTATCAACCCGTTGTGCTAAGATAGCACCAACCGCATAGTTGGAAGCATCGCACATCAACTCAAAGGGAGGAGCCAATCGGGGGTGAATCACTGGGGCGTAGTAAGGCAACGCTTCAAGTGATCGAAGGCCGCCTTGCACGCATCATCAAAGACAAAGTCGGTGTCCTTATGCGAAGGTTGGACAAGGGTTGAGCGGTCTTCTGAAATCTCGAATGAAACGTCGATAGAAACACATGACCAAGAAAGAGCGAACTTCCCGCACGAAGCGGGGTAAGGCAAAGCGTAATAACATCGATCTTAGCGGGGTCTACCTCAATCCCTTTCCTAGACACTATGTGTCCCAAGACTATGCCCGACTCAACCATAAAGTGACACTTTTCATAATTCAAGCACAAGATTAGATTCAATACACCTATGCAAGACTCTAGACAAATTAGCTAAGCATGCATCAAAATCGAGACCCATATACGGTGAAATCATCCATGAAAACCTCCATGCGGTCCTCTAGGAACTCGGAAAATACTCACCATACAACGGCGAAAGGTGCCAGGTGCATTGCGAGAGGCCAAAAGGCATCCTTCGGTAAGCATATGTCCCAAAGGGGCATGTAAGGTCGTCTTCTCCGATCCTCGGGAGCAATATGAATCTGGAAGTATCCGGAGTAGCCATCCAGAAGCGGTAATGAGACTTACCGGCCAATCGCTCTAACATCGATCAATGAAAGGTAGAGGGTAATGATCTTTGCGAGTGGCTTGGTTGAGTCTCCTATAGTCAATGCAAACTCTCCAACTATTCGAACTCGAGTAGGAATGAGCTCATTCTTTTGATTGGCTACCACGGTAACTCCGGACTTCTTGGGAACCACCGGGTGGGCTAACCCACGGCTATCGAAATAGGATAGATGATGCCGGCTTGCGAAACTTAGTGACCTCCTTCTTCACCACATCAAGGATAAGAGGATTAAGGCGTCTCGGGGTTGCCTCACCGGCTTAGAGTCCTCTTCCAACGAGAATCCGGTGCATGCACATAGAAGGGCTAATGCCAACTATGTCGGCCAATGTCCACCCAATAGCTTTCTTGTTCACCCTCAATAAGCTTAGCGGCTTCTCTTCTTGATCGGCGTGAGATTATTTGCCACAATGACGGCAACTTGCTCATTCTCCTCCGAAATGCATACTTCGGATGGTGCGGAAGGGATTTCAACTCTAGTTTGGGCGGTTGCTCGGTGGAGGGGAGAAGCTTGGGTGGTTGTTGCAACAACTCGATGTCATCACACCTGGGAATACACGAAACCATATTCAAAGAAGCACAAGCGAAGGATTTGTGTCTATACGGCTCAAGGTTAACATCGAATTCAGTTCATCAAAATCGGAATGAAGCTCATCAAAATCGAATCGGGATGCACGTTAGGATCGGGATGAAGCTCAAACTCGAATCAATATCGAGTCTACAAGTAATGTAGAATCATCAAGCAAATCGAATCACCAAACAATGCGGTCTTAACCAAATTAGTGCAAACAGAGCACCATTCATTATCATCGCATGCACAAATGGGGGTATCACTCTCGGATGAAAAATAAGGATAATCGGCACACCAACCATTAAGAACATCATCCACAGCATCATCAATCACATCAATACGTAAAAGAATGCTCTTCCCTAGGATATTTCATGGCATCAAAGATATTGAAATTCACGAGATATATCACCAAACTCCATGGAAAGAGTACGGAATGCACATCTATCTTAGTCCTAGTTGTTTTCATGAAAGGTCTCCCTAGAATGATTGGTGACCTACTACTAGGAGACTCACCCTCCATATCCAAGATGTAAAAATCAGCGGGGAATATCAATTCATTAACTTTGACTAATACATCTTCAACTAAACCGAAACACCAGTTGGACGCAAGGGACCAAGACCAAGAGATCTATAAACAGATGCGGGCATGACATTAATAGAAGCACCTAAATCTAGCATGCAATCATCAAATCTATAGTTACCAATAAGGCAAGGGATAGAAAATGTCCCTGGATCTTTGCATTTACGAGGCATGGTAATTTGGATGAGTCTTTGAGACATTCAGTTCAAGCTCACTCGTTCATTCCCCTTGATCGCCTCTTGTTGGTGCACAACTCCTTCGAAACTTGGCATATTTAGGAATTTGTTTGATTGCATCTAAGAGAGGAATGTTGATCTCTACTCTTCGAATGTCTCAAGTATATCCTTCTCTTGTGCTTTATCTCGCCCAACTTCTTGGACTGAATCGCTCTACGAGGGAAGGGAAGAGGAATAGGAATGTCTTCCTCTTCACCTTCTGCACCTTGCCTTTTTCTTTTCGAGTCAATCTTCACATTTCGACTCGTTTTCGATGTGGAAGTCACATCTGCAGCTTGCTTAGGTTCCTCCAATTGCTTCCAGACCGTAGTGATATAGCACTCACATTTCCCTTAGGATTGGGAATTGTTTGTGAGGGAAGGGAATTGGATCCCCGAGGTTGAAGCTGGTTCAATGATGTTGCCAATTGCCCAATCTGTGTTTGCAAACTCGAATGGAAGTGTCGGTTCTTTGTTGGAAGCGCATATTGGGTGTGACAAATTGCTTCATCATATCTTCAAGTGAGGAACCACCACTACTACTAGCTAGCTCTTGTTGTGCCGCTTTGTGGAGGTGGACATATGGCTGGTCGAGGAGGTGGTGCTTGCAAAGGCAAAGGGGTGCGAGGCTGTTGTTGGAAAGTCGTAGTGCATACGACCTCTGTTTGGTAGTTCCCAGTGCAACGATCTTGGTTACTCGATTCGATTTTGGTATTGGTTGCTCTGGTTCGATTTTGGTTCCAGCGAAAGTTGGGGTGATTTCTCCAACCGGGATTATAAGTGTTGGAGAAGGCATTATTTGTTGGTATTGTGGCCTTCTGGAAAAACACCCACTGCAGGCTCGACCGATCTTGGTAAGTAGGATCATGCAAGGTAGGGCAAGAGTCGGTAGAATGATAAGGGTCGAACAAAACCCACAAGAGTACCCATCTTTGAGAAGGGGAAGAGCGCATCTTATCGTGTCCTTGCCAGTGCCTCACAAGGGAGGTCGGATCATCAAGTCTAGTCTCTAATCTCTGAGAATCATCTTTGGTGGAGCTTGAATATGGTAAACGGGAGTACTATTGGCCACGGTGCCAAGCTGCTGAGAGTTATCGCCATAATGGATATCAAGTCTCGGGCTTCTTCAGTGTCTTGTTACTCATAGCCCCACCGCTAGAAGCATCCACCAACCCTTTGTCTAGGTGATAGACCATCATAGAAAGAGTTGATCAAGTCTTTTCGGATATCGATGGTGTGGACGGCTTGCACATAACCTTTTGAACCTCTCCCAATACTCATACATAGTCTCCCCAGTGACTTGTTTAATGTTGCCAATTTCCTTCTTGATTGCGGTTGCTCTTGAGGAAGGAAATATTTCTCTAGAAATAACCTCGAATATCAGTCCAGCTCCCAATAGATGAGGGTGAAGGTACAACAACCAATCCTTGGCTCCACCCTCCAATGAGAAAGGAAAAGCTCTCGGCTTGATATGATCTTCATCAATGGCATGAGGTTTCATAGTGCTGCATACTACATGGAATTCCTTCAAATGCTTAATGGGGCACTCACTGCAAGACCATGAAACTTAGGCAACAAGTGTATTAGACCAGATTTCAGCTCAAAGTTAGCGGCAAGGTTAGGATATTGGATGCACAAGGGTTGATAATTAACATCGGTGCACCCAATTCCTTCAAAGTATGATGATTATCCCGCTCTCCTGCCATAATGTCCGAGCGAGCAAAGTTGCTACTAGAATCGGTGAACACAACAAGACTATCGAAATACTATCGAAGCACAATCGGAAAGATCAACGGAATGGACACAATCGAGAATGGCGAGAATCGACTCTAATTGAGTATCCAGGTTGGTATTAATCTTATGACTTAGCCTAACAACTCTTCTAGCGGTAAGAATTGTTCTTTCTATTTCGGGATCAAATGGCAACAAATCTTCTCGGATTAGTAGTATTCACGGTACTCATGCAACATATACACAAAGCGAGTTGGCAAATACTCGGAATGACAAAGATGCCACGAGAAAATCAGAATTACGAAAATGCCACAAGAGGTGGTGAAAAGTGGAAAAACACTAAGAGACACGAGACAAAACACACAAAAGCAAAAACCTATGCTAGAAATTGACCAAAACAAGTCCGAAACAGTATCAAATGATTTTTAAATTTTTGGGACTTGGACAAGGCAACTCCTAGACTATTGGGGGACTCAAAAATGGAATAAAAAAACTTCAAAAATTGAAAAAGTGGCCTAAACGATGGAATTTGGCGAAACGGAGGATACCACATGGAAAATGGAACATTTTCGATGTGGGTCTAACGATTCGCCATTTTCTAACACCGTACCAAATTTCAACTCAATCAGAGATATTAAAAAAAATGGTCCTGTTGGAAATCAAAAAGCGAACCTAAAACAGTGAAAAAAGTGGTCTAAACGTTGGAATTTGGGGAAAATGAGTGAGACCTCACTTCCTTCTAGGAAGTGACTTTTGCTTAAAACACCCAATTCCTTGTGAATAAGACCTGGTTTGAGTGATCGGAGTCAGAAAATTTCTGTCCGGCCACCCGAACCACCTAAACTACCTAAACTAAGCTATTTACAATACTTTTACTAATCAAACCGATGCAAATTCCCCGGCAGCGGCGCCATTTTTGGAAAGATTTTTGCCGTGTCTTCCAAAATAAACCAAGTTCGAAAACAATTTGCAGAATTAGGGAACCTGGGTCGTTTCCCAACGAATTTGCAGCGGGCTTGTTCAATAACAATAGTGAAACAGAATGATAAAATGGGGGTTTGGTTTAATGAATAGAACAAAACGAAATAACATAATCAAAATGCAATAAACAGAGTCAAACAGAATCAAATAAACAGAGACAGATTAAAGATGATCAACCCAACGAATTGATTCCGTAAACCTCCATCATTGAACGAAAATATAACTAACCCACGTTTGGTTCCGGATGAATCGAAATCTCTCGCATTCATCCGGAGATTCCTCGCCTAGACGATCGCCTAGAATCTGCCCGGACAGTGGCGTCTCACTGTGCAATCGCACAGCAACACTGTAACCTAGTCCGAACTAAGTCCTTGGGATGAACCAAACCGAATATTAAATCTAATATTCGAACTATTTTAAATCGAATCCGATAAGATGAAAACAGAATCGAGTAGTTACCGATTAGGCACGAGTTCTCTGGATGAATCATGGAATCCTCATCGTTGGGTTAATCACAAGAGTTTAGCCGATCATGGTCGGGAAAATCGAAGAACGAACGAAGAACACGAAGAACGCGCGAAGAACATGAAGAATAGATGAGAGAAAATGAAAACTTGTATTTTGATCCACTCTAATGTTAAAAACGTGAATGAATATGTTTGTGGCAGCTGCCATACTTAAAAATAACCTAAAACGAAATGGGCTCTCATAGTTTTAGCCCAAAACATAAATAAAATATAACTGGACTTAAATTACAAAATTCGGGTCCAAAATAAATCCAGAATTGTACATCCGACTTTGGCTCCAAAATTGACCGCCTTCTTGACCGAATTTGCTCTTGATGTCTTCATAACAATTGTAGCTCTCTGAATCATCTGAAATATGAGACAAAAATGAGGCAAATCCGATGTCTGGTTCAAGAGTTATGGTAGAAATAGTGAAGCAACACAAAACTGGAATTTTATTATTAAAAATGGCTAAAATGCAATAAAAGGCCCAAGGCCCAAATAAACATAAGAGCCATTATTTATTAGCTAAAGGGTCCTAAATTATTATTCAAGAGACAAAAATAAGTGTATAAAATATTCAATTATCATCCCAAATAGGATCCTTTACTGTGCTTTGGTCCACATTTTTTCACTCAGCTATCAAGATGCTAACCTTGCTGCGTACTAGACAGCCGACAAAACTAGTATATGTGCTTTTATTAGGACCGATAGGTTGCAAATTTTCATCAAACTAAATCTCGAGCTTCGTCCCAGAATTCCGACTAAGGGATATATCCATCATTCGTGTACCGCTCTACCACGGCGTGCACTGCCAAGTTAGGGAGGCTCATTGTGAGATGAAGAGGGTTCGCTCTAACCAACACCCGGCCAAACCAAAAGATCCGGAGTTCCAGAACACGAGTGTAATCGTTTTCACCGCTCATTTTCAAGACAAGAAGAGAGGAATGCCCGAGCAAATGAGGGAGTAATGAGGCTAATCCGGTGACGGGCGAGGAAGAGAGGTAATGCAACAGGAAGGGTTTCACAACGTGAACAGGGTTTCTTTAGTGAGAGTGACAAAAGCTTCCGCGCGAAGAAACATATTTTTTTAAAAGTTAACCTTTAAGACCGGTCTTTCTATAACTCCGGTCTTAAAATTAATTAATTTTTTTATTTAAACTTTAGTACAGGCCTCATTTTATGTCCAGTCTTCAAAGTCTAAATTTTAAGACCGGTCTTTCTATAACTCCGGTCTTAAAATTAATTAATTTTTTATTTAAACTTTAGTACCGGCCATATTTTAAGTGCGGTCTTAAAAGTCTAACTTTTAAGACCGGCTATTGTATATGTTCAGTCTTAAAACTTTAATACCTTTATATTTAAATTTTTCCGTATTATTTTGAAGTGTAGAAAATATAAGTCTAGATGTATGAGATTTCTCCATAAAGTAATTGATATTTCAATTTTTTTAATAACATTTTTAAGATCGGTTGTTTTTTTAACAGGTCTGGATAAGACCTATGAAAAAATGATCCGGTACAAGAAGTTCTTTATATTTACAAAACTGCCACCAGTCATACCTTTAAGACCGGGGCGTCGATGGTCTGATCTAAATGAGGCGGTCTTAAAGCCCTTTTTTGTATAAGAAGTTCTTTATATTCACAAAACTACCATCGGTCATACCTTTAAGACCGGGGCGTCGATGATCCGGTCTAAATGAGGTGGTCTTAAAGCCCTTTTTTATGTATGTATGTATGTATGTATGTATGTATGTATGTATGTATGTATGTATGTATGTATGTATGTATGTATGTATGTATGTATGTATGTATGTATGTATGTATGTATGTATGTATGTATGTATGTATGTATGTATGTATGTATGTATGTATGTATGTATGTATGTATGTATGTATGTATGTATGTATGTATGTATGTATGTATGTATGTATGTATGTATGTATGTATGTATGTATGTATGTATGTATGTATGTATGTATGTATGTATGTATGTATGTATGTATGTATGTATGTATGTATGTATGTATGTATGTATGTATGTATGTATGTATGTATGTATGTATGTATGTATGCCATATAAGCGAACAACCAGGTTATATGCTCAAACATAGAGAAGATATGGGTATGACGATACTATAACCAACCATCAAGCCTCAGGGTTTGACCAAATATGATCCGGGTCATGGAAGGATACCTGTCCTCTTTCATACAGGAATACTTTTACAGAGAATATAGATCTCTTAGACCTTCTGAAAGAGATTTTCCGTGTCTCCCAAAATAAACCAAGTTCGAAAACGATTTGCAGAATTAGGGAACCTGGGTCGTTTCCCAACGAATTTGCAGCGGGCTCGATTAATAGCAATAGTGAAACAGAATGGTAAAATTTGGGGGTTTTAGGTTTTATGATTCAGCAGATTAAAACGAAATAAATCGAAATAAACGAACTATGTAGAAAATGATAGAAAACGTTGATAGACTTAAACAGATTAAAAACGACCAACCCAACGATCGATTCCGTAATCATGCATCATTGAAGGAAATATAACTAATCACGTTTGGTTCCGGATGAATCGAAATCTCTGCATTCATCCGGATAATCCCTCACCTAGACGATCGCCTAGAATTTATTTGAACAAGTGGCGCCTCACCGTGCAATCGCACGGCGAACACTAAAACCTAGTCCGAATTTAGTCCTTGGGATGATCCAAACCGAATATTAAATCTAATATTCGAACTATTTCCTAATTCGAATCCGATAAGATGAAAACAGAATTGATTGTTACTGGGATTAGGCACAAGTTCTCCGGACGAATCATGGAATCCTCATCGTTGGGTCAATCACAGGGGGTCTAGCCGAGCATGGCTGGAAAAACTGAAGAAAAGATGAAGAACGTGAAAAACCCTAAGAACATGCGAAAATCGGTAGAGAGAATTTGCATAAAATCGTGAAACCCTAATGCCAAAATCGTGAATTCGTGAATTCGTGAATTCATGAATGCCTCCTGTTTTTGGCGGCTGCCTTACTTAAAAATAACCTAAAACGAAAATGGGCCCTAATAGTTTTAGCCCAAAACAGAAATAAAATAAAACTGGACTTAAATTACAAAATTCGGGTCCAAATAATATCCAGAATTGTGCATCCGACTTCGGCCCAAAATCGACCGCCCTCTTGACCGAATTGGCTCTTGATGTCTTCATAACAATTGTAGCTCTCTGAATCATCTGAAATATGAGACAAAACTGAGGCAAATCCGATGTCTGGTTCAAGAGTTATGGTAGAAATAGTGAAGTAATACAAAACTGAATTTTATTATTAAAAATGCTAAATGCAATAAAAGGCCCAAGGCCCAAATAAACATAAAAGCCATTATTTATTAGATAAAGGGTCCTAAGTTATTACTCAAGAGACAAAAATAAGTGTATAAAATATTCAATTATCAAATTCCCCCACACTTATCTTTTTGCACTCCTGAGCAAAATCTAAAGAAAGAAAGACTAAAAGGAAAAACTCTTATTTACTAATAATTGCTACAATGCAAAAATCGAATCAATGGACAAAAAGTTCCAAAAGACCAATCAATCAAGACCTAAATCCCTTCATCTCAAATTACCATTCATGGCGGTCTCAATCAATGATGCTGATCACAAAAGATGGTCTCACAAATGATGCGCTCAATCAATCAGTCTCTCAAGTGTTTAAGGTAAATAAGTGTATCTCTCAAATTCTACTCAAGAAAATTGTTCTACCATAAGCTTGCTCAACTTCTACGTCTCCACTACTCGCAACACATACATGCACAAATCAAGAGAGCTTGTAATTAAAGGTTGTAATGGGGCTAGTGAAGGTAGGTAATAGTATGGAATGAGAGGCTAAGCACCAAAGAAATCAAAAGGAAGAGCACTGATTAACACAATCATTCTCTATGTATGAAACTTTTATTCTACTAATGTATCCATTTCTTTCTATGTATTTTCTTTTCTTTTCTTTTTCTCTCTCTTTTTTTTTTTATTTTCTCTCTTTTTTTTTTTTACTTTCTTTCTTTCCTTTCATTGTATACGTAATTACAATGTCAAAATCAAATATCTCCCCCCCCACACTTAAATTGTTGCACTCCTGAGCAACCCCCACACTTAAACACAAAACAAGTTGAAACCAATGCTCAATAAATCTTCAAGGTGCGGAATAAAATGGTTTTACGCTTAGGCTTGTAATGTGGCTTAGAAAAGAATGGGTCAAAAGGCACAAAGGGGCTAGCAAGGGAATCATAATGCAAGGGAAAGCTATTTGGCCAAAGTAAGGAAAATAAAAGAAAGAAAACAAGCTTCCATCATTGAAAGAGATTTGCCGAGCCCTTACAAAATAACCAAGTTCAATAAAAGATTTGCAGTAATAGGGAACCTGGATCGTTTTCCCAACGAATTTGCAGCGGGTTTGATTGGAATAATAATTGAAATAGAAATAGTAAAAAGGGGGGTTTTGGTTCAAAAGATTAGAGAAGGAATAATAGAAACAAACCAAAATGAAACATGATTAAATGTATAAACAAACGATTAACCTGCACTGGGATTCCGTAACCTTCATCGGGCAAAAACATAATAATCGAACTCGTGATTGATTACTCGAACAAACCGAAATCTCTGCGCTTATCCAAAAACTCCTCGACTAGACGATCGCCTAGCATTTGATCGAACTCATGGTGAACTTCGCAGCGATCGCTCAACGCCTCTCGTAACCCGGCAGCGACTTATGTCCTTGGGATGTCAATCGGGTATTAAATCTAATACCCGTTCGCAATCATAATCGATCCGATTATAATAAATGGTAAAGCTAATTACGTTATCGCTTGAAGTGCTGGCCCTCTGGATTCACAGAATTCTCAATCCATGGGTCAACCACAAAAGCTTAGCCAAGCATGGCTAGGAAAAACTCAGAAGAAAAGATAATGTAGAATATATAATATTGAGAATGTTGAGAATATGTTTGTAGCCACCATCTAACCTCCTTATATAGGAGAGATGACTAAACAAAAATAGGAATCCCCTAATAATAGGAAACCTCAAATAAATAGGAAATCTCTAATTGGTCTTTTATTACAAAATTCGAGCAAAATAAAAATCCAGAAAAATGCATCTGTCTTTAGCTCCAATTTCGTCCATCTTCTTGTCCGAATCAGCCTTCTGAGCCTTTATATCAATTGTAGATCTCTGAATCATCTAAAAAACAAAAGAAGAATCAGGCTAATCAGATATATAGATCAAAAGTTATGGCGAAAATACTAAATCACTGTAAATCTGGAATTTAATCATAAAAATGAATCAAATCCAATTAAAAGCTCAAAGCTCGATTAAGTAATAAAATTCATTATTTATTAACCAAACAATCCTAAATTTATTCACCAAGAGATACAAATAAGTGTAATAATATTCAATTATCAATCATACTTATACACATAAGTGAAAAATGTAGTTTCAAAAAGAAAAGGAGCAAGTTCTTGAGAACAAAAATCATGAGAGATGCACACATGAAAGAAAGAATGGCAAAAGATGAATTCCATTCATGCAGGCCCAAAACCTCACAAGGTCAATACCAACTTAGGCAATCAACAACATCAAATCAACTACCAAGACTTTTAATCGAAGAGTCAAGAATTGTAGACCAAACAATGATCCATTAAAGCCAAAATGTCCACGTTCATGATATGTAGCAATCATAGAAAGAGAGACTTCTTTTTTTTCAAAAGAAAAGCAAGGTAAAAAAATGAACAAACAAAAGAGAAAGAGGGAGAAGAAAGAAGAATACTCCCCAAGGGTTTATGGAGAGTAGGTGGCATCAATGAGGTTTATGGAGGATAGGTGGCATCAATGAGGAGAGTCTCTCGCTTCCTCAGTCACAAGGGGATCCTCATGAAATGGCTTCGAGGCGATGCCCATTAACCTTAAAGGTTCTTCCTGTGGTGAATCACATAGCTCAACAAGCACCAAAAGGAAATATGTTAGTGATCACAAAAGGGCCATCTCATCTAGATCGAAGCTTACCTGGCATAAACTTCAAACGGGAGTTAAACAGAAGAACTTTTTGGCCCACAGAGAACTGTTGGAAATTATGCCCTAGGGGCAAGTCATTGTACTTATCAACGATCCCCATATGAATTGGGTAGTCGCAATGTCTTGCTAGAGGCCGCTTGCGACTTGTGGGCTGGTGCAAGATTGGCCCGCCGCCAATCTCATGTGGGCTCTGACAGGTCGCACACAAGAATGGCCCAACACGAGCAAGAGTGTCAGGATTCATTGGATCTTAAATGTGTTTAAGATTTAATGAATACTTATTTAATCTAGGTTGTGTGTGTGTGTGTGTGTGTATATATATATATATATTAATAAATTCGAAAATAATAATGATATTATTTATTGATAATGATATTATTATATATGGTATTTAATTTATTTGATAAATTAAATAACTATAATAAATTGAGATATTGTATCTCAGATTTAATTTTCGAATAAAGATATTGTATATCAGATTTAATTTGAATTGAGATATCGGATCTCATTTTAAATTAAATATAAGCATATCATATCTTGATTTAATTTATAAATATAAATTAAATCTGATGGCCTATTAATTCGGATCAAGTAGTTAGATTAGATCCATTGGATGATTTAATTAATATTATTTAATCCAAATTCGAAATTAATTGATTTAATTTTGAATACTTTAATACGACATATTAGGGTTTTGGAAACCCTATAACAGATGCTGATCTAGTCGTATTAAACTACGGATGAATTAGAAAGCCGCGAAAAACCCTAGAGCGAAAAATAGAGAGACACACAGTTCAGAGGCGCTAGCCCGCTTCGGTTCGTGTTTCTGAAGGCTGTTCGTGTGGATACCGGTAGAGGAAGGCGATTCTAAAGAGTCGGCTTCTGCTGATCGAGAAGGTAGCCCACCAGTTCAAATTGTTCTGCAAAGGTACGATTCGGAAACCCTAAACCTTGATTTAAACGCTATTGAGCGATCCGCCTAAGGGATTCGTAAGAGTTTTATTCCGCTGCGTTGTACGGATCCCAACAGTGGCATCAGAGCCAACTCAACGTGCGTTTAAATCAGGTTTTGCGTATGCTTTATATATATGATATATATGCTTTAAACCGAATCAAGCATGCTTAAAATCGAAATATAGGATAAACCAATTTTGAAGCATTAATCTTTTATCCAAAAGATCATCCTTTTTCGAAAACATCGCGTTATGAATACGGTATTGTACGCTAGGGTTAGGTTCCGATTTTGTGGCTTCTTCGATCACGTTTTGAAAGGTTCAGATCAAGATCACGCTGAAGTCGCATAATCAGGTAGGGTCGAATGTTCAAGCGCGATCACGTTCTGAAAGGTTCAGATTCGTGGATCATGCATGGACGCAAATCTGGGGTTTGAAAACAAGAAGTTATTTTGAAAAATCACGTCTTTTTGGAAAATAATTTTCGAAAACAAGAAGTTATTTTGAAAAATTTTCTAAACGGGGGCGCTGCTTGTCAGTAGCGCGATAATTTAAATCATGAATATAAATTAGAGAATTTATATCATGATAAAAATTAACCATAATATTTTATTGCATAAATGTATGAGTTAAATATATGGTGTGATTTAACTTGTTTGGGTATGGTGAACAATATGGCTCTAGAATTTACAAGTGTTGTATTTTTTTAAATATGGCCTATGAGCCAGGCCTATCTCTAAACATTCTCTATGTAAAATTCTCATCTCATCTGACTCCCCTCGTATGTTGAAACGAGGTTTCAAGTATTTTCTTTAATTTTATCTAGAGAAGTCCTCTCATTGGCTTGAGAGGATTCTAGGTTAGGTGAGCCATGTTGTGTCACAGTTTTGGTTTTGATCCTTGCTGATTTAATTTAGAAATTATATGATACAATAGGGATTGCACTCATATCATTGATAGATTAATTAGATTAAATAATACCCTCTAAATAAAATCTTAAGTCATAATGCCGTCAATTTAATGAATACTTGTCAAAACCTAGATCACCCATTTGTATGTTCCACCAAAGTGGATGCATCCGAGTTATCTTGGTGAGACGAGAGTGAGTAATGGTGATACTCAATATTCATTAATTGTCTTGACTTAATTGAGATCATCAAAACGGTTTTGGATCTCAAGGCATTAGATGGGATTAAACGTGCTGGCCATATGATGATCGAATCCCATAAAGATCTAAGAATTACATTTGATGTAATTGGCAACTGATTTGCCTACCTAAATAACTTAAATTTAAGCGTCCTACCAAAGCGGACTTAATTTTAAGCCAAATATGGGTCTTAGCCCACTAATTATAATGAGGGTTATTAATTTAGTGGGAGATTATTAACTAACTTTGCATATCCTTTTAATTGTAGAATCATTACGCATAGTAACACCGCAACGCTATCACTACGATCTATCCTTGAGAAGGATAAACTGAATGGGACAAACTTTCTTGACTGGTTTAGAAACTTGAGAATTGTTCTCAAGCGGGGAAAGAAAGATTTATGTCCTTGATCAACCCATTCTCGACGAGCTCATGGTGATGTTCCAAGAGCTCTCAGAAGATGCTTACACGAAGCATATTGATGACTCTGTGGATGTAGGATGCTCGATGCTTGCCACTATGGTTCCGTGAGCTCCAAAGAGATCCGGAACACATGGAGGCTTATGGGATGCTTGTTCATCTCAAGGAAATGTTCCAAAGAACAGCAAGGCAAGAGAGGTATGAGACCACGAAGGCCTTACATTCCCGCAAGATGGCCGAGGGTGCATCGTTAGTCCTCATGTTATGAAGATGAAGGGCTACATTGATCACCTTGAAAGGCTTGGATTTCCATGAGCCAGAGTTAGCTGCGATTTGATCTTGAACTCACTCCAGGATAGTTATGACCAGTTTGTCATGAACTATAACATGAACAACATGGAGAAATCAATCTCCGAATCGCATGGGATGCTCAAAACATTTGAGCGAGCATTAAGAAGAAGCCCATCACTTGTTTTGATGGTTCGAAAGGAAAGGGTATGAAAAAGAAAGGCAAGGGCAAACGAGTGGGTAAGGGCTCAGCTGGTAAGACCACTGAGTCAAACAAACCCGAATCTAAGCCTGCAGCCTGGAAGGCAAAGCCTCCAAAGGATGGAGTTCGCCACTTCGCAATGAACCGGTCATTGGAAGAGGAATTGCAAACTCTATCAAGAAGATCCGAAAAAGAACAAGAAGGATGGCAAGGCTATCGCCTGTATCTTTGTCATAGATATTCATTTTTCTACTTCCACTACATGGGTATTAGATACGCATGTGGTTCTCACATTTGTATAAATGTGCAGGGTCTAAAGGACAAGAGAAGATTGAAGAAGGCGAAGTGGACCTACGAGTTGGAAACCGAGCAAGAGTTGCTGCTTTAGCCGTAGGCACTTATGAAATAGTTCTGCCCAATGGGCTTTTGTTATTGTTGAACAATTGCTTTTATGTTCCTGCTTTGAGTAGCAACATTGTTTCACTTTCTTATTTGGATAAGGAAGGTTTGGAAACTCCATAAAGATGGATTTCTTAACTCATTTGATTTTGAATCAATTGATACATGCGAGTCTTGTTTATTAGGAAAGATGACAAAGGCCCCTTTTACTGGACACAGTGAGAGAGCCACTGATTTATTGGGCCTCATACATACTGATGTGTGTGGACCAATGAATACATCTGCCAGAGGAGGTCATTTGTACTTCATTACATTTATAGACGATTTCAGTAGATATGGCTATATCTATTTAATGAAACATAAGTCGGAATCTTTTGAAATGTTCAAAATATTCCAAAATGAAGTGCAAAATCAACTTGGCAAAACAATTAAGACACTTCGATCTGATCGGGGTGGTGAATATTTGAGCCAAGAGTTCATTGACCATCTTAGGAGTTGTGGGATCGTCTCGCAACTTACTCCTCCAGGAACACCTCAATGGAATGGTGTTTCTGAGCGGAGGAATCGAACTCTATTAGATATGGTTCGATCTATGATGAGTCAAACAGATCTTCCACCTTCCTTTTGGGGCCATGCCCTAAAAATTAACTGTTCACACTAAATCGTGTTCTCACAAAGGCGGTTGAAAAGACACCATATGAGATATGGACTGGGAAGAAACCCATTTGTCATTTCTTAAAATTTGGGGATGTGAGGTTTATGTCAAGCATCAAGCCTCTGATAAATTATCATCCAGATCCTCAAAATGCCTTTTTGTGGGGTATCCTAAGGAAACTAAAGGATACTATATCTACAATCCCACCGATCACAAAGTGTTTGTTATTCGGAATGGTGTCTTTTGGAAAAAGAGTTTATCTCTAAAAGAACCAGTGGGAGTAAGGTGAACCTCGAAGAAGTTCGAGAGTCACAGACAATGTAGAACCACAGATGGAAACCGGAGAAGACTCACAACAAGTTGTTGAGCCTACTCATGTAACACAAGACCCACGAAGGTCCGATAGAACACGGCTACACCTCGAGATATGGATTTCGACATCGGAAGCCGTGATGTTTTGCTCATTGAGCACAATGAGCCAACTTCCTATCGCGAGGCCATGGTGGGACCCAACTCCGAAAGATGGCTTAGTGCCATGAAGTCGAAATGCAATCCATGTACGACAATGAGGTATGGGCCTTAGTCGATCCACCTCAAGGTGTAAAACCGTTGGGTGCAAGTGGGTTTTCAAAGAGAAACTCGACATGGATGGCAAAGTAAATATCTTCAAGGCACGATCGGTTGCAAAAGGATTCACTCAAACTCATGGTGTGGACTATGATGAAACCTTTTCCCCGCTTGCAATGGCCAAATCAATCGAATCCTTCTTGCCATTGCATCATATTATGACTATGAAATATGGCGATGGACGTCAAAACAGCCTTCCTTAACGGAAAGCTCCTTGAGGATGTGTACATGACACACCCGAGGGTTTTGAGCGTCCGTAGGACTCGGTAAAGTTTGCAAGCTTCAAAGATCCATTTATGGATTGAAGCAAGCATCTCGGAGCTGGAATCATCGTTTTGATGAAGTAGTCAAAGAGTTTGGATTCATTCAAAACATAGATGAACCTTGTGTTTACAAGAAGGTTAGTGGGAGCACAGTTGTATTTCTAGTGCTTTATGTTGATGACATCCTACTCATTGGGAACAACATTCCTACCTTGCAGAGTGTCAAGTCTTGGTTAGGAAAGTCTTTCTCAATGAAAGATTTAGGCGAAGCCACTTACATCCTTGGGATTAGGATCTATAGAGATAGATCTAAGAGGCTGATAGCCTAAGTCGAGCACATACATAGACAAGATACGCATAGATTCAGTATGCGGGATTCAAAAAGGGGTAATATGCCCATGTCTCATGGCATCCATCTCGGTAAGAATCTCGTGTCCTAGTACACAAGATCAAAGAGACCGCATGAGTAAGATTCCATATGCCTCCGCCATTGGATCTATCATGTATGCCATGTTATGTACTCGACCCGATGTGTCATTTGCCTTGAGTATGACCAGCAGATATCAACAAGATCCCGGTGAGGGTCATCGGATCTTGTCAAGAATATCCTTAAGTACTTAAGAAGGACTCGGACTTATTCTTGGTATATGGTGGTTTGAAGATGAGCTCGTGGTAATCGGTTACACGGATGCGGTTTCCAAACCGACCAAGATGATTCAAGATCGCAATCGGGATATGTATTCCCGTTGAATGGTGGTGCGGTGAGTGGAAGAGCTCTGCGCAGCACGTAGCTGATTCTGCAATGTGAGCGAGTATATAGCAAAAGACTCGGATGCGGCTAAGGAAGCCGTTTGAGGAGAAGACAATGTAGCTAATCCTCTTACAAAGCCGCTTGCACAAGTAAAACATGAGCGTCATGTTAGGGCAATGGGAATTAGAGTAATTAATGATTGCACCTAGTGCAAGTGGGAATTTGTTGGAAATTGTGCCCAGGGGCAAGACATTGTACTTCTAGACAATTTCATTATTTAATAAAGTATTCTCCTTTTAGTTATCTTTTGTTTGCATGTTTAAATTGATAACCGTATCCCCTGGATATGTCTAAAAGATTATCCTAAATGTCCCCTGGTCGGTCATCTATGCGTGGAGCGAAGATGAGATAAGACCAGTGTGACTTTGATGAGGTATGGAGATACGAATCAAAGTCATAGGCACTTGTAAGAGTACAAGGTGCTGGACCGACCCACTATGAGAAAGCTGCATGGATTTAGTCATAATGATATTATTGAATCTTAAATGTGTTTAAGATTTAATGAATACTTATTTAATCTAGGTTGTGTGTGTGTGTGTGTGTATATATATATATATATATTAATAAATTCAAAAATAATAATGATATTATTTATTGATAATGATATTATTATATATGGTATTTAATTTATTTGATAAATTAAATAACTATAATAAATTGAGATATTGTATCTCAGATTTAATTTTCGAATAAAGATATTGTATATCATTAATTAATATTATTTAATCCAAATTCGAAATTAATTGATTTAATTTTGAAATTTTAATACGACATATTAGGGTTTTGGAAACCCTATAACAGTATGTACGATCTAGTCGTATTAAACTACGGATGAATTAGAAAGCCGCGAAAACCCTAGAGCGAAAAATAGAGAGACACACAGTTCAGAGGCGCTAGCCCGCTTCGGTTCGTGTTTCTGAAGGCTGTTCGTGTGGATACCGGTAGAGGAAGGCGATTCTAAAGAGTCGGCTTCTGCTGATCGAGAAGGTAGCCCACCAGTTCAAATTGTTCTGCAAAGGTACGATTCGGAAACCCTAAACCTTGATTTAAACGCTATTGAGCGATCCGCCTAAGGGATTCGTAAGAGTTTTATTCCGCTGCGTTGTACGGATCCCAACAGCTCCTTCCTCAGGATATGCTTATCATGGAATGCCTTAGTCTTCTCCTTGTACAACCGTGAACTCTCATAGGCATCCAATCTAAGCTCATCTAACTCTTGCAACTGCAGCTTCCTCTCCATCCCAGATTGAGCCAAATCCATGTTACACTGCTTAATGGCCCAATAGGCTCGATGCTCCAACTCAACCGGAAGATGACATGCCTTACCAAAGACAAGCCGATAAGGAGACATCCCACCTGAGTCTTGTAGGCGGTGCGATATGCCCACAAAGCATCATCTAGTCGCTACTCCAATCTTTCCGGTAGAGTTAATACTTCTCAAGGATTTGCTTAATCTCTCGATTTGAGACTTCACTTGACCATTGGTCTCGAGGATGGTAGTTGTGGAAACCTTGTGTAGCACTCCATACTTGCGTAGCAAGGCACCCATGCTTCGATTGCAAAAATGGGAACCACGATCACCGATAATAGCTCTAGGAATGCCAAACTCCGCAGAAAATGTTAGACCTAACAAAGTCCACCACCACGAGAAGATTCATTAGTCCTGGTGGCTTTCGCCTCAACCCATTTCAAACATAATCAACAAACAAAGAATATGTAAGTGTAACCATATGAAGCAGAAACGGACCCATAAAATCAATACCCCACACATCAAAGATCTCACAAAACAATATAGGGTTTTGGGGCATCTCTATGCCTACGGAAATACCCCTGCTTCTCTCGACAGTTATCACATAACTTACAAAACATATGGGAATCATGAAACAAGGAAGGCCAAAATAATCCACTGTCTAACACCTTCCTAGCAGTTCGTTGGGGTCCAAAGTGACCACCACAGGCAGAAGAATGAGCAAAATGCAATATAGAGTGAAACTCATGATCAAGCACACATCTCCTAACTACTTGGTCACTACAAAATTTCCACATATAAGGGTCATCCCAAACATAATATTTAGACTCACTTTTCAATTTAAGGGTTTGGGCCCTAGTGGATTCTACAGGAAAAACACCAGCTACCAAGTAGTTAACTAAATCAAGCATACCATGGGGTCTTAACTTGCAGCTTGTAGAAGCTACTCATCGTGAAATCATCCCGAATAGAAGAGGGGTGAGAGGGAGAATGAGTGATACGACTCAAGTGGTCAGATACCCAGTTTTGTGCTCCACTTCTATCTCGAATCTCCACATCAAACTCTTGGAGCAACAACATCCACAGGATGAGTCGTGGCTTAGCATCTGCCTTTTTCAAAAGAAACTTTAAAGCCGCATGGTCAGAGAAAACAATGACTCTAGATATGACCTAAACTTATCGAAGGCAAATACAATAGCCAACAACTCCTTCTCAGTAGTGGTGTAATTAGACTGAGCAGAATCCAAAGTCTTTGAAGCATATGCAATGACATGGGAGGCTCTATCAACCCACTGTGCTAAGATAGCACCAACCGCATAGTTGGAAGCATCGCACATTAACTCAAAAGGGAGGAGCCAATCAGGCTGAATCACTTGGGCCGTGGGTCGGGCAACGCCTCAAGTGATCGAAGGCCGCCTTGCACGCATCATCAAAGACAAAGTCGGTGTCCTTATGCGTAAGGTTGGACAAGGGTCGAGAGCCTTGCTGAAATCTTGAATGAAACGTCGATAGAAACCTCGCATGACCAAGAAAAGAGCGAACTTCCCGCACGAAGCGGTAAGGCAAAGCAAGAATAACATCGATCTTAGCGGTGGTCTACCTCAATCCCTTTCCTAGACACTATGTGTCCCAAGACTATACCGACTCAACCATGAAGTGACACTTCTCATAATCAAGCACAAGATTAGACTCAATGCACCTATGCAAAACTCTAGATAGATTAGCTAAGCATGCATCAAAATCAGACCCATATACAGTGGAATCATCCATAAACACCTCCATACGAGTCCTCTAGGAACTCGTGAGAAAATACTCACCATACAACGCCGAAAAGTGCCGTGTGCATTGCAGAGCCCAAAAGGCATCCTCCGGTAAGCATATGTCCCAAAGGGGCATGTGAAGGTCGCCTTCTCCCGATCCTCGGGAGCAATATGGATCCTGGAAGTATCCGGAGTAGCCATCCAGAAGCAAGAATGAGACTTACCACCCAATCGCTCTAACATCCGATCAATGAAAGGTAGAGGTAATGATCTTTGCGAGTGGCTTGGTTGAGTCTTCTATAGTCAATGCAAACTCTCCAACTATTCGAACTCGAGTAGGAATGAGCTCATTCTTTTGATTGGCTACCACGGTGACTCCGGATTTCTTAGGAACCACCGGACTGGGACTAACCCACGGCTATCGAAATGGGATAGATGATGCCACCTTGCAGGAGCTTAGTGACCTCCTTCTTCACCACATCAAGGATGAGAGGATTGAGGCGTCTCTCGGGTTGCCTCACCGCTTAGAGTCCTCTTCCAATAGAATCCGATGCATGCACATAGAAGGGCTAATGCCAACTATGTCACTAATGTCCACCCAATGGCCTTCTTGTTCGCCCTCAATAAGCTTAGCACTTTCTTCTTGATCCGCATAAGATTATTTGCCACAATGACCGGCAATCGCTCATTCACCTCCGTAAATGCATACTCGGATGGTCCGAAGGGATTTCAACTCTAGTTTGGGGGCTGCTCGGTGGAGGGAAGAAGCTTGGGTGGTTGTTGCAACAACTCGTGTCATCACACCGGGAATACTTGAAACCATATTCAAAGAAGCACAAGCATAAGGACGTGTCTATACGGCTCAAGGTTAACATCAATTCGCTTAATCAAAATCGAATTAAGCTCATCAAAATCGTAATCAGATGCACGTTAGGATCGGGATGAAGCTCAAACTCGAATCAATATCGTAGTCTACAAGTAATGTAGAATCATCAAGCAAATCAGAATCACCAAACAATGCGCCTTAACCAAATTAGTGCAAACAGAGCACCATTCATTATCATCGCATGCACAAATGGGGGTATCACTCTCGATGAAAAATAAGGATAATCAAGACACCAACCATTAAGAATATCATCCACAAGATCACCAATCACATCAATACAGAAAACAGAGTGCTCTTCCCTAGGGAGACTCACCCTCCATATCCAAGATGTAAAAATCAGCAGGGAATATCAATTCATTAACTTTGACTAATACATCTTCAATTAAACCAAGGATGGGCATTACTCCTATTAGCTAACCGAACAATGACACCGATTGGACGCAAGGGACCAAGACCAAGAGATCTATAAACAGATGCAGTACATGACATTAATAGAAGCACCTAAATCTAGCATGCAATCATCAAATCTATAGTTACCAATAAGGCAAGGGATAGAAAATGTCCCCTGGATCTTTGCATTTACGAGGCATGGTAGGTCGGATGAGTGCCGACACATTCTCGATTCAAACTCACTCGCTCATTCCCTTCGCCGCTCTTGTTGGTGCACAACTCCTTCGTAAACTTGGCATATTTAGGAATTTGTTTAATCGCATCTAAGAGAGGAATGTTGATCTCTACTCGTCCGAATGTCTCAAGTATATCCTTCTCTTGTGCCTTTTCTCGCCAACTTCTTGGATTGAATCGCTTCTTGAGGGAAAGGAAGAGGGATAGGAATTTCTTCCTCTTCACCTTGCCGCACACCTTTTTCTTTCGTAGTCAATCTTCACATTTCCCGACTCAAGCTTTCGATGTGGAAGTCACATCTCAGCCTTGCTTAGGTTCCTCCAATTGCTTGCCGCATCAGTAGTGATATAGCACTCACATTTCCCTTAGGATCGGGATTGTTTGTGAAGGAAGGGAGTTGGATCCCCGAGGTTGAAGCTGGTTCAATGATGTTGCCAATTGCCCAACTGTGTTTGCAAACTCGAATGGAAGTGTCGCTTGTCGTTGGAACCGCATATTGGCCGTGACAAATTGCTTCATCATATCTTCAAGTGAGGAACCACCACCACCACTACTAGCTCTCGTTGTGCCGCCGTCGGAGGTGGACATATGGCTGGTCGAGGAGGTGGTGCTTGCAAAGGCAAAGGGGTGCAGACCGTTGCCGGAAAGTCTCGTGGTCCGTACGGCCTCCGCCGGTAATTCCCGTGATTCTCGCCGACACCGGTTACTCCTGGTCTCGATTTTGATTCCAAAAAGTTGGGGTGATTTCTCCAACCGTGATTGTATGTATTAGAGAAAGCATTATTCTGTTGGTATTGTGGCCTTCTCGAAAACACCCACCGGCAGCCTACCGATTGGTCTTGATAGGCAGGATCATGCAAGGTAGGGCAAGAGTCAGAGTGATAAGGGTCGTAACAAAACCCACAAGAGTACCCATGCCGAGAAGGGCAGATCATGACCGTGCTGGTGTCATCGCCAATTGCCTCACAAGGGAGGTCAAATCATCAAGTCTGGTCTCTAATCTCTCGAGAATCATACTGGATCGGGGCTTGAATATGGTAAACAGAGTACTATTGGCCCTAGTGCCAAACCGCTGAGAGTTATCTGCCATAATGGATATCAATTCTCAGGCTTCTTCAGGTGTCTTGTTACTCAT
Organism: Acacia pycnantha; assembly: GCA_025563575.1. Classification (NCBI taxonomy): domain Eukaryota; kingdom Viridiplantae; phylum Streptophyta; class Magnoliopsida; order Fabales; family Fabaceae; genus Acacia; species Acacia pycnantha. Next base: position 231,891 of record JAMWYP010000036.1, on the reverse strand, counting down.
AGCTCCACCACTAGAGGCATCAACCAACCCTTTGTCTACCGGTGATAGACCATCATAGAAAGAGTTGATCAAGTCTTTTTCAGATATCTGATGGTGTGGATGCCTTGCACATAACCTTTTGAACCTCTCCCAATACTCATGCATAGTCTCCCAAATGATCTCGTTTAATGTTGCCAATCTCTCTTCTTGATCGCAGCTTGCTCTCGAGGAAGGAAATATTTCTCTAGGAATATCCTTCAATATCACCCAGCTCCCAATAGATGAGGGTCAAGGTACAAAGAACCAATCCTTGGCTCCACCTTCCAATGAGAAAGGAAAAGCTCTCAACTTGATATGATTTTCATGAATGGCATGTGGCTTCATTGTGTTGCACACTACATGGAATTCCTTCAAATGCTTAATGTCTGAGTTAGTGGACACAAGACCAGATTTAAAGTATTAGACCAGATTTAAGCTCAAAGTTAGCAGCAAGATCAGGATATTGGATGCACAAAGGTTGATAATTAACATCAGGTGCACCCAATTCCTTCAAAGTATGATGATTTGCCTGTTCTCCTGCCATAATGTCTGAGTTAGTGGACACAAGACTATCAGAATACTATCGAATCACAAATGTAAAGATCAATAGAATGGACACAATCCGAATGGCCACTATCGTAGTTCGCTGAGTGTCCAAACAAGATTAATCATATGACTTAAGCTTACAACTCTCCTAGCAAAGAAGAATTGTTCTCTATTTCAGATCAAATGGCAACAGATCTTCTCGGATTAGTAGTATTCCTCGGTGCTCATGCAACATATACACAAAGCAGAATTGGCAAATACTCGTAATGACAAAGATGCCACCGTAAAATCGAATTACGAAAATGCCACAAGGGGTGGTAAAAAGTGGAAAACACTAAGAGACACAAAGACAAAACACACAAAAGCGAAAACCTATGCTAGAAATTGACCTAAACAAGTCCGTAAATAGTATCAAATGATTTTTAAAATTTTTGGGACTTGGACAGGCGACTCCTAGACTATTGGGGAACTCAAAAATGGAATAAAAAAACTTCAAAAATTGAAAAAGTGGTCTAAACGATGGAATTTGGCAAAACGGAGGATAGCCCTTAGAAAATGAAACATTTTCAAAGGGGGTCTAATGATTTTCCATCTTCTATCACTGTACCAAATTTCAGCCAAATCAGAGATACCCCAAAAATCACCTCGTTGAAAATCAAAAATCGGAACTTAAAACAAAAAAAAGTGGTCTAAACGTCAATTTGGGGAAAATAGTGAGACCCTCACTTCCTTCGAGCATTTGCAAATGCTCGATTAATAGCAATAGTGAAAAACAAATGGTAAAATTTGGGGGTTTTAGGGTTTTATGATTCAGCAGATTAAAACGAAATAAATCGAAATAAACAGAACTATGTAGAAAATAGATAGAAAAACGTTGATAGACTTAAACAGATTAAAAACTACCAACCCAACGATCAGATTCCAGAATCATGCATCATTGAACGAAATATAACTAATCACGTTTGGTTCCGGATGAATCGAAATCTCTGCATTCATCCGGAGAATCCCTCACCTAGACGATCGCCTAGAATTTATTCGAACAGTGGCGTCTCACTGTGCAATCGCACAACAACACTAAAACCTAGTCCGAATTTAGTCCTTGGATCAATGTTGCCGTATCGCTACTATGATGCTAAGAAAATACTTTGTCCACTGGGGATGGACTACAAAAAGATCCATGCATGCTCGAATGATTGTGTACTATATAGAAAAGAGTTTGAAGAGAAGAAGAGTTGTCCGATATGTGAAACCCTACCAGCATAAGTCAGATAAAGGGCCCGCAGAAGTGTTGTGGTATCTTCCAATCATACCAAGGTTCAAGCGGTTGTTTGCGAATGTAAATGATGCAAAAAATTTGAGGTGGCATGCAGATGAGAGGATTTCGGATGGACAGCTTTGACATCCGGCCAATTCTTCTCAATGGAAGAAAATCGATCAATTATTTCCGAACTTCTAAGAAAGAACCTAGGAACCTCGAGACTTGCCCTTAGCACGGATGGCATGAATCCCTATGGAAGCCTTAGCAAGATACATAGCTCATGGCCCGTACTCCCGATTGTTTACAACTTATCTCCTATGTTATGCATGAAACGAAAGTACATCATGCAGTCTATGTTGATTTCGGGACCAAAACAACCCTAAATGACATAGATGTTTACCTTGAGCCCTTGATCGAAGACTTGAAGGAGTTGGGGGAAGAAGGTGTCGATGTTTTTGACTCTTTCAAGAAGGAGGTCTTTAGAATGAGAGTCATGATATTTTGTACTATAAACGACTTCCCAGCATATGGGAACTTGTCAGGGTATAGTGTAAAAGGCCATAAAGCATGTCCGGTATGTGAAGAAGGCACACGCTACCATTAACTTCAACATGGAAGAAAGACGGTATATCTTGGACATAAGAGATTTCTTAGACGGAGCCACCCATATCGTCGATTAAAGAAGGCCTTTTTTGGTGGCCAAGAGTATAAAGAAGCTCCGGTGGCATTGACTGGGGAGCAAGTGTATGAAAAGGTTAAAAATATCAGTGTCATCTTCGGTAAGACTGGAAAGAGTAGAAAAGAAACAAATATATTGAGGAAGATATATGTATTCTTCGATCTTCCATATTGGCGCAATCTTGATGTGAGACACTGTATTGATGTCATGCATGTGGAGAAGAACGTATGTGATAGTATTGTTGGCACGCTTCTCAACATACAAGGTAGTTCGAAGGTTGGTGTGAAGGCAAGATTGGATTTGCAAGCAATGGGAATACGTGAAGACTTGCATCCAAGGCCATATGGGAAGAGAACTTATTGTCCCCGGCTTCTCATACTTTGTCTAAGGATGAGAAAGGAAGCTTTGTGAGTGTTTACATGGCATAAAAGTTCCCTGGGTATTCTTCAAATTTTAAGAGGCTTGTCTCGATGAAGGATTTGAAATTAGTAGGCCAAAAGTCTCATGATTGTCATGTCTTGATGCAACAAACTACTCCCGAGCTATTCGAGGCATTGCCGAATATGATCTTCGGGTCGTTTTGACTAGACTTTGTTTCTTCTTCAATGCGGTTTGTAGTAAAGTCTTCCAGATTGAAAAGTTGGATGAATTGGAGAATGAAGGATATCTTTTCTTGTGCCACCTTGAGAAGCTTTTTGTTCCTACATTTTTGACATCATGGTTCATCCGATTGTTCATCTAGTGAGGAGATAAGGTTGTGCGGCCCTATCCATTTACTAGATGTACCCTATTGAAAGATCTATGAAATTCCTAAAAGGGTACGTGAAGAACGCTGCATCGCTGTAAGCATCAATTGTTCGTAAATATGTTTCTGAATAGGCCATGGAATTTTGTCAAAATTATTTGGCCAAAGTAAGACATATTGGGCTTCCAAAACATCACCGGTCAAGGGGGTAGACGAGGGGATTCGGTAAAGAGTGTGGATCGTGATGAATTGTCACAAGTCCACTTATACATCTTGAATAATGTTGATGAAGTTCAAGCCAACATATCTCGCACATAAAGAAGCTGTAAGGAGAGAGAACCATCGAATGACCGAACAAAGGTTGATTAGGGAACATAACAGAACTTTTCCAAACTGGTTCAAACAAAAGGTCGAGGGATCTAAATGTGTTTCTGATACAATGAAATGGTTAACACGTGGTCTTGAGGTTGATGTCATAAGTTGGAATTCGTATGTGATCAATGGTTATACATTTTACACGAAGTCCCTAGATGATATGAGCACACCAGCAATGTGGTGTTATGTTAGAGGCCGAATCTATGCACTTCTCCAGTTCGAAAGACAAGAGGCCTAAATTGGCAGTCATGCCATATTATGGGGTTATTGAAGAGATTTGGGAGGTGGACTGTGTCAAAGTTATATTTACCATCTTCAAATGCAAGTGTGTTAATGTCAATAATGGTGTTCTGATCAATCGACTAGGATTCACTTTAGTCGATGTCAATAGTAGAAGTTTTGGAGATGAACCTTTTATTATGGCAGATCATGCAAAACAAGTGTTCTATATCACCGATCAAGAAAATAAAATGTGGTCTATAGCTCTCCAAGGAAAGAGGGTCATTGATATTGATGAGGAAAGTCATTCAAATTATGGTCTTCCTGAGAGTACTCCTTTTACAACGGGTCTACCGGACATGAACGAATAAGATGAAGCAGATAATGAACCCGGCATAAGAAATGATCATCAAGAAGGGATATGGGAGGATATCACTTTATAAAAGGGTCAATTCATAAGGTAATATTCATATGCAGAATTCTTAGAAAACTTTAAGGTTTTAACTATATTATATTCCTTCTATGTTCTTAATTAAACAATGTCATCATTGACTATATGAATTTGTTCTTGTTTTGTTTTTGTGGCAGGATCCGATTCAAAGGGGCATGTTATAAAAGAGGATGCATGTTACGTTGTTGGGTGGGAATCAGATGAAGGCATGGTGAATAATATATTATATTGGACTACACATATGTTGATTTACGTGCTGCATGTTTTGTAACTCATTGTGATTGTAATTATTTATATCTTAGCTTATTGTATAAATTACTTTAGTTATTGTAGACTTAAGAGGCCACATAACTCATGGTGGATAATATTTGTATTCTTTTTCCCAATTCAATTTATTCATGTTCATAGCTTGTAGCTTAAAGTATATAGACTTTTATGTGCTGTTTTGGATGGTGGATTTGTGTATATATATGATCAGGAAGAATAGAACAGGGAAAAAATTCGGAAAAATTTAGACCGCAAATAAAAAAGACGGTCTTAAATGTTCAAATATTAAGTCCGAATGTATTTCTATGACCGCTCTTAAAGGTTTTAAGACGATCTTAAAAGTTGGTCTTTTAAGACCGGTCCATTCAAAACATCCGGTCTTGAAAGTCAGTCTTTAAGACCGGTAATTAGTCCTCTGGTCTTAGAGTTCGCTATCTTTTGGACCGGATCGATATTTGTCCGGTCTTAATATTTGGATCTTTTAAGAGCGGTCTAATTTATGTCCGGTCTTAAAGTTTGAGTTTTAGGACCGAACCAAAAATATTTCAGATTTATTTAGTTCGACTTTTAAGACCGAAGGTTTAAAATGTCCGGTCTAAAAGAAAATCTTTAAGACCGTTTAAAAGTCCGGTCTTAAAGGTGGACTTTTAATACCGCCTGGAACAAGATTGGTCGCTGGTCCGGTCCTAATGTACCTGTTTTGTCCGGTCTTAAAAGCATTTTTTCCACCAGTGGTTGTTGCTACAACCACCCAAGCTTTTTCCCTCCACTGAGCAACCGCCCAAACTAGAGTTGAAATCCCTTCCAGATCACCTGAAGTATGCATTTCTGGAGGTGAATGAACAGTTGCCAGTCATTGTGGCAAATAATCTTTTGCCTGATCAAGAAGAGAAGCTGCTAAGCTTATTGAGGGTGAACAAGAAAGCCATTTGGTGGACATTAGCTGACATAGTTGGCATTAGCCCTTCTATGTGCATGCATCAGATTCTTTTGGAAGAGGAATCTAAGTCGGTGAGGCAACCACAGAGACGCCTTAACCCTCTTATCCTTGATGTGGTGAAGAAAGAGGTCACTAAGCTTCTGCAAGCAGGCATCATCTATCCCATTTCTGAAAGCCAAACTGGTTAGCCCAATCCAGGTGGTTCCCAAGAAGTCCTAGAGTTACTGTAGTAGCCAATCAGTAGAATGAGCTCATTCCTACTTGAGTTCAGAATAGTTGGAGAGTTTGCATCGATTATAGGAGACTCAACCAAGCCACTCGCAAGGATCATTACCCTTTACCTTTCATTGATCAGATGTTAGAGCGATTGGCTGGTAAGTCACATTACTGCTTCCTGGATGGCTACTCTGGATACTTCCAGATCCATATTGCTCCTGAGGATCAGGAGAAGACGACCTTCACATGCCCCTTTGGGACATATGCTTACCGGAGGATGCCTTTTGGCCTCTGCTATTCTGGTTAACTACTTGGTAGCTGGTGTTTTTCCTGTAGACTCCACTAGGGCCCAAACCTTAAAATTGAAAAGTGAGTCTAAATATTATGTTTGAGATGACCCTTATTTGTGGAAGTTTTGTAGTAACCAGGTGGTTAGGAGATGTGTGCCTGATCATGAATTTCACTTCATATTGCATTTTTCTCATGCTTCTGCCTGTGGTGGTCACTTTGGACCCCAAAGAACTGCTAGGAAAGTGTTAGAATGTGGTTTATTTTGGCATTCCCTGTTTCATGATGCCCATTTGTTTTGCAAGTCATGTGATAACTGTCGAGGGCGGAGTATTTCCTATAGGCATGAGATGCCCCAAAACCCTATATTGTTTTGTGAGATCTTTGATGTTTGGGGTATTGATTTTATGGGTCCATTTCCTGCTTCATATGGTTATACTTACATACTGCTGGCTGTTGATTATGTCTCGAAATGGGTTGAGGCGAAAGCCACCCGAACTAATGATTCTTTTGTGGTGGTGGACTTTGTTAGGTCTAACATTTTCTACAGGTTTGGCATTCCTAGAGCTATTATTAGTGACCAGGGTTCCCATTTTTGCAATTGAAGCATGGGTGCCTTGTTACACAAGTATGGAGTGCTTCACAAGGTTTCCACAACATACCATCCTCAGACCAACGGTCAGGCTGAAGTCTCAAATAGAGAGATTAAGCAAATCCTTCAGAAGATTGTCAACTCTACCCGGAAAGATTGGAGTAAGCAACTAGATGATGCTTTGTGGGCATATCGCACTGCCTACAAGACTCCGATTGGGATGTCTCCCTATCGGATTGTCTTTGGTAAGGCATGTCATCTTCCGGTTGAGTTGGAGCATCAAGCCTATTGGGCCATTAAGCAATGTAACATGGATTTGGCTAAGTCTGGGATGGAACAGAAGCTGCAGTTGCAAGAGTTAGATGAGCTTAGATTGGATGCCTATGAGAGTTCAAGGTTGTACAAGGAAAAGACTAAGGCATTCCATGATAAGCATGTTCTGAGGAAAGAATTTTCTGTGGGCCAAAAAGTTCTTCTGTTTAATTATCGTTTGAAGTTTATGCCAGGTAAGCTTCGATCTAGATGGGATGGCCCTTTTGTGATCACTAACATATTTCCCTTTGGTGCTGTTGAGCTATGTGATCCACCCACAGGACGAACTTTTAAGGTAAATGGGCATCGCCTCAAGCAATTTCATGAGGGATCCCAGCAGCAGCCTGAGGAAGCAGAGATTCTCCTCATTGATGCCACTTACCCTCCATAAACCCTTGGGGAGTATTCTTCTTTCTTCCCCCTCTTTCTCTTTTATTTGTTTTCATTTTTGCACTTTGCTTTTCAAAAATAAATACAGTCTCTTTTTCTATGATTGCTACATATTATGAACTAGGACATTTTGGTTTTAATGGATCATTCTGTTTAGTATGCAATTCTTGACTCTTCGATTACATGTCTTGGTAGTTGATCTGATGTTGTTGATTTCCTAAGTTGGTATTGACCTTGTGAAGTTTTAGGCCTGCATGAATGGAATTCATCTTTTACCATTCTTTCTTTCATGTGTGCATCTGCTCATGATTTGTGTTCTCTAGAACTTGCTCCTTTTCTTTTTGAAACTACATTTTTCACTTACGTGCATGAATATGATGGAAGCTTGTTTTCTTTCTTTTAATTTCCCCACTTTGGCCAAATAGCTTTCCCTTGCATTATATTCCTTTGTTAGCCCCTTTGTGCCTTTTTGACTCATTCTTTTCTAAACCACATTACAAGCCTAAGCGTAAAATCATTTTATTCCGCACCTTGGAAATTTATTGAGCATTGGTTTCACCTAGATTTTGTGTGTAAGTGTGGGGGTTGCTCAGGAGTGCAACAGTTTAAGTGTGGGAGGGGAGATATTTGATTTTGTCATTGTGATTATAAAGAAAGAAAAGAAAAAAAAAAGAAGAAAAAAAAAACAGAAAAGAAAACAAACAGAAAAGAAAGAAAGAAAAAGAAAAGAAAATACATAGAAAGAAAGGAGATATATAAGAAAAAAAAAATTCATACATAGAGAGAATGATTGTGTAAATCAGTGCTCTTTTTAATTTCTTTGGTGTTTAGCCTCTCATTCCATACTATTACCTACCTTCACCCTAGCCCCATTACAACCTTTAATAACAAGCTCTCTTGAATTGTGCATGCATGTGTTATGAGTAGTGGAGACGTAGAAATTGAGCAAGCTTATGGTAGAACAATTTTCTTGAGTAGAATTTGATCGATACACTAATTTACCCTATACACTTGAGAGATTTATTGAGAGCATCCTTTGAGAGACCATCTTTTGTGGTTAGCATCATTGATTGAGATTGCCATGATTTGTAATTTAAGATGAAAGGATTTTGGTCTTGAATGATTGGTCTTTTGAAACTTTGTGTCCCTTGTTCGGATTTTGCATTGTTAGCAATTGTTAGAAAAAAAAGAGTATTTCCTTTTAGTCTTTTTCTTTGAATTTTGCTCAGGAGTGCAAAAAGATAAGTGTGGGGGAATTTGATAATTGGATATTTTATACACTTCTTTTTATCTCTTGATTAATAAGTTAGGACTCTTTAGTTAATAAATAATGGCTTTTATACTTATTTGGGCTTTGGGCCTTTGATTACATTTTAGCCATCTTTAATGATAAAATTTCAGTTTTACATTTCTTCACTATTTTTACCATAACTCTTGAACCAGACATCGGATTTGGTTCATTTTTGTCTCATATTTCAGATGATTCAGAGAGCTACAATTGTTATGAAGACATAAAGAGAAAATTCGGACAAGAGGGCGGTCAATTTTGGAGCCGAAGTCAGATGTACAATTCTGGATTTTATTTGTGCTCGAATTTTGTAATTTAAAGCTCACTTTTATTTTATTTCTATTTTGGGTTGAACCATTGGAGCCCATTTCCATTTTAGGTTAACTTTAAGTTAGATGGCAGCCATAAACACATTGTCATTCAAGTTTTTACTCAGTTTTGGATTAAACACAAAAGTTTTATTTTCTCTCAACTGTTCTTCGTGTTCTTCGTGTTCATGATGAACTTCTTCACTTCTGCTCCATTTTCGTTCTGCACCGCCATGATGGGCTAAGCTTCGATGATTAGCCCACGGATTAAGGATTTCACTATCCAGAGGACTCATTCTTAATGGTAACAAATTCGTTTCTGTTTTGTAAATTTGGATTCGATTTACTTTCGGATTGGGTGTTAGATTTAACTCCTAGATTGAGATATCCCAAGGACTAAGTTCGAACTAGGTTAAAGTATTGCTGTGCGATTGCACAGTGATGCGCCGCTGTTCGGATAAACGCTAGGCGATCGTCTAGTTGAGGGATTTTCTGGACGAACGCAGAGATTTCGGTTCGTCCAGAATCAATCACGAGTTCGTTTCAAATCTGTTTTCATCCGAGGAAGGAAAGTGGTGGAATTCGAAATCCTGGGTTAATCTTCTGTTTATCTGTTTAATCTATGTTTATTTCATTCTGTTTCTGTTATTTCGTTTTCAATCTGTTGAACCAAACCCCCCCCCATTTTACTGTTCTGTTTCGTTGTTACTGCCTATATCAAACCCGCTGCAAGTTTGTTGGGAAAACGATCTAGGTTCCCTATTACTGCAAATCTTTTACTGAATCTGGTTATTTTCAGGGACACGGCAAATCTCTTTCAACTGACGGTCAATCTGAACGAACCATACAGACGCTAGAAGATATGTTGAGAGTGTGTGTACTAGACTTCAAAGGAAATTGGGATCAATATCTCCCATTGCCAGAGTTTGCATATAATAACAGCTATCATTCGAGCATCCAGATGGCTCCATTTGAAGCGTTATATGGCAGGAAATGTCAATCACCCATCTGCTGGACAGAGTTGGCCGAGAGGAGGCTAATTGGGCCAGATATAGTTGACAAAACCTCCTAACGCATTGATCTAATCAAAAAGAGGCTCATAACAGCACAAAGCAAACAAAAAAGTGAAAGTCGAGCTTGAATCACCAAGAGGGGGGTGAATTGGGGATTCTCAAAATCTTTTTCGGATTGCTCTGCTTTGTGTAAGAAATAGAAGTAAAACAGAGTATAGAGAAGAGAAGTAAGACACAGAAATTTATACTGGTTCTATCAAACAACTTGACCTATGTCCTGTCCCCAGACTCTCTGGGATTTCTCACTAACAAGATTGATTACACACTCTGCACTCAAGAGTAATTCTCTCACTAGAACTTACTCCCCCTTACAAGTTGTAATCAATAACCCAATCTCTAAGTCCCCTTGACTTGAGATACTTTACAATGAATGATTTTAAAATCAATAAACTCTCTCTAAGAGTAGATATGATAAACACTGAAGAATGAATGTATCAAAAGATACTTTACACAGAAAACTCAAAGAGTAGTTGAAACTTTAATGATTTTCATTTTCTTACTAATTGGTTGTTGAGAGGAATTGAATGCATCTCTATTTATAGGTAGAGATCATTAAATGACCGTTATAAATCCTAATGTGACCGTTGCCAGCATTGGAGGATGATTAGTGAAGGTTTTGGTCTTCTTCTCTCTCTACTCTTTTGTTAATCCAGCTTTGCAGAAATTCAGAGTTGACTTCCTGACTTTTAATTCGTTGGAAGAGCAGTTTCTGGATGTGGAATGGAAACATTAATTCCTTCAAAACGTGTGGAGAATGATTGTCCAAAAGCATGCAAGATTTCTGCACTTTGCATTTAATGTTCTGACTTGCTTTTTGCTTTTTGCTCAATCTCCTTTTAATCCTGTCTAAATCATATGAAACTCACTAACAAACTGATTAAACATAGTTAGGAATAGTAATGAGTGATGATGTAAAGTATTGAGATCAAACAGGAACATTTCGCAAATTCATTCAACTTGAAATTCAAATTGCGATGGAAACTCGAGTCAGTTCTTCGAAACTCGAGTTTTCATGCTTCAGTGAACTTTCAGTAAAAGAGTGAAACTCGAGTTTTAAAACATTAACTCGAGTTTTCTCATTTCAGAGACAAACATCGCGATTTGGCATTTGGACATGTTTTGTGAACAGTGCAAAACTCGAGTCATTAAGTGACTAACTCGAGTTATCTCGTTTCAGAGACAAACATCGTGATTTGGCATTTGGACATGTTTTGTGAACAGTGCAAAACTCGAGTCATAAAGTACTGCTTCTAGTCCTCACACCATGATTAACATCACCTATGACTTGGTCTAAAGGATGATTTCTTATAAATCTCCAAGCTCTAGGTTGAGGTTGATCAGGGTTTTCTAAATTATTTTGAGGATCAACTTCGAAAACATTTTCTGGATATTCAATAGAAGCAAGAGTAGTTTTCGAAAAGGATTGATTTTCAAAATATTTTCTTCATCATCATCATCCTTGGATTTGTCAGATTTGGATTCACAGAAAGCAACATACATAGATTCTTGTACAATTTGAGAAATGTTAAAGACTCTATAATTACTTCTATTTGAATAACCCAAAAATATACCTTCATCTGCATTGGAATCAAACTTTCCCAAGTTATCCTTACCATTGCTGTGGATAAAGAACTTACATCCAAATACATGCAGATGACTCAGATTTGGCTTTCTTCCTTTGTACAGCTCATAGGAAGTCTTGTTCAGCTTCTTTCGAAGGTATGCCCGATTCGAGATGTAGCAAGCCGTACTCATTGCATCAGCCTAGAACACTTGTGAGGTGTTGTTCTCATTTAGCATTGCTCTAGCCATCTCGGTGAGGACTCGATTTTTCCTTTCTACTACACCATTTTGTTGAGGAGTCCTTGGAGCTGAGAAGTTGTGATCAATTCCCATGTTGTCACAAAATTCAGCGAAGGCATGGTTCTCGAATTCACCTCTATGATCAGTGCGAATTACTGAAATTACAAAATCTTTCTCGTTTTGGACCTTCTTGGTAAAAACGACAAACTGATCAAATGTTTCATCTTTAGATGACAGAAATATAGTCCATGCAAATCTAGAGAAATCATCAACTATAACCAACGTGTAAAGATTACCGCCTAGGCTTCTTACTCTAGCTGGTCCAACTAGATCCATATGGAGTAGTTGGAGAGGTCTAGAAGTTGAAATCTCATTTTTAGTTTTAAAAGAGGATGTAGTTTGTTATCCTTTTTGGCATGCATCACAAATCATATCATTTTTAAAACGTAGTTTTGGAACACCAATAACTAAATCCTTTTTGAGTAATCTTTCAAGTTGGATCATATTGACATTTGCTAAGCGCTTATGCCATAACCAACTATCATCCAAATTACTTACAAAACATTTTTCAAACGTAGAGCCATCTCTAGAGAGACTAAGAGTATAACAGTTTCCTTCTCTAGGAGCTCTAAAAATAGCTTTTGATTTTATATTATCTAACGAGAGAATATCCTTACTCACAATCAAGCATTCCTCTGAATCAAAGATAACTAAGTTACCTTTATCAGTACTTTGGCTTACACTGAGGAGATTATGGCAAAGTCCTTCCACAAGGTAGACGTCTTTGATTTGTGGTCCATTGTTGTTCCCAACTTCACTAATTCCAGCAATCTTTCCAGATTGATTTCCACCAAAGATTACTTTGCCACCACCCTTGTGCTTGATTGAGGCAAATTTGGATTGATCTCCCATCATATGCCTTGAGCATCCACTATCAATGTACCATTTGTTGGACTTTGATGCTCTTAGACATACCTGCAAATCAGAAAGGATCAAGTCTTAGGTACCCATCTTTTCTTGGGTGCTTTAGGGTTAGTACGAGCCTGAGGAACATAAGTTCCTTTAGGCACCCACTGATAGTTACCAACCGGTTTATTTCTCTTATCTTTCTTATGAAAACATGATGAAGTTGTATGACCCTTTCAGTTACAATAATTGCAGTGATCAAATGGATTTGAAGAGTGAACAGTTTTTCGAAAGTAATTTAAATAAGATTTTCCACCACTCTTCTTCTTTCCTTTATTTCTATCAAAAATGGGATTATAACCTATCCCTGAACGATCGTTTGTAAATCTTTGTGCTTTTAAAATCACATTCAACATTTCACTGCCTTTTGTAAATTTTTCAAGGGTTTTCATAAGATATGAATTCTTTTTTCTCTAAATCAACACAATCATCACAAATAATGCTTTTAGGAGAAGAAAGATTTTCTACTTGCTGTTCAAGAGTAATGTTTTTCTTTTTCAAAGCAATATATTTTTCAGCAAGTTTTTCAAATTCATTTTGAACAAGGTTATATTCAACAAGCAACTCATCATAAGTAGGTTGTGAATCATATACCCCATTATTATTTTTACGTTGCTCTTCTTCTTCAGCAACTAAACAAATATTTTCTTTTTCTTCCTCATCATCTTCATCTTCATCGAATGAAGTATCTCCCCATATAGCTTAGACATAGGCTTTCTTTTTAAACTTGTTGAACTTCTTCTTGCCTTTATCCTTGTTCTTCAGCTGGGGGCATTCTGACTTGATATGGCCGGGCTTTTCGCATTCGTAGCATATGATCGGCTTCTTTGCCTCAGTGTTGGAGCTACCTTTGTTGAATCTTTTGTATCCTTGGTCCTTCTTGTAGAATCTCTTGAATCTTCGGACCATCATGGCCAGCTCTCCATCTTCGTCATCTTCTTCTTCTTCATTATCGGATTCCTTAGCTTCATTGACAGTTCTGAGAGCGATGCCCTTGTTTTTGCTATTCGTCTCATCAAGTCCCTTTCTGAACTTGATCTTGCCTTCATACTCAGATAGACTGCCAAATAGTGCTGCTACTGAGCTCATTGATTCACCACGAGCTTCTTCAATGGCTATAACCTTAGCTTCCCATTCTTTGCTAATAATATTTAGAATGTTTCTTACTTGAACGGGTTGCTTGTATGTCTTGCCCAATGCAGCAAGCTGGTTGATGAGATGGGTGAATCTCAGCTGGAAGTCAATGATGGATTCACCGGTCTTCATACAAAGAAGATCATACTCAGTCGTTAGAGTGTTGACTCTATTTTCTCTTACTCCGGTTGTTCCTTCATAAGCTATCTCTAAAGCATCCCACATAGCTTTTGCAGATGGTAGAGTGCAAATTCGGAAATACTCTTGTTGGCTCAAAGAACTTTATAGCATAAGGACGACTTTGCTGTTGAGAATGACATTTCTTCTGTCATTCTCATCATATTCTTCTTGTAGCTTTGGAGTTCGGACGCCATCTTCGATTGTGGATGGTTCATAATCACCTCTTTCAAACACCCTCCAAAGACCATATTCACTAGCCATGACGAAGACTTTGAATTTGGCTTTCCAGAAGGAGTAGTGTTCTGCATTGAAGCCAGGTGGTCCATTGATCGAAGCTCCATCAGGTAGAATTTCGTTCATGGTGATCCTTCTCGAGATGTTAAGCTCCTAAGAGAAGACCTGTGCTCTGATACCAAATGAAAGTGGAGCTTGAATCACCAAGAGGGGGGTGAATTGGGGATTCTCAAAATCTTTTTTGGATTGCTCTGTTTTTGTGTAAGGAACAGAAGTAAAACAGAGTATAGAGAAGAGAAGCAAGACACAGAGATTTACACTGGTTCGGTCCAACAACTTGACCTACGTCCAGTCCCCAGACTCTCTGGGATTTCTCACTAACAAGATTGATTACATACTCTGCACTCAAGAGTAATTCTCTCACTAGAACTTACTCCCCCTTACAAGTTGTAATCAATAACCCAATCTCCAAGTCCCCTTGACTTAAGATACTTTACAATGAATGATTTTACAATCAAGAAACTCTCTCTCTAAGAGTAGATATGATAAACACTGAAGAATGAATGTATCAAAAGATACTTTACACAGAAAACTCAAAGAGTAGTTGAAACTTTAATGATTTTCATTTTCTTACTAATTGGTTGTTGAGAAGAATTGAATGCATATCTATTTATAGGTAGAGATCATTCAATTACCGTTATAAATCCTAATGTGACCGTTGCCAGCATTGGAGGATGATTAGTGAAGGTTTTCGGCTTCTTCTCTCTCTACTCTTTGGTTAATCCAGCTTTGTAGAAATTCAGAGTTGACTTCCTGACTTTTAATCAGTTGGAAGAGAAGTTTCTGGATGTAGAATGGAAACATTAATTCCTTCAAAACGTGTGGATAATAATTGTCCAAAAGCATGCAAGATTTCTGCACTTTGCATTTAATGTTCTGACTTGCTTTATGCTTTTTTCTCAATCTCCATTTAATCCTGTCTAAATCATATGAAACTCACTAACAAACTGATTAAACATAGTTAGGAATAGTAATGAGTGATGATGTAAAGTATTGAGATCAAACAGGAACATTTCGCAAATTCATTCAACTTGAAATTCAAATTCTGCGATGGAAACTCGAGTCAGTTCTTCGAAACTCGAGTTTTCATGCTTCAGTGAACTTTCAGTAAAAGAGTGAAACTCAAGTTTTAAAACATTAACTCGAGTTTTCTCATTTCAGATACAAACATCGCGATTTGGCATTTAGACATGTTTTGTGAACAGTGCAAAACTCGAGTCATTAAGTGACTAACTCGAGTTTTGGACTGTTAATGAGAAATCATATTTGAGTCCCAAATCTCAAAACTGGAGTTTCCAAATCAAAACTGGAGTTTTCAAATGTTCAATTTTAGCAGAACTTTCTGCCTGGCCAAAACTCAAGTTTTCAAAACTTAACTCGAGTTTTCACATTCTTTGAAAACTATGTAATCTTTTCTGAAAGACCGAAACTCGAGTTTTCAAACAAAACTCGAGTTTTCTCGTATATGAGAAAACATTGAAATATTTTATCGAATTTGAAGAAGGAAGTTTTCACAAGGTCAGAGGCGAGCATTGTTCTCTTATGATGCAAACTCGAGTTTTCGAGGTTAACTCGAGTTTCCATAAAAACGTTGGAAACTTAGAGAACTCTCTGTATAGTCTAAACTCGAGTTTCCAAAAGGAAACTGGAGTTTTGGTTTCTTTGAAAAACTTGGTTGCTCCCTGTCTTAACAAAACTCGAGTTTTCTAAATCAAACTCGAGTTTGTTTTGTCTGTGAAAAACTTGAAGGCTCTCTGTATGGCCAAAACTCGAGTTTGCCTTTCTTTGGAAAAACTTAAGCACTTCACTGTCAGGCCAAAACTCGAGTTTCCAAACTGAAACTCGAGTTTTCCTTTGACAGTAAGTTTTTCAACTTACAAAGACAAACTTCCATCTGTGTTTACAATTGTCCGTTATCATCAAAACCAATAGAGAACTAACAAAAAGCTATGCAGATAAAAGGAGAATACCTCTGTTGTTTGAAGTAGGAGATCATGTTTTTCTGAAGATATCTCCAGTTATAGGGTTTGGTAGAACATTAAAGAGGATAAAGTTAAGTACTCGATATGTTGGTCCATTAGAAGTATTGGTAAAACGTGGACCAGTAGCCTACTAGCTAGCCCTACCCCCAAGCATGAGTAAACTTCACGATGTATTCCATGTTTCTCAGCAGAAAAAGTATCAACCGAACCCTAGACATGTCATAGAGTATGAGGACGTCGAACTCCGACATGATAATACCTTCGTGGTTGAGCCGATACGAATCATTGACCATCCGGAAAAGCAACTCAGGCACAAGAGTATCCTATTTTGAAAGTGGTCTGGAAGGGATTATCTCCTGGAGAAGCAACATGGGAAACAAAGGAAAGCATGAAGGAGAAGTACCCAAAATTTATGGCTCATAGTTTGCAAAACGTGTAGCAAATTTCAGGGTCGAAATTTAAATTAACAGGGGAAGAAATGTAACATCTCAAATTTTGGGATTTGAAATTTGAGATATTTCATGGGAATTAAATTATGAAATTTAGTCTAAAATAATTATGAGAATTAATTATTGGAAATTTAGGCTTCTTTTTCCCTTAATCAATTTATTTTGGGAAAATAATAATTCAAGTAAGGAATAATTTATGCCTAAAATTTTTAGGAATGATATTCGGACAAGTAGGAAATTATTTTCCTTGTAATATTATAAAAAGAAAAAGAAAAAGAAACCCCTTATATGGAATTAAGGATTTATTTCTAGTATTTACCCAATAATTTCAATTAAATGAGAAATGGACCTAAATTACAAATAAGAGGCCTATAGGGAATCAAGTGAGATATTTGCTTTGTCTCACATCCCATATAATACACACATCAACCCATTATCCTAAATAAACCCAGCCCTTAATCTATCATAACTTAAAAGATGAAAACGCAGAGGCAGGACATATACGTATCTCATCTTTTCCTTATTTCTTCGGTCAAACATGCAGAAGTTCACAATGGAAAAAATGAGAGAAGAAAGGAAACTGAAAACAGATCAGCAAGTACTCAGCGTCAATTACGGAAACACTAAAATAAGTTAACAAACCAGTATCCCAAATCATCTCGATTAGAGCACAGTATCATAGAGTGAGATCACCAACATCGACAACCCAGACCACACATCTCGACCTTAACGCTTTAAACCGTTGGGCATTCTCTCCATCGGACCAATGTGCTTATTTGCAATGGACTGGGCCCTTAGTCCTTTATTTAATCACTGCTCCTGGACTCCTTTTCATCCATATTGATGTACCAAAAACCAGAACCAAGCCGATAGAGAGCAAGAGGGAGCAGAGGAAGACTTAAACTATGAACACCTTGCTCTGTTTTTGAAACCAGGAAGCAGAGGTAAGTTTTAAGCTTTCTTTTCCTTCTTAAACCCATGCAAGTTTATGTATAGAAGCTGTAGGAATTAGCTTTGGGGTTGGTTGCTAAATGGATATTAAAAAAAACAGAAGTGGTTGCTGAGATAAATATGTATGCTGCAGTTGGGAAAAAGAAAGAGAATATGAAGGTTTTGTTAGTTCTCTATCGGTTTTGATGATAATGGACAATTGTAAACACAGATGGAAGTTTGTCTTTGTTAAGTTGAAAAACTTACTGTCAAAGGCAAACTCGAGTTTTGGTTTGGAAACTCGAGTTTCGACGTGACAGAGAATAGCTCAAGTTTTTGCTAAGAAAGGAAAACTCGAGTTTGGATATGAAAACTCGAGTTTTGGCCAAACATAGAGCATCTAAGTTTTTCACAGACAAAGCAAACTCGACTTTGATTTAACAAACTCGAGTTTTGGCAAGACAGAGAGCTACCAATTTTTCAAAGATACCAAAACTCCAGTTTCCACTTAGAAACTCGAGTTAAAGCTACAAAGATAGTTCTCTAAGTTTCCAAGCTTTGTTGGAAATTTGAGTTTAGTTTTTGAAACTCGAGTTTACAGCATACAGAGATCAACGCTCAATTATGATCTTGTGAAAACTCCAATTTTGATTGAAAACTCCAGTTTTGACTTAACAAGTTTTTTTTTCAATGTTTTCTCATAAATGAGGAAACTCGAGTTTAGTTCAGAAAACTCGAGTTTCGGTCTTACAGAGAAGAACTCAAAGTAAGCTGAGAAGTTTCCATTTTTCAAAGATTTATGAAAACTCGAGTTTCAGTTTGGAAACTCGAGTTTCGACCAAGCAGAGAGCTCTGCTAAAATTGAACATTTTTTAAACTCCAGTTTTGTAATGAAAAATCCAGTTTTTTAGATTTTGGACAAAAACATGATTTCTCATCAAAGGTCCAACAGTAATGGAAAATGGTCTTCGAGTTCCAAAGCCGGAAGAAGCCTATGATGATAATGATAGAAGAAATGTCACTCTCAATAGCAAAGCTATCCTCTTGCTGCAAAGTGCTCTAAGTCAACAAGAGTACTTCCGTATTTGCACCTTACCATCAGCAAAAGCCATGTGGGATGCTTTGGAAATAGCTCATGAAGGAACTATCGGAGTAAAAGAGAATAGGGTCAATACTCTAATGACTGAGTATGATCTTCTTTGCATGAACACTGGAGAATCCATCATCGACTTCCAGCTAAGATTCACCCACCTCATCAACCAGCTTGCTGCATTGGGCAAAACATACGAGCAACCTGTTCAAGTGAGGAAAATCCTAAATACCCTCAGCAAGGAATGGGAAGCCAAGGTTACAGCCATTGAGGAAGCCCGCGGTGAATCAATGAGCTCTGTAGCAGCTTTATTTGGCAGCTTGTCTGAGTACGAAAGGAAGATCAAGTTCAGAAAAGGACTTGATGAGATGAATGTCAAAAGTAAAGGCATTGCCCTCAAGACGGTTAAAGAAGCTAAGGAATCTGATGATGAAGAAGAAGAAGACGAAGATGAAGAGCTGTGCATGATGGTCTGAAGATTCAAGAAATTTTATAAGAAGGACCAAGGGTACAAGAGATTCAACAAGGGTAGCACCAGCACTGAGGCAAAGAAGCCATTCATCTGCTACGAATGTGACAAGCCTGGCCACATCAAGTTTGAATGCCCCCAGCTGAAGAACAAGGATAAAAAGAAGTTCAAAAGATTCAAAATGAAAGACTATGTCTCAACTATATGGGGAGATAGCTCATCCGATGAAGATGAAGCTGATGAAGAAGAAAAAGCAAACATTTGCTTAGTTGCTGAAGAAGAAGAGCAACATGACAACAATGAGGTATATGATTCAAAACCATCTTATGATGAGTTATTTGCTGAATACATTGTTGTGCAATCTGAATTTGAAAAGCTTGCAGAAAAATACATTTCTTTGAAAAAGAAAAATGTGACTCTTGAAATGCAACTTAAAAATCTTTTATCTGAAATGCCTTGTGAAAATTGTCCTGATTTGGAGAAAAAGAATTTACATCTTACAAAGGCACTTGAGAAATTTGCTAGAGGTAGTGAGATGCTCAATGTCATTTTGAAACAGCAAAGATTTACAAATGACAGATCAGGAACTGGTTACAAACCAAATTTTGACAAAAGAAAAGGCAAAAAGAAGTTTGGAGAAAAATCCTACACGAACTATTTTAAAAAATCTGTTCATTCTTCAAATCCTTTTGCACATTGCAATTATTGCAATCGAAAAGGCCACACTACTTCTTCTTGTTTTCATAAAAAGGAAAGAAGGAGTAAGCCTATGGGGAACTATCAATGGGTGCCTAAGGGATCTTACAAGGTTCCTAAGACACAAACTAACCCCAAAGGACCCAAGAAAAGATGGGTACCTAAGACTTGATTGCTTGTGTTTTCTAGGTATGTATAAGAGCATCAAAGTCCAACAAATGGTACATTGATAGTGGATGCTCTAGGCACTTGATGGGAGATCATTCCAAATTTGCTTCAATCAAGCACAAGGATGGTGGCAAAGTAACCTTTGGTGGAAATCAATCTGGAAAGATTGCTGGAATTGGTGAAGTTGGAAACAATGAAGGACCACAAATTAAAGATGTCTACCTTGTGGAAGGACTTTGTCACAATCTTCTCAGTGTAAGCCAAAGTACTAATAAAGGTAACCTAGTTATCTTTGATTCTGAGGAATGCTTGATAGTAAGTAAGGATATTCTCTCTTTAGATAATATAAAATCAAAAGCTATTTTTAGGGCTCCTAGAGAAGGCAATTGTTACACTCTTAACCTTTCTAGAGATGGCTCTACTTTCGAAAAATGTTTTGTTAGTAATTTGGATGATAGTTGGCTATGGCACAAGCGTTTAGCTCATGTCAATATGATTCAACTTGACAGATTACTCAAAAAGGATTTAGTAATTGGTGTTCCAAAACTTCGTTTTAAAAATGATATGATTTGTGATGCATGCCAAAAAGGAAAACAAACTAAATCCTCTTTCAAATCTAAAAATGAGATTTCAACTTCTAGACCTCTTCAACTACTTCATATGGATCTAGTTGGACCAGCTAGAGTAAGAAGCCTTGGTGGCAATCTTTATACTTTGGTCATAGTTGATGATTTTTCTAGATTTTCATGGACTATGTTTTTATCATCTAAAGATGAAACCTTTGGTCAATTTGTTATTTTTGCCAAGAAGGTTCAAAACGAGAAAGGTTTTGTTATTTCAGGAATTCGAACTGATCATGGTGGTGAGCTCAAAAATCATGCATTTGCTGAGTTTTGTGACAATATGGGGATTGATCACAACTTCTCAGCTCCAAGGACTCCTCAACAAAATGGTGTTGTAGAGAGAAAGAATAGAGTCCTCACTGAGATGTCAAGAGCTATGCTGAATGAGAACAACACTTCACAAGTGTTCTGGGCTGATGCAATGAGTACGGCTTGCTACATCTCAAATCGGACATATCTCCAAAAGAAGCTGAACATGACTCCGTAAGAGCTGTATAAAGGAAGAAAGCCAAATTTGAGTCATCTGCATGTGTTTGGATGTAAGTGCTTCATCCATAACAATGGTAAGGATAACTTGGGAAAGTTTGATCCCAAGGCAGATGAAGGTATATTTTTGGGTTATTCTAATAGAAGTAGAGTTTATAGAGTCTTTAACATTCGTACTCGCATTGTAGAAGAGTCTATGCATGTTGCATTCTGTGAATCCAAGTTTGACAAATCCAAGGATGATGATGAGGAAAATATTTTGAAAAATCAATTCTTTTCGAAAACTACTCCTGCCTCTATTGAAAATCCTGAAAATGTTTTCGAAGTTGATCCTCAAAACAATTTGGAAAACCCTGATCAACCTCAACCTAGAGCTTGGAAATTTATAAGGAATCATCCTTTAGACCAAGTTATAGGTGATGTTAATCAAGGAGTAAGGACCAGAAAGAGTACTTTGAATGAAGTTACTTTTTCTGCCTTTATTTCAAAGATAGAACCCTCTAAAATTGATGAAGCCCTTTCAGGCAATGATTGGGTGATAGCAATGCAATAGAACTTACACCAATTTGATAGAAATCAAGTTTGGGATTTGGTACCCAGGCCTAAGGACCATCCGGTCATTTGCACCAATGGGTATTGAAGAACAAACGAGATGAATCAGCAATCATTGTCCAGAATAAGGCAAGATTGGTTGCTAAAGGCTATAATCAAGAGGAAGGAATTGATTATGAAGAAACTTATGCTACAGTGGCAAGATTGGAAGCTATATGAGTTCTTCTAGCCTTTGCTTATGTCAAAGGATTCAAGCTTTATCAAATGGAGGTAAAAAGCGCTTTTCTAAATGGATTTATTCAGGAGGAAGTTTATGTGGAACAACCTCCTGGTTTTCAAAATGATCATCATCCAGATTATGTTTATCACCTTAAGAAAGCTCTTTATGGGCTTAAGCAAGCTCCTAGAGCTTGGTATGAGCGATTAAGCAAATTCCTTCTTGATCAAGGATTTGTTAGAGGAAAAGCAGATACAACACTTTTTATTAAAAGTAATAAAACTGGTGAAATTTTAATTGTCCAAATCTATGTTGATGACATTATATTTGGAGCTTCTAATGATGCTTTGTGTGAAGATTTTGCAAAGAATATTCAGGGAAAATTTGAGATGTCCATGATGGGAGAACTCAACTATTTTCTTGGTCTGCAAATCAAGCACAAATCGAATGAGATCTTCATTTCTCAGACTAAGTATCTCAATGACCTGCTGAAGAAGTTTGGAATGGACCAATGCAATGGAGCTGACACTCCAATGAGTTCAACCACATCTTTGGATGCTGATGAGAAGGGCACTGATTTCAACATTACAAGATATAGAGGAATGATTGGCTCATTTCTCTATATCACTGCAAGTCGCCCAGACATCCAATTCAATGTGGGGATGTGTGCAAGGTTCCAATCTCCTCCCAAGGAGTCTCATGCTGAAAATGTGAAGAGAATCTTCAGATACCTTGCTGACACAAAGACTCTTGGATTGTGGTTTCCCAAAGGACAACCTGAACATTTGGTGGCCTACTCAAATTCTGACCATGCTGGCTATAAGACGGATATAAAGAGCACAAGTGGCCAATGTCAATTTCTAGGTGGCTCACTTTCTCCTGGTTCATCAAGAAGCAAACAACCGTCTCTGTATCTTCAACTGAAGCTGAGTATATTGCTGCATCAAGTTGCTGTGCTCAAGTCTTATGGCTCAAGCAGTAACTTTCAGACTTGGGAATCAATTTGAAGGAAATCCCAATTTTGTGTGACAACACAAGCACAATAAGCTTGGCCAAGAATCCAGTTCAACATACAAGGACCAAGCATATCGATGTGAGACATCATTTTATAAGGGATTATGTTCAAAAGAAGGATGTCAAAGTCATGTTCATTCCAACTCATCTTCAACTTGCTGACATCTCACCAAACCATTAGCCAAGGAGCAATTCAATTTCATTAGAAGAGAATTGGGTATGGTAAATCCCAATGAGCTGTAAGTATTTCTTCTCTCAATGTTAGTTATGGTTTTGATGATTATTTGTTACTAACTTAAGCTTTGGAGTACGTAGTAATGTTTTATGCAGTATGTTAAAATCCTGAAGTTTGCTGTCAAGAGACGCAAACTCAAGTTTTGAAAACAAAACTCGAGTTTATCGGGGCCAAAGAAGAATTTTGATTCTGAGCAAAATGGAAACTCGAGTCCATTAGTACGAAACTTGAGTTTCAGTCAGACAGAGAGCAACACACCTATTGAAGCAACATCAAAACTCGAGTCAATAAGTGGAAACTCAAGTTTTGGTCGCGGAAGTTCAAGGGTTCACAGTGCATCCTTGAAATCCAGGTCAGTATTTTCGCGCCTTATTTAAACTTGACTGTTCACTGTACAGCCAAACCCTTCGACACTAAAGCTCTATTCTAGAGATTCTCTATTCTCTTTGCCATTTCCGATTCTTTACCTGAAACCCATTTCAAAACCCTAATGGCTTCCAGTTCAAATCCACAAGACATTGTCGACACTGATTTTGATCAGGAAGAATCTGAACTCTCAATTCTAACTCTAGCACCTCTACTTACGCCTCGACCAGATCATTTACAAAGGGTAAAATCATTCCCTCGTCGCTTCACATATGGAATCGCGAGGCATGAATCTGGAGTAACTGCAGCTCAATCATCGAAACAAGCTAGGTCTCAAGCTCCCTCTTCATTTGCATCTCGAGAACTATCTGGATTCAAGGTACCTGCGGAAACCCCTGCCCTGATTGAAATTTATAAATACCTCTCAGCACCTAGAGATTTCCTGAACGATTCCATTCAACTGACTGGGGAAGATGCCACTCGCTATAGAGAACGATTCGAACATAAAGATTTCTTCCTTATAGTCTTTGTTGATTTGGTTAAGCTAAAGGAGGAATGCCACTTAGATCTTTCCCCTTGGCTCAAACATTTCGATAACACATTTGTACTTTTGCACATATGTGACATAAGTAGTACTTTTTTGACTTTTTTTTTCAAACTTTTGCCAGTGTCAGCAAAATTTCCACCTTACACGTTGCATCTTCATTTACACTCCTCTACTTCAAATCTTTAACCTATCAGCACTTTGTCAGTGTCGGCAAGCTTCATTGTCTTCTTCCACTTTACTTTAAATCTTCAAAGTACACTGAGATATGTCTCCGGATCTTCAATATCTTGCATGGCTTTTTCTCTTTCCTCACAATTCTTACACCTGTGATTAGAGTACTCTGCCAAAAGATTACATATCTTCTTTGTTTTTTCTGAGTTTTCCATCCTGTTATTTCTCAATCTGTCATACCGTTGTACAAACAGTGGTTGATCATGCGAAGTCTTTCCAAATGTTGCGATTATTGATGTCATTCCACAATAATACACCCATTGCTTTTCACTTTTAATAGCTCTGGTCATTTCTTGAAATATAATATGATAATTTTGAGCTCTAATATTAGACATCTTGTTCTGAAATTACTAGTCATCTTCAATATCTTATTTTATCTCTGCTTCAGTCTCTATAGGCTTCTTTGTTGTTCCAAGTCGAATTAAACTGATCGGAGGATAAAAATTCTCTAGTGTGATTTCTGCAACTGTTGAATAAAATCTGATATATACGCTGTGTTGAGTTACAACTCCAACATATATTTTGACTGCTTCTTGCAAGGCTGATGGCAATTCTTTGATTTCTCTGGGTTCAAGATTATTGGGTAAATAAATGGCATGTAACATCCCATATTGATATAAGATTCTTATTAAATCTTGTGAAGTTCCTGAGTAGGCTACAATTTTATTAAATGCAAAATGGGAGGCATATTTGACATATGGGTCAGACATTTCCATGTTTCCATTTTTACTAACAAGGGTTTTGAAGTATAGGTATTTAGAATGAGTATCAAAGGAATTACTTATTGTGATTCTAGGGATCGAGGTTGAGGCTTCAACTATTTTTCCTTTTTCTTTTCTTCAGGCTTCTTCTTGCATTTGGGTTTTTATAATTTCGTTAAACGGGGTTATAGTTTGAAGTGTTTGGGCAGTAGGCCCACTAACATTTTCTTGGGTAGATGATCCATTTCTATTTTGAGTTTGGGTAGATGACCCAATTTGAGTGTATGACTCATTTAGAGGGCTTAATTCCATGTCAGTTTGTACTGCTGATTCAGCTGTACTTACATTTCTCTTTCCATAACCTTCTAACTTCTCTATTCTTTTGAACAGAGTTTCTACTTGTTGGTTTAGATGAGCAATATTGCTTAGAAGACTTTGTATAGATGAACTACACTGACTGTTTAACAAACTAACATTCATTTTTAGAATGTTTAAATCTACTAATGCTGTCTGGCATACATTACAAGTTTGATTAGAATTCATTTCTGAACTGGATCCTGCATTAGATTCCATCTGCTCATAAAATCTGCAATAAGATTATTCTTTCCTGGCACAAATTCAATAATATAATCATAATAATCCAAATCTCCTTGCCATTTAATAACATTTTATTTGCTATTTTTTCTGTTTTTATTCCTTTATCAAGCCAAGATTTAACTTGTGTATTATGAGTCCTAATTATAAATTGCACATTAACTATAAATAATTCAAATTTCTCTACTGCTTTAACTATTGCTAATAATTCTTTCCAATTTGAATGATATTTCCATTGAGCTTCTAAGAATTTTCCACTTGCATATCTAGTTATAATTTCTTCTCCTTTTTCATTTTCATGGTATAAAGCTGCACCCCAATATTGATCAGATGCATCAGTATAAATTATCCATTTTACATCTTTTTGTAAGAGTATTGTTATATTTGTGTAATTTTTGACAAATTTTCTTCAATTGTTCAATTATTTTAATTGTTTCATTATCCCATTTCCATTTTGTCTTTTCTCCTGCTAATTTAGAAATTTTTTATGTTAATTTTGCTAAATTTGGAACGTAGTTTCTTACTTGATTAATTAATCCTAAAAATGCTTGTAAATCTTTCTTATTTGTTATTCTACCAAATTCTAAAACTTTTTTACTTATGTGATCTTGTAATTCTTTTCCATTTGTAGTTTTTATTTGACCTAGGAAAGGTATTTCTTGTTTTCTTAATATAGATTTTTTAGGTGATATATTCAAACCTTTTTCTTCTATTAAATCTACAAACTTATTTAAATGTTTTTCATGTCCTTCTGCATTATCTGAAAATATTAATATATCATCTATATATATTGAAAGTGGAGCTTGAATCACCAAGAAGGGGGTGAATTGGGGATTCTAAAATTCTTTTCGGAATGCTCTGTTTTTGGGATGAAGTGTAGAAGTAAAACAGACTATAGAGAAGAGAAGCAAGACACAAGGATTTATACTGGTTCGGTCCAACTAATTGACCTAGGTCCAGTCCCCAGACTCTCTGGGATTTCTCACTATCAAGATTGATTACACAATTTGCACTCAAGAGTAA
The DNA here is from genome assembly GCA_025563575.1 of Acacia pycnantha. Classification (NCBI taxonomy): domain Eukaryota; kingdom Viridiplantae; phylum Streptophyta; class Magnoliopsida; order Fabales; family Fabaceae; genus Acacia; species Acacia pycnantha. Next base: position 205,176 of record JAMWYP010000036.1, on the reverse strand, counting down.
TTATCTCTCTAGAACTTACTCCCCCTTACAAGTTGTAATCAATAACCCCAATCTCCAAGTCCCCTTGACTTGAGATAACTTACAAGAATGACTTACAATCAAGAAAACTCTCTCTAAGAGTAGATATGATAAACACTAAAGAATAAATGTATCAAAGATACTTTTCAACAGAAAACTCAAAGAGTAGTTGAAACTTTAATGATTTTCGTTCTTGCACAGGTTTGTTGTTGAGAAGACTTGAATGCATCTCTATTTATAAGTAGAGATCATTAAATGACCGTTATAAATCCTCAGATAACCGTTGGAGTGATTAGAGGATGATTAATGAAGGTTTTGGTCTTCTTCTCTCTCTACTCTTTAGTTGATCTAGTTTTGTAGAAATTCAGAGTTGACTCTCTGATTATTAATCCGTTGGAAGAGCAGTTTGTTGGGTGTATATGACAAGCATTAACTTCTCCAAAACGTGTGGAGAATGTTTGTCCAAAAGCATACAAGTTTTCTGCGCTTTTCATTAAATGTGCTGACATGCTTTTTGCTTTATGCTAAGTCTCCATTTAATCCTGTCAAAATCATCTGAAACTCACTAACAAAATGATTAAACATAGTTAAGAATAGTAATGAGTGATGATATAGAGTATTGAGATCAAACACAAAGGTTTTGCAAATTCATTCTGTTCGAAATTCAAATCTCGCGATGGAAACTCGAGTTGGTTCATCCAAACTCCAGTTTCATGCTTGATGTTCTTTCGAAAAATACCGAAACTCGAGTTTTCAATCCAAACTCGAGTTTTCTCCTTCGAGACAAATATCGCGATTTGGCATTTTGGACAAGCCTAGTGAATAGTGCAAAACTCGAGTCATTAAGTGACTAACTCGTGTTTTGGACTTTTAATGAGAAATTATGTTTTAGTCCAAAATCTCAAAACTGGAGTTTCCAAATCATAACTCGAGTTTTCAAATGATCATATTTAGCAGAGCTCTCTGCCTGGTCAAAACTCGAGTTTCCAAAACTTAACTGGAGTTTTCTCATTCATCGAAAACTTTGGAAACTTCTCTGTAAGGCCAACACTCGAGTTTTCTCTTTTATGAGAAAACATTGAAAAGCATAGTCGATTTGAACACGAGAGTTTTCACAGGGTCAGATATAAGCAATGTTCTCAGATGATGGAAACTCGAGTTTTCTATGGTTGACTCGAGTTTTCATGAACTACGAAAATCTCAGAGAATTCTCAGTAAAGTCTAAACTCGAGTTTCCTATGGGAACTGGAGTTTTGGTTTTTTTGAAAATCTTGGTTGCTCTCTGTCTTGTCAAAACTCGAGTTTTCAAAATCAATCTCGAGTTTGCTTTGTATGTGAAAAACTCGAATGCTCTCTGTATGGCCAAAACTCGAGTTTTCAAACCTTAACTCGAGTTTGTCTTTCTTTATAAAAAATTGAGCACTTCTCTGTCAGGCCAAAACTCGAGTTTCCAAACTGAAACTCGAGTTTTCCTTAGACAGTAAGTTTTTCAACTTACAAAGACAAACTTCAATCGTGTTTACAATTGTCCCTTATCATCAAAACCAATTGAGAACTAACATTCTCCCCCTTTTTGATGATGAGAACACTTGTAAACCAGAAATTCTTCAGTTTTCAAAAGATTTGAGTTTTGAGAAAGATTTTCACAAGATGGCTTGAAGTATGTTATGACAGTTATGTATTTGAACAAATTCAGCAGAGATATAGCAGAAGCAATTGATAATGTGACATAATTGAACCATTGCATTTCATTTAACAAATAACAACATTATACAAAACAGAAATGCAAGAGTACAAAAGTCTCAAACCATAAATACAAAGCAAAAACACAAACTGAGAAATAGAATAAAAAAAAAAACTAAAATCTAAACTCTTTTCTTCGACTCAAGATTGCTCCTTGGGTTCAACTTCTTTTTATGGTTCTTCTCCCCCTTTGTCATCAACAAAAGAGGATGGAGTTGAGATTGAAGGTTCATCTGAAGGGGTTGAAATTTTGACAGTAGTGGCAGGGGATGGAATTGGGATGGGAGAGGCAAGTGGGGTATGGAGGATCTCAGTGGTTGGGGAAGAGACAGGTTCAGAGGAAGGTGCTATAGGAGTAGTGAAAGTGAAGGAAGGTGAGCCAGGAGGTGATTCAGGCTTGATTCCTGATCTAGAGGCGCCAAAACCAGAAGTAGAGTCAGTAGAGATTTTCTTGAGGAGGGCATTGACTCTATCATCCAACTTGTATTGGGCAATGATCAACTGAGACATCTGAGCATCTTGATCAATCATGTGGGTAGAAATATTTTTCAAATCGGCCTTAGTTTCGTCCTGGGAATCAACCACATCAGAATTTCCCTTCATAACTTCAGCTACCAAACGAGAAACCTACAATTGGATCCTAGTAGCCATGTCATCGAAAGCTTTATCCACAATGGCCTAAACTCGTGTATTAAAATCAGGAGGGATAGATGATTGTGGAGGGGAAGATTGAGCTTCCTGAGTTCTGGATCGAGGAGGGGCCCGAGATTCGCCTGATCCTTCAAATGTAAGTCTCATGAGGTTGAGCTGGGGCTTCCCAAAAACAGTGGGAGAGTACATAGAATCAGGAACACCCACATACCAGATTTTGTGGTAGAAAAGGATGACGGATACAAGAGAAGGAAAAGGGATATATGAAGGCTTCCTAGATGAAAATATGAAATTGACCATTTCCTGGAAAATCCAATGACCTAGATTGATAGGGACTTTATTTACTAGGAAAGCAAAATTGGAATAATCTCTGTTCGCAAAATGGGTGAAGTTTCCACCTTTTTGAATCATGTTCCTAGAGTAGATATACCATAGGACATGATGAAGAGGGGGCATAGATACAGGAGTGAAGGATAAATTGACCAACTGATTGTCAGGAATAGGTTCATTTGGTCTAAGGATTTCGAAAATCTCTTTGTTTGAATATTTAACTGTGGGAGGAGGAGGAGGATTGGAGATTTTCAGGATGGAATTTAGGATAGCGGCAGACAATGTAAACTTGACTCCCCTAACCTGAGTTGAAACCCGTTCTTCTACCATGTTATGGTCCTCATCCTCTAAATTATCCCATTCCATATTGAAATAGAACATCTTAATGACATTAGTACTATACTAGGCAGATATAGACAATAATGATTCATAGGGTTTGAGCCAGGGAGAAAGATCGATATTACAAGTTTCCTTAATCTTGTCTAAATCTATGGAAACTATGGGACAAAAAGACTTTTTCTTATAAGTTTCTTGGAATTGTTCAGCACGCTCACCAGTAACGATATGACTTTCAGTGATGAAACCTGGAGGAGCCGAGACATAGAGGTAGATTTATGAGAGGGCATTCGGGATGGTCGTTGGAATTTGAGAGGACTAAGAAGGATTGAAGGCAGCCTTTGATGATCCGTCACCTCTGTGAGCTCGTAGTTTCTTGCGAGGCTGAGATGGTACACCTTCTTGCTGTTTTCCCTTTGTGTCTTCGTGCACAGGTTCAGAAGCATGTTTGGGTTCGTTCTGAGATGGTTCTTGAATCTAGACACCTTTAGACTTAGGCGAGGAGGATGATGTATGATATGACTGAACCCCAGGGATTCGTTTGTCTATTCCGTGGTGTAATCGATTTGGGATAGTCTTCGTCCTCCTAGGTCGAGTGAGAGGAGGTGGTGATGGCGATTCGGTAGACGCTTCATAATCGGCGTCCCCTTTGGCGGTTTTTGTGGGAGCCATGATCGATTTAGGGTGAGAGAGTGATTAGGGTTCGAAAATGGAGGAGAGATCGAAGTGAGAAAGAAAGAGATGAAGAGAGCAGAGAAAACTCTAGGGCAAACTTGAGTTTTGAGAGAAGTTTGGATGAACAATGAACAGTCAAGTTTAAATAGGGCGTGAAAGCACTAACCTGGACTTCAAAAGTGTATTGTGAACTTTTGAAATTCCGCGACCAAAACTCGAGTTTCCACTTACTGACTCGAGTTTTGTGGATACTTCAACAGGTGTGTTGCTCTCTGTCTGCCCGAAACTCGAGTTTTCATTTGATGACTCGAGTTTCCAATTCGCGAAAACTCAGAGCTTGCTTTCTGTCTCTCCGAAACTCGAGGTATTCATTAATTGACTCGAGTTTCCATTTTGCTCAGCAACTCATTTTTCGTCTGACCCCGATAAAACTCGAGTTTGTGTCTTATGACAGCAAACTTCAGGATTTTAACATCCTGCATAAAACATTACTATGTACTCCGAAGCTTAAGTTAGCAATAAATAATCATCAAAACTATAACTAACATTGAGATGGAAGGAAATACTTACAATTCATTGGGATTTACCATTCCCAATTCTCTTCTAATGAAATTAAATTGTTCTTTGGCTAAGGGCTTTGTGAAGATATCAGCAAGTTGTAAATGTGTGGGGATGAACATCACTTTGATATCTTTCTTTTGCACATGATCTCTGATAAAGTGATGTCTCACATCAATGTGCTTTGTTTTTGTGTGCTGAACTGGATTTTCGCAAGGCTGATTGTGCTAATGTTGTCACAAAGGATTGGAATCTCTTTTAAATGAACTCCCAAGTCAGATAATTGTTGTCTTAGCCACAAAACTTGGGCACAAAGAACTAGAGACAAAGAACATACTCGGCTTCGGTTGAAGATACAGCCACGGTGGTTTGTTTCTTGCTAAACCATGATACTAGTGAACCTCCAAGAAATTCACACTGTCCACTAGTGCTCTTTCTATCAGTCTTATAACCAGCGTGATCAGAATCTGAGTATGCAACCAGGAATTCTTGTTGACCCTTTGGAAACCAGAGACCAAGCTCCTTTGTATCTGAGAGATATCAAAAAATCTTCTTCACATGCTCAGCATGTGATTCCTTTGGTGCAGATTGGAATCTTGCACACATGCCCACACCGAATTGAATATCAGGTCTACTTCCTGTCAAGTAGAGAAGTGAGCCAATCATCCCTCGATATTTGGTTATATTGAAATCTTTTCCTTTCTCTTCATCAAAGATCTAGAGAAGCGGTGGAGCTCATAGGTGTATCAAAGACCGTTGCAATGCTCCAGCCCAAACTTCTTGAGCAAATCCCGGAGATATTTCGTTTGTGAAATAAATATTCCATCCTTCCGTTGTTGGATTTGCAGACCGAGAAAGTACTTCAATTCTCCCATCATTGACATTTCAAATTCACTCGCATTTTCTTTGAAAATTCTTCACACCGAGATTCGTTAGTAGAACCAAAAATGATATCATCTACATATATTTGCACTACCAAGATTTCATTAAGCTTGTTATTTTTAATAAAGAGTGTTGTGTCAGCTTTTCCTCTAATGAATCCTTGCTCTAAAAGGAATTTACTTAATCTTTCATACCAAGCTCGTGGAGCTTGTTTAAGACCATATAATGCCTTTTTGAGACGATAAACATGATCAGGATGATGTTCATTTTCAAAACCAGGAGGTTGTTCTACATAGACTTCCTCTTGTATAAAACCATTTAAAAATGCACTTTTAACATCCATTTGATAAAGTTTGATTTCTTTGATGCAAGCAAAGGCCAAGAGTACACGTATTGCTTCCAATCTAGACACTGGAGCATACGTTTCCTTGTAATCAATTCCTTCTTCCTGATTATAGCCTTTGGCAACAAGTCTAGCCTTATTTCTGACTATAATTGCAGATTCATCACGTTTGTTCTTGAATACCCATTTAGTGCCGATGACCGGATGGTCCTTAGGCCTAGGTACCAAGTCCCAAACTTGATTCCTATCAAATTGATGTAACTCCTCTTGCATTGCTATCACCCAATCATTGTCTGAAAGGGCTTCATCAATTTTAGAGGGTTCTATTTTCGAAATAAAAGCAGAAAATGTAACTTCATTTAAAGTACTGCTTCTTGTCCTCACACCATGATTAACATCACCTATAACTTGGTCTAAAGGATGATTCCTTATGAATCTCCAAGCTCTAGGTTGAGGTTGATCAGGATTTTCTATATTATTTTGAGGATCAACTTCAAAAACATTTTCAAAACTTTCAATAGAAGCAAGAGTGGTTTTTGAATAGAATTGATTTTTTGAAGTATTTTCATCATCATCATCATCCAAAGACACATTAGATTCATTCAAAACACAACATGCACAGATTCTTCAACAATGCGAGTACGAGTATTAAAAACTCTAAATGCCTTACTCCTATTAGAATAACCCAAAAATATATCTTTGTCGGCTTTGGAATCAAATTTTCCCAAGTTATCCTTACCATTGTTGTGGATGAAACACTTACATCCAAACACATGTAGATGACTCAGGTTTGGCTTTCCTCCTTTGTACAGCTCATAGGGAGTTTTGTTCAGCTTCTTCTGGAGATAGGCTCGATTTGATATGTAGCAGGCCGTACTCATGGCATCAGCCCAAAACACTTGAGAAGTTGAGTTCTCATTTAACATTGTTCTAGCCATCTCGGTCAGGACTCTATTCTTTCTCTCCACAACACCATTTTGTTGAGGAGTCCTTGGGGCTGAGAAATTGTGATCAATGCCTAAATTGTCACAAAACTCACTAAATGCTTGATTTTCAAATTCTCCACCATGATCGGTCCGAATTCCTGAAATTGAAAAACCTTTCTCGTTTTGGACCTTCTTGGCAAAAGAAACAAATTGATCAAATGTTTCATCTTTAGATGACAAAAACATAGTCCAAGTAAATCTAGAATAGTCATCAACTATAACCAAAGTATAAAGATTTCCACCAAGACTTCTAACTCTTGCTTTGGTCCAACTAAATCCATATGAAGTAGTTGAAGAGGTCTAGAAGTTGAAATCTCATTTTTCAATTTAAAAGAGGATTTAGTTTGTTTTCCTTTTTGGCATGCATCACAAATCATATCATTTTTAAAACGTAATTTTGGAACACCAATCACTAAATCCTTTTTAGTAATCTGTCAAGTTGGATCATATTGACATGAGCTAGACGCTTGTGCCATAACCAACTATCATCCAAATTACTGACAAAACATTTTTGAAATGTAGAGCCGTCTCTAGAGATGTCAAGAGTGTAACAATTCCCTTCTCTAGGAGCTCTAAAAATAGCTTTTGATTTTATATTATCTAACAAAAGAATATTTTTACTTACAATCAAGCATTCCACAGAGTCAAAAATAACTAAGTTATATTTATCAGTACTTTGGCTTACATTGAGAAGGTTGTGGCAAAGTCCTTCCACAAGGTAGACATCTTTGATTTGAGGTCCATCGTTGTTCCCAACTTCACTGATTCCAGCAATCCTTCCATATTGATTTGCACCAAAGATTACTTTGCCACCATCCTTGTGCTTGATTGAGGCAAATTTGGATTGATCTCCCGTCATATGTCTTGAGCATCCACTATCAATATACCATTTGTTGGATTTTGATGCTCTTAGACACACCTGCAAATCAAAAGGGATCAAGTCTTAGGTACCCATCTTTTCTTGGGTCCTTTGAGGTTAGTTCGAGCCTGAGGAACATAGGTTCCTTTAGGCACCCATTGATAATTACCTACAGGTTTATCTCTCCTATCTTTCTTATGAAAACAAGATGAAGTTGTATGACCCTTTCGGTTACAATAGTTGCAGTGAGCAAATGGATTTGAAGAATGATCAGTTTTTCGAAAATAGTTTAAATATGATTTTCCACCATTCTTCTTCTTTCCTTTCTTTTTATCAAAGATGAGATTATATCCAATCCCAGAACGATTGTTTGTAAATCTTTGTGCTTTTAAAATCACATTTAACATTTCACTGCCTTTGGTAAACTTTTCAAGAGTTTTCGTAAGATGAGAATTCTTTTTCTTTAACTCATTGCAATCATCACAAATGAATTTTTCAGGAAAAGAGAGATTTTCTACTTGCTGTTCAAGAGTGGTATTTTTCCTTTTTAAAGCAATATATTTCTCAGCAAGTTTTTCAAATTCATTTTGAACAATTTTGTACTCATTCAATAAATCATTATAAGAGGGTTGAGAATCGTATACCTCTTTATCATCCTCATATTCTTCTTCTTGAGCAACTAGACATATATTTGTTGTTTCTTCTTCATCGGCTTCATCTTCATCGGATGAGCTGTCTCCCCAAATTCCTGAGACATAGGCTTTCTTCTTGTATTTATTGAACTTCTTCTTTTCTTTGTCCTTGTTCTTCAGTTGGGGACACTCCGACTTGATGTGACCGGGCTTTTCACATTCATAGCAGATAATAGGCTTCTTTGCCTCAGTGCTGGTGCTACCCTTGTTGAATCTTTTATGCCCATGGTCCTTCCGAAAGAACTTTCTGAATCTTCGGACCATCATGCCTAGCTCTTCTTCTTCATCTTCTTCATCATCATCAGATTCCTTGACTTCTTTGTCCTCCTTGAGAGCAATGCCTTTATTCTTGACATTTATCTCATGAAGTCCTTTTCTGAATTTGATCTTCCCTTCATATTCAGACAAGCTGCCGAAAAAGGCTACTACCGAGCTCATCGATTCACCACGGGATTCCTCAATGGCGGTAACCTTAGCTTCCCATTCTTTGCTAAGAATATTCAGAATCTTTCTTACTTGAACGGGTTGCTCGTATGTCTTGCCCAAAGTAGCAAGCTGGTTGATGAGATAGGTGAATCTCAGCTAGAAGTCAATGATGGATTCACCGGGCTTCATTCGAAGAATATCATATTCGGTCATTAGAGCGTTGACTCTATTTTCTTTGACTCTGGTTGTTCCTTCATGGGCTATCTCCAAGGCATCCCACATTGCTTTTGCTGATGGTAGAGTACAAATACGAAAGTACTCTTGTTGACTTAGAGCACTTTGCAGCATGAGGATGGCTTTAGGGTTGAGAGTGACATTTCTTCGATCATTAGAGTATAGAGAAGAGAAGCAAGACACAAGGATTTATACTGGTTCGGTCCAACTAATTGACCTACGTCCAGTCCCCAGACTCTCTGGGATTTCTCACTATCAAGATTGATTACACACTCTGCACTCAAGAGTAATTCTCTCTCTAGAACTTACTCCCCCTTACAAGTTGTAATCAATAACCCCAATCTCAAGTCCCCTTGACTTGAGATAACTTACAAGAATGATTTACAATCAAGAAAACTCTCTCTAAGAGTAGATATGATAAACAACTGAAGAATAAATGTATCAAAGATACTTTACAACAGAAAAACTCAAAGAGTAGTTGAAACTTTAATGATTTTCGATTTGGCACAGGTTTTGTTGTTGAGAAGACTTGAATGCATCTCTATTTATAGGTAGAGATCATTAAATGACCGTTATAAATCCTCAGATAACCGTTGGAGTGATTAGAGGATGATTAATGAAGGTTTTGGTCTTCTTCTCTCTCTACTCTTTAGTTAATCCAGTTTTGCAGAAATTCAGAGTTGACTCTCGACTATTAATCCATTGGAAGAGCAGTTTCTTTGGATGTAGAAGGCAAGCATTAACTTCTCCAAAACGTGTGGAGAATGTTTGTCCAAAAGCATACAATTTTTCTGCACTTTTCATTAAATGTCTTGACATGCTTTTGCTTTATGCTAAGTCTCCATTTAATCTGTCTAAATCATCTCGAAACTCACTAACAAACTGATTAAACATAGTTAATAATAGTAATGAGTGATGATGATATAGAGTATAGAGATCAAACACAAAGGTTTTGCAAATTCATTATGTTCGAAATTCAAATCTCGCGATGGAAACTCGAGTTGGTTCATCCAAACTCGAGTTTTCATGCTTCAGTGTTCTTTCAGAAAAATACCAAAACTCGAGTTTTCAATCCAAACTCGATTTTTCTCCTTTCAGAGACAAATATTGCGATTTGGCATTTTGGACAAGCCTAGTGAATAGTGCAAAACTCGAGTCATTAAGTGACTAACTCGAGTTTTGGACATTTAATGAAATTATGTTTTAGTCCAACATCTCAAAAGCGGAGTTTCCAAATCATAACTCGAGTTTTCAAATGATCATATTTGGCGAGCTGTTGCCAGGTCAAAACTCGAGTTTCCAAAACTTAAGCGGAGTTTTCTCATTCGTGAAAACTTTGGAAACTTCTCTGTAAGGCCGAAACTCGAGTTTCAAAACAAAAACTCGAGTTTTCTCTTTTATGAGAAAACATTGAAAAGCATGGTCGATTTGAACACGGGAGTTTTCACAAGGTCAGATATGAGCAATGTGTTGGATATGATTAGTTTTGATGATGTCTTATATAGATGTCATTCTTAAGAGCAAAAAGTTTGCATACTACATTTATCTTATAGTTTGACTGATTCTTACATTTAATGTAGATGTAATGTTGATATGAAGAAGATGGAAGTTGGAATGGCTCAATTCGGAGTTAAAATGATCAAAAGCGAGCTTCAAGATGAATTGCCTCGAATTCCAGTCAATACCCAGAGTATCCAACATCCATTCTCGAGTATCAGGAGCTTCAATTGTTGAGTATGGACTTCAATACTCGAGTATGTTACTTAAATACTCGAGTATGGTGCATAAACAGCTGCTTCTATGCTTAAATCCCGACAATACCCGAGTATGGATCAACAATACTCGAGTATGACACTACTCTGATCAGCTCTGTTCTACGTTCAGCTTCGGGCGACCTCTGGTAATTCGAAAATATCTCCCAAACCAGAGATCGGATTGAGGTGAAACCAATGTTTTTGAAAACTAGACTTCCAACCGGTTCTAGTCGCACAGGAATCAAGTCCAAAGGACGTCAGATGAGAGAGATATGAATTTTTGAAGATGACCGTGACATCACCGTCACACTGCTGACCATGCCTCAATGTTTTGGGTATATCTCACAAACTAGAAATCCAATAAAGATGAAATCGGTATCATTTGAAAGAGGACTCAAAGGTCTTTCCATACCAGGAAGTTATGATCTTCGAAAGTTGACACTCGAAATACTGGAAGCAATAGAGTTCAAATCAAAACTTCTGTTATATCTGAACCACATGATACCCGAGTAGGAATAATGGATACTCGAGTATGATCGGTAAAATGCTTCTGATATATCGAGACGAAAGATTACAGACTGGGCATTCAATACTATTAATGATGATCCTTAATTACCTGTTTCTAACCGTTTTGATCATAGTTTTCAAATGTTTAAGGTATAGGACAGAATCTTTTTGAGATCATCATGGGTCATGCTAATCTTTCCAAGTCAGAGCAAAAACAACAACAAGCAGAAATGACGCGTAATCATTTTCAAAACAAACGAAGCAACGAAGAATGATTCATTGACTCTATCTTTAGGAAAGCACCGAATCATGGGCTAAGATCATGGTTATGTCTGAAGCTCTATTGTTCCAACGGAAGATTTCCAATAAATATGAATGATGCAGCAAACAAATATGGAATGGATTTTTGAATTCAAAAGCTGCAACGGTCATCTTCAAAGCACTATAAATAGAGGAAGCACCACCTGCTCTCAACACACACAGCAAAACAAACACGCAAAGAAAGATACTCTCTAGAGCTTAGTTTCGCTAATCTCTTGAAGTTATTCTTCTATTATCATTTCCTTGTAAGAATCTCAGAGTAGTGGGACTTTGGGATTGGGTCTTTGATTACATCTTGTAAGGGGGAGTGTAATTCAAGAGAGAATTTCTCGAGTGTTACGAGTGTGTAATCATTTGATCGTAAGTTAGTGAAATCCCCAGTGTTTAGGGAGCTGGACGTAGGTCAAGAGTTGGGCGAATCAGTATAAATTATCTGTGTCTATCTCCTCTACTCTATCTCTACTTTGCCTTGATATATATATGTTGTGTGGGTGACCAAGTAACTAGCAAAAAGAATTTGTGTAATCACCTATTCACCCCCCCTCTAGGTGATATTTCACCTTCACAATGTTATCAAAAGATGGAAACTCGAGTTTTCATGAACTACGAAAATCTCAGAGAATTCTCAGTAAAGTCTAAACTCGAGTTTCCTATGGAAACTGGAGTTTTGGTTTTTTTTTTTAAAAATCTTAGTTGCTCTCTGTCTTGTCAAAACTCGAGTTTTCAAAATCAATCTCGAGTTTGCTTTGTCTGTGAAAAACTCGAATGTTCTCTGTATGGCCAAAACTCGAGTTTTCAAACCTTAACTCGAGTTTGTCTTTCTTTATAAAAAATTGAGCACTTCTCTGTCAGGCCAAAACTCGAGTTTCCAAACTGAAACTCGAGTTTTCCTTAGACAGTAAGTTTTTCAACTTACAAAGACAAACTTCAATCGTGTTTACAATTGTCCGTTATCATCAAAACCAATTGAGAACTAACATATATTACAACAAAATCTCTTATAGGTAATGATAATTTAGATACAAATTCTTGAAATATACTGGGACTGTTATGATATCCCATAGGTAATACATTTCATTCATACAAACCTTCAAAAGTACTGAAAACTGTATACTTTTTTACTATCTTCTTCTAGTTTTACTTGAAAAAATCCTGATTTACAATCAAATTTGCTAAATATTTTCTTTCCTCTTATTAGATTAAATAATAATTCCATTTTAGGTATTCGGTATCTATTTCTAATAGTTGTACTATTCAATTTCTTATAATTTATAACCATTCTACTTTTTCCTCTTCTTTCTTCACTAAGCTTTTTAACAATCATTGCTAGTGAATAGTATTCCGATTTACTTTCTCTTATTAAATTATATTTTTTCATTTCATTTATATGCATTACAAATTCTTCTTTATCCTCAGCTGTCCAAGGATAAGGTTTACCATTTATTTCCTTACTATAATCTTTCAATTCTATTTTTGCCATTGGTTTAGATTTTTGCCAATGTATTAATGGGTTTTCACTAAAATTTTCTAATATTCTTTGTTCCATAGTTTTTTCTTCTCTTATTGTTAACGTTGCTAACATATGTTCTATTTTTACTGGTTCGTTATTTTGTAAAAATTGCACTTCTTCTTTATGTTTCTTCTTTTGAAACTTTTCATCTTTCCTTTTATAAGGGCTTGTTATTCTTACTCCTATAGCTTGATGTTTACAAGGTGTTGTTAATACTAAAGCTTTTTCTATAAAAGTAAAAGGGTAATATTTTTCCAAAAAGTCTAATCCTAAGATTATATCACATTGAGGTTCATTATATTGATTTAATTCTTAAATTTTTAATTCATAATTTCCTATCTGTACCGTTACATTTTTTGCCTCAAATTCTATCATATGTATTTCTCTTCCTGCTGATTCCATTCTTATGATTCTATTTTTCTTTTTCATATTTTTGGTGGTAAAACATTATATTTTGCTATTGTTAGATTTGCTCCTGTATCTACTAAAGCATGATATTTTCCCGAGCCACCAAATGGGACTCACGAGCTGCAATACCTTCTTTAGAAAGTAAGGCAATGACTGTTTGACAGTCGCTTTCAACCACTACATCATTCCACCCTCCCTCCAAACCTGTTAGCATCCCCCATAATTCAGCCGACATCGCCGAACATACCCCAAGCCTTCTAGCAAATCCTCTTAGCCATGTACCAGAGCAGTCTCGGAGTAACCCTCCACAAGCTGCCACTTGTTGAGAGCTTTTTACCGCCCCATCAATATTCAATTTCACAAACGGCCCTTCAGGGAAAGTCCACCGAACAGTATAGGGACTCCTTCTTGAATGTCTGATTACACTATTTGAACTTGTTAATGTAGCATCTCCCAAAAACTCAAGAAGGATCCTAGAGCTGTATCTATCCCTTGTGTCTTGCGGGTTATGGATAGACGTATTCCGCCATGTCGGATGAACCGACAGAGACAAGGAAAAAATCATGCCACTGATATCCACCAAATCCTTGCTCTCCACACATCCAATTGACCCTTAGCCACTCCGCCCAGTTACAATGCCAAAACAAATGGCTCCTAGCAGCAGGTAGAACCTCAACCCAAAATGCACGGACCGCGGGGCAATCCCTAAACGTGTGAAAGTAGGTCTCTTCCTCTTGGAGACACACTGGACATATACCATCACTACCATTCCAAGATCGAATCCACATTCGCAATGGTAGTCTCTGATGAAACAGTTTCCAGCCAAATATTTGAATTCTATACGGCCCTAACCACTTCCATAGCTTGATCCACATATCACAACTTATGGTGGATTTTTGGAACGTCGGTTCAACGAGAAACAGATAAAAACTGTTAACACTAACACCTGTTGAGTCACCGCCTAGCCAATATGAACGACACTTTGAGGTAAAAGTCTGCATAATAATTCCCCGTAGGAGGGGGGAGAACACCCCTAATTAAATCAACCACACTTTGAGGTAAAAGTCTGCATAATAATTCCAAGTCCCACCGACCATCCAGGCCAACAAAGTTTTTAACCAAAACATCCCGCATTGCAATAGGAATGGGACTTAATGCATAATCTTGGAGGCAAATAGAAGAGGACACCCATTTATCCTTCCAAAACGAGATAGACGCTCCATCACCAATCTCCCAAATCGTCCCATCCCTCATTTTACTAAGCCCATTGCATATTGCCCTCCAGAAACTTGAACACCCAGCTTTCAGAATAGGTAGGTTTTCATGTTTAACCTTATATTTACCCCTTAAAAATCGAACCCAAAGGGCATCCTGTTCATTTTAGAATCTCCAACCACACTTCATGATAAAAGCCTCATTCATAACTGTAGCTGATTTCAATCCAAGTCCTCCCATACTCTTGGGGCTAATCAACACTTCCCAACCTATGGCATGGTGGGCACGGTGGACGTGGGTATCTCCCCAAATGAAGTTCCTCTGAACTCTGTCAATTTCTCGACAGATATTTTGAGGGAGCCTGGCATACTGCATATGAAAATAAGGAATTGTAGATAATACTGACTTAGCAAGGGTTATTCTACCTGCTTGAGACAGACACTGTTGTTGCCAACCACCTAGCTTTCTCTGAAGCTTGTCTACAATATGTTGATAACACTGCCTAGTTGCTCGCCCATGAACCATCCAAGCCCCCAAGTATCTTCCGATGCTTTTTACTCTTTTAAACCCACTCTTAGTCGCCAAAGAGACAACCAATTCTTCAGGCGTGTGTTTAGAGAAATAGATTACAGTTTTCTCAATGCTCAACTTTAAACCTGAAATTTGCTCAAATAATGAGAGACATTTCATTACCATATCAAGCTGATCAGGCCGCGCCTCTGCAAATAGCATAAGATCATCTGCAAACATCAAGTGGGAAACTGGGGGACCTCCCTTCCCCACCTTAATAGGCACCCAAAGTCCACCTGTAACAGCCGTGGAAATAATATGTGACAATTTTTCCATAGCTAGTGTAAATAGATACGATGATAGAGGGTCACCCTGTCGGACACCCGTGGAAGGCTTAAAAGATGAGGTCTTTCCGCCATTCCATAAGATATTAAAAGAGGAGGTAGTAACAGCTTGCATAATCAAGTCAACAACAGGACAAGGCAAACCAATCTCCCCAAGGACATTTTGCAGAAACTTCCAGTTCACCCGATCATACGCTTTTTCTAGGTCCACCTTAATTGCCATAAACTGCCTCTTTCGCATTTTGTGCATTGTGTGAATCAATTCTTGAGCAATAGCAATATTATCATGGATCTGCCTGCGAGGAACAAAACTGGTTTGGAAAGGCGAAATGACAACCTCCATTATCGGCTGCAACCGTCCCACAAGCAACTTGGTGATCAATTTATACAATACTGAGCATAGAGATATGGGGCGAAATTGAGACATATAAGTTGGCACCTGCACTTTAGGGATTAAAGCAAGCAATGTGGCATTCAAAAAGCGAATATGGGAGGGGTTACGCCAAACGTCTACAATCAGTCTCATAATCTGATGGCGTAATACACTCCATTGTTTCTGGAAAAACACCACTGGGAATCTGTCAACCCCAGGGGCTTTGTGGCCCCCCATACTAAAAAGACATCTACGGATTTCTTCACATGATGGCATCTGATATAGACCAACCAAGAGGTTATTAGGGATACTCAGCCAGGTCGAGGTAAGCCACCTACGAGTGGGTTCCTCATCCGAAAACAAATTCTGGAAAAAAGAAAGGGCCATACCTTTAAGTTGTTCCTCGTTTTCTACCCAAATATTG
Source organism: Acacia pycnantha (assembly GCA_025563575.1). Lineage (NCBI taxonomy): Eukaryota > Viridiplantae > Streptophyta > Magnoliopsida > Fabales > Fabaceae > Acacia > Acacia pycnantha. The sequence continues at coordinate 189,077 of JAMWYP010000036.1, read as the reverse complement.
TGCTCATTTTTCAGCCTGGCAATTTTATTAGAACTCCTTCTAGTTACCGTCTTGAGGTGATAGAATTTCGTATTCCTATCTCCTTCTTTTAACCATTGATGTCGAGACTTTTGGAACCATAGCATCTCCTCCCGCTGCAAAATATCATTCAACTGCTTCCTATACTCCATCTCCTTCAACCCCAGTGAGTTAGAATCATTATTCACACGCTCCTGTTGCAAACATTCTAATTCGGAACATAGTGTGTTCTTCATCTCAAAAATATTTCCGTAAACCTTCTGATTCCAACGACTCAATGGTGCAATAAACCGCGCCAACATAACAGGGAGATCAAACCAAGCTTTCCATTGTGATGTCATGAGGTCGGGAAATTCCTCATGGTTCATCCAATCTGCCAAAAATCGAAAGGGCCTATCTTGCTTACCACTTGAGGACCAGCCAACCTCAATAACATAGGAGAGTGGTCAGAGCTATACCGCGGCAGGTTGATCACATCAGCCTTATCAAAGGACATCCTCAAAGGAGCATTAGCGATGACACGATCAAGCTTTTTAAAAACAAGATCTAAATGACCCCATTTCGGCCCAATCCAAGTATATAAGCTACCCGAAACCTGAAGGTCATCAAGTTGCCATGCTAACATTCGATTCTGAAATACCCGACAAGGACCAATTGCAGCAACATTACCTCCCTTCTTTTCATTCACATTCGTGATCTCATTAAAATCTCCAGCAACCATCCATGGGTCACGTATATCACCAGCAATACTATCTAGATAGTCCCAAAGAATTCTCTGTTCCTCTTCTCTTGGGCTTCCATACACAGCCGCAAATTGAAAATCCTGCCCCATAGTAACCACTTTCATATGAACATGCTGAAAAGAATTATTAATAATAGAAACTTGAGCATCCTGAGATTTCCAAAGGACCCATATTCCACCAGAAAATCCCCTTGCCTCCTACACAAACGAACTATCAAAACCAAGTTTCCTTCGTAACTTCAAACACTTTTCCCCACTAGTTCTCGTCTCAACTAACACCAACACCTTAATATGGTATTTTGGGACAAAAAACCACAATTGTCGACCAAGGTTCGCATTGGCCACCCCCTACAGTTCCAAATGAGGAATGAGATCATGATAAATTTGAGGGGGGAGCAGGTGAGTCGTGCACCTGAGACACCTTACCACTGGTTCCAGCCTTTACTTTAACCTTCCCAGCTCCTATTGGTCTACCTCTTTTTTTAGAACCTCCATTCTTCATAGGACTCACATTACCCTCGGCCTTAGGAATAGTAGCGTCACTATCCCCCATATGCTCAGGTACCTTTATGACAATAGGAACTTGACCAACATCCACGTTGGCCGAGCTAGCTATAGCTAACCCCCACCCCCCAAACAAGGATTGGATCCCTTCATTTGGTTTTGTCGTAATAACACCTCCATGTCCTCTACCACCAAAGGTTCAGCCCCAATGTTTTCCCTTTGCTGCAACTCCCTTCCTTGCTTACTGGTTTTTTTCTTTTGTTGTCCTATAATGATTCCCTCCTCACTATCCTCTACCACCAACGTCTCCCCCAAACATTGCCCGTCTCCACTCTTTGTTTTTTCTACTTGCTGTTGCACGTTAATTCTCCCAGTCAAACTCACGTCGCCATTACTCTTTACTACGCCATCTATTACCTCCGTGATTTTTCTGTCACTGTTTCACCCAGCATCCTTCTCCAACCCCTGCTGATTGAACTCCTTCAAAGCCGAGAAACTGTTATAATTTTGAGTAAATACCCTTTTAGGTCCCTGGAAAAACACGCTCTACCCATTTTGGTCCCTGAGTAAAAAAAATGTCATTTCGGTCATTTTTAGGGACTAAAAATGATTGTTTGGGAATTTGTGAGGGATTAAAATGCCCACAAAAAATGACTAAAATGACTAAAAGGGACCTTTTTTTACTGTTTAAGGACTAAAAATGACATTTTTTTTACTCAGGGACCAAAATGGGTAGCGCGTGTTATTTCAGGGACCAAAAAGGGTATTTACTCTATAATTTTCTTGACCTATACCCGACGCATCACACCCCCCACTTTGGCCAGCACTACCTTTTCACCCACCACCTGCCATCTCCCACCGGGTTGAATATCCTGTTGTGCATTCGGTTTGGTCACCACCTTCGGACACCCAGTTTTCCTGTGGCCGAAGAGCCTACACTCTGCACATATCACCTCTAGCCCCTCATATACTATCTCCCTTTGTCTATCGTCTAGAATATAGCTCATCTCTAACTCTTGAGCAAAATCAACTTCCACGCAAATCCGTGTGAACCTTCCCCTAGCTACTTTTGTTGCAACTGAATCCATCCGTATGAACTTTCCGATGCAGTTTCCAACCTCCACTAGTAACTTAGTCTTGACGTACTCCGGTGGGAAAGAAGGAAGGCTCACCCATACTTTAACCTTCCCCAGTACATCCTCCTCTGGATCAAACGACGAACTCCATTCCTTGACTGCAAGGTACTGGTTTTGCATCATCCAAGGGCCTTCAGATTTGGCAATGTTCAGATCCACTAGAGATTCAAACCGAACCAGATAAAATTCGTTTGCAATATCGGTAACATCTATTCTTCCCTGCTTCGCCCAGATAGCCTCCAATCTCTTTCGCATATACTCAAAAGCAAACCTCTTTCCCAGGGGTTTAACGACAAGAGTCTGCCTCCAGCGTCGCCAAGCTCTGTGTCGAAAGTCTTCCGATAGCGAGAACTCCATAACTCCCTTCGCGTTACGTCGCTGAGTAATATCCCCTGCCAATTCCATACTTGCATGCACGTCTTCCTCCTCCAGTTCCCCATCCCACAAAGAGTCCACCGATCTTAGAGCGCCTACGTAGGACCTGTTGGTCGCCCCACCCTCAGCCGCCATCCACGGGCTACCCAGGTAACCCTAGCAGAGCGTTTTATTTAAAAGCGTATTTAACTTTCTCTCTTTTTAAATATCTTCTTTTTCACTTTTTCTTCATAAATATATTCTTTTATTCTCCATTTTGTTGATGGATCTAAATTTTGTGCTTCTAATATTTCTCGCTGTTGTTTAACTTGTTTTTCTATTTGTCTTATCAATATTCTTATATAACTTATTTCTACATTTGGTACTCTTTTTCTTTTATTATAAATTCTTTCTCTCCTTATAATTTTTCCATCATTATGAATTTCTTCCCATCTGATTATATGTATCCTATGTCTATTATGGAACATAAAATTATTCAAATTATTCATATCCTAGACAATAATTCCAGTTTTCTTTTGAAATGCATTCTTAAAAATCTTCTATTATAATAATGTATTGGTTCTATATTATTCAATATTATTTGTCGCCTTCTTGTTAATATATCTAATTTTTTTAATATTTTTCTCATAAAACATTTATCTACTTCTGGTATTAATATTTTATTTCCCTTATATACACAATAGGTTCTTATCGTTATTTTATTCATATTCTTGATCATAATTCTAGTTTTTCTTTTAAGTGGTATTTTATAGTTTTACATGAATTCATTATTCTCCTATTAAGATCAAAATAATTTGGCCTATGAATAAAATTTTCAGTTGTTAATCATGATTTATATAATTTAATCTTTGTTCTTAATTTATTTATCAATATTCTCATTAATGTTATATCTGCATCTTGTACTAATGTGGTTTCATCTATTTCCATTGTTTGATCAAATCTTTTATATATAAATACCATTTTGTTTCTATTTTCATCCCATTCAATACTTATGTCTTCATAAATCATGATAATTTATAATTGTTTGTTGATTTAAGTTTATCATTATTCTTGTATCTTGGATTCTATATGGTTTTACTAATTCTAAAAAATCTCTTCCTAATATTATCTTATAATTAAATCTTAAATTTTCTTTTACTAATAGGTTTAAATTGATTGTATCTCTATTATTAAATCTTAATACTACATTAAATTGTATTTGATTTCCTTCTAACATTAGATTATCTTCTGTAAATTCAATGTCTATTTCACTTTTTTCTATATGTTCATCAATTTTTGCTATAACTTCTTTCCAAGACATATCAGATTTTACTTCTAATTTTATATAAATTTCATTTTGAGGTCTAATTTCTCTTAAACTTGAACTTATTGGTCTTTCTGCTAATAAATTCTTCAATTAAAATCATCTATAACTTCTTGTGATGTATCTATCCTTCTAAGACTTAAAGTTCTATTCATACTTCTACTAGGTGACGGTCTATTATATATATATTTAATATTGGATTTTCTGATTTATTTATTTTTTAAGATCTCTGTCCTAATATATTATTAGTAATAATCATTCTAGGAGTTTGTACATAATAATCTCTAGTATTATCTAGTTCTAATTTTAACATTTATGGTATAGTAATTCTTTTTGGGTCAGTTTTGATTTCTCTTATTACAGGCATAAAATATTTATCTATTGTTATCTTATCTTTATTTTTATTATATATTTTATGTTTATTTGAAAATACTAATCCTATCATCGTTGTTATACTTATGCTCCTAGATCCTGGTTGTAATCTTACATTATGTAAATTATGATATACTAAGATTGATTTATCCATGTTTTCTTCTGCTCTACTAATTGCAAAATTTGTATTTAAAGTAAATTTAAATTTTTGATATATTAGATTTCCTGCTATCATTCCTAAAATACTATCTTCCACATTACTAATTATTCTTCCAACTGTCATTAATAATTCTAATGGCGAATCTATTCCACTTTGAAAATAAGCTTTTACCATAACTTGCACTCCTACTATATATATTTCTGATATTTCATCTTTAAAAGGTATTTTTGATCTTTCATATTCTATTAAAGCTTTGCTTATTAAAGGTATTCTCAATACTCCTTTTGTTAAAGTTGATTCTATCGGAAATTTCTTTTCTAATATTACACATTGTGATTTTTTTTTTCCTTATTTTTTAATATTTTGCTTACTTTGTCTAGAATTTTTTCATTTTTTATGTTCTTAACTGTCATGTCTAAATCATTTTCTTTTATTTTATCTAATTGTTCTTTATTAAAGGTTATTCTTCTTTTTATTGAACTTTCTTCAGTATTTATATATTCTTCATATTTTTGAAATTCTTGATTATCTGTAATTTCATTTTTTCTATTTCTTCTGCATTCATCATATTTATATAATTTTTATCTTGATCTATATATTCCTTTTATATATCTTCTTCATCTTCTGAATTTTCTGATTCTTCTTCTAATTCATCTTCTGATTCCTCAGTTTCATATTCATATGTTAATTTGTATATTTCTAATTCATTTTCTATAGGTTCTTTAAATTCTAATAAATCTGTATCTAAAGGTTCTAATTCTAATTCTTCTGCTTTTTCTAATATATTCATTTTTCTTGTTGATTTTGGTTTATCACAATTTGTTGCTATATGTCCTAAATCTCCGCAATTATAACATCTACATTTATAAGGTTTCTTATTATTCTTATTATTTCTTCTTCTTTTAAAATATTTATTTGGTTTAAACTTCCTTTTATTTCTATTATTATATTTTCTAAAAAACTTCTTTTTTGGATATTTCTTAAATTTATATATTTTTCTTTTCTTTCTTTTCTTAGATAACCATTTGTGTTGATTACATCCCCATTTATGTTGTTTTTCTAATTCTGAGCAATTTACCATTAATTTATTCAATTTATAATATTTAATATTTCTCCATGCTTCTTTACATCTTTCTGATAAGTATTTTCTTAAATATTCTTCTCTTCTTCCCATTGTAACTATTATTTTTACAAAATTTGAATCATTTGAACTTTCCATTGCTTGTGTATATTCCTCTACTAAATTTTCTGAAATTAATCTAGGTAATTTTCTATAAAATATAATACCCTAAAATCTGACTTATGATAAATATCATAATTTAGTAAATAATACCTATTGGAGATAAGTGAATATGTGGTGGTGTAAAATTTATATATGGTATTTCTAGGCAATTTTCCCTAGAAAATTAGAAGAAATAGAGTGCCAAAAAGCCCTAAGTAAGTTTGTGGGTCGTAAAATACCCTGAGAATATTATGATAAATCCTTTGAGCAAATTAAATATTTATTAAAAATAGGAAAGTATATTGTCTCTAATTTAGGAAATTTTTGGATTAAATTTCCTTGGAAAATAATGAGGCAAGATTAAATATTATTTTGGGGATCATAATTGACCCTATGATTTTTAATATAATGCATGGGGCATAAAATACCAATGTCAATGTAATAGTTGTGAGGAAATGATTAATCACAATTAAGAAAATTATCAACAACTAGTAAGTGATTAAATAAATTATTATTGGCTAATTGTTTAAGCATGGATCAAGGGAATATCCAAGTTGAATTATGTAAAACCCTTTAATTAATTGTTTATGGCAATAATTAGCATAAAATATAGGTGCTAATTAATTGGAAAAGATTAAGAAAAATGTATGAGATTAAGTACATGAAACCCCTAAAGCCTAAATCCATGTTAATTATTTAAGGAGCCAATGAGAGAATTCTTGCTAATTAACATAAGATGATTAATACATGATATAAAATAATTAAAGCAGTTTGAAGAGTCAACAATGGGGAGGGATTCGAATAGATTGATGTATATATGTATGCAGCCAAAATGGAAGAGGAAAAGAAGGAGAAAATTGAGTGAAATTAAAGTAGTAAACTTAGTGTAGAAGTTGTTGAAAAGTCAACATAAAACACAAGCCAATAGGAACACTTTGTTCATATGATATTTTGACAAGTGGGAGAACAATTTCCTTGGCCAAGAAGTGCCCTTCAATTTCGAAAATCAAAAGGGGAAAGAAAGAGAAAAATATGCCAAGTGTGAAAGCAATGCAAGTGGATGTGCAAGTGGTGGAAAAGTTGTGATATTTTGGATATTTGTTGAAAAAGCAAATAAGATAAATGAGAACCGATAGAAAATAAATCCTATCTTGAAATCCTTGGATTAATTAGCTAACAACTGGACATATTATGAATCAGTGCATTTTTGTCCCGAAGTTGACATTAGCCGAAGTGATTTCCGTAACCGACGGCAGTTGTCCTGAAATCTTCGGAAGGCTAGGAAATACCCTTATTGGGATCAAAAATTTAGTTAACCCAAATATTTCTAAAGAGGGAGATTAGACCTTCAAGACTACGTTGTTGGATTTTTGAGATTAGTTAAGATTACACGATTAGAATACCGAACAGGGGACTTTATCGGTAGAAACTCCATAAAGTAAGAGATGACATCACCTTGATGATGTCATTTTGTTGAAATTTGGGGCATGGAGGTCGGCATACTAGGTGTGTGGAGGAGATGAAGCCTTGATCAAAACCCTAAAATCAATGGCTAGGATTAAAGAAGAGAAAATTTAGAAAGGTGCAATTTTGCCCCCAAGCTTCTCTATAAATAGCCAACATCCATTTCACTTCTTCCTCACCAATTCCTCAAGCAATTCAAAATCTAGAGAGAAGGTAGAGAGAAGGAAGAGCTTCAGAGAAAGTTGTAGCGAAGTGCTGGGTAAGTTCTTCGGTCCCTAGTCTTAAGTTCTAGTGTTTCTTTCGGTAGTTATAGTAGGAATGCTAGTTTGATCTTTAATCTTCCAAGTTAGTTTAGATATCATGTTTTAGGGTTAAATATGATATTTATTTCGAAAGTATGTTGGAAGAAGAGTTATGGCAAAATTTTGGGAGATTAGAGTCAAAGTAGCGAAGCTCTAGCGAAATTCCGTCGATTAGGGAAGTCAGGGGTAAAATGGTAATTTGGGACTAAAGTGTCCGTTATAATGATTTATCATTAATAAAAATGTTATTATCCTTATAGGATATCCGTGATTACGCTCTGACCAACAGTTGTACCGTATTCCGTCAACGAAGGTACATTCGCGTACTGTAACACTAACTCTGATGGTTATTGTATGTGTATATGTATTATGTGTATTGTATGCGTAGAGATGATATGTGTATTGATGTATATGGGTGTTAGAAGATATCTGTATGCATGCTGGGAGCGATACACCGAAATCTTTGGGAGCGATATAACACGAAATCCGGGAGCGATACATCTGATATGCTGGGAGCGATACATTTGCATTGATTGGGTGTGATTCTTTTGTTGTGTTTATGTACTGTGAAGGTTGTGATTATCTGTAATCCATATGTGTGTATGTAAACATGAGGTTAACTGTTACCTGGGGTCCGTATGCATTAGACCTCAGCTCTTAACATAGCGTCAGGGTCAAGAGGACCGAGGACCGAGGGAGAGAGGAGAAACAAGCAAGCTTAGAGATCCTTGCGAGACCATCTTTTGTTGCCACGGCGTGGGGATCGCTAGGGAAACACTTTTTGCCGTTATTTATTTTCAGAAACTCTCGGATCAATGTACCGCCAGTTGGCATTTTGAATATAAATATCAGTTACTCAATTGCTCCGATGCTCTACTCTGATGATTTTTTATGAAAAAAAAATTATACTGCTTTTGGAAATGGGATGTTACATAAAACATATCTAAAAATTTTTGTTTTTAGGTTCTACTATTTTTGCTTCATAATAATATTTTTTATATTCATAAACATATTGATTTATATGTGTAGGATCTAAACTACAGATTTCAATTTCATGTAAATATCTTATAGCTTTTAGAATTTGTGTATATTCTATCTTTTCTACATTTGTTCCTACGAATTCGATCATTTTTTAAAACATTTTGATATATTGCTAATATTGCCGCATATAAGACTTCTCTTCTTTCATAAGCTGATTCTTCTAATCTTCTAACTTCCATTCTAAAATCTAGTGATCTTCCTTCCCACCAATGGAGTACATTTCCTATAAAACTTGCTTCTATTATCATATTTACAGCTTCTGGTTCTATTCTTCTATTTATAAGTGCTATTAATTGAGCTTTTTTCCATTCTTCTATCCTTTTTTCATTATCTAGATTACAGTCTAAATCCAACCATGCATATTCCAGAATTTGGAATTTGCCTAGTTTCATATTGTTCTAGTGGAGGTGGTATAAATTCTTTTCCATATGTTTTAGGTTTTTTATAACTAATATCAAAAATTGCTTTTGAAATATTACTTAAATCTTCTCTTACTAAACTTCTTTGTCTTCTTATTTCTTGTTCTCTTGCTCTTCTTTGAATTTCTGTTGGATCTAAATGATTTCTAGATGATGTTTGTTCTTGTTCCTGTTGTCTTTATTGTTCTACTCCTGATTGAGCTGACTGGATATTTTTTTTTGATACAAGGAAAGATAAATAAAAGCGACTGCATATTAATTTGACTTTCACCTATTATTATTAAATTTTGTAATTCTTGTGTTATTTCTTCTAAATTTGTTTCATCTTGACTCATAAATTTTTCTATCTCATCTTCTGAATCTGAGTATTCATTTATACTTTTCATCATTTTTAATTTTCTAGTTGCTGCATTATTAAATATCGTTATTAATTCTCCTAATTTATCTTTTGTTTCTACATTTTTTAATGTATAATTATTTTTATATTCCACTTTATATTCATTTTGTTCTTTTTCTTTATTTTTATAAAACTGTTCTAATTTTCTTAATCCATCTTTAATATCTATTGTATTTTTATCCATTGTTTCATAAATTGTCCATAAATTATTATTAATTACACTTTGGCCTTTTTTAATTTATTCTGCTATTATTCTAGTTTGTTCTACGTTTAGATTTAAATTTTGGTTTTTTATATTAAGCACAGTAATATCTGAATTTTTCCAATCATATAAAGATCCTCTCATCATATTTATTTGAGGATTATTATTTATTGGTTCTAATTTCTCATATATTCCTAAAGCCTTTTTTATTCCTTTAATATCATTTTTTACTTCTTTTAAATCTTTTGTATTTTGTTTTATTTCTGATTTTATTTCATAAATCTTTTGTTCTAATGGTTTTGCTAATTCTCTTAATCTATCCTTTTGATTTTTAATATCTACTTTTTCTAAAATTTCTCTAGTTTCTTCTGGTAATTGTTTTATTATTTCTTCTAAATTAAATATTTGTAATAGATCTTCTATATTTAAATTTATATAACTCCCTATTTGTTTCATCAAATACATATTATTCCAATTCATCTGATTACATGGATATTCTCCATGTCCTCCTAATATAAAAGGGGTAAAATTACAAATTTCTATTTCCTTTTCTTGCAATAAATAAGAACTATTAGGTAACTTGTCATATTCTATTTCATACATTCTAGGTTCTAACTTTTTAATTATATTCATATTCCAACTACGTATTACAACTATTTTACAACTATAGCTTGTGCAAATATTAAAACAAACAATAATATTTCTCTTTCTCGTGAAGCAGAGCAGTTATTACTGCAACTTCAGAGGATACTTGAGAAAATCTTCAAACAACAACATATAAGATGCACTAAAATAAACAAGATAAGGTAAACTTTAACAATATCAAGTATAAAGGGACCAAACTTCGGTTTCATATTATCATTAATCCATAAGCTCTGATACACACACACACACACACACACACACATACATATGTATGTGTGTGTATTAAAATAAATCTATTGATGAATACTATGATTTATAATAGCTACAACTTGATTTGTAAAATACAAATTTCTTACAATTGTTTTTTTTAAACAATAACAAATTTAAACATCTAAGATTCTCAATCTTAATATTAAATGTATTCCAACAACTTAAGTAATAGAAAATATATAAATACGTATTTTGTAACACCCCAAATTCCATACCATAAATCGTGCCAGTTGACACTTGGTTTTAGAAAATTCAACAGAGTTTGAGGTGCTACATCAGAGTACTGCGGAAACGGAGAGCAATGCACTAAAAATTTGGACAATGAGCTGCTGATATAAAAATACCCCGACATATGATGATACCAGGCGTATACTGGTTAAATTGAAAATTCCGAAGGAATATTCATTTCATACAATAATACAAAGCTTTGTACAATTACATTTCTCAAAAAGTAACTATACAACCTAAACCAAGTCTTAACTAGACTTGGGGCAATGAACCTAATTCCGTTAACCGAACAGAATGGCCAGGTAAGTGTCTATCATGTGGGCCTCACCGAGTTCACGGCGACTAATTGGCTAACCCACATAGACTAGCCTTGCCTTCGGCACCAAACTATTCGAAATAACTTTATTAGATCCATGTCTGACAATAGGCTCTGACAACTTCTTCCGGCTCCTGCCTCAACCGGTGCATTCCTACGACTTTGCCCCTTGGTTCCTTTCTATGACTTCATCTATCGATACCCTCTCTGTTATTCCTGTAGGACTGAGGTCCAATGCCCATCGGACCTCAGGTAACGGTTAACCTCATGCTTATATCAACAACATATGCATAACAGATATTTCTAATATCACAGCTTTGATCAATACAGTACGTCGTATGATCATTTAATAACAACTACACTAACATGCAAAGTTATTTCCGGTCTGCACATACCAGTGCCGCGATGTACGGTCGTGTCCTCAGTGCTAGGAAAACATAACGGCGTTATCATGACTATAACCCGTAAAGCCGTATATAGTGATCTAAGCCCCATACCTTAGTCACAGTGCATGTCCAGGACAGAGTCCCGCTCATGTCTTCATGAAACTATCCACAACATATATACTATAAGCGTCAGATTCAATGTTACAGTATGCGTCCGTACCTTCGTTGACGAAATATGGTACGTCTGACGGCTGGTACCTTTCACTGTGTAATGGCCAGACGTCCGTCCTTCTGAACTCGACTCCAGACCTCCCGGATATCCTAAAGGGTAACACCATATCCATTAACTCATGAACAATATCCTAACAGAGGTTCTAGTCACAAATTACTATTTTACCCCTGACTTCGCTAACCGGCAAAATTTCGCCAGAGCTTCGCTATTTTGACTCTAATCTTCCAAAATTTTGCTATATCTCTTTTTCCATCATATTTTAAAAATAAATACCATATTTAATCATAAAACATGATATCTACAATATATTGAAACATTAAAGATCAAAACAACATCTACCCTAGAACTTCAAGAACTACCGAACTAAAACTAGAACTTAAAGCTAGAGACCGAAGAACTTACCCAGAGCTTTGCTACTTTTCCTCAAGAGCTCCTCCTTCTGTTCTCTCTAGACTTTCAAAATGTTGTTTGAGTTTTGGTGTGAAAAATACAAAGAGTTGAAGGCCTATTTATAGCCAAAGATTCTACTATTCACAACTTTCCCTTCTTGATTCCTAGCCTTAGGATTTAGGGTTTTCAAAATGGCTCAATCCTCACCACTCACCCTCAAGGCCGACCTCTTTCTCCCCTTTTTCAACAAAGTGACATCATCCCCCATGATGTCATCTGTAACACCCCAAAATTCAACACCCAAAATCTAGGCCAAAACACTTGAAATAGCTCTAATAAGGATGTTCAACATCCAAATCATTAAAATACGTAACTAAATCCATTAAAAATGTATTTTGAGTCAACATAAATTCCCAAAATACTTAATAATAAAATACAAAGTGGAAGTCTTATAGTCATGGCAAATAGAATAACATAACATAAGTTCTAGGAGCACAACCGAGCCTTCAAGGCTCACTCCATAGGTTCTTCCCCTTGCTCCCTACTTGAACAATCACTCGAAGATTTTTAATATAGGGTGAGATTTACATCTCAAGTAATTCTTGAAAGTTTCTACCGTACACAAGTAAGTCATATATGACAAAAATGCAGGAGCTGATTACATATATATATTTGTATATACCATAATTTCATCCAACATAAATTATCAATATGTCAATGTGAAACGTACTATTATACAATATGCAGTATGCATGCCTCCCTATACACCGTCCATCCTCAACCGCGAACCGGAGCCATAGGCTAGCACATAGTCCAATAGAAACTCATCCGGTGGCCTGGATTGTCCCAAGCTCACCAAAACTTAAGATACACCCGGCCAAAGGTATAGAGCTTAAGCATGGACTATGGCTCCTCCTTAAAAGAATACAACTAAGGAGGTGTCCCATGTCCCACGGCTCCAATGCAATCCCGGCCAAAGGAAAACATGGAAGAAGGGGCTCGACAAGTGTCATCCACGTGCACTTGAGTGATGACATACCACGTGGTATAAGATCTCAACATACAAATCCCTCCTTACTCCACCCATCACAAATACATCCGCCATGACAAATATGTTCAGAAACAATAAATCATGCTTCATTTCGTATAAAATATCAATTTACAATACATACACATGTATATATGATTCAGTCCTCTAATTTTTAAATAAAATATAGTTTTTCACAATCACACACAATTTACAAGTATATGGAAGAATATTCAGAGTTACCTGTTACTTCCTAGCTTGCAGGTAATTAAACAAGAGTTACTCCAAAGTTCTCAATGAGAGTCTACAAACATTAAACATGAATATCTATCAATATTGTACTCAAAATTATCCTAAATTTTCTCTAATACTACTCCAAAGCCTTAAGCTACCCTCTAAAAATTTTATCAATAACAATCTATTTGTTAATTATTATTTTATGATATGGTACGAGTGGCAAAAGATTTTAATATGAAACCATGTATGTGTGTGTGTGTATATATATATTGATAATGCTTTGGTTTTCCATTCTATATGCTATATATACATATAATATGAGAGCCAAAAAACTTCCTTTATTTGTATCAGAAATGTGTGGGTATGACTATATATATTCAACACACAAGTTTTCCCTTTTATCTTTCACGTGCAGCAACTTGCATCAGTAATAAAACTCTTTTTTTTTTTAATCCATATATAATAGTAACTCTTTCTTATTCCCCCTTCCCTTCCATGAGTACAGCAATATATATTTATATATATATAAAAGTTAAGTTTTATATTTCTTTCCCACAACAGGCCCACACTATAATATATATATATAGACACACTACTCAAGTTTTTCCTCTCTTTCATATATATATATATATATACACACACACACACAACATATATATGAAAGCAAAGTCTTCCTAACTTTTCCGAGTGCAATGACGTTTTCACATACACACATATATATAGTCTCCTCTTTTTCTCTCCTATATGCGTGTGTTTCATTTAGTGTAGTGATATATATATGTGCATTTACTTATATACCTCTATGACAACAACTTATATACAAAACAGATGCAGCAACGTATAGCTATATATATATATATTAATCAGTAAACCTTCCAAGTTCAGCGACACACCCACATAACAACATGACAACTTGGTTTCATGAACAACTACACACACACGCACCAGCAACGCATATGCAGCAATCTCTCTATTTTTAATATTCATTTTGCAGGAATCCATATGGCTTGAAGACTCACCTCTGTTTTGGAACTGCTGGGCAGAGGAAAGAGACTACAGCAAGCACTCTCCCTTTCACGTTCTCGTCTCTCTTTCTTTCACTCTCAGACTCGGCCTTCCTTCTCTCTCTCACCCCTCTCTTCCTCAATCACAGACGCACACGGCTGGGACAAAGTGAAGGAGTGTGGTTTATATAGAGTTTCGAATGTCCGGCTGGAGGAAGGAGAAAGATGGACTGAAGAAGAAGGAACTTTGGTTAAGCAACATTGTGAGGCTCGAGAGGTAAGGCATTTCTGCTGCAGCTGACGCGAGGAGATATGGCGTTGCTGTTTTGCGTGTGCAGTTGACTAGCCGAAAGTAATTAATGAGTCCTGATCCATTGTGTTTTACGTGATCTGCTTTCTTTCCTACGTGTTGGTGTTGCAGTTAAGATACTAGATTAAATGGAGCTAATGATTTGGCCTTGGGTCATATGTGGGCTGGTTAAAGTAAATGAATTGGTTCGTTGTGCCATCTATTGTTATCACGTGTTGGGCCAGAAGAGTTTAATTGGTTGAAGTATTTGGGCTAAAATAGATTAATGCATCATGGGCTTGTTTTAGGAATATATATACTGTAAGATTACTAAAAATTGACCCACTTGATTCTCTGCAAGACTCTTATTTAAAATTAAATTCTTTTGTGTATTTAGTTGCAATTATTGGATGAATACCAAAAATAAATCTTGAATTCCTTGTAAGGATTTTCTTTCTTAATTAAATTTCTTTTGGCCTTAAAATAATATCTCTAAAATATTTAGGCCAAAAATTATTCTCAACTATTTATCCTTATTAATTTACCGGAAAATATGCCTTAAATTCCAATAATTATTTTTTTAATAAATAAATAACTAGTAATAATAATTAAGGCTCAATTTCCCATAATCCATCCCATATCATATTTTAATTCCCAAAATCTAAAATTTGGGATGTTACATCATCCTCTTGCTTTATGGTTTTACCCGATAAAATCCCCTATTCGGTGTTCTAATCGCGTAATCTTAACTAATCTCAAAAATTCCTTAGCATAGCCTTGGAGATCTCAACTTTCTCTTGAAAAGTATCTGGGTTAACAAATATTATGGTCCCATTAAGTGTATTTCATAGCCTGCTGATCATTTTAAGACAAACGCTGTCGATTACGGAAATTAATTCGGGTAACACCAACTTCGGGACAAAAATTCATTGATTCCTAATATGTCCTGATGTTAGTAACCTAGTTCAAGGATTTCAAGATAGGATTTAATTTCTATCGGTTCTCATTTATCCTATTTTCTTTTTCACCAAAATATCTCTTCTTTTATTTATTATTTTTCTCATCCACTTGAGTTTGCATTCACACACACATATAAAATCAACATTTTCTCTCTCCTTTCCCTTAAATTTTTGAAATCACTTGGCCATCTTTGATCAAGGAATATGCTTCAAATATCCCAAGCTTTATGCTCTCAATGGCTAGTGTTTTATCTTGACTTTTCCACACAATTTTTACTTAATTTCCTTCTTCTTTTCCTCTTCAACAATTCGAAATTCATGGCATATTTTTGGCCAAAAGATGTTGCTTCCCACTTGCACAAATATCCTACATCCATTTGCTCCCATTGGTTGATTCAATTTGGCAAGGATTTAGGCTTTAATTAATTAGAATCATTAGATTATCTTTATGAGTTTTAATCTTGGCCATTGATTCAAATTTGACTTGTCAACTCTAATTAGCAAGCTTGATTAGAGCCTTAACCCTATGATTAATAATCCTTTGTTGATCAATTAGGCTTTAAGGATTTCATGTATTTAATCTTATACATTTTCTTAATCATTCCTAATTATTTAGCAATTATTCTTATGCTAATCTTGATCATTCATTGGTCAATAAACTCAAATTAGGGTTTTATATCATTAACTTTGGATATTACCTTCATTCATGTCTAAACAATTAGCCAATAATTATTTATTTAATCACTTACTAATTGTTGACAATTTTCTTAATTAGGATTAATCATTTTCTCACAACTATTGCACTGACATTGGTATTTTATGCTCCATGTATAATATTAAAAATCACAGAGTCATTTAGGGTTCCCAAAATAATATTCTATTTTGCCTCATTATTTTCCAAGGAAAATAATCCCATAAATTATCTAAATTAGAGACAACATACTTTCTAATTTTTAATAAATATTTTATTGCCTCTTAAGATTTATCATAATTTTCTCAGGGCATTTTATAGCTCACCATTGTACTTAGGGATTTTTGGCCCCTTTATTTATTCTAATTCTTTGAGATTTTGCCCTAGAAAATAGAATAAATACACTACAATATTTTAAGACCCCACATTCACATATTTCCAATAAGTATTATTTACTAAATTATGATACTTATCATTGAAGAGATTTTTAGGGTATTACATATTTCACAATTTAAAATTTGTAATACTAAAAAAAATGCAAATGTACTATTTTGTTAATGCCACAATCTCCATCTCAGTTTATCAAATAACTCTACCATTGCATAACCCTTATTCTAAAAAATACATACAAAAAAAAATAATAATTAAAGTCAAGACAACCAAGAAAATTTAAAAAAAAATGATAATCGTTTAAATATATTTACAAAATCTTTACTGACTTTTAACAAAAGCTCAAGGCTTTTTACACAAATGTACAAAGTTTAGTGGCAACTCATCACAAAATGTCCATTACTAACTGTTAAGAAAGATAACAATTTCCACAAGAAAGAACACATAAATTTACTTGGTTTAGATCTAATGTGATCCTACATCTAAGGTTGAGAAAGAGCTCAAGACTTTCCACTATCATAAAAAATTGATTACAACCCTCAAGAACAATTACACACATACAAATCATTACAAGATCAAAAACCCTTATCTAAACTACTCGAACAATCTCTAACAATTATAGAAGAGATTCAACATAGAACCCAACAATGACAATAATTTCAAAAACAACCTTTGGTAAAAAGACTCAAAAGTCATGTAACAATCTTGTATACTAGTCACTTTAATATGAAATGACTAAATTACCCCTAGGCCAAGATGAAATTACAAATATGCCCTCATATCTCCACATTGACTCTATTTTGACAACAAAAATATCTCAAGCACTCAGCGACTATCTAAATCATAGACTCTGGACACCTTAAGCAAATCCTAATGCAACATTGTGTTGGGATCCGTACACGCAACGGAAGGATTTCATCCATTAAAATTTTTACGAATCCCAAAGAGGATCTATCAGCGGCGTTTAAATCAAGGTTCGTTAGAACCATACCTATATGAAGTTGTATGCGTCCTTTGCGAACTCGTGGGCTAACGCCTTCTTGATCGATCAATCTCTAGGAGTCGACTCTACAAATCCACTCCCTCTACCAGCATCCACACCGAACAGCTCTCAAACACGTATGGCAGCGTGCTAGCGCCTTCTTGTTTGCATCTCACGTCTTTTCCCTCTAGGATTTCTTTTGCGGCTTGTCTCTTCTCATAATACGACCAGATCAATATATTTTAGAGTTTCTAAGACCCTAATTGAGCCGTATTAAAATATTCAAGATTAATCTCAATTAATCTTGGATTTGAATTTTAGATTTAAATAGTATTAATTAAATCTATCCAACAGATCTAATCTAATCTATTTATTTAATCCGAATTAAAAGCCTGCTGATTTAATTTATTTCTATAAATTAAATTTGAGATATGATATATATCAATTTAATTAAATCTAAGATACTATATCTCAATTCAAATTAAATCACACATTTGATATCTTTATTCGAAAATTAAATCTGAGATGCAATATCTCAATTAATTATAGTTATTTAATTTATCAAATAAATTAAATACTATATATAATAATATTATTATCTATAAATAATATCACTATCATTTTTGAATTTAATATATATATATATATTCATCCTAGATTAAATACATTATTCGTTAAATCTTGACATATCTAAGATTCAATGAATCTGGACACTATTGCTCGTGTTGGGCTATTCTTGTGTGTGACCCTGCAGGCCCACATGAGATTGGCAGGGGGTCAATACTGCATCAGCCCACAAGTCGCAAGCGGCCTCTACCAAGACATTGCGACTACCCAATTCATATGGGGATTGTTGATACGATACAACCTATCATATAACCATGTCACGTCCCTTTCATCACACGATAATTTGGTCAAGGATGAGGCATGGATAATGTCAACTTCCTGTTCTTAACCATTACTTTTTCGATTCTTGAGAAGTCTAACAATTGAAGTGGAAACTCTTTTCCATCGTAGTATGGCCATACATTTCTTAGACTCACTCATCGAAGGGCCCAGTATTTGTTGGTTTTGATTAGTTTTGATGATGTCTTATCTAGATGTCATTCTTAAGAGAAAAAAGGTTGTATACTACATTTATCTTCTACTGTGACTAATTCTTATACTTAATGTAGATGAAAAGTTTAATAATGGAAAATTATCAAGAAAGGAGACTAAAGAAAGAAGAAATTGGAAAGAATGTCAAGCTCAAGAAGAAGATGAGATATTGAAGTAGGTAGAACTTGCAGAGAATGATTAGTCCAACTGAATGATGGAGAATGATCAAGAAAATAGATTGAAGAAAGAAGTTATTGCACAATATAATGGGAATATCATAATGTCAAGGAAGCAAAAAGTTATCAAATGATTTTGGGGGATAATCTAGAAGGAGAGAAGAAATTGAAGAAATAAGAACTTGCACAATGTAGTTGAATGCTCGACTGTGATGTTCTTCAACGGATACAAACATTCAAACGATGAAATGCTCCAACAGATAGAAGCCTCAACGGATTCAAACATTCAAAAGTTCTGTTATGACAGGTCACTATTTCCAAAGCTCACAAATATTATTTTAAGATATCTTCTGGACAGAAGCAAGTGGATGACAGCCTGGAAAGAAGCCCAACCATTCTTCAAGGCAGAAAACAAGTCCATATCAGCTAAAGCATCTAGATATCATTATTTTAAGATATTCTCTATCATAACCACATGGGAGACAATCTGAAAAGCAACATTAAAATATTCTCAACAGCTATATTCCCAACAACTATATTCTCCACGAATTCAAATCTCTTCAACTGTCATCAAGCTTCAATCAGCATAAATACCCAGAGGTTTGAAGTCTACAACAGATAAGAGAATACAGAGAAGAAAAACGCAGAGAAACAAGCTTACATCTTAAACATGCTAATACTATGATATTCTTATCATTTACTCTTTGGTTTTCAATGTTTACATAGCCTATCATAGAGAGTGAAATGTTTTGTATTGTACTTCAGTGTTTATTCATTCACTTCTGAGAGAGGATATTTATTTGTAAACATCCTATCTTTCTATCTGAGAGTTACTCAAGATTGGGTGATCTTGAGTGGGAAACCCATTGTAGTGATTACGACTTGTAAGGGAGTGAATCCTAGTGAGAGGATTACTTCGAGTACAGAGTGTGTAATCAAACGGGTGTATTGATTACAGTTTGTAAGGGGGAGTGAATCCTAGTGAGAGGATTACTCCAAGTACAGAATGTGTAATCAAGTTGGAAGAAGATAGTGGATTGAAAATCTCAAGTAGAGCTTGAGGACTGGATGTAGGTCAAGGATTGGGCCGAACCAGTATAAATCACAGTTTGCATATTCTATTCCCTTATCTCTTACATTCCCAGCATATATGCTTGAATGATTGTTTATCACTTTATAAATTATTATTGTCATTCAAAGTACTTTCAGTAAGTTGCGAAAAGATTTTTAAAGTACTAAGTTTTTAATCAGACACCCAATTCACCCCCCCTCTTGGGTGATAGCCAAGTCTTTCATTTGGTATCAGAGCTAGGCTCTTGTTTAAAGGACTTAACAGTCTCAAGAGTTATCAATGGCTAATTTTGGGTACTGCTCGTTTTCAGAAGGTTTCGATTTTACCATTCCACTGTTTTTCAAAGATATTGATTTTTGGTTTTGGAAAGCTAGAATGACTAGTTTTATCAAAGCAATTGATTTTCATATGTGGAATGTTTTTACAAATGTTTTTGACTTCACTCCAAGAAAGGATTGGATAGAAAAAGATATGAAAATGTTTTCATTAAACATTAGAGCAATGAAAATATTATACAGTGCTTTAACAGAAAAAGATTTTGGGAAAATCAAATGTTGCTCTAGTGCTAAAGATATTTGGGATACTCTTGATTCTATATATGCTTCTAAGAAATATGTTGAAGTTGAAAGTGTTGACAGTCCATCTAAGACTATATGTTGTACATCTATGACTGATGAACAACTGGAGAATGAAGAAGGAGAAATCATGGAATTCAGTAAACACCTCCATGATCCAGACAACACGAAAGAACAAGTGAATGAGGATTCCCAAGAAGAGCTGGAGATACACGATTACGATAAATCATTGTCTGAAGCTCAAGATATTGTTAAGGTAGAAAGTTCCAATTCTTCTTGTGTAGTTAAGAAAAATGATTCTGAACATTTGCATAAAATTGTTCTTCAACCATTTACTAATTCTATTTTGAAAAACAAACATGTTTTTGAAAATAATGCTGGAAAATCATGTGGGAAGGAAGAATATACAAATTTGGATCATTTTGACATTGCATCCACTTAACCAGTACAATTCTTGCAAAACTGCTCATAATACGCATCATTCTATTATTTGCAATTATTGTGGAAAAATTGGGCATATCTCATACATGCTATATTAGAAGAAATTCTAATATGAGGAATAAATTTGTTTGGGTTCCAAAAGGACATATAAGGTCCACTACTAACAATCAAGGACCCAAGTATAAGTGGGTACCAAAATGTCCATCTAGTACTCCATGTATGCAGGATGATTTGAATATCAATGGACATCAAGGTACAGCGAAGAGGAAGAAAAGTCCAAGAGTTTCCCATGAACCTAAAAGGAGATTCACATTTGTTAGGAGAACTCGTGGAGAAGTCATTGCTAGAACTACAAAGTTAAATCATAAGAAGCAATGTATACAAGCAAGAAGAGTATCATCTACCTCAAGAACAAACTACCATAGAGTACCATTCAGTTATCTTGAGGAGAACAAGAAAAGGAGAATCTCTCAAGTTTCAAACAGAAGACTTTGGAAGTCTATATCCTCTGAGAGAGCTTTGCATATATCCATGGGAAAACATATGAAGAACCAATGGGTAAGAAAAGTCAATCCTCCAAGTACCTAAGGCAAAGGTATACAATGGTAAAATCGGAACGTTATCATCTGAAATATTCATTGAGGTTTTATATTTTGTAACCTTAGGAATGAACATTGCAAACTATTTTTAAAATTGGGCTTTCACATCCTGATTTATTTTTCAAAGGGATTGCAATGTTCAATAGTTTAAATTCTTTATTCATAGATCATGATTTGAAAAGAAAGTATTCTTTTATTCATAAACTCATGATTAATTCATTGTGCTCAATTATTCTGAATTGATTGTATTCTTAGAGAATATGAATTTTGGTTTCTACAAGCTAACGATGATTGGATCCAAGTAAGGTTAGATACTGAGAAAGAAAAAGATTTATACAGTTTTGTAGGATCAAAGAAAGCTTCTTAAGAATGAAACATAGAAATGATCAAGTCTTGAGAAAGCTAAACAAGTTATGCTTTATATTGATGGTGAACATCGAAAAAGGAGTCATTTACATCAAATCCATCTCAATCAAGCAAGTTTCTACAAGGACAAGAGGAATTACGGTGATATCTAATTCTTACCCCATATTGTGATTATATGAAATTTGTAACACCCCGAATTCCATACCTCTTGTTGTTTAAGAAAGCGTAGTTTTTAGAAAAATCAACAGAGTTTGAGGTGCTACATCAAAGTAATGCGGAAACGGAGAGCATGCACTAATTTTTGGACAATGAGTAACTGAAATAAAATACCCCAACATATGATGATTCCTGGTGTATGCTGGTTAAATTGAAAATCCCGAAGGAATATTCATGTGATACAATATACAGAGCTTTGTATAATTACAACTTTTACATGGTAACTATACAATCTAGACCAAGCCTTAATTAGACTTGGGGCAATGAACCTAACTCAGTTAATCAAACAGAATGGCCAGGTAGGTGTCTATCATGGGAGTCTCACCGAGTTCACGGCGACTAATTAACTGACCCACATAGACTAGCCCTGCCTTCGGCACCAAACTATTCGTAGTAACCTTATTAGATCCATGCCAGAGAGTAGGCTCTGTTAACTTCTTCCGTCTCTTGTTTCGACCGGTGCCTCCTCACGGCTCCGTCTACCTGTACCCTCTCTGATCCTTGATCCTTTCCTGTACTATTAGTTAAGACTGAGGTCCAATACCCATCGAACCTTAGGTAACGGTTAACCTCATGCTTATGTAAACAATATATGTATGACAGATATTCATGACATTTCAGCATTAATCACTACAAAAGCCCATAACAGATGTAGGAAATACATAATCACATATGCAAGGCAATAACAATACGCAGCCCCTGCCACTAGTGCAAAAAAGGACTTTAAGACCGTCTCATTTAGACCGGATTATAGAGAATCAGGTCTTAAAAGTATGACCGGTGGCAGTTTCGTAAATATAAATAAAACTTTTTGGACCGGATTATAAAAGATCCGGTCTTTAAAATATGACCGTGGCACTTTCGTAAATATATAGAACACTTTTAAGACCGGACTATAAAAGATCCGGTCTTAAAAGTATGACCGGTGGCAATTTTGTAAATATATAGAACACTTTTAAGACCGGGCTATAAAATATTCGGTCTTAAAAGTATGACCGGTGGAAATTTCGTAAATATTGTGAGAAGACGCTGATCAAGCCGAGAATGCGATGATTTATTCCTTCGCTTAATTGGAATTATATACAGATGCTAATAAGTAAATAAACCTAGGCAGTTCCTATAATTTAGGGATTACAATCAGGAATATAATTACGAAATTCATAAAACCATGATCTGCTAACTTAATTCCTAAAATATCTCTAACATCTTAATTAAGATGGTTACAATCAAGAATTTAATTACCAAATTCAAAAAATCATGATCTGCTAACTTAATTCCTAAAATCTCTCTAACAACTTAATTAAGATGATTACAATCAGAAATTTAATTACGAAATTCAAAAAACCATGATTTGCTAACTTAATTCCTAAAATATCTCTAACAACTTAATTAAGATAATTGCACAATATAATCGTATACGCTAACTAATTAAATAAATAGAACACTTTTTAAGACCGGCTGTTTCAAACAGACGGTCTTAAAAGTATACTTTTAAGACCCGCTGTTTCAAACAGATGGTCTTAAAAGTGTAAAAAAAAAATTATATAGAACATTTTTAAGACCGGCTGTTTCAAATAGACGGTCTTAAAAGTGTAAAAAAAAAATTATATAGAACACTTTTAAGACCGGTTGTTTCAAACAGACGGTCTTAAAAGTGTTCTATATATTTACGAAATTGGCACCGGTCAAATTTTTTTTTTAACACTTTTAAGACCAGTTGTTTCAAAAAACCGGTCTTAAAAGTGTTAAAAAAAACTAAATTCGCTAAACCTGTTAAGTCCGTGAGTTTGCTTGTCTTCTTGGAGATATAACATTTGCTTAGTTATAGATTCAACGAGTGTCCCAAGAGCCTCACGGGAAAATCCTCAGCAAGAATGTCATCCTCTTCCTCTAACCTACTCGCAATCTTCGTAAGTCATCCTAAGAGTCGCACAATCAAATCCTTGGCAACGTTGGCAGTGAGATGCTTCGAGGGTTTTGCGATGGCGTCAACTCCAATCCTCAGCAACAATAAAGCGCACTACTTTGAGGATTACGGACGGCAGCGGCTCCTTCCTCTTCGATCTAAGATCTGGACTTCGATTTTGGTTGCTTGAAGCTTTGCTAGCACCGACAAAGAGGATCCTGCTCAGATTTGGTTGCTTTAAGCTTGTGTTTTTTTGTAGATCTGGACTTCAAATTCGATTTTCATGGTGAATGATTTTTGTTTCTTGTTATTTTTGTTTATTTCTCGACTTTGTAATCATATTTTTGTTTTTCTTGTTGTTGTTGCTTCCAATCTTCTCTTGGTTCTCCGTCGTTGATGACGGAGGGACATTCAAAATGTTGCCAGATCTGGTGATTTGGGACCGATTGTTTCATTTGAGTTTTTTTATTATTATTTTGAAACACTTTTAAGACCGGATACAAGTCCGGTCTTAATAGGGAGACTTTTAATACCGCCTGGAACAAGACCTGTCGCGGGTCCGGTCCTAATATACCTGTTTTGTCCAGTCTTAAAAGCCTTTTATCCCGGTCTGCACTATTCACCAGTGCTACAATGACATTCGTGTCCTCAGCGCTAGGAAACCTCAACGGTATTATCAAAACTATAACTCGTGTAGAAAGCTGAATGTTTATGAAATGAACTAAGACATCATCTTAGTTTATGAATATCACTATCATATATAAACAAACTATAAGCATTAGAGTTAGTGTTACAGTACACGTACGTACCTTTCACCGTGTAATGGCCAAACGTCCAGCCTTTTGAACCCGACTTCGGACTTCCCGGATATCCTAAAGGGTAATACCGTATCTATTAATTCATAAATAATATCCTAACAGATATCTTAGTCAAAAATGACTATTTTACCCCTGACTTCAAGAATCGCTAACCGACAAAATTTCGCCAGAGCTTCGCTACTTTGACTCTAATCTTCCAAAATTTTGCTATATCACTTTCTCCATCCATTTTTCGAGATAAAAACCATATTTAACCATAAAACATGATTCCAAAAATATATTGGAAGATTAAAGATCAAAACAACATTTAAACTATGAACTAAACTAGAAGTTCAAGAACTACAAAACTAAAAACTCAAAGCTTGCTTACCTCTTGAAGAACTTCCTTCCACTTCTCCATGCCTCTCACTTTCTCTTACTACTCTCTACTCTTGCTTTCTAAAAATCATCCACTTTGGTTTTGAGTTGGTTTGAGGATTTGTGAAGAGTGAAGGTGCCTATTTATAGCAAAAACTCTAGGACCCAAATCGCAATAGAATTTTCCCATCTTCCCCCTTAACCATTCAAAATACTTGGCCATCACTTGGCCATGGATGT
The DNA here is from genome assembly GCA_025563575.1 of Acacia pycnantha. Lineage (NCBI taxonomy): Eukaryota > Viridiplantae > Streptophyta > Magnoliopsida > Fabales > Fabaceae > Acacia > Acacia pycnantha. The sequence goes on along the minus strand of JAMWYP010000036.1, from coordinate 163,510 downwards.
AGCTGAAGGACCGGCTGAACCCAAGAGGGGGGTGAATTGGGTGAAGATTAAAAACTTGAAATTTTGAAAATCTTTTCACATAGTTTGATATTCAAATAACAATATACTAGAAATATGAGAGATAAGGGAAGAGAATATGCAAACTGTGATTTATACTGGTTCGGCCCAATCCTTGACCTACGTTCAGTCCCCAAGCTCCACTTGAGATTTCCAATCCACTATCCTCATGTTTAATCCTGGCACAAGAGAAGCCTTTACAATCCGATTACACACTCTGTACTCGAAGCAATCCTCTCACTAGGATTCACTCCCCCTTACAAGCTGTAATCTATACACCCACTTGATTACACACTTCGGACTCGAAGTAATCCACTCTCTAGGATTCACCCCCCCTTACAAGCTGTAATCAATACAATGGGTTTTCCACTCAAGATCACTCAATCTTGAGTAACTCTTGGATATAATGTTTACAAATAGATCTTCTCACTCAGAAGTGTATGAATAAACACTGAAGTACATAATCATTCATCTCACTCTCTACTGTAAACTATATGAACATTTAGAAACAGAGTGTATGAGATAATGTTGGATTCAGAATATCAGCATTTCGATAGTGCAAGCTCGTGTCCCTCCTTGAAGTTTGAATGCTGTTTCTTTTATAGCTAACCAATAGCATTCGACCGTTAGAGCAATTCTTCAGTTGAGCTTCTTAGAATATTACCGTTGTGACTTGCTCTGAGTTACCGTTGGAGCTCTGACGTAATCATTCACTTTTGATAATCTAATGTTAATCCTTCGTTTGATCATCTGAAACTTGCTAACAAACATGATTAATAGTATTGAGAAGTATAGCAAGTAGAAATCAATTGATAAGAGACATTTCTGAATTCTCGGAGATGGTGATTTTGAAAACAATGATGATCTTTCTCGAGCATCCTTGTTTGTATGCTCGGGCAACCAAGATGTAACTACGTTGAAAATGGAGATCACCGTTGTATGCTCGGGCAACAATCTAAGCTTGCTCGGGCAAGCTTCTCTTGGTGCGTTTTAAGGAAATGATTTTTATTGCTGATGCTCGAGTAAGACAGGCTTCATGCTCGGGCAACATTCGTCAACGTCGCTAGTGCTCGGGCATCCTTGATATGCTGCTTGGGCATGGTGGAGGCAGAGAGGAAAAGATGAAGGTTTAACGACGTTTCTCGAGTAGTCTTTTCCCTCTGCTCGAGCATGGCTCTTCATCTTATAGTTTCTTTGTTTAGTACGATGATGCTCGAGCATATTGAATTCCCTGCTTGAGCAAGACTCCAATTTGCGCATTATGCTATTGTTTTGATGATGCTCGGACAAGCCAACTATCGTGCTCAAGCATGACTATTGAACTTGGAGGATTTTTCTTTTAGCCCGATGTTGCTCGAGCATACCAAATGCTCTGCTCGAGCATGACCCACCAATTTTGCACTTCTTCGCTTTGAGCTCGATAATGCTCGGGCATTCTTTTTCCTCTGCTCGAGCATGGTGCTCGAGCATGCCTTTCACTCTACTCGGGCATGACTCTCCAACTTGCAATTTTTTTTGTTCTGAGCCTGATGATGCTCGGGCACCAAGAGTGCCTTGCTTGAGCAAGCTTCTCTTATCAAGAGTGAATAAGCATAATACTCTTCAGTACAAAGCTCAACTTCCTGACTTTCAGGAAACAAGAATATTGACAGCAGAATCGTCGATTTCCTGTGAGCTTTAAGTCTTCAATATAACTTTAATTTTAGAAAAACCACCCATGCTCATAAAGCTCTTCAAGTCTTATTTCCAATGTAAGAAGAATCATCTCCAAACTCATTGTATTTCGTCCATTATCTTCAGATGATTGGAGGTTGTTCTTGACCAACGTTTTTTGCAACATTCTGAACTGAACGTCCACTTTCGAGGGCCATATCTCCCTGTTATAAACTCCATTTTAGTTGGTTCAACTTTTTATGGAAATCCCTTTGAGTCTACTTTCATATGCCACCGATTTCAGCTCAATTGGATTTGTAATGTGTGAGATACACTCAACTTTTTAACCCTGATTTGAGTCATTACAACTTCCATTTGATCGTGGAGACTTCTAGAATCAATCTAAAAACTTGTATAATGATTTTCTCATTCCATTTAACAAGTTCTTCTTCCTTTCTTCTTCTCTTGATCATTCTCCATAATTTAACTCTTTCTTTCTTCTCTTTTCTTCTTCTTCTCTTCTCTTCTCTTCATCATTCTTCATAATTTAATTTGATCTAATCATTCTTTGTGAGTTCTTCCTTCTTCAATATTTCCTCTTCTTCTTGATTATTCCCAAAATACTTTGATAACTTCTTGCTTCCTTGACACTTTCTGTAATTTCTTCTTTCTGTAATCTTTTATCTCCTTCTTGATTAATCTCTATAATTCTTCTTGAACTAATCTACATTAAATACATAGTAGTTAGTCAATGTAGGAGAGATAAATATATTACACAATCTTTTTGCTCTTAATAATGGCATCTATATAAGACATCATCAAAACTAATCATATCCAACAGTAGCCTTGTGGCTTCTTCTCTATCTCTCTTTAGTAAAGTAGATTTTGTGGCTTACAAAGAGGCCTATGTGTCTCTTTTAAATTCTCTCATTTCCACTTTAATTGTGTGATAGAGTTGTAGTCTACATGGCCCTCCTTTCTTCCCCAAATTTTCGTCCCCTTCTCTTTCTTTCTTATCCTCTTCCATTTCTCTACAAGCCTTGTTAGCTAATTCTTTACCATGTGTGATTAGAAGAATATCTAGATTTTATAAGATCTAGTTGAAAAGATGGTAAATTTAATTAAGTTTTCTTCTTCAACTTACTAATCTCACAATCATGGCTTCATTAGGGGTTTTTACTAGCCTTTTAATCATTTTAGGATTAATCCCAAAAGTTTAGGAAAAGATTTTGGAGATAACCTATTCCAAGCTAAAAATATGCTTGTTCATAATAAGTCCTTATATTTGATCTATGATTAACATATTTCAGGATACAATTTATTTTCTATAGGTTCTCATTTACTTGTGTCTTGAATTAATCCCAATGGTTTCTAAAACATCAAAATATCTACACACTTTTCTCTCTCCTAATACTAGGCTCACAACCCTCACAACACTCTCACACACACACACACACACACAGACAACGTCCCCCTCAAAATGAAGGGTGGAATATCACCTAGAGGGGGGGTGAATAGGTGATTACAAAATTCTTTCGCTAATTGCTCAGTCACCCACACAATAGATATAAATCAAGGCAAAGTAGAGATAGAGAAGAGGAGATTGACACAGAGAATTTATACTGGTTCGGTCCAAATCTTGACCTACGTCCAGTCCCCAGAAACACTCCGGGATTTCACTATCTTACCCAGAAACACTCTGGGATTTCACTCACCCAGAAACACTCCGGGATTTTACACTTGCCCAAAAACACTACGGGACTTACAATCACAATTACACACTATGTACTCAAGATGATCCTTTTCCTAGGACTCACTCCCCCTTACAAGTTGTAATTTGTACACCCTTACTTAAGGTTCCACAACCTTAAGATTTACAGAGATAATCAGATAATCAAATAGTGTTTAAACTCCTCACTTTGAGTAGATAAATGATAAACATGAAGCTCTAAGTATCAAAGATACTGTATTGAAAGAAAAGCGAAAGAATGAATAAACTGACTCAAGTGTTTTTCGTTTCTGCTTCTTGCATATGTGTCCTAGTTGGCCAAGTCTTCATGTATTTATATTGTTTGGAGTTTCTGACCGTTGTAGGTGTACCCAGAATTTGAACTCAAGGAAATTCTTAGCTAATTGGAGTCTTTCTGCAAAATTCCCATTTCTGCGTAATATTCATTAATATGGGGACATTTCCGTTGGAGCTTTTAAAACTTTTGCCCATGATGCGGTTTTTCCTAAAATACTTTCAACCAATCGTGTCCTGTTGTTTTCTGACCGTTTGAGGATGATTATCCACCTTTCCAGCATGTTTCCTATTCTGCTCTGTTTTTGAATAAATATGAGAATATTGCGTGATTCCATACTGATCCTGCACATGCCGTTTAGCTTCCAGAACTCTGAACAAACTTGTTAGAAATACATTAATTTCGATCACAATTAATAATAAGAGGTACCCAAGAAGTAATCTGAAGTTTATTTAGAGATTTCTAGAAAGTTGCGTTTCAGCATTTTTCAAAGTGCTGTCGAACATTACTCGAGTTATCATGACTGACTCGAGTCATTTGCTTCAAGAAATCATTCGAAGCTCTCTGTAAGTCATTTGACTCGAGTTATCCGTGTATGACTCGAGTTATATCAGTTTCCAGCGTTTTTGCAAATCTTGAACTGACAGATAATTTTCGAGGGCCATATCTCCCTGGTCTGAACTCCGTTTTGGCTGATTCAAGTATTGATAGAAATCCCTTTGAGTCTATTTTCATATTCCACCGATTTCTGCTCAATAGGATTTGTAGTTTGTGAGATACACTCAAAACATTGAAGCTTAGTCTGCTGAGTGGCGGAAATTATACTGTCAACTTAAATAATTCATATCTCCTTCATTTGAATTTCTTTGGACTTGGATTATATATCCAAATGACGCATTGGGAGTCTAGTTTCATACAAAATTGATTTCACCTTAATCGGACTTCTGGTTTGGGAGATAAGGTTGATTTACCAGAGGTCGCCAGCTGAATACGCGAAACTGAGGTGAGCAGAATTGCTGATATACACCTTGACTCGAGTTATGTGTGTATGACTCGAGTCAAACCTGTCCAGAGACAAAAAGAACATTTCTTGACTCGAGTTAATGATAGCTTGACTCGAGTCAAATCATCCCAGATCACCAAAACACTGTAGCGAAGTGGTTAACTCGAGTTGCAACTCCATGACCCGAGTTATATCATCCTGGAACTGATCTTTTGCTGATTTTAACTCTGAATTGATCCATTCCAACTTCCATATAATCTTGGAGACTTCTAGCATCAATCTAGGAACTTGAATAAAGATGTTCTCATTCCATTCAACAAGTTCTTCCTTCTTTTCTTCATCTCTTGAACATTCTCCATAACTCAACTCTTTCTTTTCTTCTTCTCTTCTTCTTGAGCTTGAACTCATCATTCTCAACAGGCACTATTCAGGTATACTCCACTATTGCTCAAATATGATAAAACTTCATTCCAACTTCTGTTTGATCATAAAGACTTCTAGTATCACATATAGTGCAGATTCTTCTTTCTTGATCATTCTTCATTTTTAAACTTTGCATCTACATTATATATATAAGAATTAGTCAAAGTAGAAGATAAATGTAGTATACAACATTTTTGCTCTTAAGAATGACATCTATATAAGACATCATCAAAACTAATCAAAACCAACATTCTCCCCCTTTTTGATGATGGCAAATACTTTGAGAAAAATATATATGAATATGAAAAGCTAATAAACCCAACATATTTTTCATGCCATTCTCTCCCCTTATTTGTCATTAGCAAAAGTTGAAGTAAAGAAGAGATGCTTGTAGAGAGACAAATATGAAAGCAAATTGGAATGAGTCAAAGAATTGATTTTCTCTCCCTGATTTGAAATTGTTTTCATTCTTAATATGATGCAATTAGGAATGTTTTTATGAAAACAAGTTTGAAAGAGTTTGGAGAGGTTTTCAAAACATATTTCACAATTAAAGCATATAAATACCAAACATGTGCAAAATTGACTGAATATAAAAAGATAAAGATTAGAAATGCTCATGTTGATTTTGCAAATGTATGATTCATCGATGAGGTCCATTTGCTTGCTTTCTTGTTGCATGACATCATTTACATCCTTCTCCTTTCCTTCATATAACTATTCTTCTTCTTTGTAGAGCATATCACAACTTCATTGTGATTGAGCATCAAGACATCTTTCCTCAATGTAATGGTTTCTTCTTGTAGTATGTTGATGAATGTCCTAGCACATGACAAAATCTCCTGCTACAAATTGAACACTTTCTTTGCCAAAGAGATTTGTTAGTGCAACTGATATCAAAATATCCCTTGATATTTTCAAATTAAGATAACTAATTCATCATCAAAACTAATATAGCATAGTAAATGTAGATGAGAATGCTTAAAAGGGTTTTCTTTAAATAAAGGAGATGAGCTCTTAAGATATAAAGCTCATGTGATTGTGAAGCTCCCCCTTAATGAATGCATAACTTGAAAATATGAAGCTCCCTTTAAAGATACCAAATAATATTATGACACCAAATGTTATGAGGTTTGAAGCTATCCCTACTCCAAAGAACACAACAAGATATATCAGAATTAAGAACTTTCAAGTTCACTTGGATGGATTTGAAATTGGTATGAAAAAATTACTTATGCCTTTCATGATGACAAAAATGTTTAAAGCATAGGGAGCATTTTCAAAATGAGTTTGCTTGGGCTAAACTTCTTGAAATAAAATGGAATGGATGAAAACAAGTTAGCCAAGCATGATTATAATATATTATTTCAAAATACAATACCTCACTCAAGTAATATCGTAATCACTTGAGTTATAATCCTTTGTACATTGATATGATCAATATTGAGGATCTCTAGATGTGAATGAGCTTTAGGAGGATGAATCTCTGTAACCATATACTCTTTATGCACCTTAGAAGCAGAAATCCCAAATGAGCTTTGAATAGCAGATAGGTCGGTTGGTTACACTTATGATGTTATGACTTTGTAACCATTACTTGTTGTTCTCAGGAGAGGTCCTCACAAGCTTATCTTCCTCTATTATTTTTCCAATACAAGAACGGAGGATCCTGCAAAACAAATATATACTCTTTGGTACCCAATGTTTCTTGAGTCCAAATAAGATTAGACACAATTCTATAGATATATTTGAGTTAAGCTTAGGAATTGTAATCAGAATCAGAAGTGGAATAAGAAAGGAAATCAGAAACAGAATCTGAAATTAGAAACAAAATCAGAGTTTGAATCATAATCAGAGTTAGCAGCAGAATGCAACAAATTTCAGAGTTAATATATGAACCAACAATATAACTGAAGCATTGACTACTCTGCCAAACTGCATGACTTAACTATGAAGTATAAACCATACTGTCATAATGCATAACTTAGAGTATTACAAAATATGACAGAATTGCAGTAGAGTTTCAAAAGCAAATATGAACAATGATCAAATATTTCAAAATACAACTGCTCCTTTCCACATAATTTTACCCAATCAAATAAGTTAAATCCAATGAATCAAAAGGGTAATAATCAAATGATGCCAATAATATTATTCTCAATGATAATTTGGGAGTACACTTTAAGTAGAAAGGATGTTATTGATAATAATGCATTTTGAAAAAAATAACATTCAAAATCTGCACTCGAGTTAAGCTATATATATTTGAATCAATAAAAAGTTTATGTAAAAACTTAACTGGAGTCATATCTCTATGACTGGAGTCATCGATGCATTTTTCTGAAAAAAAAAATCATTTATAAATATTTTGATTGGAGTCATCATCACTTGACTGGAGTCATATTCTTACATTCAACTATGATGACTGGAGTCATATTAGGATGACTGGAGTCATAGTTCTTGACTGGAGTCAAAAATGTGAATTTTTTAAATAGAGAAGAAGTTCGCAAGCTTTGACTCAACTCATGTTACTTGACTGGAGTCATGTTCTTAAATCCAACTGAGACGGCTCGAGTCATTTTGGATGACTGGAGTCATAATTGTGTTTTCCGCAAACAGAGACGAACTTTTGAAAACTTGACTCGAGTCATGCATCTTTGACTGGAGTCATGGTTCAAGTAAAATCAGACAGAGACGAAAAGCTGATAAGATGACTGGAGTCATATCATGTTGACTCGAGTCATATCAGTAAAATTTAAACCAGAAGTTTCTGTCGACACATATGATTTGAGTTACACTATCCATGACTTGACATCAACTTTGAAAACACTTTTGGATTCAACTTTAACCAAGATAACAATATTTTTAGTTGAATCATTAACTACATTTTTGAAAACATATTTAAGATCAATGCTCTCTCTAAACAAGGTGGAAGTCAATATGTTTCAGAATGCTTCAATTTTGAAGAACATTTAAACATTGAGATCAACAAGTAGAAGAATTTTCTCAGAAGCAAAAGTCATGAATAAAAACATTAAAGAGCCATGCTTAGCACAACAAAAATTTACAAGCACAATGACTTGCTATTTACCAATAAATAATCTTGCCTCTTGAATAGAGTCTTGAAATATATCAAGGCAAGAACTATAGTTACTCAAAAATGGATAACCAACAAAGTTTATGAGTTTGAGTAACAAGATGACTACTAGGAATCATGAAAGGTAAAACACATACTCATTAGTTCAAATGACTAGAGTTCCATAACATCATCCTAGTGAGTTATTCCATTAATGGTTAATACATTATCATTTAATGCACTAATGAACATTTATAAAACTTGGAATAACTTGGCCAATGAGAATTTATGCAGTAGGCATAACACACTCACTCAAGCAACACATTGAACATCAAAGATCAGTATGTGACTGATGGGGAAAATTCTACAAAACAGATTTGAAGCATATCCAATATTCAGTATACAACATTAACTTCCCATTTTGAAAACATCATTTTAATGTAATCAAGGTATTTTTCAAATCTATCTGAAATGCTTTCAAAGTATGAATATTTTTCAAAATATTTGCATGTATCTTTATAAAACAAAGTTAATTGAAATTCAAACAGAATTTAGAATTGTGCATTTCAAAGACATAGACTTAGAAAGTTATGCACAAATTCACTTATGGTCCATTTAGCAATCTAGAAACATTTTGAAATACATAAATGATTGGTTGCTAATGGAATGTAATGATAGACAAGTATTCATTACCCAAAAATGAATATAATCACAATATGGGGTAAGGATTAGATATCACCGTAAATCCTCTTGTCCTTGTGGAAGCTTGCTTGGTTGAGATGGATTGATGTAGATAACTCTTTTTCCAATGTTCACCATCAACATCCAGTATAACTTGTTTAGCTTTCTCAAGTCTTGGATCATTGCATCTTTGAGAAGCTTTCCTTGATCCTATAAAACCTTATAAGCCTTTTTCTTTCATGGTATCCAACCTTACTTGGATCCAATCATTGTTAGCTTGTAGAAATAAGATTCACATGTTCTAAAGAATACACTCAAATCAGAATAATTGAGCACAATGAATTAAACATGACTTTATGCATAAAAGAGATGTTTTCTTTTCAAATTATCATGTATGCATAAAGAACTAAGTTATTTAACACTGCAATCCCTTTGAAAAATAAATTAGGATGTGAAGGCTCAATTTTAAAAATAGTTTGCAATGTTCATTCCTAAGGTTATAGAATTTAAAACCACAATGAATATTTCAAATGATAGCATAGGAGGTTTTACCATTGTATACCTTTACCTTAGGTACTTGGAGTATTACCTTTGCTTACCCATTGGTTCTTCATATATTTTCTTATGAGTGTGGGCAAGGCTCTCTCAGAAAATGTAGACTTCAAAAGTCTTTTGCTTGGAACATGAGAGATTTTCCTCTTCTTGTTCTCCTCAAGATAGTTGAATGATACTCTATGGTAGTTTGTTCTTGAGGTGGAAGATACCCTTATTGCTTGTATCCATTGCTTCTTATAATTTAACTTTGTAGTTCTAGCAATGACTTCTCCATGAGTTCTCCTAACAAACGTGAGTCTCCTTTTAGGTTCATGAGAAACTCTTGGACTTTTCTTCCTCTTCTCTGTACCTTGATGTCCATTGATATTCAAATCATCCTGCATACATGGAGTACTAGATGGACATTTTGGTACCCACTTATACTTGGGTCCTTGACTGTTAGTAGTGGACTTTACTTGTCCTTTAGGAACACAAACCATGATTTTCGAAAACATGTTTGTTTTTCAAAATAGAATCAGTAAATGGTTGAAGAACAATTTTATGCAAATTTTCAAAATCATTTTTCTTAACTACACAAGAAGAATTGGAATTGTTTACCACATGTATATCTTGAGCTCCAGATAATGATTGATCACAATCTTGCATAGGCTCTTCCTGGGAATCATCTGTCTCTTGTTCTTCTGTATTGACTAGATCAAGGAAGAGTTCTAAGATTTCTCCTTCTTCATTCTCCACTTCCAGTTCTTCATCAATTGTGGATACGCAGCTTATAGTTTCAGATGAACTGTCAATATTTTCTACTTCAACATATTTGTTAGAAGCATATATAGAATCAAGAGTATCCCAAATATCTTTAGCATTAGAGCAATTGAAGGGTGGAATATCACCTAGAGGGGGGGTGAATAGGTGATTACAAAATTCTTGCGCTAATTGCTCAGTCACCCACACAATAGATATAAATCAAGGCAAAGTAGAGATAGAGAAGAGGAGATTGACACAGAGAATTTATACTGGTTCGGTCCAAATCTTGACCTACGTCCAGTCCCCAGAAACACTCCGGGATTTCACTATCTTACCCAGAAACACTCTGGGATTTCACTCACCCAGAAACACTCCGGGATTTTACACTTGCCCAGAAACACTCCGGGACTTACAATCACAATTACACACTATGTACTCGAGATGATCCTTTCCCTAGGACTCACTCCCCCTTACAAGTTGTAATTTGTACACCCTTACTTAAGGTTCCACAACCTTAAGATTTACAGATAATCAGATAATCAAATAGTGTTTAAACTCCTCACTGAGTAGATAAATGATAAACACTGAAGCTCTAAGTATCAAAGATACTGTACTGAAAGAAAACTGAAAGAATGAATAAACAGCTCAAGTGTTTTTCGTTTCTGCTTCTTGCATATGTGTCCTAGTTGGCCAAGTCTTCATGTATTTATATTGTTTGGAGTTTCTGACCGTTGTAGGTGTACCCAGAATTTGAACTCAAGGAAATTCTTAGCTAATTGGAGTCTTTCTGCAAAATTCCCATTTCTGCGTAATATTCATTAATATGGGGACATTTCCGTTGGAGCTTTTAAAACTTTTGCCCATGATGCGGTTTTTCCTAAAATACTTTCAACCAATCGTGTCCTGTTGTTTTCTGACCGTTTGAGGATGATTATCCACCTTTCCAGCATGTTTCCTATTCGCTTCTGTTTTTGAATAAATATGAGAATATTGCGTGATTCCATGCGATCCTGCACATGCCGTTTAGCTTCCGAACTCGAACAAATGTAAGTCATTTGACTCGAGTTATCCGTGTATGACTCGAGTTATATCAGTTTCCAGCGTTTTTGCAAATCTTGAACTGACAGATAATTTTCGAGGGCCATATCTCCCTGGTCTGAACTCCGTTTTGGCTGATTCAAGTATTGATAGAAACTGAGGTGAGCAGAATTTCTGATATACACCTTGACTCGAGTTATGTGTGTATGACTCGAGTCAAACCTGTCCAGAGACAAAAAGAACATTTCTTGACTCGAGTTAATGATAGCTTGACTCGAGTCAAATCATCCTGCATCACCAAAACATCTGAGCGAAGTGGTTAACTCGAGTTGCAACTCCATGACCCGAGTTATATCATCCTGGAACTGATCTTTTGCTTTTTTTAACTCTGAATTGATCCATTCCAACTTCCATATAATCTTGGAGACTTCTAGCATCAATCTAGGAACTTGAATAAAGATGTTCTCATTCCATTCAACAAGTTCTTCCTTCTTTTCTTCATCTCTTGAACATTCTCCATAACTCAACTCTTTCTTTTTCTTCTTCTCTTCTTCTTGAGCTTGAACTCATCATTCTCAACAGACACTATTCAGGTATACTCCACTATTGCTCAAATATGATAAAACTTCATTCCAACTTCTGTTTGATCATAAAGACTTCTAGTATCACATATAGTGCAGATTCTTCTTTCTTGATCATTCTTCATTTTTAAACTTTGCATCTACATTATATATATAAGAATTAGTCAAAGTAGAAGATAAATGTAGTATACAACCTTTTTGCTCTTAAGAATGACATCTATATAAGACATCATCAAAACTAATCAAAACCAACAACACACACACACACACACACAGACAACGTCCCCCTCCCTCTCTCTCTTCCTCTTCTATTTTTGCAAACCTTGTTGGCCACTTTAGCTTCACATCTTTTACCAATCAAGTGATGTAGATTAACTTCCTAATCCAATGCTTAATTGTCCTAGCATTGTATCTTACATTATTTAATTAGTTTACTCCCTAATCCAAGCTATTAGAGCATCATTAGTAATTTAATCTCATCTTTTTCCCTTTGGCCTTCATATTTCGAAAATCATGACCTTTAGAAGTATTAATTGCTTCTTAATTATATTTTCCATTGGTTAACTTAATTTCATGTAGATTTAGGACTAACACTTTAGAAAGTATCTCAAAATCACTTGGCTCATAATCATCCACACATGCTATACTACAATTATTCCAGTGTTTGATTTAATTAAAGTATCTTAGCCAAATCACAAAAATCCTCCCCCTTCCATTCGAAAATTATGGCCATTATTTGGCCAAGGAATATGCTCTTCTATTTGCAAAATATCTAGTGGTTTATGTGTTCCCATTGGCTAATTCATTTTGCCAAGGATTAAGGTTTAATTAATTAGGACCATTAGATTAACTTTATTAGATTAAATCTTGGCCATTGGATCCTAATTGCACTTTGTTGACTTTTCAACATTTAATTAGCATTTCTTATTTATCATGCTAATCAAGAGTTTAATTTCCATTTGATGAATTATGAAGGATTACATAATTGCTTTAATTAGTGAAAGCTTAATTGCTCACTATTTTCTTGTAAATTCCTTCTAATTAATTTAAGTGTTTTCATAACACTTTCTTGCCTATTTTGGTTTAAAGAGAAACCATGATTTAATATGATAATTATATCATATTTTATAATACTTAAATGTGGTCTTTAAATTTATCCCTTGGTTTATTTAATTCCAAGGAAAAATTGCCTAAAATTATAATTAACAAACCACAAAATTGTGAGACACATATTCACCCTTATTTTAATATGTGTTATTTATCAAAATATAATATTTATGATAAATAGGAATTTTAGGGTATTACAAAATTCATTTTTGGGTAATGAATACGTGTCTATCATTGCATTCCTTTAGCAATCAATCATTTATGTTTTTCAAAATGTTTTCAGATTGCTAAATGGACCACAAGTGAATTTGTGCATAACTTTCTGAGTTTATGTTTATGAAAATGCACAAGTCTAAAATTTGTTTGAATTTCAATTCACTTTGTTTTATAAAGATGCATACAAATGTTTTGAAAAATATTCTTACTTTGAAATCATTTCAGATAGATTTGAAAAATACTTTGATTGCATTCAAATGATGTTTCAAATTGGAAGTTAATGTTGTATACTGAATGTTGGATATGCTTCAAACCTGTTTGGTAGAATTTCCCTATCAATCACATATTGATCTTTGGTATTCAATGTGTTGCTTGAACTTCTCATTCTTTATTCTCTAACTAGTTGGACCCCAAGTCAAACAAGTTGATCATCTATGAGTTTCAAGTTTATCTCTTATAAAAGAATTCAATTTGTGAGTGTTATGCATACTGCATAAATTATTATTGGCCAATTTATTCCAAGCATTATGAGTGTTCATTAATGCATTGAATCTTAGTGTATTAACCATTAGTGGAATAACTTACTAGGATAATATTCTGGAACTCTAGTCATTTGGACTAAAGAGTTTGTGCTTCATCATTCATGAATCCTAGTAGTCATGTTGTTACTCAAATGCATAAACTTTGTCTTCATCCATCTTTGAGTAACTATATTCAAATTCTTGCTTTGAATGTTCATGTACTTTCAAGACTCTTTTCTAAGAAGCAAGATTATCTCTTGGTCATAGCAAAGTCATTATGCATATGTTTCTCTATTGTGCTAAGCATGTCTTGATAATGCTTTATCCTTATGATCTTTGCTTTTGGGAAAATTCTTCTACATGTTAACTTCACTGTTTGACATGTTCTCGAAAACTGAAGCATTCTGATACATTCTGATATATTCTTAACATGTTAACTTCCACCATGTTTAAAGTGAGCATTGTTTTTCAAGCACGTTTCAAAAATGAATCTTTCATAATGCATTGTCACAATTTGAAAGAACATTTAAGATTTGAAACAATTTGCATATTTCACTATCATTCTTTAAAAATCTGATTATATTCATGAACTATGAGTTGACAAATGCTTATCTTTATAGATAAGATTTTCTATTTTTTTTTTCCAACTTGCATGTTGTTTATCGATGACATCTTTTCTACAAAAAGTGTATTTACAAATTGTCATGGAGAAATAACTGTCTTGGTATCATATAGTTGTTATCATTTATGACTCATTGGATTGGATTGAGTAAAACTATAGCTTGGTCTTTGCTTACTATGCTCTTTGCTCAAGTTTCATATGATTTAATTGTATAAGAGCATAAGAGTTGTTATGTCTAATCTTATGTGGACCTAAGAATCATTGGGTACCAAAGAACATATATTTGCAGGAGTTGACCAAAGTGTTCTATTGTCGGATACAAAGAACATAGGAAAACAAAATAGACCATATCAGTAGCTATGTCTGCAAATTATGTGGCATCCCATCACTAGCAAGAGGTTTAGACCACGATGTATTAAGAGCATTAAGAGCAGATTGATGAGAAGCTATGAGCAGAAACTAATTTTGAGATCCTATTCAAAACTCATTTGGGATTTCTACTTCTAAGGTGTATTAAGAGCAGATGGTTACAGAGACTCATCCTCCTGAAGCTTATTCACATCCATAGATCCTCAATATTGATCATATCAGTGTACAAAGGATTGTAACTCAAGTGATTACGATATTACTTGAGTGAGGTATTGCATTTTGAAATAATGTGCACATATCATAATCATGCTTTGCTAACTTGATTTCATTCATTCCATTTTATTTCATGAAGATTTGCCCAAGCAAATTCATTTTTAAAATGATCTTTATGCTTTAACCACTTTTATCATCATCGAAAGCATAAGTGATTTCTTCATACCAATTTCAAATCCACTTGAAAATTCTTAATTCTGAGATACCATGTTATGTCCACTAGAGTTGGAGGAATTCCAAACCTCATAACATTTGATGTCACATTATTAGATGGTATCATTAAAGGGAGCTTCATATTCTTAGTCATGCATTCATAAAGGGGGAGCTTCACAGTCACATGTGTTTTATATGTTAAAAGCTCATCTCATTTATTTGAAGAAAACCCTTTTATGCATTCTCATCTGCATTCACTATGTCGTATTAGTTTTGATGATGAATTAATATCATATTCATTGTCTTTATTTGAAAATTTCATTTAGAAAGAGATATTTTGATAGCTGGATGCACAGGCCTTGAGGCAATGCGTAAAATTAGGAACTGAGATACCATGTAATGCCATACACTAGTGGAAAAGAGGATTTTAAGACCGGACGAAACAGGTATATTAGGAGCGGACCCACGACAGGTCTTGTTCCAGGCGGTATTAAAAGTCACCCTATTAAGACCGGACTTAGAACCGGTCTTAAAGAGTTTCTTTAAGACCGGACATTTTAAACCTTCGGTCTTAAAATTCGTACTAAATAGATCTAAAATATTTTTTGTTCGGTCCTAAAACTCAAACTTTAAGATCAGACAAAAACTAGACCGCTCTTAAAATATCCGAATATTAAGACCGGACAAAAATAAACCCGATCCTAAAATTAGTAATATCCTAGACCAGATCCCGGTCTTAAAAGACTGACTTTCAAGACCGGATGTTATATACATCAGGTCTTAAAAATTGAACTTTTAGACCGCACTTATAAATGGACCGGTCTTAAAAGACCAACTTTTAGGACCGGCTTAATACCTTTAAGAGCGGTCATAGATATACATCCGGTCTTAACAATTGAACATTTAAGACCGTCTTATTTATTTGCGCTCTAAATTTTCCCGAATTTTTTCTGTTTCGTTCTTCCGATCATATATAATACACAAAAATCCACCATCCAAAACAGCACATAAAAGTCGATATACTTTAAGCTACAAGCTATGAACATGAATAAATTGAATTGGGAAAAAGAATACAAATAATTATCCACCATGAGTTATGTGGCCTTAAGTCTACAACAACTAAAGTAATTTATACAATAAGCTAAGATATATAACTAATTACAATCACAATGAGTTACAATACAAGACGTAAATCAACATACATGTAGTCCAATATATTATTCACCATGCCTTCATCTCGATTCCCACCCAACAACGTAACATGCATCCTCTTTTATAACATGCCCCTTTGAATCGGATCCCGCCACAAAAACAAAACAAGAACAAATTCATAGTCGGCGTGACATTATATTGTTTAATTAAGAACGTAACATAGAAGGAATATATAATATATATAGTTAAAACCTTAAAGTTTTCTAAGAATTCTGCATATGAATATTACCTTATGAATTGACTCTTTTATAAAGTGATATCCTCCCATATCCCTTCTTGATGATCATTTCTTATGCCGGGTTCATTATCCGCTTCATCTTCTTCGTTCCTAACCGGTAGACCCCTTGAAAAATGAGTACTATCAGGAAGACCATAATTTGAATGACTTTCCTCATCAATATCAATGACCCTCTTTCCTTGGAGAGCTACAGACCACATTTTATTTTCTTGATCGGTGATATTGAACACTTGTTTCGCATGGTCTGCCATAATAAAAGGTTCATCTCCAAAACTTCTACTATTGACATCGACTAAAGTAAATCCTAGCCGATCGATCTGAACACCATTATTGACATTAACCCACTTGCATTTGAAGATGGGAAATCTAATTTTGACATAGTCCACCTCCCAAATCTCTTCAATAACCCCATAATATGGCATGACTACCAATTTAGGCCTCTTGTCTTTCGAACTGGAGAAGTGCATAGATTCAGCCTCTAACATAACACCATTGTTGCGATTTGTGCTCCTATCATCTAGGGACTTCGTGTAAAATGTATAACCATTGATCACATACGAATTCCAACTTATGACTTCAACCTCAGGACCACGTGCTAACCATTTCATTGTGTCAGAAACACATTCAGATCCCTCGACCTTTTGTTTGAACCATTTTGCAAAAGTTTTGTTATGCTCCCTAATCAACCTTTGTTCGGTCATTCGATGGTTTTCTTTCCTTATGACCTCTTTATGTGCGAGATATGTTGGCTTGAACTTCATCAACATTATTCAAGATGTATAAGTGGACTTGTGACAATTCATCGGGATCCACACTCTTTACCAAAGCCCCACGTCTACCCCCCCTTGACATGTTGGACGTTTTGGAAGCCCAATATGTCTTACTTTGGCCAAATAATTTTGACAAAATTCCATGGCCTCTTGAAACATATTTCGAACAATTGATGCTTCCAGCTAGTGCGCGTTCTTCACATACCCTTTTAGGAATTTCATAGATCTTTCAATAGGGTACATCCACCGTAAATGGATAGGGCCGCACAACTTTATCTCCTCACTAGATGAACAATCAGATGAACCATGATGTCAAAAAATGAAGGAACAAAAAGCTTTTCAAGGTGGCACAAGATAAGATATCCTTCATTCTCCAATTCATCCAACTTTTCAATCTTGAAAACTTTACTACAAACCGCATTGAAGAAGAAACAAAGATCATATTCGGCGATCCCTCGAATAGCTCTTGGGAGTAATTTGTTGCATCAAGACATGACAGTCATGAGACTTTTGGCCTACTAATTTCAAGTCCTTCATCGAGACAAGCCTCTTAAAATTTGAAGAATACCCCGAGGGAACTTTTGTGCCATGTAAACACTCACAAAAGCTTCGTTTCTCATCCTTAGACAAAGTATGAGAAGCCGGGGGAAAATAAGTTCTCTTCCCATATGGCCTTGGATGCAAGTCTTCACGTATTCCCATTACTTGCAAATCCAATCTTGCCTTAACACCATCCTTTGAACTACCTTGTATATTGAGAAGCGTGCCCACAATACTATCACATACGTTCTTCTCCACATGCATGACATCAATACAGTGTCTCACATCAAGATTGCGCCAATAGGGAAGATCAAAGAATACAGATCTCTTCTTCCATATATTTGTTTCTTTTCTACTCTTTCACGGCTTACCGAAGATGACACTGATATTTTTAACATTTTCATACACTTGCTCCCCAGTCAATGCCACCGGAGCTTCTTCATACTCTTGGCCACCAAAAAAGGCCTTCTTTAATCGACGATATGGGTGGCCCCGTCTAAGAAATCTCCTATGTCCAAGATACACCGTCTTTCTTCCATGTTGAAGTTGATGGTAGCATGTGCCTTCTTCACAAACTGGACATGCTTTATGGCCTTTACACTATACCACGACAAGTTCCCATATCTTTGGGAAGTCGTTTATAGTACAAAATATCATGGCTCTCATTTTAAAGACCTCCTTCTTGAAAGAGTCAAAAACATGGACACCTTCTTCCCACAACTCCTTCAAGTCTTCGATCAAGGGCTCCAGGTAAACATCTATGTCATTTCCGGGTTATGTTGGTCCTGAAATCAACATAGACAGCATGATGTACTTTCGTTTCATGCATAACATAGGAGATAAGTTGTAAACAATCAGGAGTATAGGCCATGAGCTATGTATCTTGCTAAGGCTTCCATAGGGATTCATGCCATCCGTGCTAAGGGCAAGCCTGAGGTTCCTAGGTTCTTCGCCGAAGTTCGGAAATAATTGATCGATCTTCTTCCATTGAGAAGAATCGGCTGGATGTCGAAGTTGTCCATCCGAAATCTCTCATCTGCATGCCACCTTAGATTTTTTGCATCATTTTCATTCACAAACAACCGCTTGAACCTTGGTATGATTGGAAGATACCACAACACTTTTGCAGGCCCCTTATCTGACTTGTACAGTGGGGTTTCACATATCGGACAACTCTGCTTCTCTTCAAACTCTTTTCTATACAATACACAATCATCCGGGCATGCATGGATCTTTTTGTACTCCAACCCAGTGGACAAGGTATTTTCTTAGCATCATAGTAGCGATGTGGCAAAATATTATCATCCGGAAGCATGTCCTTTAAAGCCTCAAGCAATTACGAAAAACTCTTGTCGCTCCATCCATGACGTGCCTTCAAGCTTACCAATTTCAATACAGCGTTCAACAATTGGTATTTTTTACACCCACGGTATAGCGGTGTCACTGCATCACTGCACATATTACCATATGCATGTGATCGCTCAAAAGCCTCTTCTCCTACACCACGGATAATGTCCTCTATGCGATCATCCATATCCGTGTCATTATCATCAAAGGCCACTTCCCCATGTTTTTTCCCACTTGATGGCACTTGTTCACCATGCCATACCCATACTGTATAAGTCTTACAAAATCCGTGACAAATTAAATGTGTGCGTATAACTTCAAGACACAGTTGACACTCATTCAAACATTTTACACAAGGGCAATAATACTTCCCCCCATCATCATGGGCATTTTGTTTAGCAAATTCTATAAATTCCCTAACCCCATTCTGATATTCAACACTCGTTCGTAAAGCATCTATCCAACTGTGATCCATAGTTGAATTCCTATATATTATAGACGAAAATTATTGATCATACATAATCCGAAAAAATTGAAACTTGCATATAAAATAAGCCAACTCCAAATGCAAATATAGTCTCAAAGAATCACTTTACGGAGGAACTTGCCCATTAAATGCATAACAAATTAAGAATCACTTTTGGTCATAAATGCATCACGGTGAAAGCTTCGTCTATAGACGTTTAGCTAAGGAACCAGAGAGTGATTGTCGAGAGAGGTACGCGAAGCGCGACGAAGGCGAGAGGGAAATTTCGAGTCGGAACACGAGTATTCACTTTCGGCAAGACAAGAGATCGAGAGGGAAATTTAATTTTCCGCGCGACAAAGATACCTTATTTAGCTTTTTGGATTTTATTAATAGGTTATTAATTAAATGTCCGGTCCTAAAGATACAACTAACATTTTAAGACCGGAGTTTTAAAACTATCCGGTCCTAAAATTTTATTGTCTTTTAAGTTTTAAGACCGGAGGTTTATAAAACATCCGGTCCTAAAATTCAAATACTCTTTAGATCCATTACTTATAAAATGTCCGGTCTTAATGGCCTTGGTGATTGCAATATTAAATCAATAAAATAAAGGATATTTTTTGGACAAAAAATAAAGGAAAATTGGAGAATAAGTTTCTTTAATGAATTCTTTGGAGAACAGACCAAAAAATTCATACAGTGTTCTTAATGTTTCTTACATTACTTGAATATATACACAACAACAAAAACAAAAGAAAAACAAGCTGAATATTATCATCCACAAGAATCGACTAAACAACCTCCGCGATTTCGGCGTGAAGAGCATTAATTTCTGCAGGAGATCGGCAAGTTGTTGTCTTATTCTCTCCACCCGCAATATGAATGGATCATTACGGGAGAGCGGAGAGGGGGTCGAGGTAGGCGCGCTGGGGCCAACAGGTTGGAGAGGGGGTGCGGCATGAGCAATCTCTTCATCATCCGAAGAAATAACAATGGGTCCAACGACCGAGAGTCTTCGGAAACAATACGGCCGACCGTCATTTGGAGGAGGCGCACCATATAATGATCTAGCCATGGCACGAGCTTGAGGCGTGTATGCACCCCTACGAGTAGTTTGCTTGTATCTAACCATGGTTTGAGGATTTGAGAAGTTGGGGAAGAGAGCTAGGAAGTGAGGAGTTAACAAGGACAAAGAGGTAGTGTGTGGAGTATATAAGGACAGATAGCAGGAGAGATAAACATCGATGATGAATTCGTCAATTGGTATATAATGAATTTAATGTTTCTACTTTAAGAGAGTATTTGTTCAAAATATCCGGTCCTAATAGTCATTTACTTTTAACAAACTTTTAAGACCGAACGGCGTTTCACATTCTTCAGGATGGGTTCTCTATTTAAACCCGTTGTGCAGAAAAAAAAATATTATTAATTTAAATTTTTATTTCCCAATCGCCTTCCTTGTTTGTCTTTAACTTTATGTTCTTTTTTCTCCGACAACAAGAACAAACAAAACATTGTCCTCTTCGTGGTGATCAATCTTAAAAATTTGCAGAATAAAGTTAACAGTTGCGACCATACAAAACAAAACAAAAAAACATTATTTACCTTTTCGAATAAAAACAAACAGAGTGACGACTCTTCTCAAGTTTGGACCATCGTTGTCGTCCTCCTTACTTAACTCGATGTGAACATTTTCGGTGTCCTTTTCGTTATCTTCTTTCTTTTTCGACAAAAAGAAAAGGGACACCGATGATGATCTTCACATCCGAGTCAAGTAAAAACGAGGACAACGAAGCACAAAACTTGAGAAGAACGCCAGAAACTTGGTTGCCTTGAACCCTAACGATATGTCTGAAAACCGAGTCACCAACTCTATTTAAAGGAAGAATATTAGGACCGGACGTATAATAAATCCTTGGTGCTAAAAATTAAGCCTTATTTTAAAATTTGAAGTTAGGAGCGGACAACCAACAAATATACGGTCCTAAAGGTTTCGGCAAACTATTAAATAAAACGAAAACTTTTAAGACCTGACAACTAACAAATATACGGTCCTAATATTTTAGCCGTATATTTTCGAGACTTTTAGGACCGGATATTTGACATATATACGGTCCTAAAAGTCTCTACCCATATTTTTTAGAATTAGACGAAGACTTTTAGGACCGGATATTTGTTAAATATACGGTCTTAAAATGGACGAAGACCTTTAGGACCGTACTTTTAACAAATATACGGTCCTAAAAGTCGCAAATACTTTTCAGCCTCTTGGCTCATTTTCAACATCCGCCTGTACCTCAAATTTCAAGCACTAAATAGCTTTATCCACCATCACATTCATTCAGAAACCCAAAATTGACACACACAAATTGTTCGAAAAAATAAACAAATTTATTATTGAATTACATTGCGTTATATTTACAAATGAATGAACTAGCTAGTCGAAAAAATAAACAAATAATGTATGTACAGAAGGCTATTGTTGCTACAGCTAGCATATATTATTTACAAATGAATTAATTTAGGACATTAATCATTGTCCCGACTTAGCTTTTCTAAGACCGGTTTATAAAGATATTCACAAAACACATCGCGTATGTGCTCCACTTCATCATCGGAAAATGGCTTTGTACGGGCAAACCTCGTAACATCAAAGACGAAACGAAATAACATATTATTACGTGCATATTTCATATGTAACATTAAGCCATCGTATGATGAATTCGGCCATAACATTTTACCCTTAAAGTGAATTTAGTCTTTCCTCGTCACAATATCATATATGTGTTTCATGACGTACGGCCACATAAGTTTGATTCTTGTGGTTGCCGAAGCGGGTCTAAAAATAACAATAAATATATATAAGAGCATATATAGCTTATTGACCAACTTCAGAAGGCAATTATGCCATGTCCAAATATGTACTAACCTTAATTTTGTGCCATTTAGGATCTGTGAGCTGAGGGCCACGCTTTTTTACATCAACTTGGAAGGTCTTCATGCCACTATCATCAAAATCACAAATTTATCGGTAATGTTCACTTGAAAATTCACAACAGAGATTTGAGACAAGACAATCAAAATGACATTCTTACTCGTTGATGATGCGCTTCAACACAAAGCGATGGATCCAGTGAAGGAGCATAAGAAGATAACATAATGCGACTCCATGTTCATGACGACCAAGCGCCGGTGGTTGCTGAAAATTCACGAGCGATAAAGTACTCGGTGATATATATATATATGTAGCATAATATAATTAAGTGAATTGCGAGACAAGAATTGTGATATATATGTACCAGAGCAGTATGGAAACAAGTAATGCATGCACCTACAAGAATGACATCAATCAGGGAATTAGTATATATGTATGTGTGTCTAAATGGTGCATTTAAATTATGTAATCAAGGAAAAAGATACTTACTTCATAAATATTTGAACACATGCACTAGTAACCTGTTGTCCAGGAAGCAGCATGGACTCTACATCTTCATTATCAAAGTAAACCGGTTCAGGATTTGGGATGCCTATTACTTCATCGACAGGCCACGATTTATCTTTAAACCATTTTTTGGCTACCAAATCTTTTATTTTTCCTTGGCCGTCAAGTTAGCGTAGGGGATGGAATTGAGGAGGGGGTGCAAGCTTGAGGAGGGGACGAAGCTTGATGAGGGGATGGAACTTGAGGAGGGGGTGAAGCTTGATGAGGGGATGGAGCTTGACGAGGTGATGGAGCTTAACGAGGAGTAGAGACATCTACAAGCTTCTTGGCCAAGAGATGAAGGTTCCCTTGACATCACTCACAAGCTTGACTCATCGGTTGGGAGAGGACAGGTGCATCATTGATCACCTCTTCAAGGCGACACTCGACTTCATCATCGACCATTTGTTCGTGGTGTACAGTTGATCCCAAGTTGTGGGCAGTCCCTTTAGCAACCAATTGTCTATGACCATCACGATCCTCCACATCTGGATGACAAGGTTGCTCGTTCGTCCAACAATGCGGCTCCTCTAGTGCTCTCTTTGCTGCATAGGTGCATTTGAAGGTGTCAAGGGATCCATGGCAGTCTCTGGCGAGAGCTCGGGAGGAACTTCATTTTCTCCATCTCCTCCTTCATCTTGCTCATCTCGGATTGAAACATCCTCAATGCAACATCTTTCGCCTCGATTCCTCACTTAATTTGGCAAGCGTCGATCCATCTCCTCCGGGTAACCATACTTTGTACGTGGCGTTTGGATTTACCAAAGTATTGCTTTAGGCCTACCAGTCCTCCAATCCCCTTACACGCCCGAGTGATCGGTTTTCCGGTCGCGGCGGTCGAACATCATTCCTCCGTCCGACGCAAAAGATCCCTTTGCCTCTTTCTTTTTAAGATCTTCTGTAAGATACAGATAACGAGAAGCTTAGTGATGAAACATGTTTAGTAAGTAAAAAATAACAATATCAATACTTACAATTCGTTCGGCAACTACACGAGTTTTTCACTCGTGTAGGCGCCAGCTTGGCTTTTGCCGAATATACAACCACGGCTCCTCGCGACGTATTGGAGATGGCGGGCGGTCAACTACCGTAGAAGGATTGGATTCACTTCATCTTCCAATCTCTTCCGTTTGGCTGCCATCAAATCTCTTTCGGCCTTTTCATATCCACCGCGAGAAGCCTGTGTGGGCAATCATTCTTTCTCCCAATCTCCGATATTTTTCCCTTATTTTACGTGAATCGGGATTGAAAACAACTATATATCAATTATGAATTCCAGCCATGTCACTAACAGAAATTAGAGAACTTCTGCTTGATATGAACGCCAAATATTAGTCAAATTCACTTCATCAAGTTTCAACATTTTACTTAAGGAAGATGTAGCATTGTAGAAGAAATTGGGAAAACCAAAGGAAAGGGAGTTGCAGAAATCTTGTCAACTCGTCAATTCATTCATTCATCATAAATGGTTCCTACACATATTAGAATAACTAACTAACTACTTGCAGAAACCATTACACAGTTAACATACTTACTAACTAACAGCAACGTCTAACCATGGCCATTACACAGTTTACATATCAGACTTGCATGGAACTAGGACATGCTCCTCTCATGCAGGACAAAGGCAGCAAATGTATGAAAGACTTGGCTATCACCCAAGAGGGGGTGAATTGGGTGTTTGATTAAAAACTTAGAACTTTAAGAACTTTTCTTCACTTGCTGGAAATAGTTTGAATGTCAATAATAATTTATAAAGTGATAAGCAATCATTCAAACATATATCTTTGGAATGTAAGAGATAAGGGAAGAGAATATGTAAACGGTGATTTATACCGGTTCGGCCCGATCCTTGACCTACGTCTAGTCCCCAAGCTCTACTTGAGAATTTCAATCCACTATCTTCTTTCAACTTGATTACACGTTACGTACTTGAAGTAAACCCCTTACTAGGATTGACTCCCCTTACAAAGCGTAATCAATACACTTGTTTGATTACACACTCTGCACTCAGTAATCTCTGCAACAGGATTCGCTCCCTGCACAAGCTATAATCAACACAATGTGTTTCCCACTAGATCACCCAATCTTGAGTAACTCATCGAATATAAAGATAGGATGTTTACAATGAATCTTCTCTCGAAGTGTATGGATTAACACTTGAAGTACAATACAAAATATTTCACTCTCATGATATATAGACATTGAAAAAGAGAGTAAATGATATAAAGATCGGAGTATTAGCATGTTGAAGATGTAAGCTTGTTCTCTGCGTTTTACGTCTTCAATATGTCTTCTATTTATAGACAAGCGAATTCACGCCGTTTGAAGCATTTGTACATTGAAAAATATTACCGTTATGAACGATGCTTAGTTGCATATCCATTCGATTTGAATCCATTCAAATTTCTAGGCTAATTGGGAGCATTTATGATGGATATAATTTGTTGGGAATAATTCTCGATTCGAATCCATTCGAAATTCTAGCCGGTAGGAACATTTATGCATAATTCCCATTTCTGCATAATCTTTATTAGTTGGAGACTTTGTTGGAGCGTCCCTGAATATTTGCCCATGATGCGGTGTTTCCTAAAATAGATTTAACAAATCATGTCTCGTTGCTTTTCAAGCCGTTTGAGGATAATTATCCTCCTTTCCAGCGTGTTGCCTTTTTTTTTTGCTTCGTTTTGAATGTTTGAATCCATTGGTGAAGCATTACAATTGAGTAGACAACTTCGTTTCTTCAAGTTTCTAATTGGATTCGAGTCCTCTTTCGTGTTTTACGAAAATTTGCGCAAGTTCATCTTCTAGATCTTGATTTCTGTCAAGATTGATGTTCTCTCAAGCTTTAATAATCTGAAACATGTACACAAATGATATAAATAATGTTAAGAATAAGTATAAGTCATTTGGGTAATCATGTGGATGTTCTTTGATGAGAAACGAGACTTTCGGACTGCTGATTTTCTACATCAGAGACATGAACTTGAGTTTGCTTAAGTAGGCTCGAGTTTGCAAGGTGTCAGGTTCAGCTTCTGCAAACTCTAGAGTTTTTAACATTTTTGGGATCCAGGCTCGAGTCCGCACTCATAGGCTCGAGTTTGGGTCTCTTCAAAATCATCTTTTGCTCTCTGTCTTGTCTAGGCTCGAGTTTTTCACTTATAGACTCGAGTTTGGATGATTTTCGTGACCTGATAGCTCTCTGTGACCCGCGAACTCGAGCTTGCCAACTAATAGGCTCGAGTTTGCTTCACTTGATAGCAAACTTCCAACATCCTGAAAATACAGTCTACTTTCGAGGGCCATATCTCCCTGGTCTGAACTCCGTTTTGGTTGGTTCAACTATTGATTGGAAATCCCTTTGAGTCTACTTTCCAATGCCACCGATTTCAGCTTAATTGGATTCTCCGTTTGTGAGATACACTCAAAACATTGAAGGTTGGTCATTTGTGTGACGTGGATTTCACTGTCAACTTCATAAATTCATAGCTCATTCATATTAACTCTTTTTGGCTTGAATTATATATCCAAATGACGCCTTGGTAGTCTAGTTTCATATGCCACTGGTTTCACCTCAATCCGATCTCTGGTTTAGGAGATATCATCGAATTACTAGACGTCGCCCAAGTGAAACGCTGAACAGAGTAGCTGAAATGCTGAAGACGGGCTGGCAGGCTCGAGTTTGAACTTATAGGCTCGAGTTTGGAGTTGGAAACACGAGGTTTAAGTTCTAAGCTCGAGTTTGCCTTGTCCAGAGGTGCCAGAGTTGCTGAGGACATTACAGGCTCGAGTTTGCTGATCCTGGAACTGATTTTTGATGGTTTTAACTCTGAATTGATTCGTTCCAACTTCCATATGATCTTGGAGACTTCAAGCATCAATATAAGAACTTGAATAATGATGTTCCATTGCATTGCAAGTTCTTCCTTCTTCAATTTCTTCTCATCTTCTAGATTATCCCCCAAAATCATTTGATAACGTCTTGCTTTATGATATTCCCAGTATATTGTGCAAGAGCTTCTTTCTTCAATCAACATTCTCCATTATTTAAACTTTGCATCTATATTAAATATAAGAATTAGTCAAAGTAGAAGATAAATGTAGTATGCAACCTTTTTGCTCTTAAGAATGGTATCTGTATAAGACATCATCAAAACTAATCAAAACCAACAATGTATACTTCTATTCACACGCCAAACCATTTAACTAACAGGATTAGATGTACACAATAACATTCACATATCCGCACAGGTTAATAAGCAAACAAAAGTGCAAACAAAACTAAATATAAACTCACTTTGAGCTTGAGGATTAGTCCGCTCCACGACAAATTGTTGCCAAGTTTGTTCATCAAGAAATTTGTACTTGTCCTAGGGTTGATGGTGAGGCTTCTCTCGGCAAAAATATAAGTGTTAGCTTGAGAAAGGTCTTAAACTTCTGAACAGCTCGGCACAATAAGACAATGTTGAGTCTTTCAACTTCTCGAAATTAGGGACGGTGAATGTAAGCGGATAGTGTCCCACTATAGGATCCTTTATTGTTTTTCGGTCCACATTTTTCCACTCATCTCAAAATGCTAACCTTGTTGCGTACTAGAAGGCACAAAACTAGTATATGTGCTTTTATTAGGACCGACAAAGTTGCAAATTTTCATGCAAAGAATCTCGAGCTTCGTCTCGGAATTCCGACTAAGGGATACTTCCATCATTCGTGTGCCGCTTCTACCACCGGCGTGCACGGCGGCGAGGAGGCTCAATGTGAGATGAAGAGGTTCGTTCGTCAGACCCTCATCAGTCAAACCGGTATGCGGAGTTCCGGGGAACACGAGTGGAATCGTTTTCACCGTTCATTTTCAAGACAGGTAAGAGAGGAATGCTCAGGAAAATGAGGGAGTAACAGAGGCTAACGGTACGCAGGGCGAGGAAGAGAGGTAATGCAACAAGAAGGGTTTCGCAACGTGAACAGGGGTTCTTCAGTGAGAGTGACAAAAGCTTCCGCGCGAAGTAACGTTTATTTGGCGCCTCATTTTTAAGACCGGACAATTACATACATACGGTCTTAAAAGATAACCTTTAAGACCGGTCTTTCTATATGTTCGGTCTTAAAATTAATTAATTTTTTATTCAAACTTTAGTACCGGCCAAATTTTTGTCAGAGTATTAAAGATCTAACTTTTAAGATCGGTCATTACGTAACTATGGTCTTAACATCGGTGCTTCGATTATCCGCTCTAAATGAGGCGGTCTTATAGCCCTTCATTGTATAAGAAGTTCTTTTTATTTACAAAATTGCCACCGGTCACACCTTTAAGACCGGGAGTCGATGATCCGCTCTAAATGAGGCGGTCTTAAATCCCTTTTTTGCACTAGTGATAGTAGAGGTATCATTACGGAATTACATTTGGTATGCACTAACAAATTTCTTTTGCAAAGAAAGTTTTTCAATTTGTAGTAGGAGAATCTGTTATGTGCTAGGACATTCCTTAATGCACTACAATGAGAAACTATCAAATTGAGGAATAATGTTTTCACGATCCATCATTAACGTTGAGATATGCTTTACGAAGTGGAAGAAGTCCTCTTGGAGTTAGCTGAGTTATGCTCTACTGAAGATCTCTGTGAAGAAAAAGGCAAAGGATGGAAGCTGAGTACTGTCATATTCATTCAAGGATCTGACAAGAAGAAAGCAAGAAAATGGACTTCATAGATCGTTCATCAATTTGCAAAACCTACATGAGCATTTCTGAGCTTTATCTTCTTATATTCAGTAAATTTTGCACATGTTTGGTATTTATATGCCTTAATTGTGAAAGATTTCTTGAAAACTTCTCCAAATTCTCTCAAATTTGTTTTCATAAAAACTTCGAAATTGCATCATATTAAGAATGAAAACAATTTCAAATTGGGGAGACAAAATCAGTTCTTTGACTCTGTCTAATTTCGTTTCATATTTGTCTCTTTACAAGCATTTCTTCTTTAACTCAACTTTTTGCTAATGACATATAAGGGGGAGAGAATGATAAGAAAAATATGCTGAGTTTAATACATTTTCATATTCATACACATTTTTCTTAAAGTATTTGTCATCATCAAAAAGGGGGAGAATGTTGGTTTTGATTAGTTTTGATGATTTCTTATATAGATGCCATTCTTAAGAGCAAAAAGGTTGCATACTACATTTATCTTCTACTTTGACTAATTCTTATACTTAATGTAAATGCAAAGTTTAATAATGGAAAATGATCAAGAAAGGAGACTAAAGAAAGAAGAAATTGGAAAGAATGTCAAGTTCAAGAAGAAGATGAGATATTGAAGAAGGTAGAACTTGCAGATAATGATGAGTCCAAGCTAAATGATGGAGAATGATCAAGAAAATAGATTGAAGAAAGAAGTTCTTGCACAATATAATGGGAATATCATAATGTCAAGGAACCAAGAAGTTATCAAATGATTTTGGGGGATAATCTAGAAGGAGGTAAGAAATTGAAGAAGGAAGAACTTGCACAATGTAGTGGAATATCATTATTCAATTTCTAATATTGATGTTAGAAGTCTCCAAAGTCATATGGAAGTTGGAATGGGTCAATTCAGAGTTAAAACCAGCAAAAATCAGTTCTAGGATGAGAAAACTCGAGTTTAGGACACAAAACTCGAGTTTGGAACTCAAAACTCGAGTTAATCATTAACTGACTCGAGTTTGCAATATCTTCAGCATCTCTGGCATCTCTGGACAAGGAAAACTTGAGTTTCCAAGTCAAAACTCGAGTTTACGGCGTTCTTGACTTCTTCTGCTCTGTTTCACATTTCACTCGGGCGACGTCTGGTAATTCGGTGATATCTCCTAAACCAGATATCAGATTGAGTTGAAACCAGTGGAATATGAAACTAGACTCCCATATGCATCGTTTTGATATAAAATTCAAGCCAAATGGAGTTCATATGAAGGAAATATGAATTGTAGAAGTTGACAGTGAAATTCACGCCACACAGCAGACCAAGCTTCAATGTTTTAAGTGTATCTCACAAATTACAACTCCGATTGAGCTAAAATCGGTGGCATATGAAATTCGACCCAAAGGGATTTCCATCAAGACTTGAACGGACCAAAACAAAGTTCTGACCAGGGAGATATGGCCCTCGAAAGTCGATTGTATGTTCAAGATGTTGCACAGGTTTGCTATCAAAGAAGCAAACTCGAGTTTTGGAACCAAAACTCGAGTTTGTCGAGGACAGAGAGCAAAATCTGATTTTGGGAAAGACCAAAATTTGATTCATTAAGTTGGAAACTCGAGTTTCCATCACACAGAGAGCAACCAACATCAGAGCATCTTCAAAACTCGAGTTTCCATCAGACAGAGAGCAACCAAGGGCAGAGCAACTCCAAAACTCGAGTTGGTCACTTAATGACTCGAGTTTTGCTTCAAATTCAAAATGTTCTTCGAATCTCAATCGCGACATTTACCTGAGAAAGACCAAAACTCGAGTATGTGTTTCAAAACTCGAGTTTGCACTTAAGTGAACAGTTGAAAACTCCAATTTTCGACACTCTGTTTGAAAATCAGTTTTTCTTGATTTTTTGAAATCTTCATAGATGATCTAGATACTTCATATCGTCACTCATTACCATTCTTAAATATGTTTAATCAATTTGTTAGTGAGTTTCAGATGATTAAAGCTTGAGATAACATCAAACTTGATAGAAATCAAGATCTATCAAAAGGGTGAAGATGAACTTTGCTGCAGAATTTTAGAAATGGAAAGAAGACAAATTTCAACAAAGAACTTGAAAGAAGCAAGTGGATGACAGCCTGGAAAGAAGCC
The DNA here is from genome assembly GCA_025563575.1 of Acacia pycnantha. Taxonomy (NCBI): domain Eukaryota; kingdom Viridiplantae; phylum Streptophyta; class Magnoliopsida; order Fabales; family Fabaceae; genus Acacia; species Acacia pycnantha. The sequence goes on along the minus strand of JAMWYP010000036.1, from coordinate 132,540 downwards.
CAACTTTCTTCAAGGCAGACAACAAGTCCATATCAGCTAAAGCATCTGGATATCATTATTTTAAGATATCCTTTATCATAACCACATGGGAGACAATTTGAAAAGCAACATTAAAATATTCGCATAGAAACAAGCTTACATCTTCAACATGCTAATACTCTGATATTCTTATCATTTACTCTCTGGTTTTCAATATTTACATAGCCTATCATAGAGAGTGAAATGTTTTGTATTGTACTTCAGTGTTTATCCATTCACTTCTGAGAGAGGAGATTTATTTGTAAACATCCTATCTTTCTATCTGAGAGTTACTCAAGATTGGGTGATCTTGAGTTGGAAACCCATTGTAGTGATTACAGCTTGTATGGGGAGTGAATCCTAGTGAGAGGATTACTTGATCACGAGTGTGTAATCAACGGGGTGTCTTGATTACGGTTTGTAGAGCGGTGAATCCTAGTGAGAGGATTACTCCAAGTCGAACGTGTAGTCAAGTTGGAAGAAGATAGTGGATTGAAAATCTCAAGTAGAGCTTGAGGACTGGACGTAGGTCAAGGATTGGGCCGAACCAGTATAAATCACAGTTTGCATATTCTCTTCCCTTATCTCTTACGTTCCTAGCATATATGTTTGAATGATTGTTTATCACTTTATAAATTATTATTGTCATTCAAACTACTTTCAGTAAGTTGCGAAAAGATTTTTAAAGTTCTAAGTTTTTAATCAGAAACCCAATTCACCCCCCTCTTGGGTGATAGCCAAATCTTTCAGTATTATCTCTCTACAAATGTGAGGGAAAAATTCCATCTTGACCATTCACATTCCTCTGCATGAAAATCACTGATCTTGATCCAAGCCTTTATCATCACCCGGTCAAATGTGACTTTTGACTAAGTCTAAGATCAACAACTCTCATGTAGGAATCCATGATAATCTCAGGTCAAAGGGCATTGTGACGCGGTTATACATGAGATAAGCTTATGACTAAATCCATGCAGCTTTCTCATAGTGGGTCGATCCAACACCTTGTACTCTTACAAGTGCCTATGACATTGATTCGTATCTCCATACTCATCAAAGTCATACTTGTCTTATTTCATCTTTGCTACCGCGTAGATGACTGACCAGAAACATTTAGGATAATCTATAAGATACATCCAAGGATACAGTTATCACTATAAACATGCAAATGATATGATAACCAAACAAAGAAATACTTTAAATAACATAAACGTTCAAAGTACAATGACTTGCCCCTAGGGCATAATTTCCAACAAATTGAACCTACTTACACGTACGACCTTAGTTATAAGGTTTGCTGGATTCCTTTGGGTGTTGATCTTTTCTATGGACACTTGACCCTAAGCTACTATATCCCTTATAAAGTGAAACTTCACATTCATGTGCTTTTTCCACTCGGGAAACATGTTGTTCTTGGATAGGAATATTGCACGTTGTGAGTCACTATGAACATTAGTCTGATCCTGCTTGAAACCAAGCTCTTTCAACAAGCCTCTAAGCGAAAACACCTCCATAATTGCTTCAGTTAGTAATGTGTTGGATATGATTAGCTTTGATAATGTCTTATATAGATGTCATTCTTAAGAGCAAAAAGTTTGTATAATATATTTATCTCCTACATTGACTAACTACTATAATTATTGTAGATTAGTCCAAGTTGAATTATAAAACAAGAAGGAGATAAGATATTTCAGAAAGAAGAAATTGGAGAAAATGTTAAATTCAAGAAGAAGAGGAAATATTGAAGAAGGTAGAACTTGCAGAGAATGATAAGTCACTGTTAAATGACGAAGAATGATCAAGATGGGAGATGGAAGATGGAAGATGGAAGAAGTTGATGAATGGAATGAGAATATCATTATACAAGTTCCAAGATTGATTCTAGAAGTTTCCATGACCAAGTGGAATTTGAAAAGGCTCAATTCGGGGTTAAAATAAGCTACAATTGCATTCCTGAAGTCATGCTCGAGCACGGTACATTTCCAGCTCCTATTCTCGCAAAAATCCGCTCATGCTCAAGCACAAAAATGCCATGCTCGAGCATGGTGCTCGAGCAGAGGAAATTCCATGCTCGAGCAACAACGTTTTTCAGCATTCTGTTCACCTCTGTTTCACGTTTCAACTGGTGACCTCTGGTAATTCGATGATATCTATCAAACCAAAAGTCCGATTGAGGTGAAACAAATTTTTTATGAAACTAGACTCCCAATGTGTCATTTTGATATACAATTCAGGCTAAAATTAGTTTAGATGAGAGATCTATGAATTTTTGAAGATGACAGTGAAATCAACGTCACACAGCAGACCAAGCTTCGGTATTTTGAGTGTATCTCACAAACGAAAAATCCAAATGAGCTGAAAATAGTGCCATTTGAAACTAGACTCACATACCTTTCCAAAAACATCAAAATCATGAAAAAAAATATCAATTGAGGGAGATATTATGTTTTGAAGTTGACAGTCAGTTCAGAATGTTGCAAAAAATGTTGGTCAAGAACAACCTCCATTCATCTGATGATAATGGACGAAATACAATGAGTTTGTAGCTGATTCTTCTTGCATTGGAAAGAAGACTTAAAGATCTTTCTGAGCATGGGTGATTTTCCAAATTTAGAGCTATATCAAAGATGTTACGCTCACTGAAAATTGACTCTTGTACTGCCAATGCTATTATGTTTTGAAAGTCAATGAAGTTTGATATTTGCACAAGATCATAGTAGCAAGAAGCCTGATCGAAGATAATTACTCGAGCAAGGAGATTGGGATGCCCGAGCATCATCTAGCTCAGAGCAAACATTTGCAAATTGAACAATCATGCTCGAGCAGGGAATTTGGCATGCCCGAGTATCATCGAGCCAAAAGCGAGGATTTGCAAATTGAAGAGTCATGCTCGAGCAGAGGCAAAATTGTGCCGAGCAATATCGCTGAGTCTCTTACTCTTCGTCTCTGTATGCCTTTTGCCCGAGCAGAATAATGGCGTGCTCGAGCAGCATGCTCGAGCAGAAAGGTTTTGTTGCTCGAGCAAGCATGTTTCTAAGCTCTTACTGCTCTCTGTCTCAACGATGCCCAAGAAATATATCTGTGATGCCCGAGCACTGGCGACACTGGTTCACAAGGATGCTCGAGCATGAAATCTGCGTTGATCGAGCATCAACAATAATTCAAGTTTTAATAGCCTCATTCAAGTCTTGCCCAAGCAAGCTCACTGAAGTGCTCGAGCATGGTGCTCGAGTAGTAGCTCCCTGTTGCCCGAGCATAAAACAATGACCTCTACTTATAACGTATTTGCACCTTGGTTGCCTGAGCATACTATTAGTCATGCTCGAGCATGATCATCTTTGTTTTCAAAATCACCGTCTTCGTAAATCCTAAATCATTGTGTGTAAATTCATTTCTACATATCACTACTCGTTGCTATTCCTAATTTCTTTTAATCAGTTTGCTAATGAGTTTCAGATGATTATATCATGGATTGATATCAAATTGAGATAAAGCAATTTGTGTGTCAGACAACATTAAATGATATGTCAGAAAACAGAGGAAAGCTTCTGAGTCTTACGGATAGTTTAAACATGCTAATGGAAAGCTTAAATCTTTTACAACGACTATTAATACAACACTCAAGACGGAGCATTAACGAAGTCAACGATAAGCATTCTATGATGAAAGTTGGATTAGAGCTTAGCAGGAAAAAAGTAACAAAAGCTTCAACAGCTCCTTCCAACCGTCATATTACAAACTGGAAGAATAGCTCAACGGTTGAATGCTTGCAACTGTCAAAACACAATAACCTATAAATTGCGAAGTCTTCAAACCATAAGGGGTGACGACGATTGATGAATGAATCAACGAAGCCAACGAAATGATTTTACTACTTCACCGTCGATAGTTCATACACTTTGTTTCTCAATGTTTATATAGTTTACACTAGAGAGTGAAATGATTTGTATTATACTTCAGTGTTTATTCATCTCCTCTTATAGAGAGAACATTTCTAATCATTAAATCACTGTAAGAATCTCAAGTCGTGGGACTTGGAGATTGGGATATCAGTTTACAACTTGAAAGGGGGAGTGTATCCTAGTGAGAGGATAACTTCGAGTACAAAGTGTGTAACTGATTGAAAGGTGTATCTCGGTGAGAGATTCGGCTTCACAAGTGCCTGGGTGAACTTGTGCGTTTGTAAAGGTTTCTCTTGTGCCCGGATTAAACAAGAGGATAGTGGATTGAAAATCTCAAGTGGAGCTTGGGGACTGGACGTAGGTCAAGGATTGGGCCGAACAGTATAAATCACAGTTTGCATATTCTCTTCCCTTATCTCTTATATTTCCAGTATATGTTTATTTGAATATCAAACTGTTGATTTAGAAAACGCGAAAAGATTTTCAAAGTTTCAAGTTTTTACTATTCACCCAATTCACCCCCTCTTGGGTTCAGCCGGTTCTACAATATGTACTCAGATTCTATCGTTGATAATGATACCACATGTTGTAAGGAGGATTTCCAACTTACCAAGTTTCCTCCCACGGTAAAAACATAACTTGTTATTGATATTCTCTTATCTAAATCTGCTGCAAAATCAGAGTCACAATTAAAACAATCCCTAGGATTCTAAGTATGGTTGAGGAACCTTGCTGGTTTTCACATTATTCTCCTTACACAATCCCTTGCTAGGGTATAATCAGATAAAGGGTTAGACTTAACCTCGGGGTTGCTTGCATCCAGAGAAATCATCATTATACTGAGGATCTTGATCATCAAACCTGTGATCATCTATCTTAGCCACAATAGTCCCTTGCTTAGGACTTAGGGTGTTATGCTCCACCTCAAAGAAGACCTTGTCAGGACCTTCTTGAAGTATGTTCTCATGAGACTTATCCTGCAAGTTAGTCTTAAAGAACTCTAGTTCATTAAAAATAATATCCCTACTAATGATAATTTTCCAATCATGCAAACACCACAACTTATTCCCTTTTACCCTAGTGGAGAAAGGTACACTAGAAGATCCCCATAAATCAGAATGAAGGCATTCAATTCTATATGCAGCCCTATAAGTGGAAAGAGCAAATTTAGATATATGAAACTTAGGCATGGCACATGTTGGAAATTATGCCTAGGGGCAAGTCATTGTACTTTAAACGTTTATATTATTTAAAGTATTTATCTGTTTTGTTATCATATCATTTGCATGTTTATAGTGATAACTGTAATACCCTAAAATCTGACTTATGATAAGTATCATAATAATACCTATTGGAAATAGGTGAATATGTGGTCACAAATTTTGTAAGGTATTTACCTTATTTTCAAGGGTAATTTCTCTTGGAATTAGAAGAAATGAATGTGCCAAATGGCCCAAAAATACATTTATGGGGCATAAAATACCCTCAAAATATTATGATAAATCTTAAAAGGCGGTTAAATATTTATTTAAAATTGGGAAGAATATTGTCCTTAATTTTGGTAATTTATTTAATTATTTCCTTGGAATTTAAAAGGGGAAAAATTAAATATTATTTTGGTAACCCTATATGACCCAATGATTTTTAATATAATACATGGGACATAAATTACCAATGTCAGTGGAATAGTTGTGAGAAAATGATTAATCCTAATTAAGGAAATTATCAACAATTAGTAAGTGATTAAATAAATAATTATTGGCTAATTTTTTAAGCATGAATAAAGGGAATGTTTGAAGTTAATTAAGTATGAACCCTAATTAAAGATTAGTGACCATTAAGGGATCAAGATTTGGCATAAACAAATAATTGCTAATTAACTAAAGCTTGATTAAGAAAAATATATGATGAATTGCATTTAATCCCTAAAGCTTAATTAATCAACAAAAGATTAACGAATGGAATAATTACCTAATTAAATACTTCAAACATGGATTAATTAATTAAATCAAAGTTGAAAAGTCAATATATGAGGGAAAAGGGGCAGCCAAAATTATTGAGAAAATTGGAGGAAAATTATGAGTTTTGCAAGTGGTAATAGAATAATAATATAAAAGAAGATATTTGTTGAAAAAGCAAATAGGATAAATGAGAACCGATAGAAATTAAATCCTATCTTGAAATCCTTGGATTAAGTGGTGAACAACTGGACATATTATGAACAAGTGAATTTTTGTCCCGTAGTTGATGTTACCCGAAGTCATTTCCGTAACCGACGACGTTTATCCTAAAATGGTTAACAGGCTAGGAAATACCCTTAATGGGATCATAAATTCTTGTTAACCCTAATATTTCTCAAGAGGAAGAATAGATCTCCAAGACTACATCGTTAAATTTTTGAGATTTGTTAAGATTTCACGATTAGAACACCGAACAGGAGGACTTATCAGTAGTAACTCATACAGTGAAGGTATGACATCATGTTGATGACCTCATTTTGTTGAAAATGGGGGAGGGGGAGGTCGGCCAAGGGAGTGTGGGGAGGAGATTGAAGCTCACAAAAAAGCCTAGATCCTATGGTGTATGTTGAAGGAGAAGTTTAGGAAAAATTACAAAGTTGGCCACAACCTTTTCCTATAAATAGGCCTTCACATTCATTTCAAATCTCATCAATTCACAAAGCAATTCTATAGAGAAGCTAGAGAGAAGTGGGAGCAAGAAGGTTGAAGGAAGTTCTTCAAGAGTAAGTTCTTCGGTTCTTAGTTTTTAGTTCGGTAGTTCTTGAAGTTCTAGGGTAGATGTTGTTTTGATCTTTAATCTTCCAAGTATAACTTGATATCATGTTTTAGGGTTAAATATGATATTATTTCGAAAATTATGATGGAGTTAGAGATATGACAAAATTTTGGAAGATTAGAGTCAAAGTAACGAAGTTCTAGCGAAATTTCACCGATTAGTGAGGTCAGGGGTAAAATGGTAATTTGAGACTAAAATGTCCGTTATGATGATTGATCATTAATGAATACGCTGTTACCCTTATAGGATAACTGTGATCACGTTCTGATCGTCAAATGTACCGTATATCGTCAACAAAGGTACGTTCGCGTACTGTAACACAAACTCTGATGGTTATTGTATGCATATATGTATTTCCTCTGTCAAGCCTTAACTTTACATCTGACTGTATTGTTATTTTCGTGCATATCTGATTATGTACATTGTCCATTGTGCCTTAACCTGACATCTGACTGTATTGTTATTGCCGTGCATATCTGATTATGTACATTTTCCATTGTGCCTTAACCTCACATCTGACTGTATTGTTATTGCCATACATATCTGATTATGTATACCATACATCTTATTGTAGTAAATAATCGCTGAAACTTCATGAATATTTGTAGTACATATATGGTGTATATAAACATGAGGTTAACCATTACCTGGGGTTCGGTGCATTAGACCTCAGGTCTTAACTTAGCTTCAGGGTCAGGAGGACCGAGGACCGAGGAGAAGGGCAAGCAACACACTTAGAGTCTCGGCGGAAGACTATCTTTGGTTGCCACAACGTCTGACTGCCAGGGAGACACTTTTGTTGTCATTTACATTTGAAAACACTCGGAATAATGTACCGTCAACGTACCCTTTCTGTAATCAGCCAAACTTACGGCACTTTGAATATATATCAGTTACTCTTATGCTCCGATGCTCTACTCTGATGATTTTAAATGAAAAAAAAATTTATTCGGCTTTTAAAAATGGGATGTTACAATTATGGTATCAGAGCAGTTGTCCTGGCATGAATCTAACTAAGTTATTCCAAAACCTTTTGGTGCCGAAGGCAAGGCTAGTCTATGTGGGTCAGCCAATAAGTCACCGTGAACTTGGTGAGGCCCCCATGATAGACACTTACCTGGCCAATTGGTTTGAGTAACGGAGTTAGGCTCTACGCCTTTTTAAAAGCATGTTTTGAAAATGAGTACTGATATAGCCAAAGTCAGTGTACCACCTTATTTCAGTATACCAGTATGAACCGGTATACCATCCTGAACCGGTGTACCACCCTCTGTCGGTGCATCACTCTAACCCAGAGCCGGTATATCCATCATCCGTACCTATATCGTTATCAGTCTCTGATAATTCTGCTAACTCTGATAATTCTGATAATCACCAGTTTGTACTGGACGGTAATTCTATCCTAGTACAAAGCTTATATGTGAAGCAGGGGCAAGTCGGACGAGACTCGGAGGCCGACAAAGATAAATACATGCGGTATTTGACCCATGTTGAGAACTTCTATCAGAGAAACTTCCATTACGTATTTTGGTACTATTCTTGAGACTGGATTAGGTCCACTCTTTTTCATTTTCCCCGTACCTATTTCTAAGAGGAAAGAAACAACGAAATTCTGAACGAGGGAAGTATTGCGGGAGTCTGTTCGTTTGTAGTGTAAAAACTAAGTGCGATAAAGTCTGTGATATACTAATTGTTGTTTTCTTTGTATATCTAAACGTTTTCCCTAATAAAGGAAAAAGAACGAGACATGGTGAATTTAAGAGGAGCCGGAGCTCCCAGAGGCCGAGGCAGGGGCCGAGGTAGAGGACGAGGTAGACAACCTCGGATGGGACCGATACCCGAACTTGGGCGAAACCAAGTACCAAACCAACCGGAGCAGAATGAGATGCAGGAGATGAGGAGAGCTCTGCAAGAACAGAGGGCAACTCTGCAATAACAGAGGGCTCTTATAGATGAACTCCTAGAAGAAAGGCAGGAAAGACAAGATCGACAAGCTGAGGAAGAACAAAACACTGAGGAAGAAAAAGAAGACGAGCAAAGTGACGAGCACATTGATGAAGTAGAGGAGTCTAATAGATCACCGTCACCTCCTCCATGAGAAAGAGTAGAGAGGACCACACAATACTGGGTCAATCAATTTTGCAAACTCAAGCCACCAGTGTTCCATGGTAAGAATGAGTTAGCCGAAGATTGGCTGATGAGTCTGGACAAAATTTTTGAAGTCTTGGAATGCCCGGATAATCGGAAGGCCCAACTTGCCATTTATAAACTCGAAGGGGATGCGCATAGATGGTGGAAAAGCGTAGCTGCGACCTTAAGAACACATTACTGCCCTCTCACTTGGGAGAAGTTTTTGGAAAAGTTCAACGAACAGTATTTTCCTCCTTCAACACAAGTGATTAAGGAGTCGGAGTTTCTTCACATCCAACAGGGTCCCGAGGAATCCTTTGACGATTACTTTTCTCGGTTTACCAACCTATCGTGATATTCATCGTACTTGAAGAGTAATGATAACGAAAGCTGGAAGGCAAATAGGTTGATATACGGGCTAATGTATTAGATAAAGAAGAGGCTGGTATCTCAGCAGTTTCCTGAACTGACTCAAGCAGTGGAAGCTTGTAGGTTAATTAAGCGAAACCGAAAGGAGCTGCGTAGATCCCGGCACTTAAGCACTAGCAGTACAGGGCGTAGCGAGGTCAGCCGTGGAAATTCATCGCGGAAGAAAGAAGCACCATGGAGTAACTCCCGAAGAGAAAGCAAGATGCCATTCCAGACTAGGCAGCAGTATAACCTTGGAATGTCGGGACCCCGATCGTGTCCAAAGTGCAAGAGATATCATCGAGGTTCTGACTGCAATGGGAAGCTGATATGTTTCAAGTGTCAAAAGCCTGGACACATCAGTGTGCACTGTCCTGAGAAAGTTGCGGGATTAAGGCCACAATACCCGGGCCGAGTATACGCATTAACAAGTACAGCGGACAGAGAACTTCCGGAGATGGTCCAAGGTACTATCTCACTTAGTAGGGAATTTTCTCCAGGCATCATAGGATTATGTGAATCACTTAGGAATGCATGCCTATAGATTTCCCTACAACTTGATAAAAAGCTACCTTACTTGGCATGAAAACTTTGGTTTTTGATGCATGTTCCTTAGTTATTACAACCGGACCGCGATCGTGTCATTGAGTAGAAGGTATCTTGTGTTGCCATGGTGTATGGGCGCCATGGAAACATTTATGATATCTGGTGTTGACCGCGGTGTATGGGCGCCACGGGAAACACTATATATCAAAGTACGATATGACAAGATCTTTGTAATCAAGCCGGAGATAGAGTAAAGATACGGAGCATATGGTCCGAAGTCTAAGAGTCTAGTTAGTATAGAGCGAATTTCGACGGTGAAATTTTATTTAACGGGGGGAGAAATGTAATACCCTAAAATCTGACTTATGATAAGTATCATAATAATACCTATTGGAAATAGGTGAATATGTGGTCTCAAATTTTGTAAGGTATTTTACCTTATTTTCTAGGGCAATTTCTCTTGGAATTAGAAGAAATGAATGTGCCAAATGGCCCAAAAATACAGTTATGGGGCATAAAATACCCTGAAAATATTATGATAAATCTTAAAAGGCAGTTAAATATTTATTTAAAATTGGGAAGAATATTGTCCTTAATTTTGGTAATTTATTTAATTATTTCCTTGGAATTTAAAAGGGGAAAAATTAAATATTATTTTGGTAACCCTATATGACCCAATGATTTTTAATATAATACATGGGACATAAATTACCAATGTCAGTGTAATAGTTGTGAGAAAATGATTAATCCTAATTAAGGAAATTATCAACAATTAGTAAGTGATTAAATAAATAATTATTGGCTAATTGTTTAAGCACGAATAAAGGGAATGTTTGAAGTTAATTAAGTATGAACCCTAATAAAAGATTAGTGACCATTAAGGGATCAAGATTTGGCATAAACAAATAATTGCTAATTAACTAAAGCTTGATTAAGAAAAACATATGATGAATTGCATTTAATCCCTAAAGCTTAATTAATCAACAGAAGATTAACTAATGGAATAATTACCTAATTAAATACTTAAAGCATGGATTATTTAATTAAATCAAAGTTGAAAAGTCAATATATGAGGGAAAAGGGGCAGCCGAAATTATTGAGAAAATTGGAGGAAAATTATGAGTTTTGCAAGTGGTAATAAAATAATAATATAAAAGAAGATATTTGTTGAAAAAGAAAATAGGATAAATGAGAACCGATAGAAATTAAATCCTATCTTGAAATCCTTGGATTAAGTGGTGAACAACTGGACATATTATGAACAAGTGAATTTTTGTCCCGAAGTTGATGTTACCCGAAGTCATTTCCGTAACCGACGACGTTTATCCTAAAATGGTTAACAGGCTAGGAAATACCCTTAATGGGATCATAAATTCTTTTAACCCAAATATTTCTCAAGAGGAAGAATAGATCTCCAAGACTACGTCGTTGAATTTTTGAGATTTGTTAAGATTACGCGATTAGAACACCGAACAGGAGGACTTATCAGTAGTAACTCTTAAGTGAAGGGATGACATCATGTTGATGACCTCATTTTGTTGAAAATGGGGTAGGGGGAGGTCAGCCAAGGGAGTGTGGGGTGGAGATTGAAGCTCACAAAATACCCTAGATCCTATGGTGTATGTTGAAGGAGAAGTTTGGGAAAAATTACAAAGTTGGCCACAACCTTTGCCTATAAATAGGCCTTCACATTCATTTCAAAACTCACCAATTCACAAAGCAATTCTAGAGAGAAGCTAGAGAGAAGTGGGAGCAAGAAGGTTGAAGGAAGTTGTTCAATGGTAAGTTCTTTGCTTCTTAGTTTTTAGTTCGGTAGTTCTTGAAGTTTTGGGGTAGATGTTGTTTTGATCTTTAATCTTCCAAGTATAACTTGATATCATGTTTCAGGGTTAAATATGATATTATTTCAAAAATTATGATGGAGTAAGAGATATGGCAAAAATTTTGGAAGATTAGAGTTAAAGTAAAGAAGTTCTGGCGAAATTTCACCGATTAGTGAGGTCAGGGGTAAAATGGTAATTTGAGACTAAAATGTCCGTTATGATGATTGATCATTAATGAATACGCTGTTACCCTTATAGGATAACTGTGATCACGTTCCGATCGTCACACATACCGTATATCGTCAACGAAGGTACGTTCGCGTACTGTAACACTAACTCTGATGGTTATTGTATGCATATATGTATTTCCTCTGTCAAGCCTTAACTTTACATCTGACTGTATTGTTATTTTCGTGCATATCTGATTATGTACATTGTCCATTGTGCCTTAACCTGACATCTGACTGTATTGTTATTGCCGTGCATATCTGATTATGTACATTTTCCATTGTGCCTTAACCTCACATCTGACTGTATTGTTATTGCCATACATATCTGATTATGTATACCATACATCTTATTGTAGTAAATAATCGCTGAAAGTTCATGAATATCTGTAGTACATATATGGTGTATATAAACATGAGGTTAACCGTTACCTGGGGTCTGGTGCATTGGACCTCATCTCTTAACTTAGCTTTAGGGTCAGGAGGACCGAGGATCGAGGAGAAGGGCAAGCAACACACTTAGAGTCTCGGCAGAAGACTATCTTTGGTTGCCACGGCATCTGATCGCCAGGGAGACACTTTTGTTGTCATTTACATTCGAAAACACTCGGAACAATGTACCGACAATATACCGTTACTGTAATCAGCCAGAATTACGACATTTTGAATATATATCAGTTACTCTTATGCTCCGATTCTCTACTCTGATTATTTTAAGTGAAAAAAAAATTTATTCGGCTTTCTAAAATGGGATGTTACAATAACTGTATCCTTGGATGTATCTTATAGATTATCCTAAATGTCCCTGGTCAGTCATCTACGTAGGAGCAAAGATGAAATAAGACCAGTATGACTTTGATGAGCATGGAGATACAGATCAAAGTCATAGGCACTTATAAGAGTACAAGGTGCTGGACCGACCCACTATGAGAAAGCTGCATGGATTTAGTCATAAGCTTATCTCATGTATAATCGCGTCACAACGCCCTTTGACCTGAGATCATCATGGATTCCTACATGAGAGTCGTTGATCTATGACCTAGTCAAAAGTCACCTTTGACCGGGTGATGATAAAGGCTTTGATCGGGATCAATGATTTTCATGCAGAGGAATGTGAATGGTCAAGATGGAATTTGTCCCTCACATTTGTAGAGAGATAATATTGGGCCCCTCGATGAGTGAGTCTGAGAAATGTATGGTCATACTACGATAGAAAGGAGTTTCCATTTCAGTTAGTAGACTACTCAAGGATTGAGAAAGTAATGGTCAAGAATAGGAAGTTGACATTATCCATGCTTCATCCTTGACCAAATTATTGCGTAACAAAAGGGACGTGACATGGTCGTATGATAGGTTGTGTCGTATCAACGATCCCCATATGAATTTGGTAGTGATAATGTCTTGCTAGAGGCCGCTTGCGACTTGTGGGTTGGTACAGTATTGGCCCGCTGCCAATCTCATGTGGGCTTGCAGGGTCGCACACAAGAATAGGCAACATGAGCAATAGTGTCCAGATTCATTGAATCTTAGATATGTCTAAAATTTAATGAATACATCATTTAATCTAGGATATGTGTGTATGTGTGTATATTAAATTTGTTAGTAATAATAATATTATTTATATAGATAATAATATTATTATATATAGTATTTAATTTATTTGATAAATTAAATAACTAAAATAAATAGAGATATCATATATCTGATTTAATTTAAATTGAGATATAGTATCTCAGCTTTAATTAAATAGACAGATATCATATCTCAGATTTCAGGCAGGCTTTTGATTTGGATTAATTGAATATATTAGATTAGATCTGTTGGACGGATTTAATTAATATCCAAATTTGAATTTCAAGATTAATTTAGATTAATCTTGAATATTTCAATACGGCCCCATTAGGGTTTCAGAAACTCTATAAAAAAATTTGATCTAGTCGTATTAAGAGAACGAACCAACAAGCTGCGAAAGAAATCCTAGAGAGAAAAACATGAGACACAAAGTAAGAAGGCGCTAGCACGAGTTCGATGTGGATACCGGTAGAGGGAGTGGATTCGTAGAGTCGGCTCCTAGAGATTGATCGAGCAAGAAGGTGTTAGCCCACGAGTTCTCAAGGCACACATACCAGTTCGAATAGGTACAGTTTTTCTTAACTAACCCGATTTAAACGTCATTGATAGATCCTCTTAATGGGATACGTAAAAGTTTTTTTTAATGGATGAATTCCTTTCACTGCATGTACGGATCCCAACAACACATACATCATAAAAGGAGAGTTCTCTTAGCCTTTTTGAAGCAATGAAGACTTGCTTCACTAAAGATTAAGGCCTTTACTTCTAATATGCCCTATCTGTCTATGCCATAGTTCCACCTAGTTCAAAACATTAGCAACAGCAGAAACAAAACCAGAAATAACAGATCCTTTGAGGATATACAAACCATTCCTCAACTCACCAAACAAAATTGACCTCTTGCCTCTAAATACTCTTAATTTTTCATTCTTTGAATAATAAGAATAACCTCTAGAATCTAACTGACTTAGAGAAATCAGATTTCTTCTAAGGTTAGGGACATATCTAGCATACTGCATTTCTTTTACATTTCCATTGTCTAGTTTAAGTAATATATTACCTGTACCAGTAACATTACATGCAACATCATTACCCATCAACATTTACCACAATCAAATAGTTGTAGAGATTTAAACCATTCTTTCCTAGGAGTCATATGGAAACAACATCTTGAATCTAATATCCAATTATCATGATCTTCATTATCACTAACAATCAATGCATCGCATGTTACATCAATCACTGTAGCTGCATTATGATGATCGATTCCTTAATCACTCATAATTCCTATAATCCCTGATTATGTGTGATACTAATTAATTATAATATATTTACACTGATATATTTCCTAACACTCCCCCTTATATTGAAGCGTAGATGTTAATCATGCTCAACTTGTTACAATAAAACATAATATAAATAAATCCAAACAAAATAATTTTCTTCTTCATGTGATCTTGAATCCACCATCAAGTTCGGCAACATCCAAGAATAGTTCAACCAAATGTCATATTGAGGACATTCAAAAGAAACGATCCAAACACCGTCACCAAGAGTTTGAATAACAAAGAGTACTAAACCAAAGTAGAAGTTGCAACAAACGGTCTCACAAGGGACCAAACAATATTCCAAATGTCTCAATAGAGACAAACACCAAAGAAACTCCTCACCAGAGACAAAGAACAAACGGGTCACACAAGGACAACCAAACTCCTCACTAGAGGACGCAAAGCACAGTAGATGCCAACAAAATTACCCAACAACAAGCATAGCATTCAAGACAAAATAGCACTTCACGAACGTGCTGGAAAACGTAACAAACGAAGAACCTAGCCACTAGAGACAAGTGAACGTGCACAAAACAAAATGCCGACTGTGTTGAAATAGTAAAAACAATTGAACCCAGTCTCACAATGCAACCTTCGAAGTAAAGAACCGGCCTACACATACCGGAAATGAATGCTCGACGTCAGAGAACAAAGCAAGGCCAGAAAATAAATGCAGCAACCAAATGACAGCAAACGTCATGTTAGTGACCAAATAGAAGCAACAGTCACCCCAGTGACCAAATAACACTTTCACAACCAAAAAGTAAATAACCAGAGTCCAAATAGTGAGTGACTAAAGAGCCCAAACAAACGTGCTGGAAACCAAAGATTTGTGTACCAAACAACAACCAGATACCCTAAAAACACCTACTAGACGCAAACCGATTCTAGAAAACCACCAAAAACCAAAGTCCAGCAGTCACACCAACTACCAAACGATAGAAACAAAACCAATGCAGCCACACCATGACCACGGGTTGGTAAAAAAGACCTAAGCAGAAAAACTACCTAAGAACCACCAAGCACATATCGCTTACTCTCTCACTCACTGTGTCGCACTGTTGCGGACGATGCAGCGGAAAAAATAGAAGACTTAGAAAACCTAAGTCTAACTGGCCACCGTTACTTTCAACGCTACAATAACAGCGGCCATCGGAAAAATGCTCAAATTGGCCAAGAACAATCCATTTAGCTCTAATACCATGTAGAAATTAGAGAGAGAAATATAGAGAAAATATACTCTCAAATGGATGTATTTATTCATATGCTCAATAGAGTATTTATACATATGAGAGAAGACAAGAGAGTAATGACTCATTATGATGATTGATTCCTTAATCACTCATAATTCCTATAATCCCTGATTATGTGCGATACTAATTAATTATAATATATTTACACTGATATATTTTCTCACAATTCTCATTATCATTAGATTCAACTAATTTTCTTAACCTTTCTCCACAATATTTCTGGGTACGTCCATATTTCCCACGATAATAGCAAACAAATTAACCGTTATTATTATTTTTGTTCTAAAAATTATTCTCATTATTGTTACCATTCCTTTTATTTTCTTTTCTTCTATTATTCTAATTACTATTATTATTTCCTTTAGGGTTATGATCAATAACCAAACTCTCAGACACTGCCATAACCCTTTTTTTTTCTGATTTCATTTCTACGTATCTCATCCTAAATGAATAAACAACAACATCTAGGGACGTTAAAGTTGAACTTAAGTTATTTGGGCATTTTTGGAGCTTAATTAACAGTTACTTTCATGAGTTATGCAAATTTGACCTTAGGCCTAGGTTTGGTATACTTTGGGGAGTTTTTGGTAATTTGAGCAATTAGGACACTCCGACACTGATACTTCATAGATAAACTTTTGCACTGATTGCTAGAATTTTGGCCTACACTCACTAAGTAGGGAGCACTACTACAAAAAAGGGTTACTACTTCCCCAAAAAACGTCATTATTTTTTAAAAGGAAGTTAAAACTGAACGTAGTGGCATTCTTGTAATTATATACTTGAATTATAATAATCTGGCGTCCTAAAATAATTTTAAGCGCGCCTAAAAATGAAGGTGGAATATCACCTAGAGGGGGTGAATAGGTGATTATAAAATTCTTTCGCGATTTACTCAAGAACACTCAAACAGAGAAGGAGAGAAGAATAATGAACACGAGAATTATACTGGTTCGGTCCAACTCTTGACCTACGTCCAGTCCCCAGAAACTCTCCGGGATTTCACTATCTCAAAACTTGACCACACACTCTGTAACTCTCGAGTAATCCTCTCACTAGGACTTACTCCTCTTTACAAGTTGTAATCAAAGACACAATTACACACTCTGTGCTCGAGATGATCCTTTCACTAGGACTCACTCCCCCTTACAAGTTGTAATTGTACACCCACTTAAGGTCCCACAACCTTAAGATTTTACAACACAATAATCAAATAAGTGTTTTGAAACTCCTCACGAGTAGATAAAGATAAACACTCTGTAACTCTCGAGTAATCCTCTCACTAGGACTTACTCCTCTTTACAAGTTGTAATCAAAGACACAATTACACATCTGTGCTCGAGATGATCCTTTCACTAGGACTCACTCCCCCTTACAAGTTGTAATTGTACACCCACTTAAGGTTCCACAACCTTAAGATTTTACAACACAATAATCAAATAAGTGTTTTAAAACTCCTCACGAGTAGATAAAGATAAACATTGAGGTACAAGATATCCGAAGATATCAATGGAACAGATACAACAGTAGAATACAATAAGAATAGAATGCACAGTGTTTTTCCGGTTGTTGTTGTGAACTCAAAACTTCAGGTATATATATAGTTGATCTCATGACCGTTGAGAAGCTTGAAGAAATATCCGTTGAGGCTCTTTAAAATGACCATTAGAGATAAAGCAGAAGGGTCGGAATTATCGCCGTCATTTATTCCTGCGATTGTGATTATGACCGTTGAGACCCAACAAAGGAAATGAAATATTCTTGCCCAAAACGTTGCAGAGGTATGTCTGTTGGTTGAGTTTCTCAAATAGGTAAGTTTAATAAATGTCGGATTGCTTTAGTCGACATCCTGTGTTGATCTTCATTCTAATCATCTGTAACTCATTAATAAATTGATTAAATGAAATTAAAGATAGTAATGAGTAATGATTTGAAGAAACAAAATCATAATCAGTTGATTTTGATTTTCCGAAGATGGTGATTTGATAATTAAAAAGATATGAAGTAATGAAATCACAATCAAGAAGTTTGGATTTACGAAGACGGTGATTTTGACAAATAATGAAGTTTAACTTTCAGTTAAAGAGTTGATACCTTGAGGTAGTGACTCGAGGCTAGAAAATAAATGACTGGAGGCAATTTCGTTCTTCACAGATCAAAAACAAAAGTAGAAGGAAATCACAAGTTACTTACTTGATATGCAAGAGTCAACTTGACACTCAAGAGTTAACTTGATAGTCAAGAGTCAAAAACGATATGTTTTGAAAAATCAACTTGATACTCAAGAGTTAACTTGATAGTCAAGAGTCATATGTTCTGAAAAACAAAGGAAGTCGAACTCTTTAACTCGAGGTAATAAGTGAGTTGCCTCGAGGTAATGACTTGAGGCACTAACTTGATACTCAAGAGCTAAATACCACGTCTTTGAAAAAAATTACTTGATACTCAAGAGTTAACTTGATACTTAAGAGTTAAGTTGATACTCAAGAGTTAAATATAACGGTCTTTGAAAATTTGCAAGGCAACAACTTGATACTCAAGAGTCATCAACTTGATACTTAAGAGTTAACTTGATACTCAAGAGTTAAATATCACGGTCTTTGAAAATTCGCAAGTTAACTTGAGGAACCAACTTGATACTCAAGAGTCATAAACTATGGGTTCAAAACTTAATTACAAGTATGCCATTAGAATGCGATTAGGAAGATGAGAATATCCACATGCCTTGAGGCATTCACTTGATATGCAAGAGTTAAAAACGATGACCTTGAAAGAATGCAAGTTCAGAGAATTTAACTTGAGGCAAAAGCTGAAAACTTCAAATCTTATTGAAAAATAAGGATTAAATACATTATAATTGTTATCATCAAAACATCAAAAACATGAGAACTAACAAAAACAATTAAGTCGTCCTAAACTAATTTTGACGACGCCTAAAATTAATTTGAGTAAATACCCTTTTTGGTCCTTGGAAAAAACACGGATGCCCTTTTTGGTCCCTGAAAAAAAATAAGTCACTTTTAGTCCCTAAAATGGAAAAATAAGGTCCCTTTTAGTCCTTTTGATCATTTTTTTGCACATTTTAATCCCTCAGAAATTCCCAAAAAGGTCCTTTTTGTCCCTAAAAAGGACCAAAATGACATTTCTTTTACTCAGGGACGAAAAAGGGTCAAATGTGTTTTTCCAGGGACCAAAAAGGGTATTTACTCAATTAATTTTTTAGCCAAAAATTAATTGTTTAGCTCCATTAGTGCCATTTCGCGAATTTATTTGGCGTCAGCTTATGTTTTAGGAGTATTTTTTTTTTGGCGTCCTGAATTAGGATTAGGACTCCTTTATTTTACTTATGGGCGTCCTGGATTAGGATCAAGACGCCTTTATTTCAATTATTGGCGTCCTGAATTCTTACCAGGACGCCTTAATTAATTTATTGGCGTCCTGATATGATTTCAGGACGCCTTAATGAAATATATTGCCGTCCTGAATCATGTTCAGGACGCAAAAATTTGAATTTTGGGGTCCTGAATATTTTTCAGGGCACCAAAACTTGAATTTTGGCATCCTGAATATTTTTCAGGGCACCAAAACTTGAAAATTGGCGTCTTGAAATTATTTTCAAGACGCCAATATGGGCCCATTTTAAACTAATGGGTTGTTTCACTCAATTCACACTCACACACACACTCCTCTCATCAGTCACACGTACTCCGATCCTCTCTCAGTCCCGATAACATCACCATTTCATTTCCCTCCCTCTACGCCTTGCCTACGTCTCCGTCGCGCCGTGTCGAGCCTCTCCGTCTCCTCCGTCTTCACCGAGCCACGCCTCTGTCTCCGTCTCCACCGCGCGTCGCCAAGCCTCTCCGTCTCCTCCGTCTTCACGAAAACCCAAGCCTCTCCGTCCTCTCCGTCTCTGGTTCTTTCTTCAAGGTAATCGCCGGCCATAACTTGAAATGATTTTCACGCGTACAGTTAAGTTTTATATTGAATGATTTGCTTTTCTGCCATCTAGCTTCGAAATCCCCTGTATGCGTGATTGTCAACCTTGTGTGGGTACGTTTCACCTTTTCTTGCTATGTTATAATTTTTTTTTTAATTTGGCTTTGAATCTAGACTTGTAAGCTATAGCAGCAGGGATTCTGGCAGCCACGCTTTCAAAGTACCTCATAACAATTATATCAGAGTAACCCTCAACTGTTCTTATTGTATCTACAAGCAAATATTTTTGACTCTTCTTCTTGCTTTAGTTTTTCTTTTTTAAAACTTTGATTGCTAGATTTTGCTTCAATAAGATATATAAGGTCTGCCCTCTTCACTTTAATTAATTACCATTGATTTATTTGCTTTGGATTGTTTTGTTGGGCAATGTTGGATGTGTTTTGTACAAAAGAGTTAAAAATAGGTTGTTGCAGTAGGCGTAGAAGTCTGATAGGTAAGGATTTATACTCCATGATATTTATGAAATAGGCTGTTGCGTATCTTCTTTTGTGTGTGTCTCTTAAACTTTCTATGACTTATTTTTATTTCTTAGATCTGGGGTTGGTCACACAAAACATACTTGAAGATTTTGATTCCCTTTTCAGGTTAGTATATGCATAGTTTTAATTGTAAATATTAGTTATTAATGGAAACTCTTAAAAATAGTTTTAACTATATTTTCTATAATTTTTTTAGCAATCTGGGGCTTCATTCTTTATACCTATACATGCTTTTATATAAATTGCTATTGATGTGGTTTTGGTCAGGATGATGGCTATAGTTGATTTTATTAGGATAAATATGCTTCTTGTGAAATATTTTACACTCACCCTGACTTATACTTGGTTGAGAGAGAGAGATGTCATTCTTGTATAATCTTCAATTCTTAGTTGCTTAACCAATGGTCTATAAGACCATAAATATTTATTCTCCCACATAGGACTATAATTATCAAACAGTGATCTACTCCACACCTTTGAAGCTCCAAGGGAGTACAAATTGTTTTCTTGCTAAAATTTTGAGAAAAGTTTTGGAAGCTTTGGGAACTTTGAATGAAGAATTATACGTGCTACTCATGATTATGGCTACCTTGTGTATTCTAGAATTTCAAGCATATTGTTGTATTTATATGTGGACTCCTACGTGTTTAATTAAAACCTTGTTGCTGAGCTTAAATTGTTTGACTTCCTGATTCAGCTCTCCATGCTTTGCTTCGATTGTTCCAGATTTGTATTTCCTCTTCAGATCACTCAAGCCTCTTGATCCAGTAAATTGCAAAATCTTGATTTGAACTTGTTAAACACTCATTGACTCGAGTTTCTTCTACTCTCGAGGTATGTTGCTTTCATTTTATTCACACACATATATTGTCGTTATATGATACCTTCTTCCTGAGAGAGAACAACACTTTTGTCTTATGGCTTCATGGTTTACCATTATTGATTAAAATGTTTTTCATCCAGTCCTTGACTTTTTTTTTCTTTCCTTTATTATTAGCCATATGAACTTCATGAACTTGATTACAAAAGTGATGGCTTCATGGTTTACCATTACCATTGAAGTATATGTCAGTAGGAATAATTCCAATGTTCTCTTAGTTGATGAAATTGTTGGATTTAATAGTTGATATTGTTCTAAATTGCTTTAGTTTGTAAGTTTTGTTGAAGTAAACTGAAATTGCTTGTTATTAGAATTTTGGGATGTCTTACTTTTAAGGGGAAATGCTGCCGATTTTTTTTAAAAAAGAAAGTATGTTGTTCTTGAAGTTGTTATGAACTTGACTGTTGTTGGAAATGTCTTAGGTGATAATAAAATGGGTCATAGTTGGATAAATGCTTTGAGAACAAGTGAAGAATATGAGAATGGGGTGGAAGAGTTTATTGAATTTGCTAGAAGGAATGTGGCTACAAAAAATGGGATGTATTATTGTCCATGTGTTAATTGTTTAAATGGGATTCGAAGGGATATTGCTGATATAAGGGATCACCTAATTTGTGATGGAATAAACCTTTGATACACAATGTGGATATGACATGGTGAGGAAGTAAGTACCAGTGCGTCCCATAAAAATGAACTAGAGGTAGATGATGATGGAATGAAGAGAATGATTCATGATGTTCAGGTAGAATCTTTTGCACAATCGCATGAATATGATAGCGTGCGGAGTGATGCAGAGACACCTTTGTTCCCTGGGTGTACTAAGTATACACGGTTGACTGGGACCTTACATTTGGTCAACTTAAAGGCAACTTGTGGGTGGACCGATAGCAGTTTCACGTCGCTGCTTGAATTGTTGTGTGATATGTTGCCAGATGATAATGTACTTCCAAATCGTATGTATGAGGCGAAGAAAATCTTGTCTACCATGGGCATGGAGTATGAAAAGATACACAGTTGCCCTAATGACTGCATATTGTACAGAAATGAGTATGAAAGCCTTAGTAATTGTCCGAAGTGTAAAACTTCACGATACAAAGTGAAGAAAGGTGTTGGTTCTGGAGATAAGACAACAAAAAGGCAACCTTTGAAGACATTGTGGTATCTTCCAATAATATTGTGGTTTAAGAGTCTGTTTACTAGTGAAGCAACGATGAAGAAGTTGAGATGACATTCTGATAAGAGAGTATCCGATGGAAAATATCTTCGGCACCCGGCTGAATCTTTGCAATGGAAGAAAATAGACGAAATGTTCCCTCAATTTGGCAGTGATCCAAGAAATCTTCGGCTGGGGCTTTGTGCAGATGGCTTCAATCCGTATCGAACTCTTAGTAGCACCCACAGTGCATGGCCGGTTCTCCTTGTAATATACAACTTACCTCCCTGGCTATGTATGAAACGCAAGTACCTGATGCTTTCTATGATGATTTCAGGACCAAAACAGCACGGGAACAATATCGATGTGTACTTGGCGCCTTTGGTTGAGGATTTGAAGAAGTTGTGGGAGGAATGCGTAGATGTGTTTGATGCATATAAGAAGGAGTCCTTCAAGTTGCGTGAAATGATATTTACCACGATAAACGACTTTCCTGCATACGGAAATGTGTCAGGGTATAGTGTGAAGGAGCATAAATCATGTCCAATATGTGAAGCAGACACAAACTTCCATCAACTAAAGCACGGAAAAAAAATAGTCTACCTCAGTCACAGGAGGTTTCTTCCTCGGTTCCACCCATATCGTAAGTTAAGAAAGTGTTTTAACGGTTTACCGGAGCAAAGAACGGCTCCAAAGGCATTGACCGAAGAGGAAGTTTATAGTCGGGTGAAATATATCAATGTCATATTGGGTAAGCAGCAAAGGATTGTGGGTGAGAAGAATATATGGAAGAAGAGATCAATTTTCTTTGATCTTCCATATTGGCGTAGTCTTGATGTGAGACACAGTCTCGATGTGATGCATGTGGAGAAAAACGTTTGTGATAGCCTTGTCATTACTCTTTTGCACATACCAGGGAAGACTAAGGATGGAATTCATGCGAGACTAGACCTAGTTGATATGGGAATAAGAGAACGGTTACATCCACAAGTAATGGAAGATGGTAAGAGGGCATACATGGAGCCAGCAGCTCATACACTATCAAAAGCGGAGAAAAAAAGTTTGTGTGGGTGTCTATATGACATTAAGGTTCCACAAGGATATTCTTCTAATTTGAGAAGGTGTGTTTCAATGGACGATTTGAACTTAGTGGGAATGAAGTCCCATGATTATCATGTGTTGATGCAACAACTATTACCAGTAGCTATTAGAGGCATTATGAAAGATGAAGTGCGAACCACTATAACAAGATTGAGTATGTTCTGTAATTCTATCTATAACAAGATTGAGTATGTTCTTTAATTCAAGACGTCAAACGTTCCAAAAGTAACTACCCTCCCCGAGACGTCCCTCTAAAAAGGGACGTTAATTAGGTCTTATTTAGGTCTTTTTTTTTCTTTTTCTTTTTTTTTTTGTAGAGCCCGTTTGGATTGACTTAAAAAAAAAGTGCTTTTTTTTTTAGCCCCATGTTGTGCTTTTTTTTTAAGCTCAAAATTTGAGCTTTTGAAAAAAGCAGCATTTTAGGTTTTTTTTTGTGACTTCTACTTTTTTTAAAAAATATCATCTAAACACATAAATTAATTTTTTTTAATTAAAAAAAGTGCTTTTTTTATGAAAAAAGCCCATCCAAAAGGGCCCGTAGTAGTAGTTGTAGTAGTGGAGTTTGATACTCATTATTAGTATTTTTAGATACTTGATCTTTGAGGTTGCTATTTATTTACCTGCTTGTTTGGAATTGTTAAAACCTCTTAGATTTGCTTCCTGCTTTAGAACTGCTCACTTGCACATGTCTACTCTCACTATGGTATTACATTGTTATACTGAGATCGCAGTTGAATTCTTACCTTTGCATTATTGTAGACTGCTTCCTTAGTATAAGTATTAGTGGAATTGTTCATGTTGCCTGAGAACACTTGTTGTACACTGAGAAGTCGTACCTGCTAAACTTAGACTTGATGCTGAATTGGTGCATGATCAGTGGCGGAACGCCTTCATGGCCAGCTAATTTTTTATCTTCTCTGTGAGGATAATGTTTGTTTCATTACTCATTGGGCCATGAGAGGAAAGTAAAATTCTTGTTTAAGATATCGAAAAGGTCAGTATCATCTTATATATTGTTTTGATTTATAATTATCGATTATTATTTATTTGTATTTTCAAGGTTATTTGATACTATTTAGTAAATACTCCCGTTGATCCTTATTTAAGAAACCAACTAACAATTTTCACAAGTCAATAAAAACAATCAAAGTAATTAAATTTATCCTAAAATTTAAGTATTTTTCACTATTATCCCTATTAATTACACTAAACTCTAATATTTTACTAATTATTACTCTCTTTTTTTCTAAAAAAAAAGAGTAATAATTAATTTTTATTAATGATTACTTTCACTCACTACCTTTATAATTGTGGGTATACATGGGAAAAATATTTAATGCAATTTGGAAACAAGCAAATCCCTTATAAAAAGGACCAAATATACATGTTAGTTGGTGCTTTATAATAAGAACTAAAGAGAGTAGTTTAATATATTTATATTTTGGCCCGGGCTAAACAAATTTTTTGGTTCCGCCATTGTGCATGATTTTTGCTTTGTTTGATATGCTTGTTCAGTTCACATTATGTATTTTTAGGTACATACACATGGCACTTGAGAAGAAAACACGTACCTCTGCAGAGGCCAGCACCAGCGGCCCAAATTATGATGCACACCTGTTCCGTTCAGCTCTCCACGAGCAGCGGTATAGGTCAGTGATGCTCTGTTGACAGGTTGGGCTAAACCACGGCACGTGCACCGATCAACAAGTAATAAAGTGAATGAGAAAAGCATCGTCAGGATTGGGGTATCTCAACAATAACTCATTAAACTGGTTTTACATAGATTAGCGAGTAGATGAAGTAATAATAATAGAAGAAATAAACAAATAATAAAAAAGGTTAGTTTCCCTAAATTCCCCTTGACTCCACCATTTGTTAATTTGATTTTCTATATATATGCGATTATTGACAATCAATTCTTTTAAATAGCTAAGAACCAGTGTCTTGGCACCTTAACCCTTCATTTCACATCCAATTGTCTAGCGTCCTTGTGCAACTAACATACAAAATGCGCATAGAGTGCATAGAATTATAGATTGCATACTACGTTTGACCTCTAATTTACATACCCTCATGTCTGTGTAATACATAAATCTAATTTCTATTCAAGGGCGTCAATTCAAGAATAACATTAAGCATAGATAATCTTACTCAAATAATGAAATAGAAACAGGCCAATAATCTCCCGCGGGGGAAGAACGTGTCTCGTGCTTTCGCGATTCTGACTAATCTTGTGCTTTAGCAATTCTGATTACCTCCCCTGGCTTTTAACTTCTGAATGAAAACTCTACTTCTCCGTTCTGCTCTTCTCTAGCACACTCGATAGATCTGATGATTGACTTTTATTGCCTACCGAGTTGTTGCTTTTCTCTGGGTCAGAATTCTGTATTTATAGAGAAAAATCAACAGCAGCACTTAAGCGTGGAGACTGGCACGCTTACACGCTAGGGCAGCTTCCGATACTCTATCACTCAAGATCAACAATGGCATTCCAGAACTTTGGGATTGGAAAACAAAAACTAACAGTTTGTCAAATCAACATCTGCTTAAAAGACAGTACTGACTACAGATAACCATGACACACATCATTCAACAGTGAACAAACATGCCTATCATACCAACAATCATCACTCAATTTCAATAAAGTGTAAAATAGATGTTACAATAGAAACTACACCATCAGTTAATATCCCCTCACTTGGATATTCAATGCACTCTGTCACTCAAGTGTTTAAGGTGAGTGTTTCTCTCAACAAACAGTCCTGCAGTAGCACTACCATAGGCTTGATTATATTCTCACATTCTCCACAACTATATAATACTTGCAATTTCCAATCAAAAGGTCTTTGTAAAGGTTGTAATAGGGCTTAGGTAAAGGAAGGAAATTAATTTAGATAAGTAGCTAAAAAAAGTGGAAAACAGTATATGCATAATCAATTAAAAACAGGGGACAATTATATATCCCAACACAATACTGCAATCTTTTTCCTTTCTTTTCACAAATTTTCAAGTTCTCTCTTTTTCTTTTTCACTAGGCCTTTGGCCTTTTCATCACATAATACTGAGAGAATTCCCCCAAACTGGGGCCTTTACTATACCAGTATACCATGTTTTCAATATTTCAAAGCCTTTCGTTTTTTTCTTTCTTTCCATTAGGCCTTTGACCTTTTCATTCCTATTGTAACCATCTCATATTTTCAAATTTTTCATTGAAGCTCAAACCTGAATCCCTGCACATGCTCAATTTCGTCTGTTAGGTTGGATATGGAATTTG
The DNA here is from genome assembly GCA_025563575.1 of Acacia pycnantha. Classification (NCBI taxonomy): domain Eukaryota; kingdom Viridiplantae; phylum Streptophyta; class Magnoliopsida; order Fabales; family Fabaceae; genus Acacia; species Acacia pycnantha. Next base: position 105,651 of record JAMWYP010000036.1, on the reverse strand, counting down.
GCTAATAAACAGGCCTCTAGCTCAAAGTGGTTAAACAATGGATATTGTAGGGTAGGCTTTTTGGCAAATGGCTAATCAAGAAAATTGTGACTTTATCATTTCAGAAACTACATGCATGAATGCCATCTCAAATAAGAAACAAATCAAGTTCTAGAGTACCACATATACAGAGTGGTGCACACACAAAAAGATATATGTTGAAGGCTCAAAAACCTCTCGGCTATGGATATTAAATTCAATCATGCAATCCTATGTTACAATCTTAAAATATTCAGAAAAATATATTTCAGTGAACCTCATTCATTCCAATCAAACCCATGCTCAGTATGGAATTCAAATATGAAAATCTTACCATATACATCCAAAAGCAAATATTGATTTGTCAAAATAAATTAATTTTAATCCCTAAGATCTGGATGATATTCAGTAAATCTAGTTTAATGATGGTTTAACTTATTCAAAAATCAATTAAAAAAAAAACAAAACAATTTTGTTTTAAAAAAAAAAAATTTGCAGTAATATTCAGTTCTGGGTTCAGTTATCTATTGTACCCCCACTGGATTTTTAATGTACTCATCAAACACAATAAAAACCACCAGTGTGGTGAAAAACACATTATTGACATTGTCCTGAATGATATGTAGAATATATGCAGATAGATGAATACATATGAACAAATTAACATGACATCCACAACATCGATCTAAAGCATAAGCATATCAATATGAATAATATAAGTCATCCATGATATATACAGTTATCACAAAAGAAAAACAAGAATGCAGTATAGCCCAGAATATAAAAACAGATAAAATAAAAAGGGTAACAAGTCAGAAAAAGTCAGAAGTATCCTATGTGTTACTTTAATTTGATTTTGAATCCCTAGCATCATTTGATTGAGCAAATCAGCATCGAATAGCCTATCCTAGCCTATTCTCACCCGTACATAATCTTCTGCATGACAACAAAACAATAGTTAAAGTATATCCTTGACTAATTAATTACTTGGAAAAAAGATAGTTCACCAATTAATGATAAATAATTGTGATTAAATTATCAAAAAAATTGTGATTAATCATTCATATAAAGACAAAATTATGGTCATGCTTCCCAACAAAACATCCTTGATTGACTCGATTGATTAGGATAAACAAACAATTAACGTGCTTTACAATTCATAAACTGCTTCATTTAATATATAAATTGTAAAGGGACAAAGCACAAGAGTGTTTTTAATTCAATTTTTTTTCCAAACCTGAAATTCAATTATGACATTTGGGTAAATCCGTAATTGCCTTTTACATATCGAAAGAGGACACATTAGTATAAAATATAAACTCTATATATACAAAATGCATTAACTTTTGTATGTATTAAGTATCAATCTCGAAAGGGTACTTTGATTTGGCCAAGGATCGGAGGAGATTGCCAAGGCTGTTAAGGCTGAAGAATGGGGCTTGATCGATGATGCTATTCTTCACTACAAGAACGCCCAGCGTATTCTGTTAATTGGAGCCAATTCAACTACAGTCTTTTGATTTTGTGTAATACCCTAAAATCTGACTTAGGGAAAATATCATAAATGAGTAAGTATACCTATTGAAAATAGGTGAATATGAGGTTTCAAACACCTTGTATTGGGTTTACCATGTTGTTAGGGTAATTTCCCTTGAAATTAGATAATTTGCAATTAGGTCCCTAAAACGTTTGGAAATTTGCAAATAGGTCCCTAAGCACATTGTGGGTTATAAATACCCTGTGAAAGCTATAAAAGAGGCAAGTAAATATCTATTTGAAATTGGGAAGGATATTGTCCCTAATTTAGGTAATTTATTAAGTTACAAACTTGGAGAAATTATAGAAGAATACTCAAAAAGTAAGGAAATGACCGTAATACCCCCGTAAATGCTAAGATAATGCAGGAGACATGAAAACAAAGATATCAATACAAAATTTATGAGGTAATGGGGCATGCTAATTAATAAAATTATCAACAAGTGATAATGAAGTAATTAAGTAATATTGGGCTAATTACTTAAGCATAAGTAAAGGAAATTCACAAGTAATTATATGAAACCCTAGAATTAGTGGTTTTTGTTTTAAAATTAGTAAAAACATGTTTACTAATTAATTGGAAATTTTGGAGAAAAATAGTTGAGTTTAGGTATTTTTAAGCCTAAGTACAAGTTTGGACCAAAAGGAAAAAGTTATGAAAATTTGGTAAAAAATAATTAAAATAATAATTAATTAATTAATAAAATAAAAATATATATATAATACATATATATTATGGCAGCCGAATTATGGCCAAGAAAAGAATGAAAAGGGAATGAAAAATATATATGTATATAAGATGCAAGTTGCTATTATAATATATTATAATTAATTAAAGTAAAAATTATGAATAGTAATTTGGAAATTAGGAAACGGATCTTATCTAGAGATCTAGAAATGAGAATTTCAAAGTCAAGGTAAAATATTGATCAGTGAGTTTTTACCTTCAAGTGACCTCTTCCGGAAGTTAATTCCGAGACCGATAGTGCATTTCCTAATAAGACGAAATAGGGAAAAATGCAGATAGGCACATTTTGGATATGAAGAAAATAAATTCTAACTCAACATCTAGGAATGAGTTTGAATTTATCTAGACATATTTGGAATCAGTGAATTTTTCGAAGAAGTTGATGTTTTGAAATGCGTTCAAACCTAGGACACGTTTGGACACGTTTTCGAGAAAACTTCAACCTGGACAGTTGGAGCCCTATATGGAATCAAAATTTAGGTTAACTTGGACATTTCTAGTGATAGAGAACATGTCTTCAAAGTTGTAAATCCAGAATTTTGAAAGTTCTCCGAAATCACGCGAATCGGTGCCGATCGGAAATTCTATTAGGCCAGGGCTATAAAGCAACATAAGTCACCACTTTTGGACCACTCCAAAGCAGCCACATCACTCAATAATTTCGTGCAGCATGCTTCCATGGACCAAGATTAAACACCATTTTGTGTTGAATTTTCCATGGTTGTGATCAAAGTGAAAAATGACATTTAGGTCCTTAAGTTTTTCTATAAATAGGCATGTCCTCCCTTCACTTTCTTCACACCATTTTCCCTTGTTTGGCTGAGCCTAGAGGGAGAAATAAGAGAGAGAAGCTCGGAGATTTTGCAGCGAAGCCACTGGAAAATTGTTCGGAGATCTTCAAAGTAAGTCTTTCGGGCTTTAGCTTTTAAGTTCGAGTCTTTAGTTCGGTAGTTAGTAGAATTGTTAGTTAGATTTAGGAAGTAGGTGACGAGATTCCTATTCTTGTTTTAAGCCTTGTTTGCGTTGAAAAAATATGCAGAGGTATAAACATAGTAGGGATCGAGTCGCCGAAAAGTTGAAGCTTTCGCAGTTTTTCAAAAGTAGGGGTTATAATGTTAGAATAGCCTTTAAATTTTCAAGTATGATTGGATATCATATGAGAGGGCTATTTTAGTCATTATTTTCGAAAATCATAATTGCGTCGAAGTTCTGACAAAATTTTGGGAAGAAAATTAGTCAGAGTAACGAAGTGCTGGCGAAATTCCGCCAATTAGGGGTAGAAGGGCAAAGTGGTAATTTTTACCTAAAATGCCAGTTATTGTGTCAAATCACTAATGGAAGTGATATTACTCTCGTAGGACGTCGAAATTCTAATTTATCGCCGTTCTGTTTGTCCAACGTGCATTGTTGGACAAACATTGTTTTCAAGTAAACGTCTTGTTTCGTCGAATTGCCGACGTTCGTCAACGAAGGTACGTGCGCGTACTGGTAACCTTAACGCTGATGTTTATCGTGTGCGTATATGTGATAGGTGTAGGATATGTGATAGAAGATGACTTTATGTCTACTGTATGTTTATGTAGTGTTAGGGTACGTACGTTCGCGTACTGTAACACTAACTCTGATGTTTACTATATGCGTAATTGTGGTTGAGGGTCTGATGATATGTTGTGAGTATTGTTATGTGCTTTTGAATACATGCACTACGTGTGACACATCTACATGCACTACGTGTGACACATCTACATGCACTACGTGTGATACATTTACATGCACTACGTGTGACCCATCTACATGCACTACGTGTGACCCATCTTTATGCACTCCGTGTGACACATCACATATATCTTGTTAATATGAATGATTGTGGATGATATACGTATATGTGAATATGAGGTTATCAGATTACCCGAGATCCAATGTGTTAAATTGGATCTCGGCTATAACGTCAGTGGTCATGGGACCGAGGACCGAGAAGAGAGGAAAGCAGCAGATTCATGGTTCCGGCTGAAGACTTTCCGATGTTGTCTTTTACTTTTTGAAAACTCTCGGATGTTGAACCGTTTCTGTAAATAGCCAGTGGGCATTTTATATTAGGGTTAAGGAGCAATTTTACACATGAGCTTTTCCCCCAGGAGCGCCCAGCACCACGTGCTTTTTTCTGGAGCAAAAGTACACACGTGGTTACGTTTTGGGAGCGCCCAGCACCACTAAGCAGTTAGTTGGCCGTTAGTCAACCTGTTAAGTTGGATGGAAATGAACGATAACTCGGGTAAAATTACACTTTTGCCCTTAGTTTTAAATAAAAATTACCCTTTTACCCTAAGTTTTTTTTTTTAAAAAAAAAACTAAAAATACCCCCTCCCCCCGGTTGGTCCCACCACCAGCCACCCCACCGCCCGCCGCCCACGCCGCCGCCGCCGCCGGCGGTGGTCGGCCGGCGGTGGTGGCCAGCCGACGCCGGCCGGTGGTGGTGGTCAGCCGCCGCCGGCCGGCGGTGGTGGTGGTCGGCCGCCGCCGCCGGCCGGCGGTGGTGGTCGGCGGCGGTGGGGCGGTGGTGGAAGGGTATTTTTAGTTTTTTTTATTTATTTAAAACTAAGGGCAAAAGGGTAATTTTCATTTAAAACCAAGGGTAAAAAGGTAATTTTCATTTAAAACTAAGGGGCAAAATGGTAATTTTCTCTTTTTCCTACCATCGGCGTCCACGTCGGCATCCACGCGGCGTCACGTCGGCGTGTCGGTCAAATAAGCGCCACGTCACGCCACGTCAGCGTTCCATCCAAGTTAACGGTTGACTAACGGTCAACTAACTCGCCATGGTCTTTGGCGCTCTAAAACGTAACCACGTGTGTACTTTTGCTCCAGAAAAAAGCACGTGGTGCTGGGCGCTCCTGGGGGAAAAGCTCATGTGTAAAATTGCTCCTTAACCCTTTATATTAATATATCAGTTACACTCTTACTCCGATGCTCTACTCTGATGAAAAAAAATTTTATACGGCTTTTGGAAAATGGGATGTTACATTTTGATAAGTCTAATTGGATATATTTCGTGTACTGGTTGCTCTGCCATTAATTGTACCAAGTTTTTGGTTCTACTGGTGAAGAAAATGGAAAAGTGACGATCATGCATAATTTACTCAAACTTAGCCAAAGATCAGAAGATGATGTCCTGCAAGTAAAGAGTATTCTAGCAGAAAAAGAATGACAGAAGGCATATTTTTTGTTGGTACGTACACGTGATTGCATGTACCACACCACAAAACGAACGGATTTCGTTACGAACAGGGCAGAAAAAGAATGACAGAAGGCATATGTTTTGGTTCTAATTTTTATGGGATGAGGGTCTTATGTTTTCACTCAAGAGTACTCAGTATCCGAAATTTTGTTTGGAGCAAAAATGCCCAGGAGGTTAACAAAATGGAGCAATTTTGCTCCGGAAGTCTTTTTAGGAGCAATTTTGCCCTGAAAGTTTTTTTAGGAGCAATTTTACCCTGAAAGTTTACAAATTGGAGCAACAATTTAACGGTTAAGATTAACGAAAGGGCAAGATTGCATGTTTTTAAACTTCCGGGGCATTTTTTCTTCAAAAAAAACTTCCGGGTGCTGAGTACTCCTAAGCGAAAACTTCTATGACAAATAAGATCCTTATCCCAATTTTTATTTTATTTTTCATTTTATTTTTTTTCTACATGAAATAATTATTTTTTAAAAAAATGTTAGATTAACTTTATTTTAAATTCACTACTTATTAAAATTATTTTTATTAAAAATAAAAAAGATTAAAAACTAAGATCTTAATTATCCAAATCTATATCTGACCGGTCAAGAGCTCATATGGATGAGCTGGATTCCAAAAGGAACATGGACAATATGAATTTTGAAAGTGTACGTAAGAGGAACCACCACCAACTCTTTTTCATCATGTGTAATACTAATAATTGACGTACGAGGCCCACTCAAAAACCACGAGGTCATGATTTTTTTTTTTTTAAATCTAACTTTTAGATTTGAAGTTTTATACATGTACGTCAGATCTCAATTTCAAGTTAATTCAATACTTTTAACTATTTCAATAATTATTCATGAAAGTTTCAATTTAATAAATACTTAGCTTAATTAATAAATTTTATACTTATAGTTTTTTTTTTTTTTTTGATAAAAATTTTTTTAGGAAAAGTGTTTGGTTCACCCACGATCCAAGGGCAGGGTGAAATCTCCTTTCCTCCTAGGTGATATCGATGTTGGGTAGGGTGAGCCGTCTATTACCCTCAGGCGTTAACCTAAGCACCTAGGAGCTAGGATGCTTCCCCAACGCTTTGACCAATTCCAGGATCGAACCCCTCACTTTGATGAGAGTGTCTGACCCCTTTGCCAGTGGAGCCCAAGGACGAGGGGTATAGTTGTAGTTATTCTATTTGGATGAAGTTTGACATGTTTGATCTCTCTCACTGTATAACACATTATATCCAACGATTAAATTTAACAAATTTGATTGAATAGTTAGACATAATTTTTGTTACATTAAATGGTAAGTTATAATTATAATTTACACTTTGTAATATAAAATATTTCAATAACATAATCTGGTATATTACTATTAAAAATTACACTTTATAATATAGAGTGGTAACTTTCATAATATAATAGATAAAATTTCTAATATTTATTTTATTTATTTTTAAATATGCAATATGATTAATATATAAATATAAAAAAAATTAATATCTTCTTCAAAAAGGTTGTTTCAAAAAACGATAATTTTTTTTTTTATCTGAGACTTTCACAGGTTGAAAATCCCTAGATTTGGCTCAAGGAGACAACAAGGCATCATATGTTGGCATGTGGGGCCAGGCACACGTGATTAGATATACAAACGAAAGAGAAACATGATTTCACAAAATGAACGTATAAAAAATAGCTCTCAATTAGAAAAGTTAGTTGGTGATGAAAAATGACTGAAAAGGGTGTGAAAAGGGTGTGTGTGCGGTGTGTGAAGGAAAATGACTGAAAAGGTACGTACGTGCGTGGAAATTAATGCTGCAAATGGTGGAAATGCTATCCAAAAGCTACAAATTCCGGTTTCTCATAAAAGCCACCTTTTTCAGATAAGCCAATATATAACCCACGTTCTCCAAAAGCGACAAATTTCAGCTTCTCATAAAAGCTGCCTTTTTTAGATAAGGCAATACAACTCTGATGCTAACCCAAAAAGAGTGAAATGTGTTTTTCCCTACTAAACTTTTATTCCATTTCATTGTCCTTTTAGGCGTTGAAACGCCTTCCCAAACAGTCACAAAAATAGCTCTTTTGATTTCTTTTTGCGTACTTTTATTGGTTTATGAGAAAAATAGTTCCCAAACATGATTTCATAAAATGAACGTAGAAAACTTGAATTTAATAAGAGTACGCTAAAATTTTGGTTCAAAGAAATCAAGAGAGTTATTTTTGTGACTGTTTGGGAAGGCGCTCCAACGCCTAAAAGGACAATGAAATGGAATAAAAGTGTAGTGGGGGAAAAAACACATTTTACTTTGTTTGGGTTAACATCAGACTTATATTGGCTTATCTAAAAAAAGGCAGCTTTTATGAGAAGCTGAAATTTGTGGCTTTTGGAGAGCGTGGGTTAGATTGGCTGATCTGAAAAAGGCATCTTTTATGAGAAACTGAAATTTGTGGCCTTTGGATAGCGTTTCCACCATTTGTGAAAGTGGAGCTGGATCACCAAGAAGGGGGGTGAATTGGGGATTCCAAAATTCTTTTCGAAGTGCTCTGTTTTCGGTTAGTAAAACAGGGATAAATAGAGGATAGAGAAAAGAAGCAAGACACAAAGGATTTATACTGGTTCGGTCCAATCTCTTGACCTACGTCCAGTCCCCAGACTCTCTGGGATTTCTCACTATCACAATTGATTAGACACTCTGCAATTCAAGAGTAATTCTCTCACTAGAACTTACTCCCCATTACAAGTTGTAATCAATAATCCAATCTTCAAGTCGCCTGACTTGAGATTCTTCACAATGAATGATTTACAATAAATGAACTCTCTCTAAGAGTGGATAAGAATAAACACTGAAGTACAATGTATCAAAAGATACTTCTCACAAGAAAACTCAAAGAGTAGTTGAAACTTGAATGATTTTCGTTTTCTCACAGATTGGTTGTTGAGAAGAATTGAATGCATCTCTATTTATAGCAAGAGATCATTAAATGACCGTTGTAATTCATAATGTGACCGTTGCCAACATTAGAGGTTGATTAGTTGAAGGTTTGGTCTTCTTCTCTCTCTACTCTTTGGTTAATCCAGTTGCACAGAAGTTCAGGCTTGACTTCTTGACTTTTAATCTGTTGGAAGAGCAGCTATTAGATGTGGAAGGAAACATTAATCCCTTTAAAACGTGTGGAGAATGATTGTCCAAAAGGATGCAAGTTTTCTGGACTTTGCATTTAATGTTCTAATATCACTTTATGCTTTATGTTAATCCTTCATTTTAACCAATCTAAATCATCTGAAACTCACTAACAAACTGATTAAACATAGTTAGGAATAATAATGAGTGATGATATGAAGTATTAGAATCAAACATAAAGGTTTCGCAAATTCGTTCAACTTGAAATTCAAATCTAGCGACACAAACACGAGTTTGTTTATCCAAACTGAAGTTTGTCACTGTGCTCAAAGTGGAAACTCGACTTTCCATTAGCAAACTCAAGTTTTCTTCTTCCAGAGAAGAAAGTCGTGTTTTGAGTTTAAAATCATACTTTGAGCATTGAGGCAAAACTCGAGTTGATTAATGACAAACTCGAGTTTTGGACTATTTAGAGAAAAACATGTTTAAGTCCAAAACCTCAAAACTGGAGTTTCAAATAGTAAACTAGAGTTTTCAAAACATCGAAATAAAGCAAAGCTTTCTGCTTGGTGCAAACTCGAGTTTCCAATACAAAACTCGAGTTTTCTCTTTAAGTATGAAACATCTGAAAATTCAGGCCAAGTGAAAACTGGAGTTTTCTCAAAGTGAGTAAAACATGAAAACTCTCTGTCTTGTAGAAACTCGAGTTTCCAAATACAAACTCGAGTTTCCTCCAAAGAGAAAACTTTGATCAATATTCTGTCAATTGAAAACTGGAGTTTTGAAATCGAAACTGGAGTTTACATAAACTCAGAAATGAGCATAGCTCTTTGTGACTTGTAAACTCGAGTTTACAGAAGCAAACTCGAGTTTCCGAATAACTTTGAAAACTCAGAGAACTTTTTGTGCTGGCGAAACTCGAGTTTCCAAATGGAAACTGGAGTTTTGCTTAGTTCTAAAATTTTGGTAGTTCTCTGTATGGCCAAAACTCGAGTTTGCAAAATGCAAATTGGAGTTTTGTTAACTTGTAAAAATTGAGCTACTCTCTGTCAAGCCAAAACTCGAGTTTTCAAAATCAAAACTCGAGTTTTGTCTTAGTCAGTAGGTTTCCAACTTTTCTAAAGACAAAACTTAATCTTAAGTTTACAATTGTCAGTTATCATCAAAACCCATAGAGAACTAACAATTTGCAACAATATTAATTTCCACACACGCACGTACTTTTTAGTCATTTTCCTTCACACACCGCACACACACCATTTTCAGTCATTTTCCATCACACACGCCCTTCATAATATAGAGTGGTAACTTTCATAATATAACAGAGTAAATTTCTAATGGAGTAAATACCTTTTCTGCTCCCTGAAAAAAAAAACGCGATCCCCATTTTGGTCCCTTACAAAAAAAGGCCCGTTTTAGTCCATAAAAAGGAAAGATAATGGTCGATTGGTTGACATTTTGATCCCTCACAAATTTTCAAAAATGTCATTTTTAGTCCCTAAAAAAGGACGAATAAGGGTCAATTTTTTTGTCAGGGACCAAAATGGGGTTCGTGTTTTTTGTCAGGGACCAGAAAGGGTATTTACTCTTTCTAATATTTTATTTATTTATTTTTAAATATGCAATATGATTAAGATATAAATATAAAAAAAAAAAAATATCTCATTCAAAAAGGTTGTATCAAAAAACAATATTTTTTTATCTGAGACTTTCACCGGTTGACAATCTCTAGATTTGGCTCAAGGAGACAACAAGGCATGAGGCATCATATGTTGGCATGTGGGGCCAGGCACACGTGATTAGATATACCAACGAAAGAGGAACATGATTTCATAAAATGAACGTAGAAAACTTGAATTTAAAAGTACGCAAAAATTTTGGTTCAAAGAAATCAAGAGAGCTATTTTTGTGATTGTTTGGGAGGGCGTTTCAACGCCTAAAAGACAATGAAATGGAATAAAAGTTTAGTGGGGGAAAACACATTTTATTCTGTTTGGGTTAGCATCAGAGTTATATTGGCTTATCTAAATAAGGCAGCTTTTATGAGAAGCTGAAATTTGTTGCTTTTGGAGAGCATGGGTTATATTGGATTATCTAAAAAAGGCAGCTTTTATTAGAAACCGAAATTTGTAGCTTTTGGATAGTGCGCGTTTCCACCATTTGCAGCATTAATTTCCACACACGCATGTACACACTTTTCAGTCATTTTCCATCACACACTGTTTCCACCGTTTGCAGCATTAATTCACACACACACACACAAACAAACACGCACACACTTTTCAGTCATTTTCCATCAACCCCCCAACACACACAGACACACACACACAGAGTCATTATCCATCACACACACCCTTTGCCCACGCACCCACCCCCCCAACACACACACAGTCATTTTCCATCACACACACCCTTTTCAATTATTTTCCATCTCAACTGACTTTTTAAATGATAATTGAAGCAAGTTTTAGTTAAAAGAAGAAAAATACACTTTTGTCACCGTCAATCTAAACACAAATAACATTTACTATCTCAACCAACCTTTTAAATAATAATTCAAACAAGTTTCAGTTAAAAATAGCAAAAAAACACTTCTCTCATAGTCAATCTAAGCACAAATCACATTTACAATATGACTTTTATTCTACTTTAAGTTTGCAAAAGTCAAACTGAAAATAAGTCGCTTTTACCACCACTAATCCAAGGGTTCAATGAAGTGTGAAATTTCTTTCCTCTTTCCACGTCAATGAGTGTGTGCTTTTGTAGGCCTAATGACAAGAAAAAGAGGAGACATATTTTGGTGATAAGGCCGGCCAAATTGGGTTCTCATTTCATGTTTTTTCTTAGATGTTTGTTAGCTGCTTATCCCCCTAATTTGGGGGTGTAGGCATTTTTTAATATTTTGCTTATATATTTTATTTTTTTAGATTAAATTATATGTTGCATCCTAAAATATTTTTTTGCACCCAGTATCTCAAATTCATTAATTTTCAGTCCTACATTCAAAAATATTTTTCATGTAACACTTGTAATACCCAGATAATTATTTATCTGGAATATTATATTGTGATAAATAAATGACTATTCTTGATAGGTGAATATGTGGTCTCAAAGTATGTATTGTACTTAGCTTTTTTTTCTAAGATAATTTCTCTTGAAATTAGAAGAATTAAAGTGCCAAAGGGCCAAAAATGCATCTATGGGTCATAAAATAGCCTGAAAATATTATGATAAATTTTAAAGGGCAGTTAAATATTTATTAAAAATAAGGAGGAATATTGTCCTTAATTATAGAAATTTAATAAATTATTTCCTTGGAAATAATAAGAGGGAAAAATTAAATATTATTATGGAAACCCTAAATGACCCCAAGATTTTTAATATAATACATGGGACATGAAATACCAATGTCAGTGAAATAGTAGTTGTGAGATAATGATTAATCCTAAATAAGAAAATTGTCAACAATTAGTAAGGGATTAAATAAATAATTAATGGCTAATTGTTTAAGCATGAATCAAGGGGAAATGGTCAAAGAAAGTTGTAGCGAAGCCCTGGGTAATTTCTTCGGTCCTTAGTCTTAAGCTTTAGCATTTCTTTCGATAGTTATAGTAGAAATGCTAGTTTAATCTTTAATCTTCCAAGTTGGTTTAGATATCATGTTTTAGGGTTAAATATGATATTTATTTCGAAAATTTGTTGGAAAAAGAGATATGTCAAAATTTTGGAAGATTAGAGTCAAAATAGCGAAGCTCTGGCGAATTGTGATTGTTTATTGTCTTTGTTAGTTTGACAATTGTGATTGGATTGAATTTTGTAGCTTGTTGGATTTATATATATATATATATATATATTTCCTTATTGATTCAATGATATTGTGTTGTCTACGTGGTATTGTTAGATAATATGATTGAATTGGATTAATTGAGTGGCATCGCATTCATATGAAGAGGAACCAAGTTGCATTAATTTAATCCTAATCACACACTAAGTGGTTTTAAACAATATCTCAAGAGATAGTAGTTAGCTACGGTAGTAGGAGCTACTATTAATTGGAAATATTGGACTCAAGTGGTATCTTGGGGTTTTTCATTTAGACTTAGTGAAAATTTACTCCTATATTTAATTTAACTATGATAGTCACTATTTCATTTCCAAGAGCACTCATACTCATTTTCATACTCCATTCCATTTTATAAAGAAAATACCAAAAATAATAGTTAGGATTTAATTAATTTGCATTATTCTTCAGTTTATCAATTGAAAAATCCAAAACCAATTTTTGCCCCTTGTTTTAATTGCATTTGCATGTCACTTAGATTACTTAGGATTCAATAAAAGGCTCCTCGAGAGAGAGAACGATCCTAGGTTTGCCTATACGCAATCCTTGGTTTATTTTTTATTGTGGACCCCAAGGCTAAAGACAAAAAGGTCCTCATCACCGTTTTAAGTTTTTCCTAGCGCTGAGGACACGTGTTGTATCGTGGCACAGGGTATGTGCAGACATTGTTGTGGGACTTTACATACTGCTCGGTGCTTATGTTCTGTTATTGTATTGATCATGCATCTGCTTTGTGCTTATGTACTGATATGCTGTTGTATTGTCATGATTATCTATTGTTTGTATACTGTTATATGTGAGCATGAGGTTAACCGTTATCTGAGGTCCGGTGGGTACTGGATCTCAGCTGTAGTTTCAGGGTCGGGAGGACCAAGGATGGTAGATAGGGGCAAGTAGCAGGAGTAGGCTTTCGGCCGGACTACTAGCGACGGACGTCTAGGTCCGTCGCAAATTGCGACGGACCCATAGGGTCCGTCGCAAAAGGCAAAGTCTCTTTAAGAGACTTTGCCTCTTCTTCTTCGTCCCGACACCCCCCCCAAAAAAATTTACGAGATCCGGCCCCTCCCCCTCGTCCCGCGCCCCGGCCGGCCCCCTCCCCCAACTCCGGCGGAATCTCCCCGGCTCCGGCCCCTCCCCCGGCTCGTCCCCCCTTCGGCTCGCGCCACGCGTCCCTCCCAAGCTCGTCCCTCCGCCCCAAAGCTCCGGTCGGCCCTCCCCAAGCTCCGGTCGGCCGCCTAGCTCCCTCCCCCCTGCAGCTCGTCCCCCCTTCTGCCTCCCTCAGCTCCCCCTACTTTCAGCTCGATCGTCGTCATCTTCTCCGTTCCGGTCACCGCCAGGTTCGCTTGATTTTTTTTTTTTTTATAATTATATGGAAATATTTATGTTAGATTTGCTTTATTACATAATTTAAATATGTATGTTAGTAGAAGATTATAGATTACACGATTTTAAAGGCAAATAATTGGTAATGATACATAAATCTTTATATAGGATGATTTAGGCTAATTATAAAAGTTTGTATGTGCTATAAAAATTAGTGGAATTTAGTATTTGATTTAGGCTATCATACATTTTTTGTTTATATCACGATTTTAAATTTTTTGTTTTAATCTATCTATAACAAGTTATACAATAAATTTGATTAAGTCTTCAATAGTCTCTTTGATCTAGCCCATATATGTTAGAAACTCCAAAATACTTAGTGTATGTAAATTAAAATGTATATGCTATTCATAACCTTCAAAATGAGAAAAGTAATTTGTAAAAAGTGAAATTGATAAATTAGAGAATAAATTAATTAACATAATTTGTATGAAATATGTATGTTAGTAGAAAATTATAAGTTACATGATTTTAAAGAAGAAAGATAAGAGAATTAATTAATTAATTAACATATTTTTTATGAAATGTGTTTGTTAGTAGAAAATTATAAATTACATGATTTTAAAAAAGAAATGTAAGAGAATTAAGTAATTAATTAAGTAATTACATTCATATTGATAATTTCCATTCTCTTGTCTATTCAAATGAAGTACAAATAATAAATATACTTCATAATGTATTTGCAGATGAGCTGAAGAAGATGAAAGCGTTGGTGGAGCAGCAAGCAACACAGATGAGTCAGCAACAGGACATCATGAGGCAGGAGATGCTTCAGGAACGGGAGAGGATGGAGCAGGCAATGAATCAGGAACGGGAGAGGATGGAGCTTGCGATGCAACAGGAACAGGAGAGTATGCGACAGCAGATGGATCAGATGCAAGCGGAGATGATGAGACAGATGCAGAATCAACTCCTGTCTCTAATGACACAAAAGGGTTCGGGGTCGGCTCCTGGTGATGATGACCATGCGGGTGATGATGATCACAATGCTGATGTTTAGACTACTTTTTAGTATTTGTTCCTTACAACATTATTATATATATTTTGTTTTCTCTGTTTAAACTCTTTTTATTATATTCATGATACTTTTGCATTCAATTTTCAAGAAAAAAAAATTAAAAAAATTTAAATTTAAAAAGATTCAAAAAATTAAAAAAAAAAAATTTAATAATCAAATTGCTACGGATTTAAAATTCCGTAGCAAATTGCTACGGAATTCTATCCGTAGCAATTTGCTACGGATTTCTTTCCGTAGCAATTTGCTACGGATTGATATTCCGTAGCAATTTGCTACGGAATTTTAAATCCGTAGCAATTTGCTACGGATTGGAATTCCGTAGAAAAAATTGCTACGGATTTTCAAATCCGTAGCAAATTGCTATGGGGTTTTTTGCTACGGAAAAATCCGTAGCAAATTCCGTAGCAAATCGATTTTGCTACGGAATTTTGGCATTTTTCCGTAGCAAAATCGATTTGCTACGGAATTTGCTACGGATTTTTTCCGTAGCAAAAATCAATTTTTTTTGTAGTGGTTTTCCTTATCGTTTATGTATTTACTTTTGAACTCTAGGATGACTGTATCATTACTATTACACTATGGTTGATATTTTATGATGAATCAGTTACTCTTTCGCTCCAATGCTCTACTCTGATTGAAAAAAAAAAATTCTGGTTTTAAAATAGGATGTTACAACACTAGTATCCGGTAAATTAATTCATTTGAAATACTGGGTGCAAAAAAAATTTCAGGATACAACATATAATTTAATCTAAGTAAATGAAATATATATTAAAAAATGCCCACACCTCCAAATTAGGGGGATAAGTACCTAACAAGCACCTAAAAGAAAAGCATGTAATGAGAATCCAACCAAATTCGAATATATTCAAGGGAAAATATCAGTGAGGTCTCAAGGAAGAGAAAAAAATATCAAAAATGTTCCAATCCCAAATTGCCTAACAAAAAAGTCCCTAGGGACTTTTTTTATATATAATAATTACGGAATTCCAATATCAAAAAAGTCTCATTGTCAAAATGGTTATTTATGTTGTTAAAATGACTTTTCTTGGTATTAAAATTTCCTTATGAAAATATTGTTGTAAAAATGGCTCATGTTGTCAAAATGGCTTTTTTTGTTGTAAAAAATTTGCCAAGTTTTTCCTTCGGCGTGTAGAATTTTAGAAACCTAAATTTTTTTTTGCAACATGATAAGCCATTGTGACAATATGAAAAACTATTTTGACAACAATATTTTCATAGGGAAATTTTAACATCAGGAAAAGTTATTTCAACAACATGAAAAACTATTTTGACAATGAGATTTTTTTGATATTGGAATTGTGTAATTAATATAAAAAAAGTCTTAGGGACTTTTTTGATAGGGGATTTGGGGTTGAGATCACTGCAAAAAAAAATGTTTTTTGCGGCGGAAAAATTCCGTCGCAAAAAGGCAATTTTCCGTCGCAAAACTGATTTGCGGCGGAATTTGCGGCGGATCAAGTTCCGTCGCAAAAATAGCCCTCGCAAATCACTTTTGCGACGGAAAAAAGCATTTTCCCTCGCAAATTATGAATTTTGCGAGGGAAAAAATTTTCCCTCGCAAAATCATGAAATTTGCGAGGGAAAAATTTTTCCCTCGCAAAATCTTGATTTTGCGAGGGAAAAGATTTTCCCTCGCAAATACTGAATTTTGCGAGGGAAACTTTTTCCCTCGCAAAATCATGAAATTTGCGAGGGAAAATTTATCCCTCGCAAATTGCAGCATTTTGCGAGGGAACGTTTTCCCTCGCAAAAATCCAGGATTTGCGAGGGAAAACCTTTTCCCTCGCAAATTTTAATTTCTTTTTAAAAAAAATAAAAAAATCAGAAAAATTAAAAAATTACACAAAAAATATACAAAAATTAGAAAATAAAAAGATTTGTATATCATAAAAATAAATTGTAACAATCATAAGAGTTTACATAGGAAAAAAAAATATTACAATTGCCTCAGTGCAAGTCCTATTCCTTTTACATGTCCCAGTACAAGTCCTATTTCTTTTACACAATCAACAAATAATGGAATGACAACAATATTGACAAAATTATCTTACAATTCAAATGGGTGAAGCAATTTGATTGCGAAGCTAAACTAGCGCCAGGGTCACTTTCAACAGGACAGCTCTTCTCAGAAGTTGTGCTGCCAATCCTATTTGGTGGCCAATACCGAAAAACTATCTGCCTATTATGTTCTTGGCTGGCAAGGGCCCCCTGAATAAGTTATAATGTTATATTCATGACATGACAACATCAAGATATTGGGGCGAAACAGAGCATGTTTAAAATGATGAATCTGGGAAATTATGAATTTAAAACACCTACCACACATGTGAATCATAATTGTTGTTACAATTGTCTACCATCACAAAAACGTAGTTCTAAACAACATAATATTAAGATTAAATGGTTCATCAGTGTATTATTTGCTATTAAGGCTCCCCCAATCTAATACCCTAGCTCTTTAGCCTAAACTTCTCAATCATAGTCGATCACATTGTTTAAAAGACATGAATAATGCGACACATCCTATGCAAAAGCATAAAAAGTCCACTCTGGTTATATATATTAATAAACATACATATGCATATGCGCACATACACACATACTAAGTTCAACTTTCCACTATAATTAGTTAATTTATTTGTAATATAAAAAAAAATTTTGGTTATATATTATATATTGACCGATAGCTAGATATTTTTTTAATAATGAATTATCCTTCCCCTCTCTTGACAGATATCTAAATCATACAATCCTCTACTCAATTTTGAAAATAGATCCTCTTCCCTAAAATTAAAAGATGAATAATGAATCTGCTTTCATGATTTAAAGATAGTCATCAATGAATTAGCACTACTGACTGAAATAAAAACGGTAACTGGCTAACTGCAAAATAGCAATCAAGCTATTAATCCTTATCAAAGAAAGTACAACACAGTTCAATAAAGATGTTGAGAAGCAACAATTACCTTGGACTTAGCACCACGCTTTTTAGTATCCTGCTCAACTGGAGGAGAAATAACCGGCTCGGGGAAGGGCAACGTTCAGCATATCGAAGCATTAAGAGTTTATGAAGGCTCTCTTGTACAACATCTAAGGGCAATTGCATTTTTCGAAAGAAGTCCATTGATTTGAGAAAAACTAATTGAAGAGGATTTACTTGAAATAGCAAACCAGCTATGCCCACTTCTTAAGTACCACAAATTCTAGCTATATGGCACACTGGAGGCCTTACCTCTGTGCCAAACCCAGATCAAACCACACTCTTGGTAATTGAAGCTTCTAAGGCGCTTATATTTAAACCAGATATTCTTTGATCAACAAAGTAGGATCTGGTGACTCTTATTTATGTTTAAAGTACATGGTGTACAATGTACAATGCTCCAAAATTCTTAGAACAAGGGTCCATCTATACGAGACAGAAGAGGCATCAGAGCTAACCCATTAATAGATGAATGGAAATAGCATTCGAAAGGAGAGATATTTTGAGGTAACTCCTCCAAACAAAATTACCAAAGGCATGCATTCATAGTAAATTTTTGCATAAAAGAATTATCTAAAGAAAGAATAAATATGAAACAAGAAACAAGTATCCTCCTAAGATAGAGTACTAAAATCAAAACAAGAATTAACCAACTTCTGTAATACCCGGATATTTATCTGGAATATTATAAATAAAAGTTGGATATTTCTGATAAGTGAAATTTCAATCTCCGGTCTTGTATGATTATAGTCTATTTTCTAAGTAGAATTTCTGCGTGAAATTAGGGAGTTTAAGGGCCAAAGTGCCAAAATGACCAAAACGCCCGCAAAAGGGTAGTTGACTTAGGAAATTATGGAAAAATACCAAAAGGCAAGTAAAATGACCAAGTGAATTAGGAGAGTATATTATCCCTAATTATGGTAATTTAATAAATTATGAACTTGGGAAAATTGTACAAGAATGTGCCAAAAGTAATAAAAGACCAAAATACCCTTACAAATTATAGAATAATGTAAGAGGCATGGAAATACTAAGGTTAATGCAATAATATGAAGATGATGAGACATTGTAATTAAGAAAATTATCAAGTGATGATAATTAAGTAATTAAGTAATATTGGGCTAATTACTTAAGCATGAGTGAAGGAAATTCACAAGTAATTATATGAAACCCTAAAATTGGTGGTTTTTGTTTTAAAATTAGTAAATATGTATTTACTAATTAATTGGAAATTTTATGAAAAATAGTTGAGTTTAGGTATTTTTAGGCCTAAATACAAGAATGGACCAATTAGGGATTTTGTTGGAATTTTTGGAAAAATTAAATAAATAAATCATTAAATAATTAAGTAAATAAAAAATAAATATTTATTAAATTAATTAAAGGGGAAAACGAAATTTTGGGCCAAAGAAAAATAAAAAAATAAAATGAAATAGAGAAGCAAGTGGCCAACTTGCACATTTTTATAATAATATAATTTAATTAAAGTAAAATATGTGAATAGTAATATTTAAATTAGGAAACGGACCCTATCTAGAGATCTAGGAATGGGATTATCAATATCAAAGTAGATTATTGATCATTGGAATTTTACCTTCCATTAGACTCTTAGGAAGTTAATTCCGAGGTAGTTTGTGCATTTTCCTAATAAAACAAAATAGGGAAAAATGCATATAGGCATAATTTTGGAAAAGAGGAAAATAAATTCTAACTCAACATTTAGGAATGGGTTTGAATTTATTTAGACATATTTGGAATCAGTGAATTATTTCGAAGAGATTGATATCTCCGAAAACGAATTCGACACCGGACGCGTTCGGACACGTTTTCGAGGAAACTTCAACTAGACTGTTGGAGGCCTATATGGAATCAAAATAAAGGTTGACTTGGACATTTCTACTAAGTGAGAACATGTTTTCAAAGTTGTAAATCCAGAATTTTGAGATTTTTCCGAAATTACGCGAATCGGGTACCGATCGGGGAAACGGTTATAGGGCATAAAGTGAGCTAAGTCACCACTTTTGGGCCAATGGGGGGCTGCCACATCAGCCCTAGGGTTCGGCCAAGAGTGTGTGTGTGTGAAAGAAGTGGCTTCTTGAACAAGTTGCATTAATGGGTTAATACAACCTTGATTTTCCAAACAAAGCCCTAATTTAGCCAAACAAGTCCCTTACTTTTTCCTATAAATACCCCCCCTCCTTCATAATTCTCACACCTTTTCTTCCTTCTCTTGGCCGAAATTTTTGGTTGAGAAAGAAGAGAAAGGAGCTCTGGGGAATTTTGCGTGAAGCTCTGTAGAATTGTCAGGAAAGTCTTCAACGGGTAAGTCTTTCGGTCTTTAGTTTTTAGTTTAGTAGTTAGTAGAATTGTTAGTTAGATTTAGAAAGTAGGTGACAAGATTCCTACAAATGTTTTAGAGCCTTGTTTGCGTTGAAAAATATGCAGAGGTGTAAACATAGTAGGGATCGAGTCATTGAAAAGTTGTAGTTTTTATAGCTCTTTCACAAGTAGGTGTTATAATGCTAGAATAGCCTTTAAATTTTCAAGTATGATTGGGTATCATATGGGAGGGCTATTTTAGTCATTATTTTCGAAAATCATAATGGCGTCGAAGTTCTGGCAAAATTTCGGGAAGAAAATTTGTCAGAGTAACGAAATCTTGGCGAAATTCCGCCGATTAGGGGTAGAAGGGCAAAATGGTAATTTTTACCTAAAATGCCGTTATAATGTCAAATTACTAATGGAAGTGACATTATTCTCATAGGATATCTGAAACGTTGATTCTGCTGCCGTTACGCTTGCCGACGTGCATTGTAGGACTTTTGCACGTTTCTCCGTAGAAAGTACAGTTTCCGCCAGAAACATCTACGTACATCAACGAAGGTACGGACGCGTACTGTAACACTAATCCTATAGTTCTCATATACATATATGTCATAGATACGTTCATATACCGGGACTCTGCTTAGGGTCGCCGTTTTACATACAGCCTTGTACGGGTTATAAGACATGATAATACCGCTTTGAGTTTTCCTAGCGCTGAGGACACGTGTTCGTGGCACAGGGTAATGTGCGAGCTATATTTGTGTAGGACTTTACATACTGCTTTATGCTTATGTCCTGTCTCGTGTCACAATGTTGTTGTGTAGGACCTTACATATTGCTTCATGCTTATGTTCATACGTGTCACACTTATCGATGAGATGTTCTTTGTTATGTCATGAATATCATTGTCTATATACTGTTTTTATTTGAGCATAAGGTTAACGTTACACGAGATTCAATGCGGTGAATTGAATCTCGGCTATAGCTTCGAGATCCGGAGGACCACGGATCGGTGCTAGGGATAAGCAGCAGCAGGAGTAGGCTACCGACCGAAGTCACATTATCGCTTTCTGTACTTATCTTTTGAACAAGTAGGATCACTGTAATGTCAATACTATATTACACTATGGTTCATATTTTGTTATGATCAGTTACTCTTTCGCTCCATTGCTCTACTCTGATTGAAAAAAAAAAAATCGCTTTAGAAAATGGGATGTTACATTTTATGGTATCAGAGCAATCTTTCTGGCAAGTGTTTAACTATGTTACCACGAACGGTTTGGTGCCGAAGGCAAGGCTAGTCTACGTGGGTGTGCCAATCAGTCGCCGTATAAGTCGGTGAGGCCCCCATGGTAGACACTTACCTGGCCATTCTGTTCGGATAACGGAGTTAGGTTCTTAAGCCTTTTGACTTTGAAGCACTTTTTGAAAATGAGTACTGATATGACACTAGTGTAATAGGTAGTGATGGACAGAAACAAAAAGTCGTAGATCTTCTATCCCGTAATAATAGGACGTAACACGCGTAGATCCGTAATTCCAGAGACGGCGGGACGAAGACGAAACCCTGATATTTCTAATGACCCCAAACCAAAATATGATCCTGACTTAGGGTAGAGTCAATGGCTAGTATGCCTTAGAACCAGAGAAACCTGTTGGCTCAGATCATTCATCTGATGACGACAACGTGGGGACATACGATATAACCACTGGTCATAAAACAGTTGGAAGATGTAGTATACGTCAGCATGTACATTACATCTAATATGAAAATATATATGACTTGATGCCATGTGTTGTGTTATTGTTCTAACACTTAGCCGTTATTTGATATAAAGGAAAAGTTAAAACATGGCCATCATAAGAGGTGCCGGTGCACCAAGAGGTAGGGGCCGAGGCAGAGGCCGAGGTCGAGGCAGAGGCAGGCAGCCTCAAAGGGACGTAATACCCGAGCAAAATGCTATACCAAACCAGCCGGAACAAAACGAAGTACAAGAACTGAGGAGAACTCTCCAAGAGCAGAGGGCTCTCATTGATGCTCTGTTAGCAAGACATCACAGGAGGAGGAAGCCCAAAGACAATTGGACGCACGTCAACACGAAGAGGAAGAGCATAACAATGAAGAAGAGGAAGAGGAGGAGGACAATGACAATCAAAGTGAGGAAGACCAGGAGGAAAATGCTGAGGAGTCCGATAGATCACAATCACCTCCGCGACGAGGAAGAAAGGAGAAGAATACCCAGTATTGGGTGAACCAATTACGTAAGTTGAAGCCACCAAATTTTCGAGGAAAAGCCGGACTTGGCGGAGGATTGGTGAAAAGACTAGAGAAGGTATTCGGGTGATTGATCGCCCGAGAATCGTAAAGCTCAACTAGCAATTTACCAACTCGAAGGAGATGCCGACCGTTGGTGGGAAGTCACGGCGAAACCCTACGAGACCAATGACTGTCCCGTGACATGGGGAAATTTACGGAGAAATTTCATGAGCAATATTTCCCTCCTTCGGTGAAAATGAACAAGGAGTCGGAATTTCTCCATATCCGACAAGGACGGGAGGAATCTTTCGGCGATTACTACGCCCGGTTCACCAACCTCGTCCCGATACTCAAGCACATCTTGAAGGGCAACGAT
This sequence comes from Acacia pycnantha, assembly GCA_025563575.1. Taxonomy (NCBI): domain Eukaryota; kingdom Viridiplantae; phylum Streptophyta; class Magnoliopsida; order Fabales; family Fabaceae; genus Acacia; species Acacia pycnantha. Next base: position 82,798 of record JAMWYP010000036.1, on the reverse strand, counting down.
GAAAGCGGTATGGTGAATATACTAATTCACGGGTTAAATATGAAATTGGTGAAAGGCTCATGTCCCAGCGATTCGAGAACTTGACAAGCGCGGTGGAAACTTGTCGGATGGCGAGCGCAATCTCGAGGCTTCCGAGAGATCAAGGAACTTCAACAACAACAATGCTTGGTCGAGGTGGATCCAACCGCGATAACTCTTCACAAAGAGGAAGGCGCCACAGAGTAACCCCGTGGTGGAAATAAAAGGCCATACCAAGTGGGCAACGAGAACTATCCCAGCGTAGGGATCACAAACATGCCCCAAATGCAAGAAGCATCACCCGGGCGTGAGCTGTGAAGGGAAGCGAGATATGCTTCAGATGTCATAAGCGGGACACTATAGCGAGAGAGTGTATCGAGAAGATTGGGGAGGCGAGACCTCGAGCACAGGCCGCATCTTTGCACTAACGAACACGAGAGGCGAGACAATCCCGGAAATGGTCCAAGGTACAATTTCTCTCAACGGAAATCTACTTGAGGCATTGTATGATTCAGGAGCCAGTCATTCTTTCATTTCCTATGATTGTGCAAGTCGCCTAGGCATGAATGCCTGTAGTTTACCTTATGATTTAGTAGTGTCTACACCGCTTGGTGTAAAATCTTTAGCTTCTGACGCATGTATAAATTGTATTGCTAACGTGGATGGACGAGTTTCTAAAGTGGACCTTATCCATCTACCTCTTCACGGCATCGACGTCATACTCGGCCTAAATTGGCGACGGCCAACGGTGCGATGATCGGCGTGGCAAGAAGAAGATATCATTTCCTGGAGAAAAGTTGAAGTGAGCTCGAACTTTCTCTCCGCTACGTAAGCCGATCGATGTGTGAAGCGGGGATGCCATGCCTACATGGTATTCTTTTCGATCAAAGCAGAGCCGATCTTTCACTCCGTGACATCCCCGTGGTGAGTATTCCCGGAGGATCTCACAGAGTTACCTCCTATCCGAGAAGTGGAGTTCAACATTGATTTGATGCCTGGTACAGGGTCAATATCAAAGGCGCCGTATCGAATGGCTCCTAACGAGATGCAGGAGTTGAAGAAGCAAAGCTAGAAGAGCTTTTGAAGAAGGGGTTCATTCGACCCGGTGTATCACCGTGGGGAGCCCCAGTGCTATTTGTAAAGAAGAAAGATGGAAGCTTCCGACTCGCATTGACTACCGTGAATTGAACAAAGTAACGGTCAAAAACAAGTACCCACTTCCCGGATTGATGATCTTTTGGATCGCTTATCCGGGTCCACTGTCTTTTCAAAGATTGATCTGCGCGTCGGGATATCACCAGCCATGAGTTAAAGATGGTGATATTTCCAAGACAAACTTTCGGGACTGTGCACGGGCATTATGAATTCCTTGTGATGCCCTTCGGATTGACAAATGCACCTGCGGTATTCATGGATTATATGAACCGTATCTTCCGACAACACCTAGACCAGTTTGTGGTGGTGTTTATTGATGACATTCTCATCTATTCCAAGAGCAAAGAAGAGCATAAAGAACATCTGCGAAAGGTGTTGAGCATACTCGTGGAGAAGCAACTCTATGCTAAACCGAGCAAATGCGAATTTTGGCCGCCTAAGTGAAATTTCTGGGCCATGTTATATCTAGCGACGGAGTTGCAGTTGATCCAAGCAAGGTAGATGCAATTCGACTGAAACGGCTGAGACCGTGACGGAGATCCGTAGTTTTCTTGGTCTCGCGGGATACTACCGCAGATTCATACGGATTTCTCGCGTCTAGCCCTTCCATTGACAAAGCTTACGAGGAAGAATCAACCCTTTGTATGGGAGATGACGTGAGGAGAGCTTTGAACCGAGAGAGAGATTGACTACGGCACCAGTGTTAATCATCCCGCATCCGGATGAGAAGTATGTTGTTTACAGTGATGCCGGTGGGCAAGGGTTGGGATGTGTCCCGATGCAACAGGCGAGTGGTGGCTTATGCCTCTCGTCACCGAAGCCTCACGAGTTAAACTATCCTACACACGATCTAGAGCCGGCGGCTATCGTGTTCGCTTTGAAGATATGGAGGCATTACTTGTACGGTAACCGTAGAAGTGTATTGTGATCACAAAAGTTTGAAATACTTGTTCGATCAACGAGAACTCAACATGAGACAACGTCGTTGGATGGAGTTGATCAAAGATTATAGCCCGGAGATCAAGTATCATCCAGAAAAGCAAACGTTGTTGCCGATGCTCTTAGCAGAAGACGGTGCAAGTGGCATATATGATGATACAAGAGCAGAAATTACCGGAAGATTTCGAGAGATCCGAATCTATCCAATCAAGTCCGCATGGGTCTTCATGCACCACCGATGCCTATCTTGCAACTCTTCTTGTTAGTCAAGGGGAGTATGATCTGAGATACGAAGTTGAGAAAGCTCAGGAGCAAGATGATTGGGCAAAAGAGATACGTGAGAAGATCTCTCGAGGTGAGACCCAAGACCATGACCTATCACCTAGTGGATTGGTCGTGTACAAGAAGCGATCTATGTACCGCCGCTAATGAATTAAGGCGGAAGATAATGGATGAGGCTCACAAGAGTAAATACACTCGCATCCGTGCATGGTCAAGATGTACTGCAGTATGAAGTCCGAACTTTGGTGGCCCGGAATGAAGAAAGACGTTATAGAGTACGTGGCCAAGTGCTTGACCCGTCGAAGGTGAAGATTGAACACCGTCGACCCCCGGTCTTTTGCAAGGACTAGAGTCGGAATGGAAATGGGAGAACATAACCATGGATTTTGTGGTAGGTCTGCCCAAAATCAGAATCATGATACGATTTGGGTAGTTGTTGACAGATTAACTAAGTCAAAGACACTTCATTCCCATCATTATCCACTATTCTCCGGAACGATTGGGGATTTATATCAAAGAGATAGTGAGATTGCATGGTATTCCTAAGAGCATTGTCTCGATCGGACACGCGTTTCAAATCCCGTTTCTGGCAAGCGTTACACGAAGGTATGGGGACTAAGCTGAGGTTCAGTTCGGCTTATCACCCTCAAACTGAAAAGCTATGCTGACAAGAGAAGAAGACCTCTGAAGTTCTATGTCGGCGACCATGTATTCCTAAAGTTATCTCCAGTAACTGGTGTCGGCAGAACGCTTAAGAGGAAGAAACTCAGTCCACGATACGTAGGACCCTTTGAGATTTTGGCTAAGCGCGGAGAAGTAGCTTATCAGATAGCCTTACCCCCAAACCGAGAGTGACATGAAGGAAAAGTACCCGAGTTCATGGCCCGAAGTTTAGTTAGTATAGATTAAATTTCGAGGGCGAAATTTTGTGGGGGAGAAATGTAATACCCGGATATTTATCTGGAATATTATAAATAAAAGTTGGATATTTCTGATAAGTGAAATTTCAATCTCCGGTCTTGTATGATTATAGTCTATTTTCTAAGTAGAATTTCTGCGTGAAATTAGGGAGTTTAAGGGCCAAAGTGCCAAAATGACCAAAACGCCCGCAAAAGGGTAGTTGACTTAGGAAATTATGGAAAAATACCAAAAGGCGTAAAATGACCAAGTGAATTAGGAGAGTATATTATCCCTAATTATGGTAATTTAATAAATTATGAACTTGGGAAAATTGTACAAGAATGTGCCAAAAGTAATAAAAGACCAAAATACCCTTACAAATTATAGAATAATGTAAGAGGCATGGAAATACTAAGGTTAATGCAATAATATGAAGATGATGAGACATTGTAATTAAGAAAATTATCAAGTGATGATAATTAAGTAATTAAGTAATATTGGGCTAATTACTTAAGCATGAGTGAAGGAAATTCACAAGTAATTATATGAAACCCTAAAATTGGTGGTTTTTGTTTTAAAATTAGTAAATATGTATTTACTAATTAATTGGAAATTTTATGAAAAATAGTTGAGTTTAGGTATTTTTAGGCCTAAATACAAGAATGGACCAATTAGGGATTTTTGTTGGAATTTTTGGAAAAATTAAATAAATAAATCATTAAATAATTAAGTAAATAAAAATAAATATTTATTAAATTAATTAAAGGGGAAAACGAAATTTTGGGCCAAAGAAAAATAAAAAAATAAAAAAGAAATAGAGAAGCAAGTGGCCAACTTGCACATTTTATAATAATATAATTTAATTAAAGTAAAATATGTGAATAGTAATATTTAAATTAGGAAACGGACCCTATCTAGAGATCTAGGAATGAGATTATCAATATCAAAGTAGATTATTGATCAGTGGAATTTTACCTTCCATTAGACTCTTCCTAAGTTAATTCCGAGGTAAGTTTGTGCATTTTCCTAATAAAACAAAATAGGGAAAAATGCATATAGGCATAATTTTGGAAAGAGGAAAATAAATTCTAACTCAACATTTAGGAATGGGTTTGAATTTATTTAGACATATTTGGAATCAGTGAATTATTTCGAAGAGATTGATATCTCAAAACGAATTCGACACCGGACGCGTTCGGACACGTTTTCGAGGAAACTTCAACTAGACTGTTGGAGGCCTATATGGAATCAAAATAAAGGTTGACTTGGACATTTCTACTAAGTGAGAACATGTTTTCAAAGTTGTAAATCCAGAATTTTGAGATTTTTCCGAAATTACGCGAATCGGGTACCGATCGGGGAAACGGTTATACCGGCATAAAGTGAGCTAAGTCACCACTTTTGGGCCAATGGGGGGCTGCCACATCAGCCCTAGGGTTCGGCCAAGAGTGTGTGTGTGTGAAAGAAGTGGCTTCTTGAACAAGTTGCATTAATGGGTTAATACAACCTTGATTTTCCAAACAAAGCCCTAATTTAGCCAAACAAGTCCCTTACTTTTTCCTATAAATACCCCCCCTCCTTCATAATTCTCACACCTTTTCTTCCTTCTCTTGGCCGAAATTTTTGGTTGAGAAAGAAGAGAAAGGAGCTCTGGGAATTTTGCAATAAGCCCTCGTAGAATTGTCCAGGAAAGTCTTCAACGGGTAAGTCTTTCGGTCTTTAGTTTTTAGTTTAGTAGTTAGTAGAATTGTTAGTTAGATTTAGAAAGTAGGTGACAAGATTCCTACAAATGTTTTAGAGCCTTGTTTGCGTTGAAAAATATGCGAGAGGTGTAAACATAGTAGGGATCGAGTCATTGAAAAGTTGTAGTTTTTATAGCTCTTTCACAAGTAGGTGTTATAATGCTAGAATAGCCTTTAAATTTTCAAGTATGATTGGGTATCATATGGGAGGGCTATTTTAGTCATTATTTTCGAAAATCATAATGGCGTCGAAGTTTCGCAAAATTTCGGGAAGAAAATTTGTCGAGTAACGAAATCTTGCGAAATTCCGCCGATTAGGGGTAGAAGGGCAAAATGGTAATTTTTACCTAAAATGCAAGTTATAATGTCAAATTACTAATGGAAGTGACATTATTCTCATAGGATATCTGAAACGTTGATTCTGCTGCCGTTACGCTGCCGACGTGCCGCTGTAGGACTTTTGCACGTTTCTCCGTAGAAAGTACAGTTTCCGCCAGAAACATTTGCGTACATCAACGAAGGTACGGACCCGTACTGTAACACTAATCCTATAGTTCTCATATACAGATATGTCATAGATACGTTCATATACCGGGACTCTGCTTGGGGTCGCCGCTTTACATACAGCCTTGTACGGGTTTTAAGACATGATAATACCGCTTTGAGTTTTCCTAGCGCTGAGGACACGTGTTCGTGGCACACTGTTTTTATTTGAGCATAAGGTTAACCGTTACCTGAGATTCAATGCGGTGAATTGAATCTCAGCTATAGCTTCAGGATCCGGAGGACCACGGATCGGTGCTAGGGATAAGCAGCAGCAGGAGTAGGCTACCGGCCGAAGTCACATTATCGCTTTCTGTACTTATCTTTTGAACAAGTAGGATCACTGTAATGTCAATACTATATTACACTATGGTTCATATTTTGTTATGATCAGTTACTCTTTCGCTCCATTGCTCTACTCTGATTGAAAAAAAAAAAAATCGCTTTAGAAAATGGGATGTTACAACTTCCACCTCAGAAGATACAATCTTCCCATGATTGATGGAATCCATCAACTTCCACCTCAGAAGCTATATCTTGCTTCTTCTTTTTTCCCAATAAACAAACTATAACACGACAGTTAACCATTATGCCATAAAATTTCATTTTCTATCATCAATACAATTATCACTTAGAGAAGAACGCGTGTGACTGAAGCAAACAAAATTCGGGGCCTAATTATTATGCCACATGACTTTTGTGAGTGATATTTTCTTTAAGACTAACAAAGAAACAAAAGATTAGTAGTTTGTCAATCAATCCTTGTGCTTTATGAATGCATCTTGCAAAACCATATTGTCACAACTTACAAGTAGCAATAGGTGAAAAATACAATAAGCGTAAATAGGTAAATCAAACCGAGGGAAAAAAATCCTCTCACATTAGGGTTTCCATTTTTCATATAAATATAAGCCAGATAATATTCAATATAGCATGTGCATCATGGAAGAGTAACCTTTCTTTGGCTTGCTCTGTCAACCATCCGTTTCGAGTTAGCCTACCATCACGAAGCAATCCTCAAGAAGCTCTACACACCGCAATATCAATCACCATTTATGAAATAAATCATCTATAAATAGGTAAACAAAGACACAATACATTGAAATTCCATTATATATGTGTGTGTGTGTGTTATTTAACAAAAGTGCAACTTCGATTCTAACATTTTAAGCACATCTTGAATATTCATCAATCATAGTCTTTGATTATTTTCACCTGCTTTGCTGTTACACATCCATGAACTGACCAAAATGATTAATATAGAAGGAAAAGTTCTAATATATGCCTTGGGTAGATTCAGAATGGCTTTGCTGACGTAAATGATACTCATTCACATGCTCAACCTTGAAATTCTCATTCGAAATTTCAATTCATTTTGATTCTATTAGGATCATTGTTGAGCCTTAATCAAACCCATAATAATCAGCAACAAAATACCATCTTCACAATAGTGACAGAGGAAGCTCCAACCAACCATAAACAACTTCAAATTGCACCGTTTCTCCAATACTTTAATCAGAAACAGAGAATATCAAGGAGAAATAATTTGTGCAATGTGCAAACAAAATGGTTATATACCTTCTTGTTCAAGAATAAATGCTTGAACACAGTTGTTCTGGACTAGGACAAGTAGGGAGTTCTTGACTTGCTCCTTGGTAAGCTCCGTGAACCGACCCAATTGCTCGAAAGTGAGGGTCCCCTCCTAAGAAGGCATTCACATACTTTCTGCACAAACATACGGTGTTAAAACGAAATTGAGAAAAATAACCAAGGAGATGCTAAGAGTTGAGGGTAATTACGGCACGAGGTTGCCAAAGTGATTGGTGATAAGATGGACGGAAAATTTGATGCCGTCGTGTAGCCATTTTCGTGGGTGCACTTTGCGTTGGAGAGTGATCGGAAAGAAAAAGAGGAAAAACGACGGAGAAATAAGGTCGGAGCGGGCGCGGCAAGAGGTGGAAGGGAAATGATGTAAGGAGAAAGAGGGGTTTAGGGATTTTAATGGGAGTTTGCGACGCCAGAGTAGAGGACAAATCCGAAGGAAGAGAGGCGGACCACGGGGGAGGAGTAGAGTAGGTCGACGGCGGTTGCTCACGAACGGGTAGCCTGACGGAGAAGAAGGGGCAGATCCGAGCGGAGGGAGAGAGACGCAAACTGGCGAACCCAAGGGTTGAAAATGGCGGACGTGCGGGAGCAAACGTGCGTGAGAATAAATCGCAAATTTAAGTAAATTTGCGAGGGAAAACAAAATCCCTCGCAAAATTTCTAAATTTTGCGAGGGATTTTGTTTCCCTCGCAAAATTCCTTTATTTTGCGAGGGATTTTGTTTCCCTCGCAAAAGTCCTTTATTTTGCGAGGGATTTTTTTTCCCTCGCAAAATTCCTTTATTTTGCGAGGGATTTTTTTCCCTCGCAAAATTCCTTTATTTGCGAGGGATTTTTTTTCCCTCGCAAATTCCGTCGCAAATTCAGCATTTTCTAGTAGTGGATTTTTTTGATACTTTTTTCTCTAGTTTGACATCTTCATTGATATTTTCCCAACGGATCGTACCATAGTTCATTTTAGGCCACAAGCTTTAGAACCTGTGACTGATGAGAGTTCAGTGAAAAAGCAAAGAACCAAAGCACAATTCAATAATTTCTGGAAAAGTCAAACTAAGTTCTTAATTAAGGAGGTAGCTCGAATGGTAGGAAATGGCAAATGTAGGTGTAGGAATTAATTTTCTATTTAATGCTTATTGACACCCAGTAATGAAAATTAGAGGAGGAGGTAGCTCATATGGTTGGAAAGGAGAAATGAAGGTGTGAGAATTAATTTCCCATTCAATGCAGAATGAGACCCGGTAATGAAGAAGAGAAGTGGAAGTATAGCTCATATGGCAAGAAGAGGATTTATCTGGTATGGCAGGAAAATGACAAATGAAGGGGTGAGAATTAATGCTGCAAAAAGTCAAGACGCTCTCCAGAAGCTGTAAATTTTAGCTCTCGTAGAAACTGCTTTTTTCAGATAAATCAATTTAACTCTGATGCTAACCTAAACAAAGTAAAATGGGGTTTTTTTTTTCCCACTAGGCATTTATTTCATTTCACTATGCTTTTTAAACGCCTTTCCAAACAGTCACTATTTCGGTGGCAGAATTAGGATTTATTCAGATAAACCAATACTCTTTGGTCCTTATTATAAGGCACCAACTAGCAAGTTTATTTGGTCTTTTTTATAAGGCACTTGCTTGTTCTCAATGAGCATTGATTATTTTTTTCCATGTCTGCCCCTAATTAATAAAGGTAATGGGTGAGAGTAATAAGTAATATAATATTAAAGTTTAGTGGAATTAGTAGGGGTAATATTGAAAATTATTTAGATTCTAGAATAACTTTATTGACTTTAGCTACTTTTATTGGTTTGTGAGAAGAGTTAGTTGGTACCTAATAAGGATCAGAGGGAGTAACTTGCAATATTTTGTTAGTTACTTCTTTTAACATAAACCAATAACTTTGGTAACATAAAGTAGTAAGTTCAGTAATATTTATGGTAAATTAGCACTGCATCCAACATTTTGTTTTATGGAGTGATACTTTTAGTAACATTAAAAGGTAAGTTATAATAAAAAATTTACACTTTGTAATATAAAATATTTTAGTAATTAACATAACGTGGTAAATTACTATTAAAAATTACATTTTATAATATAGAGTTGTAACTTTCATAATATAAAACAGTAAATTACGAATAATTTTTTTAAAATATGCAATATGAATATATAAATATAAAAAATAATATCTTATTCAAAAGTGTTATATCTAACAAAAAATGGAATAAAAACAATAAGTTTTTAATCTGAGACTTTTACCGATTGTAAAAGTTTGGTTCAAAGTGACAACATGGCATCATATGTTGCCATGTAGGGCCCGGCACACGTGATTGCGTATACCACGCCACAAAACGAAGGTGCACAATGTGAATTTTGAAAGAGTATGTAAGAGGGACCACACTACCATATTTTTCATGCTGTGTAATAATTAATAGCAATAACATTGTTATTGTTATAAATAGCAATAATAGGTTGGAGTAAAGCAAAGCACAAGAGTGAGGTTCACTAAGAAGGAGTAGAAGTTATTAGAGAGAAGAGTGAAAATGTCATTGCCAAGGTTTGTGGTGCTCAAATCAAACTATAACAAGAAATACTTGCGTTATATACATGAAGATGTGAAGGTACATGGGTTTCTCCAATTCTCCGGAGAGGAGGTTATGAGCCCAGACGTAAAGTTCGAAGTGGAGATGGCAAAGAGCGGGAATGGACTAGTGCACATAAGATGCTGTTACAATAACAAATATTGGGTGAGGGAGACACAGAATAGTTGGTGGATTGTTGCAGGAGCTGATAAACCTGAAGAAGACCAATCCAAATCGTCATGTACATTGTTCAAGCCAATATACATAGATGTTGATGCTAAAACAATCCGATTTTGGCACGTCCAGCTTAAACACTATGCATGCTTATGGAGGGCTGCAGCACCCTTTACTTCATGTTTCTATGCAGGATCAGAAGATCCTGACCAAGATTCGTGCGATGTCTACACACTCATTGACTGGGAATCACTATTGATAATGCCTAAATATGTTGCATTCAAGGGCGACAATGGCCAATATCTCAGTGCCCATTCAATGGAGGAACACCAGTATCTGCAGTTTGCATCAAATGATGTAGGTGATCCAACAGTTGGGAATGAGATCTTCACCACTTCTGATGGAAGCATCCGTATAAAGTCCGATTACTTCGGTAAATTTTGGAGGCGTAGCCTCAATTGGATATTGGCAGACTCAGATGACACCACCAATAACAACTCTAACACGTTGTTTTGGCCAATCAAAGTTGACAACAATGTCATTGCTCTTCGTAACTTTGGCAACAATAATTTCTGCAAGAGACTTATCGCCGAGGGTAAGACAGATTGTCTTAACGCTGGAGTTTCCACCATTTCTAAAGAGGCTCGAATAGAGGTGGAAGAACTTGTTATTTCAAGGAAAATCTATAATGTCAATTTTCGTCTCATGGATGCCAGGATTTACAACCAGAGAGTCCTCACAATGGCCACCGGATTCGCCATTAACTGGACCCAAGAACCTAATAATGCAGAAGTGAAGCTCTTTCATACAGAGACTAAGAGTAGTACTTGGAATAACAGTGTTTCATTGAAGCTGGGTGTCAAAGCTTGCTTCCAAACTGGCGTTCCATACATTGTAGAAGGAAAAATTGAAATTTCGAATGAATTTGGTGGAGTATACCAATGGGGAGAAACTAAGACATCATCAACTGTAGTGGAGACTGTGTGCAAAGTTACTGTGCCACCAATGACGAAGGTGACAGTGAGTCTGCTTGCAACAATGGGTTCATGCAACGTTCCCTTCTCATACACTCAATGTGATACTCTTACTAATGGGCAACAAGTTACCTATGACATGGATGACGGCTTTTATACTGGCACTAATTCTTTCAACTTAAAACTTGAGACCAAACAAGAAAAATTATGATGTAATTAAAATGTGACGAATGTTTGTGGGTACCATCTCTAGAAACCCTCACGAGACTCCACTCGTCCACTAGGGCTACCTAGGGGTTTAAAAGGCTTGTTGCATGTGCTAAATGCAATCGCGTTCCCTGCGAAAGTGGCATTTTTATTTCTGTTTGTAATTCAGTTCAATAATATGTATTGCAGTAGCCTTTAATCTTTACTTGGGGACTTCATATTCTGGTTCTATTATATCACTACCTACATTGGCGCATAGGTGCATACTGGTAAATGATAGATATGTATGTTGTACTCTATAGCTCTTGACATGTTGATCGGGAACCCTAGGTGCCTTTTTGGTGATTCATCAAGCTAGTCATGGGTACATAGTATGTTCACTGTTTGAATTACTAAAATATTCTATTGTTCATAATGATCATTGGAATACTAAAATAGTTTTTCAAGCGTATAGAAACAATAATCAAATTACTTACGAGAATACAATAATAATTAATTTGATTATAAACTGTGCAATTTATGAAATAATATTTTAAAAAATAATAAAATTTGTATATGTTATTTTTTTTCTAAATTAGATGAAATACAACTTATAACAAAACAAATTCATCTAACCCACATGTCTTGTACTTTGGTGTCCAAAACGATCACATGCAAAAGCATTAATAAATTTTCATTCAATTATTAACAGAGCTCTTACGAGGGAGAATATTGTAATTAATTTGAAATGTTACTAGTAGATTGTTCCAACTTAGCTAGTGGTTTCGTATTCGAGTCATGGATATACAGACGTGATAATTAATTACTTGGTGTAGTAGTGAGGCTCCCCAATATTGGACCTACATTATCCCAACGAATCGGATTAGTCGAGTGCTAGTAGCTCTAGACACCGATGAATTAATCCAAAAAAGAATCTCGGAAATGAGTTAAATTTGTTTGTCATATGAATATCACATACAATAACTTGTTAAGTGTGTGTATGTTATGGACTCATACGAGGCCCATTTAATGTGCCGAACAAGGGGAAATCTATGTGACCTAGATATGGCGGCATAGCACTTGGGTTTGGAAGCACAAAGGCCTATAATTCCAAACCCTAACCCTATAGGCAAACCCTATAAACAAGAGGTAAACCCTACAGGTACGATAATTCTCTCTTGACTATTATCCTGCCGTCACTGTGCACACACCCCACCCCATTGGCTAAAGCCGTTTAGTTATTATTCGTGCACAGTGATCTATTATACTCATATGTATCTGATTCATAGATACCTAGGAGAGAGTTATTTGATCCAATATCAATATACTAGTCCAACGGACTAGACACCTCTGTCAATCTAGACAAAACAATTGGCGTTGACCGTGGAGAATCGATAAATTTTGATTCCTGCAACCAAAGATGGTCAATACAAGAAGCAACAATTAGATGCCTTTTCACGAGCAATTACCTGAAAATCCAGTTCGGGTTGAGGAGAATCAACCGTAACAGAATCAAGAACAACAACCTGAGGATGTTCCAGATTATAATGCAATGCATGTCAGTGAAGACTTATCAGATATAGCCTCCACCCTAGCACTCGCAACCAACCAATTTAATCCTCATATTCAACAAGTTTCAATCATAGATCCAAACGCTTGCCTCATTGAAACCGCTTTAAATTCTATACTAAGGCAAATGGTGGAATTGGAGTAGTGCAACAATCTCCAGAGGTAAGAGGATATCAGAATAATGCAAGAGGATATGGATCGTCGTAATATGGCTCTGCAGTGAGAAGAGATTCAAAGAATGTAGTTGGTGGAGGAGCGTCTCAGACGAATTGAAAACTCGGTTCCAAATGCTCCAGGTTCTGTTCAAGTTAATGCAGGAGGTCCTATTCAAATTGATGTTGGAGGTCCTACTCGAGTTAATAATGCTGAAAATAATCCAGCTAATCAAGGCTGGGTTCGAATTTCTAAAGTTCGGGGTTCAGGTCCCATACTACAGACTCAACATGCTGAGAATAACCGGGATGGAGGAGATCAAAACCAGGATGTAGTACCCCGAACGCAAAATGTTCCTAGGACATATAGGAGGAAGTACAACAGGGGGCAGTATAATAACAGTCCCTTCACTAATAATATTGCGAATGCTCCTTACCCGGAAGACCTTGGTTTAGCCTTTTGCCAAAGTACGATGGAAGTCAGGATCCACAAGTCCATATTGATACTTTTGATATGGACATGTAAGTGAGAGGAATTGATGAGCCCATCATTTCCCGAATATTTTCTACAACATTGACAGGAGCTACGCAAACCTGGTTTCACACTTTGTCCGCAAATTCAATCTGAAATTTTGAAGATTTGGGAGATAAGTTTTTGTTGAACTTTGCAACAAGCAAAAAACAACCAAAATCTGAGTTCGCTCTCGGCAAGATTAAGCAGCAACCAAGGGAAACATTCCAAAAGTATTTGCATCGTTTTAAAGATGCCGCTTTACAAGTGCATGGATTGGAAGAAAATATGCATATGCACTTAATCGTAAGCCAGCTTGAATGGTTCATCTCGACTGGCAAAGTCAATTTATAAGGATCTCGTTAAGACCTTGGTGCAGTTTAGAACTCGGTCAAAGAAATATCTGGAGCTGGAGCAAATGGAGATAGCTAATGCAGAAGGAAAGGAATGGAGGAAGAGTCCACCATCGAAAGGAAACGAGCAACCAGGAAGTCAAAGGCAATATTTCTGTGGAAGAAACCCGGATAATAAGTTCTAGGTTGGAAAGTATGAAGCAAAATATGAAAAATATACTCCTTTAAATGCTTCATTGTCTCAAATTTAGAGAGAGGTAGCAATGACTGAGATGAAAAAAGTGGAATGACCTCGACCACTTTACAATAAAGCAAGTGTCGATCAATCCCGGTTTTGTGCATTTCATAATGGACCGGGACATACTACTGATCAATGCAGGGATCTCAGAGATGCTGTAGAAATATTTATTAGAGAGGGTAAATTACGACAATACGTGATAAAAACCCAAGGATGGAAGAATAATAAGCGCAAGCAAGAAGGTCGCAATAAGAGCCCGGCTCCTGAAATGAAAAAGAGAGATGAAAAGCAGAAGAAACCAGACAGTAATGATGATGAATTTCAAGAAGCCGAGTTTGATTGCAACGTTATCAGCAAAGCTCTTGGAGGAGGGGGAGATAAGATAAGCCAGAGGAGAAAGTACTTAAGGGAGGTCCTTTCAGTAAGGGATCAGCCGACGTCTAAAGAAGATTCTAACAAATTGGAAACTCCTCTATTGTATTTCACTAAAGAAGATTTGAAAGATGTCGTCCCAAGTCATGAAGATGGTTTGGTGATTACAAGAACCCTGGTAAATTACTAGGTTAAGAAGATTTTCATAGATGCTGAAAGTTGTGCCGACATTATCCTCTGGGATGCTTTCAAAATAATGAAACTCGATCAAGAAGATTTGAAGCCGTGTAAGACAACCCTCATAGGTTTTAATGGGGAACATACTCCTCCTAAGGGGTATATTGATCTCAGGTTAACACTAGGAATAAAGGAAGCATTCAAGTCAGAACAAGTAAGGTTCATTGTTACTGATTTTCCATCTCCATATAATATAATATTGGGGAGGCCAACAATTCATAATTGGGATATGTTGGTTTCCACTAAGCATCAGAAGTTGAAGATGGTGAGTAACAAGAATAAAATTGTAACTATTAATGGAGACCAAAAATGTTGGATATGATTAGTTTTGATGATATCTTATATAGATGTCATTCTTAAGAGAAAAAATCTTGCATACTACATTTATCTTCTACTTTGACTAACTCTTATATTAAATGTAGATGTGAAGTTTAAATAATTAAGAATGATCAAGAATGGAGATTGAAGAAAGAAGAACTTGTTAAATATTATGAGAATGTCAATATTCAAGTCTCTATGATCAAATAGAAGTTGGAACGGCTCAATTCGGAGTTAAAATAAGCAAGTTCAAGCTTCCGGATGAATAGTAGTTTGCTACAGTAACTTGCTACAGTTCCATCTATTATTTTTGCATGAAAAGTGTCATGCTCGAGCAGAGAACTATGCTTGCTCGAGCAACAACGTTCTTCAGCACTCTGTTCACCTCTGTTTCGCGTTTCAGCTGACGACCTCTGGTAATTCGATGATATCTCCCAAACCAGGAATCGAATTGACGTGAAACTAGTGGAATATGAAACTAGACTCCAAATGAATCATTTTTATATAAAATTCAAGCCCAAAGTAGTTCATATCAAGGATCTATGAATTGTAGAAGTTGGAACTGAAGTTCATGCCACACAGCAGACCAAGCTTCGGTATTTTTAGTGTATCTCACAATATACAAATCTAATTGAGCAGAAAATGATTCCATTTGAAACTAAACTCACATACCTTTCCAAAAAAATCAAATTCATGAAAAAAAAAGATCAATGGAAGGAGATATGATGTTTTGAAGTTGACAGTCAGTTCAGGATGTTGCAAAAAACGCTGGTCAAGAACAACCTCCATTCATCTAATGATAATGGACGAGATACAATGAGTTTGGAGCTGATTCTTCTTGTATTGGAAAGAAGACTTAAATAGATTTCTGAGCATGGGTGGTTTACCAAATTTGGAATCATATCGAAGACGTTATGCTCATTGGAAATTGGCTATTGTGCTACCAATACTCGTGTTTCTTGAAAGTCTCTACATTCTGGAACTTGAGCTTTGTACTGGAGAGAATTATGCTTGTTCATGCATGATCAAAAGCTTCAAGAATAGAAGTGCACCCGAGCACGTCAAAGCCATACTCGAGCATCAATTAAGTAATGCTCAAGCAGCCTGCTCGAGCAAGACAGTTTTAGTGCCCGAGCATGATTGAGCAGCATCAACATACTCTTCACTTCTTGACTCTGAATGACTTGTGCCCAAGCATGATTATGACATGCTCGAGTAAAGGAAAAACCATGCTCAAGCAGTATTGCAGAGTTTTTGTATCATCGCCTCTGTATGCCTCATGCCCGAACATGGTCTCTGGGATGCTCAAGCATTGGCGATGCTAGCTCAATGATGCCCGAGCATGAAAGTGATGAATGAGGCTTTTAAATACTTCTTCCAAAGCATGCCCGAGCAAGCATAGTTGAGTGCTCGAGCAGGGTGCTCAAGCAGGAGCTCGATGTTGCTCAAGCATGGGATGATCTACTACTCTTCCAATGTATTTTCTCCACTATTGCCCGAGCATACTAATAGTGATGCTCGAGCATGATCATCCTCTGCTCAGTGAAACAAGAAGTGTTAAATTCAAATCCATTGTGTTATCTTCAATACTTCTCTTATCTCACTCAAAGTTATGTAGACTAAATACTAATCATCATTTGAGTGTATTTCAGGTTATTAACCATTGCTTAGGTGAAAAGCAGAAGTTCTGACAGAAGCATTAAATGCAGTTGCCAAAACCAGTGATATCCTCAGCAACCACTTCTTTGATCAATGTAAAGCATTTACTGATATTCCGCTCGCACATTAAATGCTATCTCTCAATGGCAAAACAAAAGGAATGAAGAATGTTTGCGAAGACCAAAACAATTAACAGCGAAAGTGATCAACGAAGCTTCATCTGTCTAACGGCTATATTCATGAGTCACAATAATTAATCTTCAAGCTTCTCCAATGGCCATTAATACAACACTCAAGATGGAGCATTGACGAAGTCAGTGTTAAACATTTTTTGATTAAAGTTGGATTAGAGCTCAACGGGCAAAAAGCAACAAAAGCTTCAACGGCTACTTCCAACTGATCTCCAATGGTCGAATGCTTGCAACGGTCGAAACACAAATACCTATAAATTGTGAAGTCTTCAAACCGGAAGCGGTGACGATTGATGAATGAATCGACGAATCCAACGAAATGATTTTACTACTTCACCGTTGATAGTTCATACATTTTGTTTCTAAACGTTTATATAGTTGACACTAGAGAGTGAAATGATTTGTATTGTACTTTAGTATTTATTCATCTTCTCTTTTAGAGAGAGAATTTTTTATTATTAAATCATTGTAAGATCTCAAGTCGTGGGACTTGGAGATTGGGTTATCAGTTTACAACTTGTAAGGGGGAGTGTATCCTAGTGAGAGGATAACTTCGAGTACAAAGTATGTAACTGATTGAAAGGTGTATCTCAGTGAGAGATTCGGCTTGACAAGTGCCTGGCTAAACTTGTGCGTTTGTATAGGCTTCTCTTGTGCCCGGTTAAACAAGAAGATTGTGGATTGAAAATCTCAACTAGAGCTTGGAGACTAGACGTAGGTCAAGGATTGCGCCGAACCAGTATAAATCTCATCTTGCATATTCTCTTCCCTTATCTCTTATATTTCCAGTATATGCTTATTCAAATATCTAGCTATCAATTTAAAAGACGCGAAAAGATTTTTAAAGTTTCAAGTTTTTAATCTTCACCCAATTCACCCCCCTCTTGGGTTCAGCTGGTTCTTCAAGAAAGAATCTCAGCAATGCTATTTTGAAGTAGACAAAGAGGGTGAAGGCCGACCTTCCTCCCCACCCCAGATTCACGAAGGGGATAGGAGTGCGAGTAAGGGTAAAAAGAGTCAGCAAAGTAAGCCAGTAAATATGGTGAAGTTAGACATGCAAGAAGAAACTGAGATTCTGAGACCAGAGCCAAAAGGTGAGTTGGAGAATCTTGTGTTGGGTGAAGAACCTTGGCAAGTCACAAAAGTGGGCAAAATAATGAACCCAAAGGTTAAAGCCGGTTTGGAATATTTCTTGAAAAAGAACCAGGATGTTTTTGTCTGGAAGTCATTGGAGATACTCGGAGTTGATCCTAAATTTTGCTGTCACAAATTGGCAATTTATCCGGGATCAGTTCCAGTGGCACAAAAGAAAAGGAAACTTGGCCCTAAAAGAAGATAGGATTTGGAGGAGCATGTTAAAGATTACTGGATGCCGGATTTATACGGGAAATACAATATTCCACTTGGTTATCCAATGTGGTTATAGTAAAGACACCAAGTGGAAAGTGGAGAGTATTACGGATTACACTGATTTGAATAAAATGTGTCCTAAGGATTCATATCCGATGCCTAATATTGACCAGCTGGTTGACAATTCATCTGGTTTTCAATTGCTATCCTTCATGGATGCATATTCTGGATATAATCAGATAGCGATGTATCCAGAGGATCAAAAGAAGACGACCTTCATTACTGAGAAGGCTAACTATTGTTATAACCTGATGTTGTTTGGGTTGAAGAATGCAGGGGCTACATATCAAATGATGATGAACAGAGTGTTTGAAGATCAACTTGGCAAGAACATATAAGTCTATATTGATAATATGATTGTGAAGTCGGCTGACCTTGCAGCTCACGTTCAAGATTTAGAGCAAACTTTTGAAAAGCTGAGATCTTATCAAATCTGGTTAAACTTGGCCAAATGTACATTTGGAGTCCCGGCTAGAAAGTTCTTAGTACTTTTGTTAACAAACAAAGGGATTGAAGCTAATCCAGATAAATGCAAAGCTGTCTTGGAAATGAAGGCTCCCAAAAATATGAAATAAGTCCAGCAATTGACAAGGAGATTGGCTGCATTGACAAAATTTTTGCCAGTCAACAAAAAACGCTCTTCCCTTCTTCAAACTACTAAAAAAGGAGGCTAAAGGAGATTGGAACCCGGATTGTGAAGCCTCGTTCAAAAAAATAAAGAAATGTTTAGCTACCTCGCCAGTTTTGTCTAAACTGAAACCAGGAGAAATCTTGATCCTGTATTTGTCTGTGGGAGAAAAACCTATAAGTGCGGCATTGGTTAGGGAAACAGAAAATGCCCAAGTGCCAATTTATTTTATAAGGAGGGCTTTACAAGGCTCAGAGTTGAAGTATCAAAGGCTTGAAAAAGTGGCATTTGCCTTACTCACCACAGCGAGAAGACTTCGTCCTTATTTTCAAGGACATCGAATTGTTGTTAGAACCAGCCAACCAATCCAGCAAGTGCTTCATAAGCCAGATTAGGTCGGAAGGATGATTAGCTAGGTCATAGAATTGTATGAGTTTGATATCACATATGAAGCTCAGCATGCGATTAAGTCGCAAGCACTGGCTGATTTTGTAATAGAGTTAACCCCATCAAATAGAGGGGAAAATGGAGATGCTGATACTTGGAAAGTTTATGTTGATGGCTCGTCAGATATTAAAGGAACTGGAGCTGGAATCATTGTTGAATGCCAAGAAGTGGCTTTAAATTGAGCATGCTCTTCAATTGAACTTCCCAACATCAAATAATCAAGCAAAGTATGAAGTATTGCTAGCCGGGTTAATACAAGCAAAGGAACATTGAGCTAAAAAAAGTTAAAGTTTCAACTGATTCTCAACTTGTTGCAGCACAAATTGAAGGGACATACCAAGCCAAAGGTCCTTTGCTGATGAAATACTTAAGTAAAGTGAAAGAAGTTATGTCTGATTTTGAAGAGGTTATCATTACTCACATTCCTAGAGGGTAAAATACTAGAGTTGATATTTTGTCAAGATTGGCAAGTACAAAGAGCCCAGGTAACCACAGAACCATGATTCAACAAAGTTTATCAGAGCCAAATTGTGTTATGGTTATCTCGGCAACGGAAGACTAAAGAAGACCAATAATAGATTACTTGGAAAAATGAGTCCTCCCCGTTGATTCAATTGAAGCCAAGAAATTGGTAGAGAGGCACTTATGCATGCGGTTATGGAAGATCAATTATACCAGAAAGGCTTGCACTCTCCAATGTTGAAGTCTTTGAACTCGGAAGAGGCCAAACATGGTTTGGTCGAGATTCATGAAGGAATCAATGGCCAACACATGGGTGCTAAGGCTTTGGGCCTGTTTGGCATAGCATCATAAGTTAAAATAAGTGCATCTGAAGCACATCATAAGCAAAAGCCAGTTATTTGGGTGTTTGGGTAGTTTAATTTTTTGATGGGTTTTTGCATATGAAGCTACTCTTTATCCCATCACTTATGAAGCCACATTTTGTTGCTTATTATCCCATCACCAAAAGCCACATCCATTTTATTATGTCCAATGACCATTTCACCCTTCAACTAATCTTTATTTACAACTTTATCTATTACTTATTATACCAATTTCATCAAATAATTTCTAGAAATTAATCATTACCATAGAAGGATTTTCTTCCTCAATTAACTTATTTAGGCCATAAATATCTACTTTAAAATTTCTAGACCAAAATTATTCTCTAACTATTTTTCCTTGAATTTTCGGAAAATATGCCATAAATTCTAGAAAATAGTAAAATTTATTTAAGCCAATTTTCGTAATTAATTTCTTCATAATATTTCTAGATCACCACAATAATATTCCACATTTTTTTTTCTAAATTTTCAAGGTCCAAAAATAATTTTCAATAATTATCTTAAACTTTTTCTCATAATAAGGTCCAAATATATATATATGATTCATGCCCTTTTCAACACAAATGAATCATCTTCGTGATCAAATTAGAAACCAACTTGTAGGGGATAGGTTTATTTAAACTTGTAATCTCTTTAATGGTAATTTTACAATTTTATTTAGCAAATTTATATTTATTTTAAATTTTTATCCCAAATTTTCACATTTTATACAACACACATATATATGATTCATACCCTTTTCAGTCATTTTCCATCTCATCAATCTTTTCAAAACCTATGCCAAACAAGTGCCCATCAAGAAAAAAATCACTTCTGCCACCGCTATCCCAAACACAAATCACATCAGAAAAAGTCCATCAGAAAAAAAGTCCAGCAAGAAAAGCACATCAGAAAAAAAGTCACTTCTACCGCCGCTATCCCAAATGGGCCCTTTGACCAGGAAAGCTCTACGAGCAAGTTATTATTGACCAACGATGGAGGCAGATTCAAAGGATCATCTTAAAAAAATGTAGTAGTTATCAGAAACATGCTAAAATAGTTTGGTCTCCCCCAACCGAATTGAAGTCTATCTCAACTCCATGGCCCTTTTTCAAATGAGGCATGGATTTGCTGGGACCATTTAAAGCAGCTACAGAACAATTATGAAGGCTTAT
Source organism: Acacia pycnantha (assembly GCA_025563575.1). Classification (NCBI taxonomy): domain Eukaryota; kingdom Viridiplantae; phylum Streptophyta; class Magnoliopsida; order Fabales; family Fabaceae; genus Acacia; species Acacia pycnantha. Next base: position 61,628 of record JAMWYP010000036.1, on the reverse strand, counting down.
CATAACTGTTGATTACTTCACTAAATAGATAGAGGCTAAACCTGTAACGACAATTACCTCAGCCTGGGTGCAAAGATTTTTTGTAGGAAACATTATTTCCAGATTTGGAATCCCAATTGAGGTGGTGACGAATAATGGAACCCAGTTTATTGACAAAGGGTTCTAAGAAATGATGTACAGGTTCCACATTAAGCATTACTTTGCCTCAGTGGAGCATCCTCAATCAAATGGGCAAGCTGAAGTAGAAAATAAAATAATTGTTGATGGATTAAAGAAGAGGATGGCGGATGTAGAGTATAGCTGGGTTGAGCAGCTGTACTTTGTCTTGTGGTGTTATAGGACTAGTGTTCAAATGTCAACTAAGGAAATTCCATTCAGGTTAACTTATGAATGTGAGGCTATGATCCCGGTTGAGATAGGTCAGCCATCATAGAGGAGAATGAAGATTCTTCAAGAGAAAGAGGAGAAGAACAATGAAGCTTTGGCTATGGAGTTGGATTTATTGTTGAAGTTAGAGTCACGGCACATTGCCATGATATGGCCACTAAGTAACTCATCGCAGCTAAATATAATAAAAAAGTGAAACCCAAGTCATTTGAAAAAGGTGATTTGGTGCTTCGAAGAGCAGACAAAAGAAATAAAAATGCCAGAGATGGAAAGCTTGCTGCAAATTGGGAAGGCCCATATCGGGTTAGAGAAAAGCTTGACAAGGGAGCTTATATGTTGGAAACCCTAGATAAGAAATCAATTAAAAGAACATGGAACGTGGATAAACTAAAAGTATATTACAGTTAAATCTGAGTTCCATGTTAAGTTTGTTTTGTATTAAGCGTTATTTTCCTTTTAGGGATTGTTTAAAGTCGACTATCTCGACAATTCATCTAGTCAATTTCATTTTCAAAGCAAATAAATGAAGAAATTTTTAGTTGAAAATTATGTTTCAAATTGTGGCAAATGAGAATGAATGAATGAAGTCAGGGTAGAAGAACCCAGTTTCAGATAAAGCAAAGGTATAACAATAAGCCTTCATAGCTGTGATGCATCAAAATTTTATTCTGGGGTAATGAGGTGAACTGTCATGCTAACCCTAATCAGGTCTAAATGTTTACAATGTTGGTTAAAAATTAAGTTTGAACATGTGACGAGTTGCCTTTACTCCAGATTGAATTCTAGTTGAGTAAACTGGAATGTTGTGAAGGTATAATTAAAAATCTTCACAAATATGACACCTGGTTTTTAATTGCAGATGAATATCCAAGCAAACTCTGCATAATATATTTTTGACTTCAGCCCAGTCATTGAATAGAACTCCGAAAATATGTCTGAGTTCATATAGTTAACATATTGTTGTGTTGAAGATGAAACTCAAAAGTATATCCAAGTTGGTAAAGGAATGAATAAATTTTCAAATTGATATTCGATTTGTCTAAGTTCAATGAAGTTAAACGCAGAAAAAATAAATCAGTTTAGTAATCTTGCAATATACGTTACAAAAGCTAAAGGGGCTTAAAAACCCCAAATGAAAAATGTACAAATGAAACCGACATCCTGGCCATTCTGTTAGACCTGGCTATCACCCAAGAGGGGGGTGAATTGGGTGTTTGATAAACACTTTGGAACTTTGAAAATCTTTTTGCAACTTACTGAGAGTAGTTTGTATGACAATAAGGATTTATAAAATAGTAAACAGTCATTCAAACATATATGTTGGAAATATAAGAGTTTAGGGAAGAGAATATGCAAACTATGATTTATCCTGGTTCGGCCCAATCCTTGACCTACATCCAGTCCCCAAGCTCCACTTGAGATTTTCAATCCACTATCCTCTTGTTTAATCCGGGCACAAGAGAAGCCTTTACAAACCACAAGTTTAGCCGGGCACTTGTGCAGCCTTTTACAAATCTCTTACGAGATACTCCCCCTTACTCACTGTAAGGATACAACCTTTGTAATGAATGATTACAAATAATCTTCTCTCTCGGAAGTGATAAATATAAACACTGAAGCTCATTACAAATAATTTCACTCTCTAAAATAAACTATATGATCATTGAGATAATCAGAGAGTAATTGGTATAGCTGACAGAGTATTGGCATTTTGACAATGAAACAATAATCTCTTCTCTCTCTGTATCTATTTTGAATGCTCTTCCTTTTATAGTCAATGAAGAACATTGAGCAATTCGTCTAGGGTTGAATATGATCGTTGAGAGCGTATATGACTGTTGGAGCTATTCGACCGTTGGAGAAATATTACCGTTGAAGCTTCTGACGTCATCATCCACTTTTTGATAATCTGATGTTAATCCTTCCTTTGATCATCTGAAACTCACTAACAAATTGATTAAACATAGTTAGGAATAGTAATGAGTGATGATAAGAAGTAATCAAATCATAATCAATGATTTTGAATTTCCGAGCACGGTGGTTTTCTGATGCAGGAAGGTAACTCGAGTTATGACTCGAGTTAAAAGATCATTGCTTTACTCCTGATTGCTTTCTGTCTCGACTTGACTCGAGTTGATTAGTTGTGACTCGAGTTAAATATGCTTTCTCAAACTTCATTGCTCTCTGCCTTCGTGTGACTCGGGTCGTTACTCGAGTCAACTTTTCCAATAATTCATTCGAAGTTCTCTGTAAGCCACTTGTCTCGAGGTAAGAACAATTCTTCAATAAATCTTCTCTCTATCATCCATTGAAGGCTTCTAACTCATTGTATGTAGTGCATTATTCTCAGATGAATGAAAGATGTTCTTTGACAAGCGTTCTTGCACATCTTGAACTAATAGCCAATTTTCGAGGGACATGTCTCCTTGGTCAGAAATCCGTTTTGGTTAATTCTGTTGGCTTTGATTAGTTTTGATGATGTCTTATGTAGATGTCATTATTAAGAGCAAAAAGTTTGAATGATATATTTATCTTATACTTTGACTGATTCTTATATTTAATGTAGATGTAATGTTGATATGAAGAAGATGGAAGTTGGAATGGCTCAATTCGGAGTTAAAATGATCAAATACGAGCTTCAGGATGAATTGTCTCGAACTTCCGTCAATACTCGAGTATCAGGCTTCAATTGTTGAGTATGAGACTTCAACACCCGAGTATGTCACTTATATACTCGAGTATGGTACATAAACAGTGCTTCGTGCTTAAATCCCGACAATACCCGAGTATGCAAGGTCAATACTCGAGTACATCACTCTGTTCAGCTCTGTTCTACGTTCAGCTTCGGGCGACCTTTGGTAAATCGACAATATCTCCCAAACCAGAGATCGGATTAAGGTGAAACCAATTTTGTTGGAAACTAGACATCCAAACGGTTCTATTAGCACAATATTCAAGTCCAAATTAGGTCATATTAGAGAGCTATGAATTGTTTAAGATGAAAGTTACATCACCGTCACACTGCTGACCATGCCTCAATGTTTTGGATATATCTCCCAAACTAGAAATCCAATGAAGCTCAAATCTGTGCCATACGAAAGTAGACATCAAGGGCTTTCCATGGATATATAATATGATAATTTTGGAGTTCATACCAGGAAGTTATGATCTTCGAAAGTGGACACTCACGCAGGATAAGTTATACCCGAGTATGATAATTCACATACTCGAGTATTGACGCAGAAAACCAGTACGCTCTGTCGAAAGCTCAGATGATGATTTTGTTATTTAATTCAAATTGATTCAGTCTTTAATGATTTGATTCCTAACCATTGACCACAGAGGATCATGAATATTGTAGTTAAAGTGCAGGATAATGAGGAATCAGATTGGGCAAATGTGATCGACGCGTTCTCTGTTAAAAATGGAATATACTTTCAAATTGAAGCGAAATGAGAATGCAAGACGCGTAGAAGTTATACCCAGAAAAACGAATTCATTGCTGTCATTATGGCCATCAACAAACTTCCAAATTCTACAAACGATTGAATTCTGATTTGATTGCAAGAATGGAATAGTTTCTTTTTGAATTCAAACAGAGGCTCCCTCAAACGGTCAACTAAGCAAACCAAGATAAATATGAAGCCATGGGTGCTCAAAGAACACACACACATGCAGCAGAACAAACGATCAAAGAAAGATACTCTCCCGAGCTTGGTTTCGCCAATCTCTTGAGTGATACTTTCTGAAATACCTTCGCAATACTTTCGAATACTTTCGAGACCGTGTCACAACTTGTTCTTCATGCTTATGTTTATCTCGCTCTTAGAGAGAGTCATTAATCTATTATTATTTCTTGTAAGGAACTCAAAGTATTGGGACTTTGAGACTAGGTCATTTGATTGCAACTTGTAAGGGGAGTGTTATTCAAAAGAGAGGAATTGCTCCAAGAGTTACAGAGTGTGTAATCAAGCGGGTGTATCAATTACTACTTCTAAGGGGGAGTGGAGTCTGAGAGTGAGAGGACCATCCTTCGTTTACAAAGTGTGTAATTGTTCTCAAAAGGATAGTGGATTGAAAATCTCAAGTGGAACTTGAGGACTGGACGTAGGTCAAGGATTGGGCCGAACCAGGATAAATCACAGTTTGCATACTCTCTTCCTTATCTCTTACATTCCAGCATATATGTTTGAATGATTGCTTATCACCTTCTAAATTATTATTGTTATTCAAACTACCTTCAGTAATTTGCAGAAAGTTTTTAAAGTTCTAAGTTTTTAATCAAACACCCAATTCACCCCCCCTCTTGGGTGATAGCCAAGTCTTTCAAATTCAATGCTTGATGGAAATCCCTTTGAGTCTACTTTCATATGCCACTGATTTCAGCTCAACTGGATTTGTAGTTTGTGAGATAAACTCAAAACATTGAAGGTTGGTCTGCTGTGTGGCGTGAATTTCACTGTCAACTTCAACAATTCATATCTCCTTCATCTGACCTCCTTTGGACTTTAACTTTATATCAAAATGACTCATTGGGAGTCTAGTTTCATAAAAAATTGGTTTCACCTCAATCGGACTTCTAGTTTGAAATATATCGTCGAATTACTAGAGGTCACCAGCTGAAACGTGAAACAGAGGTGAACAGAGTTGCTGATATATACCTTGACTCGAGTTATGCATGCCCAGAAACAAAAAATAACTTAATGACTCAAGGTATGACTGGAGTTAAGTCATTCCAAACCACCAAACACTGTAGCAAAGGGGATAACTCGAGTTACAACTTCATGACTCGAGTTATGTCGTCCTGGAACGGATCTTTTGCTAGTTTTAACTCTGAATTGATCCATTTCAACTTCCATATGATCTTGGAGACTTATAGCATCAATCTAGGAACTTGAATAAAGATATTATCATTCCATTCAGCAAGTTCTTCCGTCTTTCATCTCCCATCTTGATTATTCTTCATCATTTGAACTTCACATCTTCTTTGATTCAATTTCTTTCTTCTTCTTCCTTTAATTAGATACTTCTTTGTTGATCTTCTTCTAAATCATTCTTCATAAATAAACTTCACATCTACATTAAATATGAGATTTTTCCAAAGTAGAAGATAAATAAAGTATAGAAGTTTTCTCCTCTTAATAGATAAGCATTTTTGTCATCATCAAAACTAAGTATAACTAACACATTCGTCTTGAGGAACCTCAGCCTCTGGTTGAACCTCTGCTGTTGAGGGGTCAGAAGCATTGACCTCTTCGCTTCCCTCCTCACGCTGACCCCCATCCAACTGAGATACAAAATCACCACCAGGAGAGGAAGGGGGTAAGATTAATTTCTCATCACTAACGAAGGCCTTATAATGCAGACCAGAGGTGTTTAATTCAATGCTGAGGTTCTGAAGCATGATTTGATTCAACACATTATTGAAGGAGCCCTCCACAAAGTCTCTTAACACGGCTAGATAAGCAGAGGCGTCAGTACTGGCAGTTTGGAGCTCGTCCTTGGTTTCTTTCAATTTGGTTTCAAGTCTCTCATGCACTATCTTGAGATCTTCCATTGATTGTACATTAAAGGCATGAGTCTATTGGAGAGAAAGAAAATCCAAGTTTGTCTTTCTAAGATCCTCCTTTGCCATTAAAAGCTCCTCATAAGTCTTGTCCTTCTCCGCCTTGGCTACTTGCAGCTCCTCATAAGTTTTTCCCTTCTCCGCTTTGGCTACTTGCAGCTCTTCGTAAGTTTTGGAATATTTTTTTTTCACAACAGCCAAAGTCCGGGTCAATGAGGAGGCTTTCAAGGCATTTAACTCAATTTCCTGAAGCTCTCAAATCTCAACGTCAGAAAAAGGAGTTGGCTCGTAGAAGCGCTTGGAAGGATGAAGAGTAGTGTTGAGCTCGTTAGTTACACCAACTTCCCAAATAACTCCATGGGAAAGCCTGGTAGGTGGAGGAAGAGGAGTCTAAGTAACTTGAACAACAGAGGTTTGCATAGCAGAGGCTGAGGTGCCTTTTGATTTCTTGGCCGGGATTTCTTTGGCGCTCGTCCGAGCTATAGTCTTCCTGGATTCAGGAGCTTATCGCTTCCTCGTCTTCTCAACACTTGAAGACACCTTGCTGCGGTTCAACATGGCAAGGAAAAGAGGTTGATCCGGATTTGCTGGCTACTTCCCCATACTTGGAATTGCAGGGTAACAAAACAAAAGTTATAAATTATGAAATTCCCTTATCCAGTAAATAAAAACTTCAAAAAGAAAGTCATACTCATTTCTGAATCCAACTCGGCTTGAGACTTTGAAATGAATGGAGCCACACTGACGTTGTTGGTTCTGATTAGTTTTGATGATGTCTTATATAGATGCCATTAAGAGCAAAAAGATTGTATATTATACTTATCTTCTACATTGACTAAGTACAATATATTTGATGTAGATTAGTCCAAGATTAATTATAGAGATTAATCAAGAAAGAAGAACTTGCTCCATGAGAAGAGATTAATGATGTGAAGTTTAATGATGGAGATTAATCAAGATGAGATTTGGAAGAATGAAGAACTTGCTGAATATAATGAGAATATCATTATTCATGTTCCTAGATTAATACTAGAAGTCTCCACGGTGATATGGAAGTTGGAACGACTCAATTCGGGCTTAAAATGATTAAAAATGAGCTTCAGGATGAATTGCCTTGAACTTCCGTCAATACCCGAGTATCCAACATCCATTCGCAAGTATCAGGCTTCAATTCTTGAGTATGACACTTCAATACTCGAGTATGGGACTTGGCTACTCGAGTATGGTGCATAAACAACTGCTTCTGTGCTTAAATCCCGACAATACCCGAGTATGGATCAACAATACTCGAGTATGACTCTGATCAGCTCTGTTCTACGTTCAGCTTCGGGCGACCTCTGGTAATTTGACAATATCTCCCAAACCAGAGATCGGATTGAGGTGAAACCAATTTTTTGGAAACTAGACTTCCAAGCGGTCCTAGTCGCACAAGATTCAAGTCCAACTGAGGTCAGATGAGAGAGCTATGAATTGTTGAAGATGAGAGTGACATCACCGTCACATTCCTGACCAAGGCTCAATGTTTTGGGTATATCTCACAAACTAGAAATCCAATTGAGGTGAAATCGGTGCCATTTGAAAGTAGACTCAAAGGGCTTTCCCACAAGACTTGAACCGATCAAATCGGAGTTCATACCAGGAAGTTATGATCTTCGAAAGTAGACACTCACACAGGATAAGTTATACCCGAGTATGACATTCACATACTCGAGTATTGACGGAGAAAACCAGTTCGCACTGTCAAGATATCAGATCATGATTTTGATATTCAATTCAATTTAATATATTCTTTAATGATTTGATTCCTAACCATTGACCTCAGTGATTTGTGAATACTAATATTAAAGTGCAGGATTATGAGGAATCAAATTGGGCAATTCGATTTACGCGTTTTGAGAATATCTCTGCAAAATGGAAGTTATCAACAAATTGATGCAGGAATAATGAAGCAGGACGAGTGAAATTCATACACAGCAAAAAGAATTCGTTGCTAACATTATGACCATTATGATATTGCCAAATAATCCTCAAACGAATTGAAGTGAGATTATGCAGAGATAATGGAATGTTTTTGAATTCAAACGGTGGAGTTCTTCAACGGACACCTTCATCCAACTAGTATAAATATGAAGCCATGGGGGCTCAAAGAAGACACACACATGCAGCAGAACAAACGATCAAAGAAAGATACTCTCCTGAGCTTGGTTTCGCCAATCTCTTGAGTGATACTTTCTGAGATACTTGCTGAAATACTTTCTGCAATACTTTCGAATACTTTCTGAGATTGTGTCACCACTTGTTCTTCAGTGCTTATGTTTATCTGCTCTTAGAGAGAGTCATTCATCTATTACTATTTCTTGTAAGGAACTCAAAGTATTGGGACTTTGAGACTGGGTCATTTGATTGCTGTATAAATTGCCTTGTGTCCATCTCCTTCTTCCTCCTTTGCTATTTTTGTTTAACTTGCAAGAAAATTTAATATCCCCAATTCACCCCCCCTCTTGGTAATATTCCGGCTTTCATTTGGTATCAGAGCCTGGTTTCTCAGTTGGGCTTAACATCCCGAGATAAGATCATGGAAGGAATATTACCTGAAATTGCTCTCAGTCAAAAGGAGTATTCCCGCATCTGCAATCTATCTACTGCCAAGGAGATAAGGAAAGTCTTAGAAACTTCATACGAAGGAATCTCCGGCATAGAAGAAGAAGAAATTACAAATATATGTTTGGTTGCAGAAGAGGAACATTCAGATAGCGACAAAGAGGTATGTGATTCTGAACCCACTTATGATGAGTTACTTTCTGAATATAATGATTTACATTCTGCATTCAAAAAGATTGCAAAAGAACTTATTACTACCAGAAAGGAAAACAAACTTTTGAAAGCTCAAAGGTTTACTAATGACCGATCGGGCATAGGATATAATCCTACTTTTGATAAAAAGAAAGGTAAAAGAAAAATGGTGGAAAATATTATTTAAATTATTTTCGAAATCGATTCATACCTCAAATCCATTTGCTCATTGTAATTTCTGTAACCGAAAGGGACATAGTACTTCATCTTGCTTTCATAGGAGTGATAGAAGAGATAAGCCGGTTGGTAACTATCAATGGGTACCAAAGGGAACTTATGTTTTCCCTAAGGTTCAAACTAACAGTGAAGGACCCAAGTATAAGTGGGTACCAAAATGTCCATCTATTGCCTTGTGTGTGCAGACTAATTTCAAAAATAATAGACACAAAGGTGCAGAGAAGATGAGGAATCAAAGAGTTTCTTATGAACCGAAAAGGAGATCCTCTCAAGTGCCAAGCAAAAGACACATGAAGTCTATACCCTTTAAGAGAACTTTGCAGAAACCCATCGAAAGACATAAGAGGCAATGGGTAAGCAAAATTGATCCCCCAAGTATCTAAGGTAAAAGGTATACAATGATAAAACCTCATCTCCTATCATCTGAAATATTCATTGAGGTTTTACTTTTATAGCTTTAGAAATGAGCATTGCAAACTATTTTGAAATCATTTTTTTTATCCCTTAAAATTCCACTTAGTAAGTTTATAAAGAGATTGCAATACTCAATAGCTTAATTCTTTATGCATACATGATGATTTGAAAAGAAAATATCTCTTTTATGCATAAAATCATGTTTAGTTCATTATGCTCAATTATATTGAATTGATCATATTCCTAAAAGCATGTGAATTTTGGTTCCTACAAGCTAACATTAATTGGATCCAAGTAAGGTTGGATACCAAGAAAGAAAAAGACTTATATGGTTTTGTAGGATAAGAAAAAGCCTCTCAAGAATGCAACATAGAGAAATAATTCAAGTCTTGAGGAAGCTAAAATAGGCTATGCTTGATGTTAATGGTGAAAGGAGACGTCTACATCAATCTACCTTAATCAAGCAAGCTTCTACAAGGACAAATGGAATTACGGTGATATCTAACTCTTACCCTATTCTATGCTTATATGAGATTAATATTTGGGTAATGAATAACTGTCCATTATTGCATTCCATTAGCAATCAATCATTTATGTCTTTCAAAATGTTTTTCAGATTGCTAAATGGACCAAAAGTTAATCTGTGCATTATTTTCTGATTTCATGTGTTTGAAATGTACAATTCTAAAAATGGTTTGATTCACCTTGTTTTGTGAAAATGCAAACAAACATTTTGAAATATTCATACTTTGAGGGCATTCAAATGATGTTTCAAATTGGAAGTTAATGTTGTATCTTGACTAATGAGATATGCTTCAAATTTGTTTAAAATAAACATTTTCTATCCCTCACATATTCATCTTTAGAATTCAATGTATTGATTAAACTGTCTAGTTTCACTCTTGAACTAGTTGGACTTCATATCTATTAAGTTATTCATATATCAGTTTCAAGCCTATCTTCAAGAAAAGAATTCGATTTATGAATCGTTATGCTTAATTCATAAATTTTTCAAAGGCCTAGTTATTCCCACTTTATAAATGTTTATTAGTGCATTGAATGATAATGCATTAACCTTTAATAGAATAATTAACCTACTAGGATAATCTTCAAAGCCAAATCATTTGGATTAATATGTACTTCATCTTTCAAGAATCTTGGTATTCTCTTAGTTGCTCAAGTACATCAGCATTTGTCTTCCATCCTTATTTTGAGTAATCGTATTCATAGTCTTGCCTTGATCATTCATTTCTAATTCTAAGATGCAAGATTATCTTACGGTCAATAGCAAAGTCATTGTGCTTACATATGTTTCGTTGTGCTAAGAATGTTTCTTTAGTACTCTCCTTCATGACTTTTGCTTTTGAGAAAAATTCTTCTACATGTTAACTTTGCAATGTTCAACATGTTCTCTAATCAAGCATACTGATATATTCAAACTATTGACTTTCGTTTTTAGTATGCACTGATTTTCAAATATACTTCAAAATGAATCTTTCACTCATGAAAGTTTTGATGCATTATTTTAGTTTGAAAAAACATTCAAGATTTGAAACAATCTGCATGTTTCATTATCATTTTTGAAATTTTAATCTTATCCATGGATTACATGAGATTCATTTCAATGACATCTTTTCTACTTAAAGTGTATTTCCAAATTGTCATTGAGGAATAACATTCTTGACATGATTATTACCCTCTGGAATCATTGGCCTAAACTTATTTGATTTGATAAAATTATGCTTTTTGATCTTTGAAGTGTTTTGCTCTTTGCTCAAATATTATATAGTTAAATTATAATAGCACAAGAGTTGTTGTGATTAATCTTAATGTGCTACAAAGAGCAACTCTAAATTAAGGAAAGATGCTTTGATGATCAATCACTTTGAAGCTATACTAAGCTCTAAAAAGGAGGAGGAAAACTTCTTGATGCTAGCTGCCATATATTCTACAAAGTAGAAGAAAACTTCTTGAAGCCAACCGAGATATATTCAGCGAGATGAGCTATATAAAGGATGGAAATGATCTCATACAAGAAGAAAGCAAGCAAATAGCCTTCATTGATCATTCATCAATTTGCGAGAACCTACATGAGCATTTTTAAACTCTACCTTTTTATATTCAGTAGAAATTTTGCACATGTTTGGTATCTATATGCTTTAATTGTGAAAGATGTTTTGAAAACCTCTCTAAATTCTCTCAAATTTTTTTTTGAATAAAAACATTCCAAATTGCATCATATTTAGAATGAAAATCGGGGAGAGAAAATTGTTGTCTTGATATATGATTAATGAGAGAAGTCATTTCAAACTTATTCTCATATTTGCCTCTCCATCTATATTTCTTCTTTACCTCTATCTTTTTGCTAATGACAAATAAGGGGGAGAAAAAGGCAAGAAAAATATGTGATCTATTATATTTTCATATTCAAACATATTTTTCTTAATGTATTTGCCATCATCAAAAAGAGGGAGAATGTTGGTTCTGATTAGTTTTGATGATGTCTTATATAGATGCCATTAAGAGCAAAAAGATTGTATATTATACTTATCTTCTACATTGACTAAGTACAATATATTTGATGTAGATTAGTCCAAGATTAATTATAGAGATTAATCAAGAAAGAAGAACTTGCTCCATGAGAAGAGATTAATGATGTGAAGTTTAATGATGGAGATTAATCAAGATGAGATTTGGAAGAATGAAGAACTTGCTGAATATAATGAGAATATCATTATTCATGTTCCTAGATTAATACTAGAAGTCTCCACGGTGATATGGAAGTTGGAACGACTCAATTCGGGCTTAAAATGATTAAAAATGAGCTTCAGGATGAATTGCCTTGAACTTCCGTCAATACCCGAGTATCCAACATCCATTCGCAAGTATCAGGCTTCAATTCTTGAGTATGACACTTCAATACTCGAGTATGGGACTTGGCTACTCGAGTATGGTGCATAAACAACTGCTTCTGTGCTTAAATCCCGACAATACCCGAGTATGGATCAACAATACTCGAGTATGACTCTGATCAGCTCTGTTCTACGTTCAGCTTCGGGCGACCTCTGGTAATTTGACAATATCTCCCAAACCAGAGATCGGATTGAGGTGAAACCAATTTGTTTGGAAACTAGACTTCCAATCGGTCCTAGTCGCACAAGATTCAAGTCCAACTGAGGTCATATGAGAGAGCTATGAATTGTTGAAAATGAGAGTGACATCACCGTCACATTCCTGACCAAGGCTCAATGTTTTGGGTATATCTCACAAACTAGAAATCCAATTGAGGTGAAATCGGTGCCATTTGAAAGTAGACTCAAAGGGCTTTCCAACAAGACTTGAACCGATCAAATCGGAGTTCATACCAGGAAGTTATGATCTTCGAAAGTAGACACTCACACAGGATAAGTTATACCCGAGTATGACATTCACATACTCGAGTATTGACGGAGAAAACCAGTTCGCACTGTCAAGATATCAGATCATGATTTTGATATTCAATTCAATTTAATATATTCTTTAATGATTTGATTCCTAACCATTGACCTCAGTGATTTGTGAATACTAATATTAAAGTGCAGGATTATGAGGAATCAAATTGGGCAATTCGATTTACGCGTTTTGAGAATATCTCTGCAAAATGGAAGTTATCAACAAATTGATGCAGGAATAATGAAGCGGGACGAGTGAAATTCATACAGAGCAAAAAGAATTCGTTGCTAACATTATGACCATTATGATATTGCCAAATAATCCTCAAACGAATTGAAGTGAGATTATGCGAGAGATAATGGAATGTTTTTGAATTCAAACGGTGGAGTTCTTCAACGGACACCTTCATCCAACTAGTATAAATATGAAGCCATGGGGGCTCAAAGAAGACACACACATGCAGCAGAACAAACGATCAAAGAAAGATACTCTCCTGAGCTTGGTTTCGCCAATCTCTTGAGTGATACTTTCTGAGATACTTGCTGAAATACTTTCTGCAATACTTTCGAATACTTTCTGAGATTGTGTCACCACTTGTTCTTCAGTGCTTATGTTTATCTGCTCTTAGAGAGAGTCATTCATCTATTACTATTTCTTGTAAGGAACTCAAAGTATTGGGACTTTGAGACTGGGTCATTTGATTGCAACTTGTAAGGGGAGTGTTATTCAAAAGAGAGGAATTGCTCCAAGAGTTACAAAGTGTGTAATCAAGCGGGTGTATCAATTACAACTTGTAAGGGGAGTGGAGTCCGAGAGTGAGAGGACCATCCTTCGTTTACAAAGTGTGTAATTGTTCTTGAAAGATAGTAGAATCCCGAGTGTGTCAGGGAGTTGGACGTAGGTCAAGGATTAGGACCGAACCAGTATAAATTGCCTTGTGTCCATCTCCTTCTTCCTCCTTTGCTATTTTTGTTTAACTTGCAAGAAAATTTAATATCCCCAATTCACCCCCCCTCTTGGTAATATTCCGGCTTTCATTTGGTATCGAGCTGGTTTCTCGGTTGGGCTTAACATCCCGAGATAAGATCATGGAAGGAATATTACACGAAATTGCTCTCGGTCAAAAGGAGTATTCCCGCATCTGCAATCTATCTACGCCAAGGAGATAAGGAAAGTCTTAGAAACTTCATACGAAGGAATCTCCAGGCATAGAAGAAGAAGAAATTACAAATATATGTTTGGTTGCGGAAGAGGAACATTCGAGATAGCGACAAAGAGGTATGTGATTCGAACCCACTTATGATGAGTTACTTTCGAATATAATGATTTACATTCTGCATTCAAAAAGATTGCAAAAGAACTTATTACTACGAAAGGAAAACAAAGCTGCTTAAACAACAAACAAAGAATTCACCATCAACTTCTTGTGAAAATTCGGTTTACCCAAATTGCCACGATAATGATGCAAAGCCCACTTATGATGAATTATTTGTTGAATACAATCTTGTTCAAAATGAGTTTGAAAAACTTGCTGAAAAATATATTGTTTTGAAAAAGAAGAATACAACTCTTGAACAAGCAAGTAGAAAATCTCTCTACCCCCGAAAATAACATTTGTGATGAATGCCTTATTTTGAAGAAAAAGAATGAGTGTCTTACAAAAACTCTTGAGAAATTCACAAAAGGTAGTGAAATGCTAAATGTTATTTTGAAAGCTCAAAGGTTTACTAATGACCGATCGGGCATAGGATATAATCCTACTTTTGATAAAAAGAAAGGTAAAAGAAAAATGGTGGAAAATATTATTTAAATTATTTTCGAGAAATCGGTTCATACCTCAAATCCATTTGCTCATTGTAATTACATGTAACCGAAAGGGACATAGTACTTCATCTTGCTTTCATAGGAGTGATAGAAGAGATAAACCTGTTGGTAACTATCAATGGGTACCAAAGGGAACTTATGTTTTCCTAAGGTTCAAACTAACAGTGAAGGACCCAAGTATAAGTGGGTACCAAAATGTCCATCTATTGCCTTGTGTGTGCGGACTAATTTCAAAAATAATAGACACAAAGGTGCGAGAGAAGATGAGGAATCAAAGAGTTTCTTATGAACCGAAAAGGAGATCCTCTCAAGTGCCAAGCAAAAGACACATGAAGTCTATACCCTTTAAGAGAACTTTGCGAAACCCATCGAAAGACATAAGAGGCAATGGGTAAGCAAAATTGATCCCCAAGTATCTAAGGTAAAGGTATACAATGATAAAACCTCATCTCCTATCATCTGAAATATTCATTGAGGTTTTACTTTTATAGCTTTAGAAATGAGCATTGCAAACTATTTTGAAATCATTTTTTATCCCTTAAAATTCCACTTAGTAAGTTTATAAAGAGATTGCAATACTCAATAGCTTAATTCTTTATGCATACATGATGATTTGAAAAGAAAATATCTCTTTTATGCATAAAATCATGTTTAGTTCATTATGCTCAATTATATTGAATTGATCATATTCCTAAAAGCATGTGAATTTTGGTTCCTACAAGCTAACATTAATTGGATCCAAGTAAGGTTGGATACCAAGAAAGAAAAAGACTTATATGGTTTTGTAGGATAAGAAAAAGCCTCTCAAGAATGCAACATAGAGAAATAATTCAAGTCTTGAGGAAGCTAAAATAGGCTATGCTTGATGTTAATGGTGAAAGGAGACGTCTACATCAATCTACCTTAATCAAGCAAGCTTCTACAAGGACAAATGGAATTACGGTGATATCTAACTCTTACCCTATTCTATGCTTATATGAGATTAATATTTGGGTAATGAATAACTGTCCATTATTGCATTCCATTAGAAATCAATCATTTATGTCTTTCAAAATGTTTTCAGATTGCTAAATGGACCAAAAGTTAATCATGCATTATTTTCGATTTCATGTGTTTGAAATGTACAATTCTAAAAATGGTTTGATTCACCTTGTTTTGTGAAAATGCAAACAAACATTTTGAAATATTCATACTTTGAGGGCATTCAAATGATGTTTCAAATTGGAAGTTAATGTTGTATCTTGACTATGAGATATGCTTCAAATTTGTTTAAAATAAACATTTTCTATCCCTCACATATTCATCTTTAGAATTCAATGTATTGATTAAACTGTCTAGTTTCACTCTTGAACTAGTTGGACTTCATATCTATTAAGTTATTCATATATCAGTTTCAAGCCTATCTTCAAGAAAAGAATTCGATTTATGAATCTGTTATGCTTAATTCATAAATTTTTCAAAGGCCTAGTTATTCCCAACTTTATAAATGTTTATTAGTGCATTGAATGATAATGCATTAACCTTTAATGGAATAATTAACCTACTAGGATAATCTTACGAAAGCCAAATCATTTGGATTAATATGTACTTCATCTTTCAAGAATCTTGGTATTCTCTTAGTTGCTCAAGTACATCGGCATTTGTCTTCCATCCTTATTTTGAGTAAGCGTATTCATAGTCTTGCCTTGATCATTCATTTCTAATTCTAAGATGCAAGATTATCTTTGGTCAATAGCAAAGTCATTGTGCTTACATATGTTTTGTTGTGCTAAGAATGTTTCTTTAGTACTCTCCTTCATGACTTTTGCTTTTGAGAAAAATTCTTCTACATGTTAACTGCAATGTTCAACATGTTCTCTAATCTGAAGCATACTGATATATTCAAACTATTGACTTTCGTTTTTAGTATGCACTGATTTTCAAATATACTTCAAAATGAATCTTTCACTCATGAAAGTTTTGATGCATTATTTTAGTTTGAAAAAACATTCAAGATTTGAAACAATCTGCATGTTTCATTATCATTTTGAAATTTTAATCTTATCCATGGATTACATGAGATTCATTTCAATGACATCTTTTCTACTTAAAGTGTATTTCCAAATTGTCATTGAGGAATAACATTCTTGACATGATTATTACCCTCTGGAATCATTGGCCTAAACTTATTTGATTTGATAAAATTATGCTTTTTGATCTTTGAAGTGTTTTGCTCTTTGCTCAAATATTATATAGTTAAATTATAATAGCACAAGAGTTGTTGTGATTAATCTTAATGTGCTACAAAGAGCAACTCTAAATTAAGGAAAGATGCTTTGATGATCAATCACTTTGAAGCTATACTAAGCTCTAAAAAGGAGGAGGAAAACTTCTTGATGCTAGCTGCCATATATTCTACAAAGTGAAGAAAACTTCTTGAAGCCAAGCTGAGATATATTCAGCAGATGAGCTATATAAAGGATGGAAATGATCTCATACAAGAAGAAAGCAAGCAAATAGCCTTCATTGATCATTCATCAATTTGCAGAACCTACATGAGCATTTCTAAACTCTACCTTTTTATATTCAGTAGAAATTTTGCACATGTTTGGTATCTATATGCTTTAATTGTGAAAGATGTTTTGAAAACCTCTATAAATTCTCTCAAATTTTTTTTTTTGAATAAAAACATTCCAAATTGCATCATATTTAGAATGAAAATCGGGGAGAGAAAATTGTTGTCTTGATATATGATTAATGAGAGAAGTCATTTCAAACTTATTCTCATATTTGCCTCTCCATCTATATTTCTTCTTTACCTCTATCTTTTTGCTAATGACAAATAAGGGGGAGAAAAAGGCAAGAAAAATATGTGATCTATTATATTTTCATATTCAAACATATTTTTCTTAATGTATTTGCCATCATCAAAAAGGGGAGAATGTTGGTTCGATTAGTTTTGATGATGTCTTATATAGATGCCATTAAGAGCAAAAGATTGTATATTATACTTATCTTCTACATTGACTAAGTACAATATATTTGATGTAGATTAGTCCAAGATTAATTATAGAGATTAATCAAGAAAGAAGAACTTGCTCCATGAGAAGAGATTAATGATGTGAAGTTTAATGATGGAGATTAATCAAGATGAGATTTGGAAGAATGAAGAACTTGCTGAATATAATGAGAATATCATTATTCATGTTCCTAGATTAATACTAGAAGTCTCCACGGTGATATGGAAGTTGGAACAACTCAATTCGGACTTAAAATGATTAAAAATGAGCGGGATGAATTGCCTTGAACTTCCGTCAATACCCGAGTATCCAACATCCATTCGCAAGTATCAGGCTTCAATTCTTGAGTATGACACTTCAATACTCGAGTATGGGACTTGGCTACTCGAGTATGGTGCATAAACAACTGCTTCTGTGCTTAAATCCCGACAATACCCGAGTATGGATCAACAATACTCGAGTATGACTCTGATCAGCTCTGTTCTACGTTCAGCTTCGGGCGACCTCTGGTAATTTGACAATATCTCCCAAACCAGAGATCGGATTGAGGTGAAACCAATTTGTTTGGAAACTAGACTTCCAATCGGTCCTAGTCGCACAAGATTCAAGTCCAACTGAGGTCATATGAGAGAGCTATGAATTGTTGAAAATGAGAGTGACATCACCGTCACATTCCTGACCAAGGCTCAATGTTTTGGGTATATCTCACAAACTAGAAATCCAATTGAGGTGAAATCGGTGCCATTTGAAATTACACTCAAAGGGCTTTCCAACAAGACTTGAACCGATCAAATCGGAGTTCATACCAGGAAGTTATGATCTTCGAAAGTAGACACTCACACAGGATAAGTTATACCCGAGTATGACATTCACATACTCGAGTATTGACGGAGAAAACCAGTTCGCACTGTCAAGATATCAGATCATGATTTTGATATTCAATTCAATTTAATATATTCTTTAATGATTTGATTCCTAACCATTGACCTCAGTGATTTGTGAATACTAATATTAAAGTGCAGGATTATGAGGAATCAAATTGGGCAATTCGATTTACGCGTTTTGAGAATATCTCTGCAAAAATGGAAGTTATCAACAAATTGATGCAGGAATAATGAAGCAGGGCGAGTGAAATTCATACACAGCAAAAAAAATTCGTTGCTAACATTATGACCATTATGATATTGCCAAATAATCCTCAAACGAATTGAAGTGAGATTATGCGAGAGATAATGGAATGTTTTTGAATTCAAACGGTGGAGTTCTTCAACGGACACCTTCATCCAACTAGTATAAATATGAAGCCATGGGGGCTCAAAGAAGACACACACATGCAGCAGAACAAACGATCAAAGAAAGATACTCTCCTGAGCTTGGTTTCGCCAATCTCTTGAGTGATACTTTCGAGATACTTGCTGAAATACTTTCGCAATACTTTCGAATACTTTCGAGATTGTGTCACCACTTGTTCTTCAGTGCTTATGTTTACCTGCTCTTAGAGAGAGTCATTCATCTATTACTATTTCTTGTAAGGAACTCAAAGTATTGGGACTTTGAGACTGGGTCATTTGATTGCAACTTGTAAGGGGAGTGTTATTCAAAAGAGAGGAATTGCTCCAAGAGTTACAAAGTGTGTAATCAAGCGGGTGTATCAATTACAACTTGTAAGGGGAGTGGAGTACGAGAGTGAGAGGACCATCCTTCGTTTACAAAGTGTGTAATTGTTCTTGAAAGATAGTAGAATCCCAGTGTGTGCGGGGACTGGACGTAGGTCAAGGATTAGGACCGAACCAGTATAAATTGCCTTGTGTCCATCTCCTTCTTCCTCCTTTGCTATTTTTGTTTAACTTGCAAGAAAATTTAATATCCCCAATTCACCCCCCCTCTTGGTAATATTCCGGCTTTCATTTGGTATCGAGCTGGTTTCTCGGTTGGGCTTAACATCCCGAGATAAGATCATGGAAGGAATATTACTGAAATTGCTCTCGATCAAAAGGAGTATTCCCGCATCTGCAATCTATCTCTTGCCAAGGAGATAAGGAAAGTCTTAGAAACTTCATACGAAGGAATCTCTAGGCATAGAAGAAGAAGAAATTACAAATATATGTTTGGTTGCGAAGAGGAACATTCGAGATAGCGACAAAGAGGTATGTGATTCGAACCCACTTATGATGAGTTACTTTCTGAATATAATGATTTACATTCTGCATTCAAAAATATTGCAAAAGAACTTATTAATGCAAAGCCCACTTATGATGAATTGTTTGTTGAATACAATCTTGTTCAAAATGAGTTTGAAAAACTTGCTGAAAAATATATTGTTTTGAAAAAGAAGAATACAACTCTTGAACGACAAGTAGAAAATCTCTCTACCCCGAAAATAACATTTGTGATGAATGCCTTATTTTGAAGAAAAAGAATGAGTGTCTTACAAAAACTCTTGAGAAATTCACAAAAGGTAGTGAAATGCTAAATGTTATTTTGAAAGCTCAAAGGTTTACTAATGACCGATCAGGCATAGGATATAATCCTACTTTTGATAAAAAGAAAGGTAAAAAGAAAAATGGTGGAAAATATTATTTAAATTATTTTCAGAAATCAGTTCATACCTCAAATCCATTTGCTCATTGTAATTACGTAACCGAAAGGGACATAGTACTTCATCTTGCTTTCATAGGAGTGATAGAAGAGATAAACACTGTTGGTAACTATCAATGGGTACCAAAGGGAACTTATGTTTTCCCTAAGGTTCAAACTAACAGTGAAGGACCCAAGTATAAGTGGGTACCAAAATGTCCATCTATTGCCTTGTGTGTGCGAGACTAATTTCAAAAATAATAGACACAAAGGTGCAGAGAAGATGAGGAATCAAAGAGTTTCTTATGAACCGAAAAGGAGATCCTCTCAAGTGCCAAGCAAAAGACACATGAAGTCTATACCCTTTAAGAGAACTTTGCGAGAAACCCATCGAAAGACATAAGAGGCAATGGGTAAGCAAAATTGATCCCCCAAGTATCTAAGGTAAAAGGTATACAATGATAAAACCTCATCTCCTATCATCTGAAATATTCATTGAGGTTTTACTTTTATAGCTTTAGAAATGAGCATTGCAAACTATTTTGAAATCATTTTTTTTATCCCTTAAAATTCCACTTAGTAAGTTTATAAAGAGATTGCAATACTCAATAGCTTAATTCTTTATGCATACATGATGATTTGAAAAGAAAATATCTCTTTTATGCATAAAATCATGTTTAGTTCATTATGCTCAATTATATTGAATTGATCATATTCCTAAAAGCATGTGAATTTTGGTTCCTACAAGCTAACATTAATTGGATCCAAGTAAGGTTGGATACCAAGAAAGAAAAAGACTTATATGGTTTTGTAGGATAAGAAAAAGCCTCTCAAGAATGCAACATAGAGAAATAATTCAAGTCTTGAGGAAGCTAAAATAGGCTATGCTTGATGTTAATGGTGAAAGGAGACGTCTACATCAATCTACCTTAATCAAGCAAGCTTCTACAAGGACAAATGGAATTACGGTGATATCTAACTCTTACCCTATTCTATGCTTATATGAGATTAATATTTGGGTAATGAATAACTGTCCATTATTGCATTCCATTAGAAATCAATCATTTATGTCTTTCAAAATGTTTTTGATTGCTAAATGGACCAAAAGTTAATCTGTGCATTATTTTCGATTTCATGTGTTTGAAATGTACAATTCTAAAAATGGTTTGATTCACCTTGTTTTGTGAAAATGCAAACAAACATTTTGAAATATTCATACTTTGAGGGCATTCAAATGATGTTTCAAATTGGAAGTTAATGTTGTATCTCGACTAACAGATATGCTTCAAATTTGTTTAAAATAAACATTTTCTATCCCTCACATATTCATCTTTAGAATTCAATGTATTGATTAAACTGTCTAGTTTCACTCTTGAACTAGTTGGACTTCATATCTATTAAGTTATTCATATATCAGTTTCAAGCCTATCTTCAAGAAAAGAATTCGATTTATGAATCTGTTATGCTTAATTCATAAATTTTTCAAAGGCCTAGTTATTCCCAGCTTTATAAATGTTTATTAGTGCATTGAATGATAATGCATTAACCTTTAATGGAATAATTAACCTACTAGGATAATCTACGAAAGCCAAATCATTTGGATTAATATGTACTTCATCTTTCAAGAATCTTGGTATTCTCTTAGTTGCTCAAGTACATCAGCATTTGTCTTCCATCCTTATTTTGAGTAAGCTGTATTCATAGTCTTGCCTTGATCATTCATTTCTAATTCTAAGATGCAAGATTATCTTCGGTCAATAGCAAAGTCATTGTGCTTACATATGTTTCTGTTGTGCTAAGAATGTTTCTTTAGTACTCTCCTTCATGACTTTTGCTTTTGAGAAAAATTCTTCTACATGTTAAGCGCAATGTTCAACATGTTCTCTAATCTGAAGCATACTGATATATTCAAACTATTGACTTTCGTTTTTAGTATGCACTGATTTTCAAATATACTTCAAAATGAATCTTTCACTCATGAAAGTTTTGATGCATTATTTTAGTTTGAAAAAACATTCAAGATTTGAAACAATCTGCATGTTTCATTATCATTTTGAAATTTTAATCTTATCCATGGATTACATGAGATTCATTTCAATGACATCTTTTCTACTTAAAGTGTATTTCCAAATTGTCATTGAGGAATAACATTCTTGACATGATTATTACCCTCTGGAATCATTGGCCTAAACTTATTTGATTTGATAAAATTATGCTTTTTGATCTTTGAAGTGTTTTGCTCTTTGCTCAAATATTATATAGTTAAATTATAATAGCACAAGAGTTGTTGTGATTAATCTTAATGTGCTACAAAGAGCAACTCTAAATTAAGGAAAGATGCTTTGATGATCAATCACTTTGAAGCTATACTAAGCTCTAAAAAGGAGGAGGAAAACTTCTTGATGCTAGCTGCCATATATTCTACAAAGTAGAAGAAAACTTCTTGAAGCCAACTGAGATATATTCAGCAGATGAGCTATATAAAGGATGGAAATGATCTCATACAAGAAGAAAGCAAGCAAATAGCCTTCATTGATCATTCATCAATTTGCAGAACCTACATGAGCATTTCTAAACTCTACCTTTTTATATTCAGTAGAAATTTTGCACATGTTTGGTATCTATATGCTTTAATTGTGAAAGATGTTTTGAAAACCTCTCTAAATTCTCTCAAATTTTTTTTTGAATAAAAACATTCCAAATTGCATCATATTTAGAATGAAAATCGGGGAGAGAAAATTGTTGTCTTGATATATGATTAATGAGAGAAGTCATTTCAAACTTATTCTCATATTTGCCTCTCCATCTATATTTCTTCTTTACCTCTATCTTTTTGCTAATGACAAATAAGGGGGAGAGAAAGGCAAGAAAAATATGTGATCTATTATATTTTCATATTCAAACATATTTTTCTTAATGTATTTGCCATCATCAAAAAGGGGGAGAATGTTGGTTCTGATTAGTTTTGATGATGTCTTATATAGATGCCATTAAGAGCAAAAAGATTGTATATTATACTTATCTTCTACATTGACTAAGTACAATATATTTGATGTAGATTAGTCCAAGATTAATTATAGAGATTAATCAAGAAAGAAGAACTTGCTCCATGAGAAGAGATTAATGATGTGAAGTTTAATGATGGAGATTAATCAAGATGAGATTTGGAAGAATGAAGAACTTGCTGAATATAATGAGAATATCATTATTCATGTTCCTAGATTAATACTAGAAGTCTCCACGGTGATATGGAAGTTGGAACGACTCAATTCGGGCTTAAAATGATTAAAAATGAGCTTCAGGATGAATTGCCTTGAACTTCCGTCAATACCCGAGTATCCAACATCCATTCGCAAGTATCAGGCTTCAATTCTTGAGTATGACACTTCAATACTCGAGTATGGGACTTGGCTACTCGAGTATGGTGCATAAACAACTGCTTCTGTGCTTAAATCCCGACAATACCCGAGTATGGATCAACAATACTCGAGTATGACTCTGATCAGCTCTGTTCTACGTTCAGCTTCGGGCGACCTCTGGTAATTTGACAATATCTCCCAAACCAGAGATCGGATTGAGGTGAAACCAATTTTTTTGGAAACTAGACTTCCAAGCGGTCCTAGTCGCACAAGATTCAAGTCCAACTGAGGTCAGATGAGAGAGCTATGAATTGTTGAAAATGAGAGTGACATCACCGTCACATTCCTGACCAAGGCTCAATGTTTTGGGTATATCTCACAAACTAGAAATCAAATTGAGGTGAAATCGGTGCCCTTTGAAAGTAGACTCAAAGGGCTTTCCAACAAGACTTGAACCGATCAAATCGGAGTTCATACCAGGAAGTTATGATCTTCGAAAGTAGACACTCACACAGGATAAGTTATACCCGAGTATGACATTCACATACTCGAGTATTGACGGAGAAAACCAGTTCGCACTTTGTCAAGATATCGGATCATGATTTTGATATTCAATTCAATTTAATATATTCTTTAATGATTTGATTCCTAACCATTGACCTAAAAAAAATTCGTTGCTAACATTATGACCATTATGATATTGCCAAATAATCCTCAAACGAATTGAAGTGAGATTATGCAGAGATAATGGAATGTTTTTGAATTCAAACGGTGGAGTTCTTCAACGGACACCTTCATCCAACTAGTATAAATATGAAGCCATGGGGGCTCAAAGAAGACACACACATGCAGCAGAACAAACGATCAAAGAAAGATACTCTCCGAGCTTGGTTTCGCCAATCTCTTGAGTGATACTTTACGAGATACTTGCTGAAATACTTTCGCAATACTTTCGAGATTGTGTCACCACTTGTTCTTCGAGTGCTTATGTTTACCTGCTCTTAGAGAGAGTCATTCATCTATTACTATTTCTTGTAAGGAACTCAAAGTATTGGGACTTTGAGACTGGGTCATTGATTGCAACTTGTAGGGGGAGTGTTATTCAAAAGAGAGGAATTGCTCCAAGAGTTACAAAGTGTGTAATCAAGCAGGTGTATCAATTACAACTTGTAAGGGGGAGTGGAGTCTGAGAGTGAGAGGACCATCCTTCGTTTACAAAGTGTGTAATTGTCCTTGAAAGATAGTAGAATCCCAGAGTGTGTCTGGGGACTGGACGTAGGTCAAGGATTAGGACCGAACCAGTATAAATTGCCTTGTGTCCATCTCCTTCTTCCTCCTTTGCTATTTTTGTTTAACTTGCAAGAAAATTTAATATCCCCAATTCACCCCCCTCTTGGTAATATTCCGGCTTTCAGACGTGACCGTGTTTTTTGGTGTATGCAATTAAGGCTACAATTGAGCTAGCATCGGAATCCGATAATTTCGTTTCTTGATAACGGTAAGTGGAAGGAGCAAAGTCAAGATGGTCATGGGTCCAATATAATGGGAATTTCCATTCCACATCTTTGGCTCTGGGGAGCTAAGGAACCAGGGTTGTTTTTTGAATTCAGAAACAACTTTAAAATAGCCATTTTTCAAGTTTTTAAAAGATTCAGAATATACAGTAAAAAAAATTTTGTTGGGGTGACCCCGGATTGTGGTCCAACCTTTGGGGGCTCTCTACCAGTATGAGCCATTTGTACAGTAGAAAATAAAAGAAAAGAGGAATCATATAAGGTATAGCTAAATATCTACAAAAATGCTCAAAGGCTATGATGAAACCCCAGCTATTAGGGTAAAGTTGGGTAGGGGCAAGGTGAAGGTGATTTAAAACGCTAATTTGAAACTCGAAAAACGGGAATCGAATACCGAGCCGGGTAATCAAATCTTGATAGAAAAAGAAAAAAGATGGGTCATTTCCTTCCCTATTGGAGCAAACCAGTTCATTTTTATTGGGTGGACAAATGATATAATTTTCGGGATTGCCGACAGAAAGCCTGGCAACGTCTTCTGCAGTCATCTCGGATAAAGTGCTTAGCACTTCATATATGATCCAAGGGTACTTGTTTATTAAAACTTCCGAAGGACATACGGAACCTGACTCCGCAGAGTGAGATTCCTCAAAGTGTTGTGAAGAAGGCGAATCCATAAATACCTATAACAAAGAAATGAAAATCAAAAAGTGGAACACATACCTGAATCAAGGAAGCTATTACTTGACGAAGAAAAGGTTGATAAACCGGAATGACTCTTGTTACCAGAATCCGAGATGGATTTGGAAGTTAGGTTATAACGACAGGAGGCTAAAGTAGACTCGGCTAAAGAGTCAGGGCCGCTTTTGATGAGTTTGGAGCTTAGAAAAACACAATCATAACATGGAGCAACAGGTTTCCCCTGGCTTCGTTCGGGGTTAGTTTGACTTATACCTTGTAGCTGGGAAATGTGAGATATCGAGTTAGTTTTGCTCTTACTCTAACTCTCAGTTTTTGATGGTTAAGATCCCTTTTTACTCCCCCCACCACGGTATCCATGAAGAAATGCCTTTTGCTTCTCTTCTTCAGTACGGGAAATACCCAAAACCAAAACTGAGCTCCAAGAAGGACTGTTTGATGCAACTATTCTTCCTCCTCTGGAATTATTTTATCTCAATTCGAAGATGGTAAAAGATTATCCTTATCCATTGTTAATAGAAAGCACAACTATAGATACACAATGTGTTTGGTAAAAAGGGGGGAAGGAGATATGGTGAGACGATTCTATGTTCAGTAACATGAGTCTATGATCGATGGTAGAAGTACAAAACTATACAAATTTATGGCATGACACTAGAAATTAAGTAGCAAGAATCAAGAACAAAGGTTCATATTCAAAAGAGATGAATCCAGAAATCGAAGTCTACCCAGAAATTGAAGTGGCCAAAGACACAGATCAAGAAACAAGAACAAAGCAACAACTAATTTAAGAACTTCAAAGCAAAATCGAAGGAAGTATTGAGAAATGGTAGAAGTACCTGATCTGAAAAAGGTTTATAAAACCCTAAATGTGCAAACCGGAGGATCGTAAGAAGGCAAGTCTTTGAAGAAAATGAGAGGTTCTTAGAAGAAAGAGCAAGCGATGAATGAGAAGTGATGAGAATGGGGGGAAATGTGAATATATAAACGTAACCATTGAGGTTACGAATCGGAAGAGGATGGGGCAAAAGAGACAATTGTAATACCCTAAAAATCATATTTATGATAAGAGTAAATACCCTTTTTGGTCCCTGGAAAAACACATTTGACCCTTTTTGGTCCCTGAGTAAAAAAAATGTCATTTTAGTCCTTTTTAGGGACTAAAAAGGACCTTTGAGAATTTACGAGGGATTAAAATGTGCAAAAAAATGATCAAAAGGACTAAAAGGGACATTATTTTTCCATTTTAGGGACTAAAAGTGACTTATTTTTTTTCAGGGACCAAAAAGGGCATCCGTGTTTTTTCCAGGGACCAAAAAGGGTATTTACTCTTATGATAAATATCATAAATTGGAAAATAATACCTATTGGAAATAGGTGAATATGTGGTCTCAAAGCTAGTGTAGTATTTATCTTATTTTCTAAGGTAAATTCTATAAAAATTAGAAGAGAAAAAGTGCTAAAAATCCCTAAGTGAACTTTTGGGTCGTAAAATACCCTGAAAATACTATGATAAATCCTTAGAGGCAGTAAAATATTTGTTAAAAATTAGAAAGTATGTTGTCTCTAATTTAGATAATTTTTGGGATTAATGTCCTTGAAAAATAATGAGGCAAAAATAAATATTATTTTGGGGAACATAAGTGACCCAATGATTTTTAATATTTTTCATATATAGAGCATAAAATACCAATGTAAGTAAAATAGTTGTGAGATAATGATTAATACTAATTAAGAAAATTTTCAACAATTTGTAAGTGATTAGATAAGTAATTAATGGCTAATTGTTTAGGAAATGAATAAGGTGGATTAGATAAATACCTAAAGGTTTAATTAGCCAATGGATTAATGATTAATTAAGGTATAAATTAGGTGTTTAAAAAGAGTTGAAAAGTCAAAGGGAAGCAACATATTTTGTCAAAAAGATGGCCATTAATTTCGAAACTATGAAGGAAAAAAGAAAGAAAATTGAATGGAAATTAAAATAGAAACTTAGTGAAGAAGTTGTTGAAAAAGTAGAAAGATATTTGTGAAAAAGCATATAGGATAAACGAGAACCGATAGAAAATAAATCCTAACTCAAAATCCTTGAATTAGGTTGCTAACAAATGGACATATTATGAATCAGTGGATTTTTGTCCCGAAAATGACATTACCCGAAGTGATTTCCGTAACTGAAGACGGTTATCCGAAAATCTTCAGCAGAATAGGAAATACCCTGAATGGGATCAAAAATTTAGTTAACCCAAAAATTTCTAAAGAGGAAGAATAGATCTTCAAGGCTACATTCTTGGATTTTTGAGATTTTGTAAGATTACGCGATTAGAACACCGAACAGGGAACTTATCGGTAGGAAACTTGTTAAACAAGGGGGTGACATCATCTGCATGACATGGGATGATGTCATTTTTGTTGAAAAAAAGGGCATGGAGGTCGGCCTTGACGGTTGTATGGTGAGGAATTGAGCTCACAAAAACCCTAAATTCCATGGTCTAAAATGAAGAAGAGGAAGTTGGAAGATTACCGTTTTGCCCTCGCACTTTTTCTATAAATAGGCATTAAAGCCTTTGGAAAATTTACACCAAATTGCAAGAGCAATTCTAGAGAGAAGTTAGAGAGAGGAGCTCTGAAGAAGTAGGAGCAAGAAGGAAGAGGAGGTTCTACAAGGGTAAGTTCTTCGGTTATAGTTTTAGTTCGGTAGTTCTTGGAGTTCTTAGTGTAGATGTTGTTTTGATCTTTAATCTTCCAGTATATTTTAGATATCATGTTTTAGGGATAAATATGATATCTATTTTGGAAAATATGTTGGAGTAAGAGATATGTTGAAATTCTGGAAGATTAGAGTCAAAGTAGCGAAGCTCTGGCGAAATTCCGCCAAATAGGGGGTCAGGGGTAAAATGGTCATTTATGACTAAAATGTTTGTCATAATGACTGATTACTAATAAATGTGATATTGTCCTTATAGTATATCTCTGATTACGTTCTGACCTACTGTCGTACCGTATTCCAACAGAAGTACCATTTACCGTCAATGAAGGTACGTTCGCGTACTGTAACACTAACGCTGATGTTTATTGTATGCGTATATATGCTATGTGTATGGAATTATTATATGTGGTAGTTGATAGCTCTGTGATATGTTCATGTACTGTTGTTATGCTTGCAGGGTATTGGGATACATCTGCATGCTAGGGGCGATATACTGTAAGCTATGGGCGATACATCTGCATGCTAGGGGCGATATATCTGCATGCTAAGGAGCGATACATATGCATGCTAGGGGCGATACTTTTGCATTAGTTGTATGGGATGAGTCTGTTATTATTCTGTTAATGATGTGAGTGTCTATAGTACATATGTTCTATATGTGAACATGAGGTTAACCGTTACCTGAGGTCCGGTGCGGATCTCAGCCCTTAACATAGCTTCAGGGTCGGGAGGACCGAGAACCGAGGAGAAAGACAAGCAGCACGCATAGGGACTCGGCTGAAGACTATCTTTTGTTGCCAAGGCATGGGTATTGCCAGGGAGACACTTCTGTTGTTATCTACTTTAAAAACTCTCGGTTATTGTACCATTTCTGTAAATTAGCCAGACTTACGGCATTTTGAATATATGTATCAGTTATTTTTTGCTCCGGTGCTCTACTCTGATGATTTGGAATGATGCTTTGATGGTAAAAATATATACTGCTTTTGAAAATGGGATGTTACAACAATTCACCCCAAGAAGCAATGATGCCATATGTGAAACGACGTGTGCATTAAATGCACACAAATGCCAAAGACGATAAGAGGTGGTTGTTGTATGCTATGACAATGGCAAGTGTACAGTTGAAAAGTTTTCGTAATGATATAAGCAAATTGAGTCTGTTTCTCTTCATGATAATCCGGATTGGGTGAAGACTGTTGCTAAAACATATAAAACCGGAAACCTGGATGTTTGATGAAGACAAGATCCCAACAATCATGAAAAGGAATAGATAAAGTTTCAAAGCAAATTAACCCCGATTATATGTCTAGGGGAAATTCACATTTTGACCACAAAGGAATTCGAAGTTTGTTAAAACTCGGATAAAAGCTGAACAACTCAGATATGAGATCCGGGTTAAATAATAAATGCACCCCGGCAGTGCAAAGACCTTGACTACCGGGATGAGGGGCAACTGTTATGGACTCATATGAGGCCCATTTAATGTATGGCCCAACAAGGGGCAATCTACGTGACCTAGATATGGCGGCATAACATTTGGGCTTGGAGGCACAAAGCCCATAATTCCAAACCCTAACCCTACAGGCAAACCCTATAAATAAGAGGTAAACCCTAGAGGTATGATCATTCCCTCTCGACTATTATTCTGCCGTCACTGTGCACACACCCCACCCCATTGGTTAAAGCCTTTTAGTTCTTATTCGTGCACAATGATCTGTTAGACTCATAGGTATCTGATTCATAGATACCTAGGAAAGAGTTGTTTGATCTAATATCAATATACTAGTCCAATAGACTAGACACCTTTGTCAAGACAGAACAATATATATATATATAGTAGGTATGTTTAGTTATTTATAAATTGCAAGTGGATATATAAATCGGTTGTTGGATGTTAAGATATATGGAGGAGCTACCGAGTTTTGATTTGATGAAGAGATAGAAAAAGATAGATATTGAAAAACTGAATTATAAGGCCAGAAATGGTATGGATCACATTATGTTTATCAACTATAGCTAAACTTCTTGTTGTCCAGTTATATACAAACCATTTAATTGTATTTTTCCCTACCTATCCCAAGCTTCTTCTATCTCATATGATTCACACTCTTATCCATAATTCCTCATCTTTCAAGGCATGATACTATCACTTTATTACCAATATTTTATTTCATTTTCATGCTTCAATTTTTCACCCACTTGCACGGGCATTTGTTAGTTTCCAGATTCATCTTTAATGGCAAAACAGTTCAAATGCTTATATATTACTCTCTCTCCTTCTTAATTAATATAAAATACATTTACTTAATTTGATTAGATTAAATAAGTTAGTTAATGTGATATATACTTTTTAAAATATCATAGTCATTTGATTAGAAGTTTTGCAAAAACATGTCGTTGCAAAAAAATTGAACATAAAAAATTTAAAAACAAAAACAAAACAACGACAACAACAACAAAGACCTTTACATAAAAATATGACTTTTAAAAACAAAAACATATCGTTGCAAAATCTCAATATTCAACAACATAACTTGTCATGATAAAAAAAACTTTGGCAACGACATTTATCATTACACACTATGCTTTCAACAACAACATTTGTCGTTGCAAACTAATATATATATATATATATATATATATATATATATATATATATATAAATCTATTAATTAATACTATGATTTATAATAGCTACAACTTGATTTGTAAAATACTAATTTCTTACAAGTTTATTTTAAAAAAATAATAATAACAAATTTAAACATCTAAGATTCTCAATCTTAATATTAAATGTAAACCAACAACTTAGTAGAAAATATATAAATACATATTCCACAATTTAAAGTTTGTAATACTAAAAAAATGCGAAGAGAAACAAAAAGGAACATAAGAAATATGTTGTACTAGTCTGTCAATGCCACAATCTCCATCTCAGTTTATCTAATAACTCTCCCATTGCATAACCCTTGTCCCGAAAAATACATACAAAAAAACAAAATAAATAAATAAAGTCAAGACAACCAAGAAAATAAAAAAAAAAATGATAATCGTTTAAATCTATCTTTCAAAATCTTCATTGACTTTTAATAAAGGAAAAATCCCCCTCAAGGCCCAAATGACCAAGATATTCTCAAAAATGCCAAAAAAAATCACATGTCAGAAAATGCTCTAGGGCCTTTTTGGGTATTATATGTTAGAAAACGAAATTACAATGTTGTACTGATATAGTTGTTAACATATATTGATATAGTTATTAATGTGTACTGATTTAGTTGTTAAGATATAGCTGTTAACGTGTACTACTTTAGTTATTAATGTAACATCCCAACTTTTCAAAAGCAGTATAAAATTTTTTCCATTTAAAATCATCTGAGTAGAGCACCGGAGCAATTGAGTAACTGATATGTATAGATAAAGTGCCGTAAGTTTGGCTGTTTACAGAAGCGGTACAATAACCGAGTATTTCAAAAGTGATACACAATAGTAAAAGGAAAACGACGGAGGATTGGTTAATGAAGTTATAGAAGATCTTTGGAGTAATGGAGTGCCCGGAAAATCGCAAGGCACAGCTGGCCATATACAAACTCGAGGGGGATGCTGACCGTTGGTGGGGGGTTATGGCAGAAACACTACGAACGCGATATTGCCCCGTCACCTGGGAGAAGTTTCTGGAGAAATTCAACGAACAATACTTTCCTCCCTCGATAAAGGTGACCAAGGAGACAGAATTCCTTCACATTCGACAGGGTCACGAGGAGACTTTCGATTACTACTTTGCCCGGTTTACTAATCTATCACGTTGTTCATCGCACCTGAGGCAGAATGGTGATGAAAGCAGTATGGTAAACATACTAATTCATGGGCTGAAGTACGAAATTAAGGAAAAATTGATGTCTCAACGGTTTACAGAGCTGATTCAAGCCGTGGAATCATGCCGGCTAACCGAGCGAAACCTGAGGGAGCTGCGTAGATCCCGACATTCCAGCACCAGCAGTGCAAGGCGTAGCGAGAGCAGCCGTGGAAGTTCTTCACGGAAGAGAGAGGCACCATGGAGTGACTCCCAAAGAGAGAGCAAGAGGCCATTCCAGTCTAGGCAGTCGAGCAACTCAAGAATGCTGGAGACCCGACCATGTCCAAAATGCGGTAATTATCATCCTGGTGTTGCGTGTGAAAGGAGACGGGTTTGCTATAGATGTCGAAAGCCAGGGCACTTTATCGCAGACTGTCCTGAGAAAGCTGCGGATATAAGGCCACAGAACCCAGGCCGAATGTACGCATTATCCGACACAATGGACAGAGAACTTCCGGAGAGAGTCCAAGGTACTATCTCTCTTAGTAAGGAATTTTCTCGATGCATTGGATGAACTAGGTATTAGTTATTCGACTAAATCGTGTAATACGTAGATTACTTACGAGATGTAATCTATGTTTCTTCGTTAGTACAATTCGATTGTGATCATGTCATTGAGTAGGAGGTATATTGTGTTGCCATGGTGTATGGGCGCCATGGTGACATGTATGATATCTTGTGTTGTCATGGTGTATGGGCGCCATGGAGACAAATTGGTATCTGTGGTGTTGACCGCGGTGTATGGGCGCCTCGGGAGACACTATATATCAAAGTACGATATGACAAGATCGTTGCGGTCAAACCAAAGTGAATTCTCGATCACCAAGAGGAGCGGCTGGCTGACAAAGTAGAGATCCGACGCGTATGGCCCGAAAACAGGATAGTACGAAGTTCAGTGGGTAGAGTGCAAATTTCGATGACGAAATTTTATTTAACGGGGGGAGAAATGTAATACCCTAAAATCTGACCTAGGGTAAATATCATAAATTAGTGATATTTTATATGGGAGATAAAAATAGCTATGTTAGTTCTGATTTTGTGAGAAAAGGAATAATTCTAAATAAGAAAATTATCAACAATTAGTGGGGGATTAATTAAGTAATTATTGGCTAAATTACTTAAGCTTGTACAATGGAATAATTGTGATAAATTATGTAGAACTCTATAATTAGTGATTTATGGCTAGAAAATTAGCATAAATATATTTGCTAATTAATTGGAAAAGATGATGAAAAATGAATGAGATTAAGTAATTTTGAGCCTAAATACAAGTATGGACCAACAGGAAAATTATGTAAAAAAATTATGTAAAAAAAATTATTAAATTATATAATAATTAATTAAAAAATAAAATAAAAATATATATAAAATATGTGTGTGTGTGCCGACATCTAAAGGGGGAAAAAGAAAAAGAAAAAAATGAAATGAAGGTGGAGTATAAGAAATAAACTCCTAATTTAAAAATTAATTTAAGTAAAAAGTAAATAAACACCGATAGGAATTGGATCCTATCTAGAAAACCATGAACAAGGTTTCTGGAGTCAGAGTATAATATTAATGAGTGGATTTTTATCTCTGACTGGGCTGTTACGGAAGTCATTTCCGAGATCGGTAGAAGATTTAGGTAATAAGACGAAATAGGGAAATCTGAGAAAAAGACGGATAGTCACAGATTTAGAATTTGAAGAAAATAAATTGTAACTCAACATTTGGAGATGAGTTTATAATTTCCTGGACATATTTGGAATCAGTGAATTTTTGTCCAGAGGTTGACGATTCTGGAAGTTTCTTCCGTAACCGACACGTTTTTCCGTAAAACTTCAGCAGGACCGTTGAAACCCTGTATGGAATCAAAAATTAGGTTAACTTAGACATTTCTAATGAGAAATAAAAAGTCTTCAAAGTTGTGATTACAGATTTCTAAGATTTTACAATATTACGCGATTAGGACACCAAACGTGGAGCTTTATCAGATAAAGCTCATAAAGCAATAGCATGACATCATCTTAGATGATGCAAAATTTGTGCCAACTAAGGGGGGAGGTCGGCATGCAGGTTTGAGGGGTGGAGAATGAAGGAAAAATTCCATGGTTCAAAATGGAAGGGAAAATTATCAAGTTTGCAAGGGAAAATTACCAAGTTGGACCCAAAATTCTTCTATAAATAGAGGCCTTTGCCTCTTCATTCTTCACACCATTCTCTCTTGAGAATTTTGAAACATAGAGAGAGGTTTTAGAGAGAGAAGCCTCGGGGAAAAAGCGCCAAGCTCTGGGTAAGTTTTTGGTACTTAAGCTTTCGTAGTTCTTTCGGTAGTTAGAGTAGAAATGCTAGATTAATCTTTAATCTTCCAAGTATGATTAAATATCATATGCTAGGGGTATTTTAAGTATGAATTTCAAAAATCATGATGGGGTCGGAGTTATGGCGAAATTTTGGAAGAGTAGGGTCAAAGTAACGAAGTGCTGGCGAAATTCCGTCGATTAGGGGGTCAGGGGCAAAAATAGTCATTTTGACTAAAAATGTCCGTCGTAATGATAGATCCTTAAAAAATGTGTTGTTATGTTGATAGGATATCCATGATTCCGTTTTTACCTACTGTCGTGCCGTATTTCGACAGAAATACCGTCTACCGTCAACGAAGGTACGTTCGCATCGGTAACCCTAACTCGATATTTATAGTATGTGTGTATGTGCTATGTGTATTGTATGTTTATGTACTGTTGTTTTGGTTGCTGGGTATTGGGATACGCTTGTTAGTGGCCTAGGTGCTGCCAGGATACGATTGTCAGAGGCCTAGGTGCCGCCAGGGTTCAGGGGCCTAGGTGCCGCTGTTAACTCTTAGAAATTGACAACATTCCAGCACATTTTCTGTCTCTTTTACCTATTTTGGGCTTTAAGTATGCATAGAAAATGAAGTGTATAGAAGAAAATGTGCATATCAAAGTATCAAGGAAAATCAAAGAAATTCTTGTTATATCTTGTAGAGTTTGTAATTCAAGTGAGAATTGATAATTCCTTTCTCTTTGTAGGAGGATGGAGTCAAGTTTTGAAGCTCTATAAGAACCAAGAAACAAGGGAAGAAATAAAGGAAGCCAAGTAATACAAAGTTAGAAGGAACTGTACAACCGCCACAAACAAGTAGCTCTAGTGTCACCGCCGCAAGAAGTGGACAAACCGGCCGCGCCCAAGACTCCGGCCGCGGAGTGGGCCACGGCGCGCAACGTCGTGAAAAAGTGCAGAAAGCATACTGCGCTGTTTTTCACATTAGAAACATAAAACCCTATTTAACCTAAAGGGAAGGGCCGAAAAACACACTTTTGCACAAAGGAACAAGTGGGCGCACTATCTTTGCTTAGACTCTCTTTGTATTTGAACATGAGTAGCTAAATCTTTCATTCTAGGGTTCTTTTGACCCTTTGTATGGATTAATACTTGAATATTCCTCTCTTTTGGTGGATTAATATATATATGTGTTGATTTCAACCTTCGCTTAATGCTTCTAAGTGATTGGCCTCCATTTAGATGATTTATTCACTTAGGTTTTGACTTGAGAGAGCTAATCTAGGTGTAGAACTTGATTGAAATCATGCTTGTCTTGAAGTTTACTTGATGAATGGATGGTTTGTTGGTAAAATAGAGATATATTTACTAACCTTGCATTGTCACATTAGGGTTGGTTCTTAAATATTGATTCTCATTAATTGTAGCAAGAGATTGTGCATTTTAATGAGAAGAGAAACTTGATTTTGACTCGAGAGAGAGCGGGTCAAGTGTTTTAGAACCTTAGACTAACACATATATGTATTGAAATGCCACTAGAGAGGAAATTAACCAAGTTTTATGAAATGCAAAAGGGGAAAAAAGAGCCCTAGGCTCAATTATCCTTGAAGTTAAAGAATCCATTGCCTTTATCAATTTTATGTTTTAGAAATAGTCTTTTAAAATTCTCATTCCAAATCAAAACTTTGTTTTAGCTCAACTTGATGAAATTCACTAAGCCTCTTGCTTGACCAATTTGTTAAACAAATCCTCGTGGAAGCGATACTTTATTTATCACTTTATTACTTGCAAAACTCGTACACTTGCGAGGCGAACAGCCACCAGGGTTACGCTGCAGGGGGCCTATGTGCTGCCAGGGTACACATGTTGGGAGATGCTTGTACTATGTGTTCTTATACTGTTGATGCCGTGTTTGTCTATAGTTCATATACTGTATATGTAAATATGAGGTTAATCGTTACCTGGGGTCCGATTGCAATGGACCTCAGCTCTCCATATAGCTTCAGGGTCGAGAGGACCAAGGACCGTAGATAAAGACAAGCAGGCCGTGTAGAGACTCTACCAAGACTTCTTTTGATGTTCCAACTAAGCCTTCCTTTTACTATTGTGTATCACTTTTGAAATACTCGGTTATTGTACCGCTTCTGTAAACAGCCAGACTTACGGCACTTTATCTATACATATCAGTTACTCAATTGCTCCAGTGCTCTACTCTGATGATTTTAAATGGAAAAAAATTTTATACTGCTTTTGAAAAGTTGGGATGCTATAATTAATATTGTACTGATATAGTTGTTAACATTTTCTAACATAATACCCAAAAAAGCCTTGGGGCCTTTTCTGACATGTGATTTTTCTTTGAGCTCTTTTTAAGAATTCTTGATTACTTGGGCCCTGAGGGAGATTTTCTCTTTAATAAAAGCTCAAGGCTTTTTACACAAATAAATCTACCAAGTTTAGTGGCAACTCATCACAAAATATCCATTACTAACTATTAAGAAAGATAGCAATTTCCATAAGAAAGAACTCATAAATTTACTTGGTTCAGATCAATGTGATGCTACATCCAAGGTTGAGCTAGAGCTCAAGACAAAAATTTATTACAACCCTCAAGAACAATCACACACTCACAAATAGATCTAAACTACTGGAACAATCTCTAACAATCATAGAAGAGATTCAACACAGAACCCAACAATGACAATGATTTCAAAAACAGAATATGGTAAACAGACTCAAAAGTTATGTAATAATAACCTTTTATACTAGGCACTTTAATATGAAATGACTAAAATTACAAATATGCCCACATATCTCCACCTTGACTCTATTTTGACAGCAAAAATATTTCAAGCACTCGGCGATTATCTAAAGCCTAGATACTAGACACCGTAAGCAAATCCAATGCAATAGTGAACCTACTTACAGGTACGACCTTAGTCATAAGGTCTAGGTTTACTGGATTCCTTTGGGTGTTGATCTTTTCTATGGACACTTGACCCTAAGCCACTAGATCCCTTATAAAGGGAAACTTCACATCTATGCTCTTTGTCCTCTCATGAAACATGTTGTTCTTGGATAGGAATATTGCACGCTGTGAGTCACTATGAACATGAGTCTGATCCTGCTTGAAACCAAGCCCTGTCAACATGCCTCTAAGCCACAACGCCTCCTTAGTTGCTTCAATTAGTGCTATGTACTCAAATTCTGTAGTTGACAATGCTACCACATGCTGCAAGGAGGATTTCCAACTTACCAAGTTGCCTCCCACGATAAAAATAGTACTTGTTATTGATATTCTCTTATCTAAATCTGCTGCAAAACCAGAGTCACCATAACCCTCAACTTGTATGTTAGTTTCATGATTTTTACAATATACCAAACCAATATCAACAGAACTTCTCAAGTATCTCGAAATCCAATTAACAACATACCAATGAGAACTATTAGGATTACTCAGAAACCTACACACAAGTCCTACTTCATAGGCTAAATCAAGTCTGGTACATATCACATAATACATAAGACTTACCATACAAGTTTGACACTCACCAAAAGATTTATTATCATTAATAGATATGCAGAACTATAAGTGGAATGAGCAAATTTAGATCTATGAA
Organism: Acacia pycnantha; assembly: GCA_025563575.1. Classification (NCBI taxonomy): domain Eukaryota; kingdom Viridiplantae; phylum Streptophyta; class Magnoliopsida; order Fabales; family Fabaceae; genus Acacia; species Acacia pycnantha. The sequence continues at coordinate 23,364 of JAMWYP010000036.1, read as the reverse complement.
ACTTACTCATGGCACATACATCATAAGAGGAGAGTTCTCTTATCCCTTTTAAATCGATGAAGACTGGCTTCACTATAGAGTGAGGCCTTTACTGCTGATATGCCCTATTTGTCTATGCCATAGTTCCACCTAGTTCAAAACATTAGCAACAACAGAAACAAAACCAGAAATAACAGATCCTTTGAGGAAATACAAACCATTCCTCAACTCAATACAAAATTGACCTCTTGCCTCTAAACACTTTTAATTTTTCATTCTTTGAATAATAAGAATAACCTCTAGAATCTAACTGACTTAGAGAAATTAGATTTCTTCTAAGGTTAGGGACATATCTAACATGCTGCATTTCTCTTACATTTCCATTGTCTAGTATAAGTAATATATGGAATATTACCTGTACCAGTAACATTACATGCAACATCATTACTGTTTTGTAATAAGAACACAGATGTCTAACCACAGTGGGTTAGTGGATGATTTATGTAGATGATTTATGTAGGATCTGTTGATCTCTTCAGAATGTAAATAGGATAACACCGAAGAAAAGATAATTGTTCAGTGATGCCTATGAGGAAGACACCAAATAATATTAGATGATCACTGTGCTATACGAGAATGGCAATTTGCCAAAAGGAGTGGGGTGTGTGCACAGTGAGACTGAATAGTAAAAGGATATTAATAGTATATGTGCACCTGTGAGGTTAACCTCCTATTTATAGGGATTACCTCTAGGGTTTTGGCCCTTGTTCTATGTGCGTCTGAGTGCCTGCTCTACTCACCATTTAGGCCTGCTCCACTACCTGCACTGTCCATGATTAGTGTCGTCATTACGGGGTGATTAGCGTTTTACCTGATTATGGCATAATTCTGCCAATTAATACCTGGTTGGGCCATATCATATCTAGGCCTAATACGAGTCCATAATAGTTGTGATGAGCACTATTTATGTCATGTTTTCCCTGTATTCTATGACTGAATTGTATGGTGAACATAAGCTTAGTTGCATTAAATCTGAGCAAAAAGGCATTAATTCAGTATATAGGGAACTTAAGGATGAAGTTTACAAACCTGAATAAATTGCATACACATCCTAAACATGTACTAAGAAAAGATCAAGTTTTAAGATTTTGTGTGAAAGGTGCATAGCATGGCCAATACAATGCTATAGCATTGGGACAGCCTCCTCGAAACGCAATACAATGCTTCCCTGATGTTATAGCAGAGTAAGTGAAGCAATGCTATGCGGCATTTGTTCTGATCTTTTGTCAAGGTTATTTCAGGAAACATAGTGCATATTGTAACAGGTAGATTGCCGACATATTGGAATAGAATATGCGGAGTATCGAAACTAAAGATTTGAAGAATCTCGCAGTATCAATAGAATCAATCTACCAGGATTAAATAGGGAAGATATGATTGGACCTCGACAGAATAGGAAAAGCCCGGTTCTTTGAACGTACACAGTAAGTAAACCAGACTATATAAGGAAACAAGAGCCAACCCTAAAAGCGTCGTAGTCATCAGGAGTCAAAATCCAACCCTTACGGCCAGACTCAAAAAGAAGAGTGAGAGAAGTTACAAGGCATGAGTACTTCAGGGGAACCCAACAACCTTCCTTGTAGTGAGACGGAGATAAGAAGACGTGGAGCTGTGACGTGACAGGGCTTTTTCCATGCCGTCGAACCTCTATCAAGCATTCTGTTTTTCTTCTTAATTTCCTTTAATCTTTTGATCATGGGCTATTCTGCTATACTCTATTTAGTGATTCCCTCATCAGTCATGAACTAAACTTTTTGTGGCTGGGCGAGGATGATTTCCTAAGTGTAGAATGAACCCAGTTGCTAGTCTTTAATTCAATACATTCAGTTTGCTTATCAGTGATTTAATTACTTGTCGATTAGCGAGAGCTAAGGGCTAGATCAGTGGTCTCGATTTATTGAGAGGGAGTCGGGGCTAGATATCTGAGAAATAGTGATTGCTAGGCAGGCTTATGCAAGGCTTGACCTATTATTGTAGGCTTCAAGAATGAGTCTACCACTCATAACCATAACACCTTGAATTGTAATGAACAACTTAACTAGAAAATCGCCATAGATATATGGGAGAAGTAAGTTAGGATTGTACGTATCAGACGTGAGAGCTTTGGTAGATTAGAGTGGTGAGTGCTTAGGAAGGATTCTAAGCTCATCCTATCTTTTTACTGATACCTTCTTCGACTATGATCATTTGTTTATTTTCTTACTTATCAGTATAACCATAAAAACTCCTATACCAATCAGACTTATTTATCTTTTTAAACACAACCAATTTCGTGATACAGGCATCATCATTCAGTATCCCAGTCTCTGTGGGACGATACTTTACTTACTCTTTATTACTTGTTCGACTGGTTCACTTGCCATCAAGGAAATCTACCAACAAGTTGCCCCTAAGCTTGGAAGTTAAGGGCTTTGAGCTGCCAATATAATTGACTGATTAAAAACACTTTTATTTGCTTTGTTTTCCCTCTCACTTGATCTTAGAGAATTGTTGAGGTTGCTTGTCTTATTTGCGACTTGTCCCCAGATATGTGTGTTGAGTTATTTTTCTTTGAAAACTTTTGTAAAACTCTTACTTTATGATAGCCGGGATTATACTTGTAACTTCGACTCCAGATTATTGGTTTAATGTTAGTTCTCTATTGGTTTTGATGATAACGGACAATTGTAAACACAAATAAAAGTTTGTCTTTGTAAGTTGAAAAACTTACTGTCAAAGGCAAACTCGAGTTTCAGTTTGAAAACTCGAGTTTGGACTTGACAGAGAAGAGCTCAAGTTTTTGCAAAGAAAGGCAAACTCGAGTTTGGATATGAAAACTCAAGTTTTGGCCATACAGAGAGCTTCTGAGTTTTTTCACAGACAAAGCAAACTCGAGTTTGATTTAACAAACTCGAGTTTTGACAAGACAGTGAGCTATCAATTTTTCTAAGATACCAAAAATCCAGTTTCCATTTGGAAACTCGAGTTTAGGCTATACAGAGAGTTCTCTAAGTTTCCAAGTTTTAATGGAAACTCGAGTTTACTCTGAAAACTCGAGTTTACATCATAAGAGAACAATGCTCAATTCTGATCTTATAAAAACTCCATTCTTCGATTCGACAAAGATTTTCAAAGTTTTCTCATAAACGAGGAAACTCGAGTTTTGTTTTGGAAACTCGAGTTTCGGCCTTACAGAGAAGTTTTCCATAGTTTTCAAAGAATGAGAAAACTCGAGTTAAGTTTTGAAAACTCGAGTTTTAGTCAGGCAGAGAGCTCTGCTAATTTTTAACATTTGAAAACTCCAGTTTTGAAATGGAAACTCCAGTTTTTAGATTTTGGACTAAAACATGATTTCTCATCATAAGTCCAAAACTCGAGTTAGTCACTTAATGACTTGAGTTTTGCACTGTTCACAAAACATATCCAAATGCCAAATCGCGATGTTTGTCTCTGAAATGAGAAAACTCGAGTTAATATTTTGAAACTCGAGTTTGGAAGAACTGACTCGAGTTTACTTCGCAGAATTTGAATTTCAAGTTGAACGAATTTGCGAAATGTTTGTGTTTGATCTTAATACTTTATATCATCACTCATTACTATTCTTAACTATGTTTAATCAGTTTGTTAGTGAGTTTCAGATGATTTAGACATGATTAAATGGAGAATTTTCATAAAGCAAAAAGTAAAGTCAGAACATTAAATGCAAAGTGCAGAAACCTTGCATGCTTTTGGACAATCATTCTCCACACGTTTTGAAGGAATTAATGTTTCCATTCTACATCCAGAAACTGTTCTTCCAACGGATTAAAAGTCAGGAAGTGAACCCTGAACCTCTGCAAAGTTGGATTAACCAAAGAGTAGAGAGAGAAGAAGACCAAAACCTTCACTAATCATCCTCCAATGTTGGCAACGGTCACATTAGGATTTATAACGGTCATTTAATGATCTCTAGCTATAAATAGAGATGCATTCAATTCTTCTCAACAACCAATCTGTGCAAGAATGAAAATCATTAAAGTTTCAACTACTCTTTAAGTTTTCTTTTGTAAAGTATCTTTTGATACATTCATACTTCAGTGTTTATCTTATCTACTCTTAGAGAGAGTTTCTTGATTGTAAATCATCTATTGTAAAGTATCTCAAGTCAAGGGGACTTGGATATTGGGTTATTGATTACAACTTGTAAGGGGGAGTAAGTTCTAGAGAGATAATTACTCTTGAGTGCAGAGTGTGTAATCAATCTTGATAGTGAGAAATCCCAGAGATTCTGGGGACTGGACGTAGGTCAAGAGATTGGACCAAACCAGTATAAATCCTTGTGTCTTGCTTCTCTTCTCTATACTCTATTTTACTTCTTTTTTACCACGCAAAAACAGAGCAGTCCGAAAAGATTTTTAGAATCCCCAATTCACCCCTCCTCTTGGTGATTCAGCTCCACTTTCATTTGGTATCAGAGCAAGGTCTTCTCCTAAGAGCTTAACATCTCGAGAAGGACTCTTATGGAAGGAATTCTACCTGATGGAACTTCGATCAACCGGCCTCCCAGCTTCAGTGGCGAATATTACTCTTTCTGGAAAGCCAAATTCAAGGTGTTTGTCATGACCAGTGAGTACAGCTTGTGGAGAGTATTCGAAGTGGGAAACTACAATCCAACAGTCATGGAGAATGGTCTTCGAGTTCCTAAGCCAGAGGAAAACTATGACGATAATGATAGGAGAAACGTCACCCTCAACAGCAAAGCTGTCCTCATGCTGCAAAGTGCTCTAAGTCAACAAGAGTACTTCTGTATTTGCACTTTACCATCAGCAAAAGCTATATGGGATGCTTTAGAAATAGCCCCTGAAGGAACAACTGGAGTAAAAGAGAATAAGGTCAATACTCTAATGACTGAGTATGACCTTCTTCGCATGAAGACTGGCGAATCCATCATCGACTTCCAGCTAAGATTCACCCTCCTCATCAATCAGCTTGCTGCATTGGGAAAAACATACGAGCAACCTGTTCAAGTGAGGAAAATTCTAAATATCCTCAGTAAAGAATGGGAAGCCAAGCTAACAGCCATTGAGGAAGCCCGTGGTGAATCAATGAGCTCGGTAGCTGACTCTATTTGGCAGCTTGTCTGAATATGAAGGAAAGATCAAGTTCAGAAAAGGACTTGATGAGATGAATGTCAAAAGTAAAGGCATTGCTCTCAAGACTATCAAGGAAGCAAAGGAAATAGATGATGAAGAAGAGGAAGACGAAGATGAAGAGATAGGCATGATGGTCTAAAGATTCAAGAAATTTTACAAGAAGGACCAAGGCTATAAGAGATTCAACAAGGGCAGCTCCAGCACGGAGATAAAGAAACCGATCATCTGCTATGAATGTGATAAGCCCGGCCACATCAAGTCTGAGTGTCCCCAGCTGAAGAACAAGGACAATGAAAAGAAGAAGTTTAATAGATTCAAGAAGAAAGCCTATGTCTCAGCTATATGGGGAGATAGCTCATTTCATGAAGATGAAGCTGATGAGGAAGAAAAGTCAAACATGTCTAGTTGCAGAAGAAAAGCAACGTGAGAATGATAATGAGGTATATGATTCTCAACCTACTTATGATGAATTGTTTGCTGAGTATAATCTTGTTCAAAATGAGTTTGAAAAACTTGCTGAGAATATATTGCTTTGAAAAAGAAAAATATAACTCTTGAGCAGCAAGTAGAAAATCTCTCTTCTCCTGAAAACATTATTTGTGATGATTGTATTGATTTAAAGAAAAAGAATTCACATCTTACAAAAACCCTTGAAAAGTTTACTAAGGGCAGTGAAATGCTAAATGTGATTTTAAAAGCACAAAGGTTTACAAACGATCGTTCAGGGATAGGCTATAATCTCAGTTTTGATAAAACAAAAGGAAAGAAGAAGAGTGGTGGAAAATATTATTTAAACTACTTTCAAAAAACTGTTCACTCTTCAAATCCATTTGCTCACTACAATTATTGTAACCGAAAGGGTCACTCGACCTCATCATGCTTTCATAAGAAAGATAGGAAAGATAAACCTGCTGGCAATTATCAGTGGGTGCCTAAAGGAACTTATGTTCCTCAGGCTCAAACTAACCTCAAAAGACTCAAGAAAAGATGGGTACCTAAGACTTGATCATTTCTGAGTTGCAGGTATGTCTAAGAGCATCAAAGTCCAACAAATGGTACATTGATAGTGGATGCTCTAGGTATATGACGGGACACCAGTCCAAATTTGCTACAATCAAGCACAAGGATGGTGGCAAAGTAACCTTTGGTGGAAATCAATCTGGAAGGATTGCTGGAATTGGTGAAGTTGGAAACAACGATGGACCACAAATCAAAGATGTCTACTTTGTGGAAGGACTTTGTCACAATCTCCTCAGTGTAAGCCAAAGTACTGATAAAGGTAACTTAGTTATCTTTGATTCTAAGGAATGCTTGATAGTGAGTAAAGATATTCTCTCGTTAGATAATATAAAATCAAAAGCTATTTTTAGAGCTCCTAGAGAAGGCAATTGTTATACTCTTAACCTCTCTAGAGATGGCTCTACATTTGAAATATGTTTTGTTAGTAATTTGGATGATAGTTGTCTATGGCACAAGTGTTTAGCTCATGTCAATATGATCCAACTTGACAGATTACTCAAAAAGGATTTAGTGATTGGTGTTCCAAAAATTCACTTTAAAAATGATATGATTTGTGATGCATGTCAAAAAGGAAAACAAACTAAATCCTTTTTCAAATCTAAAAATGAAATTTCAACTTTTAGACCTCTCTAATTACTTCATATGGATTTAGTTGGACCAGCTAGAGTAAGAAGTCTTGGTGGCAATTTATATACATTGGTCATAGTTGATGATTTCTCTAGATTTACATGGACCATATTTTTATCTTCTAAAGATGAAACATATTATCAATTTGATGTTTTTGCCAAGAAGGTCCAAAACGAGAAAGGTTTCATCATTTCAGGAATTCGAACTGATCATGGAGGTGAGTTCGAAAACTATGTCTTTGCTGAGTTCTGTGACAATATGGGGATTGATCACAATTTCTCAGCTCCAAGGACTCCTCAACAAAATGGTGTTGTGGAAAGAAAGAATCGAGTCCTTATTGAGATGGCAAGAGCTATGCTGAATGAGAACAACACTTCACAAGTGTTCTGGGCTTATGCAATGAGTACGGCTTGCTACATCTCGAATCGGGAATACCTTCGAAAGAAGCTGAACAAGACTCCCTATGAGCTGTACAAAGGAAGAAAGCCAAATTTGAGACATCTACATGTGTTTGGATGTAAGTGATTCATCCACAATAATGGTAAGGATAACTTGGGAAAGTTTGATCCCAAGGCGGATGAAGGTATATTTTTGGGTTATTCAAATAGAAGTAAAGCTTATAGAGTCTTTAACATTTGTACTCGCATTGTAGAAGAGTCTATGCATGTTGCATTCTGTGAATCCAAATCTGAAAAATCCAAGGATGATGATGAGGAAAACACTTTGAAAAACCAGTTCTTTTTGAAAACTACTCCTGCCTCTATTGAAAATCCTGAAAATGTTTTCGAAGCTGATCCTCAAAACAATTTGGAAAACCTTGATCAGCAACAACCTAGAGCTTGGAGATTTATAAGGAATCATCCTTTAGACCAAGTCATAGATAATGTTAATCAAGGTGTGAGGACAAGAAGCAGTACTCTAAACGAAGTTACCTTTTCTGCATTTATTTTGAAAATAGAACCCTCTAAAATTGATGAAGCCCTTTCAGACAATGATTGGGTGATAGCAATGCAAGAAGACTTACATCAATTTGATAGAAATCAAGTTTGGGATTTGGTACCTAGGCCTAAGGACCATCCGGTCATTGGCCCCAAATGGGTATTCAAGAACAAACGTGATGAGTCAGCAATCATTGTCCGGAATAAGGCAAGATTGGTTGCAAAAGGCTATAATCAAGAAGAAGGAATTGATTATGAAGAAACTTATGCTCCAGTAGCAAGATTGGAGGCCATAAAAGTTCTTCTAGCCTTTGCTTGTGTCAAAGGATTTAAGCTTTATCAAATGGATGTCAAAAGTGCTTTTCTAAATTGTTTTATTCAGGAGGAAGTCTATGTGAAACAATCTCCTGGTTTTCAAAATGAACATCATCCTGATCATGTTTATCGCCTTAAGAAAGCCCTTTATGGTCTTAAGCAAGCTCCTAGAGCTTGGTATGAGCGATTAAGCAAATTCCTTCTTGATCAAGGATTTGTTAGAGGAAAAGCAGATACAACTCTTTTCATTAAAAGCAATAAAGTTGGTGAAATTTTAGTTGTTCAAATTTATGTTGATGACATTATATTTGGAGCTTCTAATGATGTTTTGTGTGAAGAGTTTGCAAAGAATATGCAGGGAGAATTTGAGATGTCCATGATGGGAGAACTCAACTATTTCCTTGGTCTGCAAATCAAGCAAAGATCGAATGGGATCTTCAGTTCTCAGACCAAGTACCTCAAGGAAGTTTGGAATGGACCAATGCAATGGTGCTGACACTCGAATGAGCTCAACCACTTCCTTGGATGCTGATGAAAAGGGGACTGATTTCAACATCACAAGATATAGAGGAATGATCGGATCATTGCTCTATCTCACTGCAAGTCGCCCTGACATCCAATTCAGTGTTGGGATGTGTGCAAGATTTCAATCTGCTCCCAAGGAGTCACATGCTGAAAATGTGAAGAGAATCTTCAGATATCTTGCTGATACGAAGACTCTTGGACTATGGTTTCCCAAAGGTCAACCTGAACATTTGGTGGCTTACTCAGATTCAGACCATGCTGGCTACAAGACGGATAGAAAGAGCACAAGTGGCCAATGTCAATTTCTTGGTGGTTCACTTGTGTCTTGGTTCAGCAAGAAGCAAACAACCATCTCTGTATCCTCTACTGAAGCTGAGTATATTATTGCATCAAGTTGCTGTGCTCAAGTCCTATGGCTCCAGCAACAACTTTCAGACTTGGAAATCAATTTGAAGGAGATCCCTATTTTGTGTGACAACACAAGCGCAATAAGCTTGGCCAAGAATCCGGTTCAGCATATAAGAACCAAGCATATTGATGTGAGACATCATTTCATAAGGGATCACGTTCAAAACAAAGATGTCAAAGTGATGTTCATTCCAACTCATCTTCAACTTGCTGACATCTTCGCCAAACCATTAGCTAAGAAGCAATTTAATTTTATTAGAAGAGTATTGGGAATGGTAAATCCCAATGACTTGTAAGTATCTCTTTCCATTCCAATGTTAGTTATGGTTTTGATGAATAATTGGTGCTAACTTAAGCTTCGGAGTATGTAGCAATGTTTTATGCAGGATGTTAAAATCCTGAAGTTTACTGTCAAAAGAAGCAAACTCGAGTTTTGATATCAAACTCGAGTTTATCGAGGCCAGAAGAGAAATGAGTTGCTGAGCAAAATGGAAACTCGAGTCGTTAAGTGAGTAACTCGAGTTTCGGAGAGACAGAAAGCCAGACCTGAGTTCTCGAGAATTGGAAACTCAAGTCATTGAATGAAAACTCGAGTTTCGGGCAGACAGAGAGCAACACACCTATTGAAGAATCCACAAAACTCGAGTCAGTAAGTGGAAAATCGAGTTTTGGTCGCGGAAGTTCAAAAGTTCACAGTGCACTTTTGAAGTCCAGGTCAGTATTTTCGTGCCCTATTTAAACTTAACTGCTCATTGTTCATCTAAACTCTCCTCAAAACTCAAGTTTTCCCTAAGGTTTTCTCTGAACCTCTCGACTTCTCCACTCTTCTCTTCATCCTCCTTCATTCCTGAAACCCTAACCTCTCTCTGATCCTCGAATCGTCAATGGCTCGCAAAAAATCTTCTAAAACCTCTAAGGAAGATGCCGACTATGAAGCCTCTTCCCCTTCTCCTTCGCCTCCTCCTCTCACTCGTCCCCCTCGGTGAAAGAGTACCCCCTCCCCCATCGATACCACTATGGTGTTGACAAGCAAATCCCTGGAATTCCCTCATATCAAACGACCTCTTCGCCAAAACCTAAGAATGTCTCGTTCCAAGAACCATCCCAAGCTCAATCCTCTTGTTCTTTTGTGTTGTCTGGACCATGGAAGTGTTTGCTGGATTCAATGATTTCTCCTTCTTCATTCTCCAGTTGTTCATCAATCATAGATGTACAATATATAGTCTTAGATGAACTGACAACACTTTCAACTTCAACACAATTGTTAGAAGTATAAATAGAATCAAGAGTATCCCAAATTTTTTTAGCACTAGCATTTGATTTTCTCAAAATCTTTTTCGGTTAAAGACCTATATAATATGTTCATTCCTCTAATGTTCAAAGAAAACATTTTCATATATGTTTCTGTCCAATCCTTTCTTGGAGTAAAGTCAAAAATGTTTGTAAAGACTTTCCACATATCAAAATCAGTTGCTTTGATAAAACTACTCATTCTAGCTTTCCAAAACCAAAAATCAATATCTTTGAAAAGTGGTGGAATGGTAAAGTCAAAACATTTCAAAAACGAGCAGCACCCAAAATTAGCCATTTGATAACTCTTGAGACTGTTAAGTCCTTTAAACAAGAGCCTAGCTTTGATACCAAATGAAAGACTTGGCTATCACCCAAGAGGGGGGTGAATTGGGTGTTTGATTAAAAACTTAGAATGTCAATAATAATTTATAAAGTGATAAGAAATCATTCAAACATATATGCTGGAATGTAAGAGATAAGGGAAGAGACTATGCAAACGGTGATTTATACTGGTTCGGCCCAATCCTTGACCTACGTCCAGTCCCCAAGCTCTACTTGAGAATTTCAATCCACTATCTTCTTTCAACTTGATTACACGTTCTGTACTTGAAGTAAACCCCTTACTAGGATTGACTCCCCCTTACAAACTGTAATCAATACACCTGTTTGATTACACACTCGCACTCAAGTAATCCTCTCACTAGGATTCACTCCCTTACAAGCCGTAATCAACACAATGTGTTTCCACTCAAGATCACCCAATCTTGAGTAACTCACGAATATAAAGATAGGATGTTTACAATGAATCTTCTCTCTCGAAGTGTATGGATGAACACCGAAGTACAATACAAAACATTTCACTCTCTATGATATATAGACATTGAAAAGCAGAGTAAATGATATAAAGATCGAGTATTAGCATGTTGAAGATGTAAGCTTGTTCTCTGCGTTTTCGTCTTCAATCTGTCTTCTATTTATAGACAAGCGAATTCACTTCGTTTGAAGCTTTTGTCTGTTGAAAAATATTACCGTTATGAACAGTAACCGTTGCATATCCATTCAGATTTGAATCCATCCGAAATTTCTAGCTGTTGGGAGCATTTATGATGGATATAGCTGTTGGGAATAATTCTGATTTGGCGTGTTGCCTTTTTTTTTTTGCTTCGTTTTGAATGTTTGAATCCATTGGTGAAGCATTACAATTGAGTAGACAAACTTCGTTTCTTCAAGTTTCTAATTGGATTCAGTCCTCTTTCGTGTTTCTGAAAATCTGCAGCAAGTTCATCTTCTAGATCTTGATTTCTGTCAAGATTGATGCTCTCTCAAGCTTTAATAATCTGAAACATGTACACAAATGATATAAATAATGTTAAGAATAAGTATAAGTCATTTGGGTAACCATGTGGATGTTCTTTGATGAGAAACGAGACTTTCGGATTGCTGATTTTCTGAAGGTGCAAACCGGAGGTTCAGCAAACTCTAGAGTTTTTAACATTTTTGGGATCCAGGCTCGAGTCCGCACTCATAGGCTCGAGTTTGGGTCTCTTCAAAATCATCTTTTGCTCTCTGTCTTGTCTAGGCTCGAGTTTGTCACTTATAGGCTCGAGTTTGGAAGATTTTCGCGACCTGATAGCTCTTTGTGACCCGCGAACTCGAGCTTGCCAACTAATAGGCTCGAGTTTGCTTCACTTCATAGCAAACTTCCAACATCCTGAAAATACAGTCTACTTTCGAGGGCCATATCTCCCTGGTATGAACTCCGTTTTGGTTGGTTCAACTATCGGTTGGAAAGCCCTTTGAGTCTAATTTCCAATGCCACCGATTTCAGCTCAATTGGATTCTCCGTTTGTGAGATACACTCAAAACATTGAAGGTTGGTCATTTGTGTGACGTGGATTTCACTGTCAACTTTATAAATTCATATCTCATTCATATTAACTCCTTTTGGCTTGAATTATATATCAGAATGACGCCTTGGGAGTCTAGTTTCATATGCCACTGGTTTCACCTCAATCCGATTTATGGTTTAGGAGATATCATCGAATTACTAGAGGTCGCCCAAGTGAAACGCTGAACAGAGTAGCTGAAATGCTGAAGACCGCTGTAGGCTCGAGTTTGAACTTATAGGCTCGAGTTTGGAGTTCCAAACCTGAGGTTTAAGTTCTAAGCTCGAGTTTGCCTTGTCCGAGGCGTCGAGTTGCGAGGACATTACAGGCTCGAGTTTGCTAGTTATGGGCTCAAGTTTGCTGATCCCGAACCGATTTTTGATGGTTTTAACTCTGAATTGATCCGTTCCAACTTCCATATGATCTTGAAGACTTCTAGCATCAATATAAGAACTTGAATAAGGATGTTCCATTGCATTGCAAGTTCTTCCTTCTTCAATTTCTTCTCTCCTTCTAGATTATCCCCCAAAATCATTTGATAAGTTCTTGCTTTATGATATTCCCAGTATATTGTGCAAGAGCTTCTTTCTTCAATTAACATTCTCCATTATTTAAACTTTGCATCTACATTAAATATAAGAATTAGTCAAAGTAGAAGATAAATGTAGTATGCAACCTTTTTGCTCTTAAGAATGGTATCTATATAAGACATCATCAAAACTAATCAAAACCAACAATAGTGACCGTAACTTGGTAGAAGAAAGAGTTTCTACTCATGTTAGAGGTATTAAGTTCACCTTATCTGCAGCCATCATCAATTCTATTTTGAAAATTTCCAATCCTCCTCCTCCTCCCACCATTGACTATTCAAACAAGCAAATTTTTGAAATCTTGAAGCAAAATGAACTTGTTCCTCTAGATCAACTGGTTCATTTATCATTCACTCCAGTTTCTATGCCTCCTCTTCATAGAGTGTTATGGTATATTTACTATAGGAACATGATTCAAAAAGGTGGCAATTTCACCCACTTTGCTAAAAAGGACTATCCTCATTTTGCTGCCATAGTCAATAAAGTTCCTATAAACCTTGGGCATTGGATATTTCAAGAGATGATTAAGTTCAGATTCACTTCTAGGAGACCCTCTCACATTCCTTTTCCTTCCCTTGTGTCTGTCATCTTATTTTACCATAAAATCTGGTATGTGGGTGCTCCTGACTCGATGAAGACTCCCACTGTCTTTGGGAAAGCACAACTTAATCTAATGAGGATTAGCTTTGAAGCTGAAGGCTTAGATGAATCTCGGGCTCCTACAAGATCAAGAGCTCAGGAAGCTCAATCTGCTCCTCCACAGTCCTCATTCCCACCTGATTTTGATGCAAGAGTCCAAGTCATTATGGATAAAGCTTTTGATGAAATGGCTCTCAAAATCCAAGTGGAGATTAATCGTTTGCTCGCTGAAGTGGTCAAGGGAAATTCTGATGTGGTGGATACCCAGGAAGCAATGAAGGTCGAACTGACAAATCTTTCTGGCCACATGATCGACCAAGATGCTAAGATGACTACATTGCTCGTCTCTCAAGAAAGAATGGATAATCGCCTGAATGCTCTTATCAAGAAACTAGACACGGGTTCTACTTATGGATTTGGAACTCCAACTGGGTTGAAGTGTGAATCCTCTTCCCCTACTGTCTCACCACCATTCACCTTCACCACTCCCGTAGCCCTCTACCACTGAACCTATTCCTTCACCAACCACTGAGATTCTCCAAACCTCATTTTCTTCTCCAATCCCGATTTCATCCCCTGCCTCAACTGTCAAGCTCTCTACCCCTTTAGATGAACCATCTGTCTCAGCTCCATCCTCTTTTGCTGATGACAAAGGGGGAGAAGAACCAGAGAAAGAAAAACCAAAAGAGCAGCTATGAGTTTGAAGGTGCTTAGCTTAGTTGTTTAGTTGCTGTTCTGTTTTTCTGTTTCAATTGTATTTCTGTTTTTAGCATTCTGTTTGAGCAATTCTGGTTATGTGTATAATGTTTCCATGAACAAGCTTTAAATTGAAATGCAATGTTAAGGTTTAAATTGTGACATGCTTCAATTGCTTTTGCTATGCTTAATATTATTGAATCATTGCGCTAACATTATTCAAGTTATAAACTGTCATGTTACATTTGCAACCAGTTTGTGAAAATTTTCGCTTAAATCTCAAATCTTTCAAAACAAATAGCAACTCTGATTTACAAGTGTTGTCATCATCAAAAAGGGGGAGAATGTTAGTTCTCTATTGGTTTTGATGATAACGGACAATTGTAAACACAGATAAAAGTTTGTCTTTGTAAGTTGAAAAACTTACTGTCAAGAACCAATCTGTGCAAGAACAAAAATCATTAAAGTTTCAACTACTCTTTGAGTTTTCTTTTGTAAAGTATCTTTTGATACATTCATACTTCAGTGTTTATCTTATCTACTCTTAGAGAGAGTTTCTTGATTGTAAATCATCTATTGTAAAGTATCTCAAGTCAAGGAGACTTGGAGATTGGGTTATTGATTACAACTTGTAAGGGGGAGTAAGTTCTAGAGAGAGAATTACTCTTGAGTGCAGAGTGTGTAATCAATCTTGATAGTGAGAAATCCCAGAGAGTCTGGGGACTAGACGTAGGTCAAGAGATTGGACCGAACCAGTATAAATCCTTGTGTCTTGCTTCTCTTCTCTATACTCTGTTTTACTTCTGTTTTACCACACAAAAACAGAGCAGTCCGAAAAGATTTTTAGAATCCCCAATTCACCCCCCCTCTTGGTGATTCAGCTCCACTTTCAAGTTTCACATATTTCTGCCACGTGTGCTACCCCCAATCCAGGGTATCATGAACAACAAGCATACAAACAAGTTCCATTTGCCTATGTTGCTGACTTCATAGTATAAGATCAACCTTTCTTGTGTATTAGCCATAATCATTTTTGAAATCCGTACGGCCACCTTTGAAATCCGTGCACATTCAATGCTCACGCCATTTCGTAGCAATCATGATTGTATTTTAGGTTTTCAAATTTGACACTTTATGGTCTTTTTTGCCCCTAGCTATCATAATTTGAAACGTCAATATATTGCAACTTCTTCCTCTTCTCTCCTCTTTACGCTCAAAACTCTCCTTTTGAAAGAAAACTTCACATCTCCATAGAGCTTTTTGCCCTTTCGCTGAGGTTGGTTTCACAGAACAACGAAAACCTCTGGCTCTTCCTACCTTTCTTCCATCTTTTGTTAGCCAAGTATTTTCACTACTTCTATTTATTCTTTTATTTCCCTCTTGCTCTGTCTACCATTGCCCTTCTGCATTCACTAGATCACATTTTCTGTTTCTCCGGGTAGGTTTTAGGACTCACTGTGTTTTGAACTGCCTTTATCGTAACTCACTTGTCCCCATGGATAGAAATAGCCCTCCACCTCTAGATATGCATGGTAATACAATTCTAGAAGAGGATAGAGACATACTTACGACACTCTCAGGTGGGCAAAAGTTTTGGTTCTAGGCAAAGCCTTGTTCTGAGGAAGAAAAACAAGAAGCATTACTTCGCAAGGCCCGAGGGAGTGGGAATAGATCCAGAGCTCAAAACCAACCATATGTGTCTCATAATTTAGACACTATCCTCCCTGTGTCTTCTTCCCGTCCACTTTCGAATCGTGGCTGAGTTCACAACCTTCATACCCCGGCTTCTCAAATTCATTCCCCAAATCTCAAACAACTTATACTGGGAACTCATCGGGGAAAACTCTTTGATCCCTGCGATGAATGCTGCTATCAAAATATTGGTCTCGTCAAAGAAGGTCCCAAGAGAGAGGCTCCAAAGGTTCCAACTATGTGCCGACATAATTATGTCACACAAGCTATCCCGGCCCATATCAGCTTGAAATACCCCAGCCTGAAGCGTCTCAATTTCCCGCATAATAACTCCTTTAGCTCCAGTATAGTTTCTGTTTCTAACTTTCACCTTTTGTCTATAGGTATAAATAGGTTTTCCTTTGCATCGTGTTGTACAATCCATAACAAAATAAACCGGTTCTGCAGGTCCTTCGAAAGCTTCAAAAATTTCGGATCCTTGGCTCACCGACGAGGTGTTAAGTACTACAAACACAATGACCATCGAGGAACTCATCGAGACGGGTCTATGTAGCAGAGAAGATTATTCCATTCGCTTGCCCTTGTCTGAAGAATCAATATTCAGCAGGTGAGCCAAGAACGATGATCCTTGTTAGTTCTCATGTGTTTTGATGATGACAAACAAAGATATTTCTAATTAAATAATCAGTTCAAAGTGTTAAAAAGAATTTAATGGTAAAGTATGCTCGAGCAGGGATTTAGCATGGCCGAGCATCATCGGGGCAAAATCTGAAATTACGTGAGTTATTTATACTATGCCCGAGCAGAGTATAAGTGATGCCCGAGCATAATGCTCGAGCATAGGTAGACGAGTGCTCGAGCAGGCAATCAATCTTTTCATCATTTAAGGTTTTCTCGACTCATGCCCAAGCATAAATTACTCGTGCCCGAGCAGCATGCTCGAGCAAGAGTTTAGAGTTGCCCGAGCAACGTTACTCAGTGTCTTAGCATTCGTCTCTAGATGGATGTTGCCCAAGCATGAAATATTCATGCTCGAGCAGCATGCTCGAGCAAGGGTATAGAGTTGCTCGAGCAGCGTCTCTTGCCTTCTTTATATTCGTCTCTGGAAGAAGCATGCCCGAGCATGGAAATAACATGCTCGAGCAGCATGCCCGAGCAAGGTGAAAAGCACGTTACCCCAAGTTTTGATGTATAGGACCACCCAAGAACTGCATTATCCAGCGTGGTTGACCAAAATTCATCCTGGAGTAAGAGCAACTCGTCACATGTTTAGGTTCAGTGTCGCAACCAAACTCTAAATATTCTAACTTTATTAGGGTCATCGTGACGGTTTGCTTCGTTACCCCAAGTTTTGATGCATCAAGTGTTAGTTCTCAATGTCTTTTGATGATAACTTACAATTGTAAACAAGTGCGAATGTTTTTGACAAGCTAAATGATATGATTTAAAGACAAAAACATTCTGTCAGCATCAAACTCGAGCCTAGATAGGTGAACTCGAGTTTGCCACTAACAGAGAGCAAGACTGGCTTATCTTTGCATTTTGAACTCGAGCCTCGTGTTCTTGAACTCGAGCCTAAAAGCTCCGTAAAAGGTTTTGAAAGAGTTTACAATGAGTAAACTCGAGCTCCGCATAAGCAAGCTCGAGTTTTCCTCTGGAGGGAATACTTTTCATTTGAAAATCATTTCTTCAAACTCCACGGTTTGTATTTTGAGTAGAGTTTGCTAAACTTACAAATCTTACAAACTCGAGCTTAAATAAATAAACTCGAGCCTATGTTTGTTGTGTAGAGTTTACTCTATAGTTTGAAAGACATAAAAGAGTTTACAAAATATGTAAACTCGAGCCTGCGTCAAAAAGCTCGAGTTTGCCCTTGGCAGAGAGCATTCGAAACTTCCATCTTTTAAAAACTCGAGCCTGACGTTTTACACCTCAGGTTTGCCTCTGACCAATTAATTTCAAAGATCAACTATTTACAGTAAACTCGAGCCCAATCTTTTGAACTCGAGCCTAATTCTTGAAATGAGTAAATTTACCTTACCCACTCTAGAGTTCATATTTTAAACCTCAAGTTTGTCTGACATGAACAATGTCAAACTCGAGCCTGCTCACTAACGGACTCGAGCTTGCCATTATGTAAAGTTTTGATCTTAGATGGCCCTCGCGACAAATGACCCACTGTGCTCTAAACTCGAGCCCGCTACCATAAACTCGAGCTCACCTATGAAGAAAAATTACAAACTCCAGAGTTTTCCTTTGAACCTCCAGTTCGCACTTCACGTGCCGAACTCGCATCCTGTATGGCTTGCGAACTCGAGCCTAGACTTGCAAACTCGAGCTCGTGTCGGATCCACAATTAATTGGCAGCATTGATCTCACGCGACAATCAGAGATTCTGTCATAAAGATGAATTCCTCACCTGGAAATGATTGCCACAACGATTACCCAGAATGATTTGTTATTCAAATCAATTGATGAATATTAAAAGACCTTCATTGCGAATCAATCATCCGAAAATCAGGAAAGACTATGAAGCCAACGGCTAGAGTCCACAAACAGCAAGAAATTCGAATGGAGAGAATTCTGAATAAAGAAGCAACGGTCATGAGAAGACTCACTGCTATATATAGAGTTACATACAAACATACAACAAGACACAAGAAGCATAAACGAAAAAAAAGGCTCAATACTTCTATTATTTCTAGCTTCTTCTCGTGCAGTATCTTTTGATACTTAGAACTTCAGTGTTTATCAATATTTACTCTGTGAGAGAGTTTACATGTATTTCATTCATTGTAAGAATCTCAAGTCAATGGGACTTGGAGATTGAGATTTCAGATTACAACTTGTAAGGGGGAGTGTATCCTAGAGAGAGGATAATCCTTGAGTACAGAGTGTGTATCTGAATTGAGTGATAGTAGAAAATCCCTGTGGAGCTGGGGATTGGACGTAGGTCAAGAGTTAAGACCGAACCAGTATAAATTTTGTGTCAAGCTCTTCTTCCCTATCTCTACTTTATATCCAGCTGCATCTACTATAAGGGTGATTTGAAAAGAATTTTAAAATCCCCAATTCACCCCCTCTTGGTGATTTCCTTCACTTTCATCAAGGCCACAAGGGCTTTTCAGTTTGACTGTGTTCCAAAGGAAGCACGTTCTAACCTTTAATTTGGCTTTACTACGTCCCAAAGGAGCACGTTTTAGTCGTTTTCTTGGCTTTATCGCATCCCGAAGGAATATGTTTTAACCATCAATTCGGCTTTACCGCATCCCAGAGGAGTACGTTTTAACCGTTTTCTTGGCTTTATCGCATCTCAAAGGAATACGTTTTAACCATCAATTTGGCTTTACCGCATCCCGGAGGAGTACGCTTTAACCGTTTTCTTGGCTTTACTGCATCCCGAAGGAATACATTTTAACCATCAATTCGACTTTACCGCATCCTGGAGGAGTACATTTTAACCATTTTCTTGGCTTTACCACATCTCAAAGGAATACATTTTAATCTTAATTTTGGCTTCGTCATCCCATAAATTTCCATTTGAAAAAGCTTGATCTCATTGATTGAAGGTATTGCCGTTCTTACAAAACTTACCCATCAATGGGCCCAAAATAAAAGCGACTTAATCAATAATCATTTAATTGCACTCGAAATCGTCCTCCGAAAACTCATCATAATCTTCATCGCTTTCTTCCTTTTCTCGTTCATCTTTTTATTCTCCCGAATAGGACTCTCATTGCGGCTCGATTCTTTGGCTTATTTTTATGTCTCGGGATTTCTATGACATACTGCCACAACTTCCCCTCTCGGACGAACTTCTCAATGGCATCTTGGAGGTGATAGCATTGGTCCGTTGTATGTCTGGGGCCGTCATGAAACGCGCAATATTGGGATGGATCTGCTCCTGGTCTATTGAAGCAAGGTCGAGGCCGTTCCACTTTTTTCATTTCGGTCTGAGCCACCTCCTTCCAAACTCGTGCTCTTGATACGTTCAGAGGAGTGTAATTTTCATACTTTGCTTTTAGGTCACTCCTCTCCCCCCGATATTTGCTATCTGGATTTCACCCGTAGGATTTATGCTTTTGATTGTTATACTCTTCCTTTCCCTTCGGAAACCTCCTGGGTTTCTCCTTTTCCTTCAAGGACAGACTCTTTCCCCCATCCTTCATCTCAAAGGCTGACATCTCCATCTGCTTCAACTCCAGGTATTGCTTGGATCGATCTCGAAAATCTATTAACGAGTCGACACGCCGTTTCATGATTGACTTCTTCAATCGTGATGAAACATCCAAGCCGGCTATGGCCAAATGTAGATGCACGTCTTCCTTCAAACCTGGTACCTGGAGAGCTACGTCTTTAAAGTGATCTAAATACTTCTGTAGCGTTTCTCTGAATGATTACCTCACCTGGCCAAGCTGAAACTCGATTTTCGGTTGCCTTCTGCTGGTCACAAAATTCAACAAAAACTTCTTCTCCATAGTTTCCATATCACGGACCGATTTTGGCAGCAATGAATGAAACCATATCTGTGCTGCCCCCATACAAAGTTCCCGCAAATAACCGGGGTATGATATGCCCTTCAAATCCCTTCACCATAATTTCCATATTGAAATTGTCGACATGGACTTTTGGGTCCTGAGTCCCGTCATACTTTAGCAGATCCTTAGAATCCAAGCCTTTAGGATATGTAGCGGCCATGATCTCGTCCGAGAAAGGAATTCTGTGTCTTTCTCCACTAAACCTTCCTGAATATGTCCCAGGTACACTCTATGATAGGGGTGCCATACCTTCCTTACCAACTTCTTGGCTCTCGATGGGCCCTTTATCTTTTACTCTTGCTTGGTCTGAGGCTCAATACTCCGAGATTCGAGCCTGGTCCTGCTCAGCATGATCCCCTGGGCCACCAGTGTCATTTTGCGGTTTGGTTGTGATACTAACCCGGCTGGGTCCATTAGCATCTCGATCAACATTGCGTGCCGGATTTTCCAGCAACCTCAAGCGTTCCTCAAGCAATTGTATTCTCCGAGTCTCTTCAGTTGGAACCTAAACTCAGTCTTGGTTCGCCAAGTTCTCTTCCACACAGTTTATGCATAATCCTTCAACTTCTGCATGGGCAGAAACTGAAACGCTAGTCCGATTTATGCCATTAGTATTCTGGCCTTCATTATGAGTAGGTATATTAATTTGGCTGGAGCCAGCAGCATCCCAATTTGTGTTACATATTGGATTCTCTGTCTTTCCGAGACGTTCCTCGAACAACTGTTGCCAATACGCATTGCAGCGGTCTAAACCCTCCTACATAAGTCGGCTCTGGAGCTAGTGACGCTGCTCCATCTGCCTTAGGACAGCATCCAACGAGGTATGCATAAATCGGACGTCGGGATTTACGATTGGAACTTCTGGAGGAGGATCTTGTTGAACCAATGGCTGGACTTACTGGGCATCCTGGTTATGGAGGGCTGAGGATGTGGCGGTATCAACTGTTTCCACCTCAATCTCTGGAATGACCTGATGGTGGCTAGGAGCAACCGAATCCTCATACTGAATCGTTTGCTCCCGATCCAACTGAGGTGGTTCCTCTGTCAACTGGTCCGATAGGGGTATTTGGCTACGACTTCTAGTGTTTGCTACCATTCTCAGTGGTTTGGGAATCAAAGTTTATGGATCCTTACGGTCGGTGCCAATGTTCTATAATAAGAATACAAATGTCTAACCACAGTGGGTTAGTGGATGATTTATGTAGGATCTGTTGATCTCTTCAGAATGTAAATAGGATAACACCGAAGAGAATATGATTATTCAGTGATGTCTATGAGGAAGATACCAAAGAATATCATATGATCATTGTGTTACACGAGGATGGCAATTTGCCAAAGGGGGTGAGGTGTGTGCACAGTAAAACTGAATAGTAAAAGGATATTAATAGTATATGTGCACCTGTGAGGTTAATCTCCTATTTATAGGGATTACCTCTAGGGTTTTGGCCCTTGTGTTGTATGTGTCTGAGTGCCTACTCCACTCACCAATTATGCCTGCTCCACTACTTGCACTGTCTGTTATTAGTGCCGACATTATAGGGTGATTAATGTTTTATCTGATTATGGCAGAATTCTGCCAATAAATATCCTCGTTGGGCCGTATCATATGTAGGCCTAATACGAGTACATAACAATTACCCATCAACATTTAACACAAACAGTTGTAGAGATTTAAACCATTCTTTCCTTGGAGTTGTATGGAAAGAACATCCTGAATCTAATATCCAATTATCATGATCTTCATTATCAGTAACAATCAATGCATCACATGTTACATCAATCACAGTAGCTGCATTATTCTCATTATTATTAGATTCAAGTAATTTTCCTAACCTTTCTCCACAATATTTATGGGTAGGTCTATCTTTCCCACAATAATAGCAAACAAATTTACCGCTATTGTTATTTTTGTTCTAAAAATTATTCTCATTATTGTTACCATTCCTTTTATTTGTTTTTCTTCTATTATTCTAATTAGTATTCTTATTTCCTTTAGGGTTATGATTAACAACCAAACTCTCAGACACTGCCATAACCCTTTTTTTTTATTTCATTTCTACGTATCTCATTCTAAATGAATCAACAACAACATCTAGGGACGTTAAAGTTGAACTTAGGTTATTAATTTGGGCATTTGTTTTAGCTTAATTAACTGTTACTTTCATGAGTTATGCAAATTTGACCATAGACCTAGGTTTGGTATACTTTGGGGAATTTTTGGTAATTTGAGCAATTAGGACACTGATACTTCATAGATACACTTTTGCACTGATTGCTTGAATTTTGGCCTACACTTGCTAAGTAGGGAGTTTGATACTCATTATTAGTATTTTTAGATACTTGATCTTTGAGGTTGCTATATATTTACCCGCTTGTTTGGAATTGTTAAAACCTCTTGGATTTTCTGCCTGCTTTAGAACTGCTCACTTGCTTGCACATGTCTACTCTTTCACTATGGAATTACATTGTTTTACTGAGATCACAGTTCAATTCTTACCTTTGCATTATTGTAGACTGCTTCCTTAGTTTAAGTATTAGTGGAATTGTTCATGTTGCCTGAGAACACTTGTTGTACGCTGAGAAGTAGTACCTACTAAACTTAGACTTAATACTGAATTGGTGCATGATTTTTGCTTTGTTTGATATACTTATTCATTTCACATTATGTATTTTTAGGTACATAATGGCACTAAGAAGAAAACACGTACCACCAAAAATCAGTGAAGATGGGGGCCTATCCACACTGCAGCTATTTCACAGCAGTTAATTACAAAATCACACATGCCATAGCCATGTTTTTTGGGAAACACAAAATTCCACTAAAGTCATGTATGAAACCATTTAGGAAACATAAAACTCCTAGAGAGGCCCGGTGAAAATAGGCACAAGTTACCATTTTCATGCCTACATCGATCCAAGGAACCAACAAACAAAATTCCACCAAGTGACATACATAAGAATATGACAAAGGTAGTTTTTCCAATGAAATAAGAGTTCTGAGGGAAGCCAGATGAGAACGGTCTCATTGAGAAAGGCATATTGTTGTA